>CP092883.1:22161824-22331460 GCA_030710605.1 Cordylochernes scorpioides | reverse complement strand
TGCTTGTCCAGTGATAGTCGCCGTGTACGCGTGTGGCGTCGACGTGGAGAAAGGTCCAATCCGGCAGCAATTGTGGAACGCCCCACCGTTAGACAACGTGGAATCATGGTTTGGTGCGCAATCGCGTATGATTCCAGGTCACCTTACTTCGTATTCAGGCACTATGACGGCCCAACGATACGTTGATGATGTGCTGCGACCGGTACGCGCTCCCCTACCTTCAGGGGACCCAATGCCCTTTATCACAGGATAACGCGCCCGACCGCACACTACTCGCATTAGCCAACAAGCTCTGCAAGATGTACAGATGCTTCCCTGGCCACCTTACTCTCCTGATCTCTCACCAATCGAGCACGTCTGGGACATCATTGGACGCGCGTTTGCATGCCTTGCCACAGCCGCGTTCAGAAGACGAACTGTGGCAAATGGTTGAGAGGGAATGGAGAGCCATCCCTCAGGACGCCATCCGTACTCTGATTGACTCTCTACCTAGACGTGTTGCTGCGTGCATCGCCGTCCGCGGTGGTCCTACTTGCTACCAACAAGACGCCGTTCTCGCTCTGTATTATGACTATCATTTTGAAATAAAGATCGCTTATTGTTCGTCCCTATCTCTCTCTGTCTGCCGAGTTTCATCACTTTCTGGCCACTATTTCTTGGTGTTCCATTTTCAATGTCACGCAGTGTATCTTTTTATATATAAAAGTCAATGTCTGTTGTCTGTTTCGCGATAAACTCAAAAATACTGAATCAAAATGTTCCAAATTTTGCATGTCTCTTTTTATAAACCTCATGAAGATTTTCATCCACATTTTGATTAATTATTTGGCTATTTATTTTTTTCATTTGGAGAACTTTTTTAATGCGGAGTAAATACGAGGCGAAGTAACAACACCTGGCCAATTTAGCGACCAATGAGCATTGCGTTTTTTTTAAAGTTGTTTCGTACTTTTTTAAATATCTTTTTATTCGAGTGTTACTTTTTTTAAAAAAGTATTGAGCATTGAGAGAGAAATTTATGTTACCAACTAAGCTATTGTAAGAGCACTCAATGCAATTAAAAAAAAAAAAACTTTACAAAATTAGCGGTACTGTATGTAAATAATGACTTTCGTATTTTTATTAATTTTTGTTCTGGCCTTTGTTTTTTATAACTTTTTTTTTAAATCGTGTAAAATGCATTCGCAGTTATTGGCAAAAACATATTTTGCCTAATTTCCACCTGCTCATTTATTTTTTACAGAAAAATATTTACATGCCAGTATTTCGTATTATTTTTTATAAACCTAGTTTTTCTTATTCTTACTGAAAAGGTGAGCATCGCAGTCAAGATCCATCGCAGTCACTCACTCAACTTAAGCAATTTCAAGGGTTAATGCACTGGGGCGGGTACCTCGGGGGTTGGGTGGAAAAGCTGCCATCTATTTAAACTATATTGATTTTGAAACAACTAAATGGATTGCAAAAAATAATTAAATCAAATACCTAAACACTAATATAATACATTTTTTTCAATCGCACACACTTTTTGCCTGTGGTTTATGTGTTACTTTCTGTATGGCTATTCTATGGCACTTCTACTAATTATTATTGATGTACTCTCAGTATGAAAGAAATTGCACTCAGTTAAATTCTCGGGGGAAGCCGGGTTATTCTCTTCTAGTATTTAATAATTTTAATTAAATATCTATTTTGGATTGCTATATTTTCAAAACACATATATACCTGTCATAAATCCCTTAATGTTTAATATCAAAAAAGCAAATACCTATTCATTTTTGACGTGACAACGTCTTAAATTAGGTTGCGGCTGGGAGTCACTTATGAAAAAGTGTAACGCCCGGTAACGTTACGATGAGTCACCGAACGAGAGTGCTGCGCGCGCAGCTGCGCGCGCAGCGCTAGAGAATTAGGCGCATTGAATCGGCGCATGCTTGTCTCTGTCTTTGTCTTTCTCGAACGTTCTTGGCGTTGGAAAAACAAGAAAGCGTCATAATACAAGTTCACACGTGTGGTTAAAGTATCGTCAGCTGTGTCTGTAGTGAAAATGTGGAGTGCTTAGATTCGTCATTTACAACAACTACAACAATAAAGGTAAATAATTGTACACTGATATTTCATTATCGTAAACTATGATTGATTGATTAATTGTTAGATTGACACAAAAGTTGAGAAACTGAGTTTATAGGTTATGTCATACTATTGATAAATGTTGATAGTGTTAAGTAAATTATTAGTTTAAAATTAATTAATTAATTAATTATTATTTTACAAATTTTAAATAGTTTCAAATTTATTTAGCAAAAATTTGAACCTTCGATCTGAATAAATGTTTTGATTTTCAAATTGATTCTTTAAAATTACAAATATTAAGAAAAAGTGGCAGATATAAGAAAACTTTATTTAAACTGTGTTGAGCAAGAATTTTAACATCTAATTTAAGTAAATGTTTTAATTTTCAACTTCATCATTTACAATTACAAATTTTATTTAATTTCAAATTTATTTAGCAAAAATTTGAACCTTCGATCTGAATAAGTGTTTTGAATTTCAAATACCAACGCGGCTGGTGGAGTGGCGATCTATCGTAAATTATCATCGACATCTACGGCGGAAGTGTTCCAAGTTGCGATTACAGACGTAACTCGTGTCATTAAAACCAAGGGTGACATGTGCATGACTGAAGTTACTTGCTTCGCCGCTAATACTAGCTTCAAGTTTATACTCGGTGCTGTATATATTCATCCAGGAGCTAGTATGCAGGATATTGGAATGTTACTATGGCAAGGACTCGGTCCGTACATTCACAACAGCCAGTACGTGCCACCGTTCGTGCAAGTTGATTCTAGCATACCGATTCTTCTGTGTGGTGATTTTAACAAAAACGTAAAGCCTGACAACTCGTTTCTTAATTTCATGAAAAATACGTATAATCTTGATTGCGTATCAAACGTTTCTAAGTCAACTACGTTAAAAGGAACAACTATCGACTTGACTTTCGCAAGACACATTACAGCAGAAACACTTCCTTTCATTTCATATTTCTCCTATCATCGTCCTATCCTCAACAAAATCACTCAAATAGGAATTAGTTAAGTTTAAGTTTACATGTACAATGTTTTAGTAAACAAAATATATTTCTATAGTTAAAATTTGTGCAATTCTTATTTTCATTCAATTCCTTGTTCCTATTGTGCAATTTAATTATATTCATATCAATAAATATTCTACCGTTGTCACGTAAAATCTTCGCCCGTAAAACCGACTTTATTATATATTTTTCGAGAGTTATGAGCAATGTGTGTGTTTTTAGAAATTTAATAATATAATCTTATGGTTATTTTTTTGTTCCCGAAATATGCAATTTTTTCTTTTACAGTTAAACCTGTCTATAGCACCCCCTCTAAATAGCGCCTCCATCTCTATAGCGGCTGATTTTAAATATGTAGTACAATGCGATTTACATTAAAAGTGAATTGTCTATAATACCCTATTTTGGCGATTCCCAAGAGGGGGCGCTATAAACAGGTTTAACTGTATTACAAGCTTGAAAATTAAAGGTTTGAAACTTTGAATTTTTCCATACATAGATAAATATTTAGAGTATGTTTTCAAGTATATATATATATACAGTAGAACCTCCCTTTAGCAGACACCTCTCTACAAAGGACAGTTTTAATTTGCAAAATTACCATTTTTCAATTTAGCAACTCTCCGGTAAGAAGGCGCCTCTCCCTGAAGGACAGTTTGGCTCTCCAGTTATCACTATCAAGTAAATAGAAATATATCACTAAAATAAAAGCAGTTATGTAGATTGAATAAATAAATAAAACGGGGGTGAGATGTTATTGAATACAAAAACTATATATATCATTTTAATATAAAAGAAAAAAATATATATATACTAGCGGACATACCCGGCTTCGCCCGGGTTTTACCCGAGTAAAGGTTTGTCTAACGAATCTCTCGATAAAGTGAACATTTTTTCCCGGTCCCTTGAAAAATACTCGATAAGTTGAATAAAATCAATATTAATTGGTTCCCTCGGTAATTGGAAGTTAAAGGAATAGTATCTTGCCTTGGAATTGTATCATTATTCTTGTCTCAAATAAATTGCCGTGTCATCCTGAATTTTGTCTTTCCTAATTTTCTACGTTACAAAATCATTGTATCATCATGATAATATTTAGAGCAGATTGTTGAATTATAACAGATAAATTAGAATATTTAATTCGATTATTTTAAAGCGAAAAGTTTTTCAAAAATTTTATTTGCTAGAAACCTTCCCAGTACTATACTAAATAACTTCCCAAAGTTTCATGGCGTTCCAATGAGTGGTTTGGTCAGGCATAAAGGACAAACAGACCACACACACATACATTCATTTTTATATATATATATATATGTTTTCAAGTAAATATATATATATATATACAGTAGAACCTCCCTTTAGCAGACACCTCTCTACAAAGGACAGTTTTAATTTGCAAAATTACCATTTTTTACAATTTAGCAACTCTCCGGTAAGAAGGCGCCTCTCCCTGAAGGACAGTTTGGCTCTCCAGTTATCACTATCAAGTAAATAGAAATATATCACTAAAATAAAAGCGGTTATGTAGATTGAATAAATAAATAAAACGGGAGTGAGATACAGTAGAACCTCCCTTTTGCAGACACCTCTCTACAAAGGACAGTTTTAATTTGAAAAATTACCATTTTTACAATTTAGCAACTCTCCGGTAAGAAAGCGCCTCTCCCTGAAGGACCTCAGAACAACCTAAGAAAATAAAAAAATGGAAGCCATGGAGCGAATGTTGGAATGATGTAGGTAGTTTAAATATAAAGGTTGAACGCCAAAGATAACCAATGGCTACAGAGATCATCCAGGGGAACGACCTAGATTAGATAGTAGTTGGATCAATGTTAGGGGACCGTTATATCGAGGATAGATCATAGAACGACTGCTGGACAGCTGCATGGCTTTGAAATCATTAAGCCATATATGCTAAGGCCAGGAGTCACCAGGAATTACTAGGAGTCAAGATTTCAAGTGTAAATACATTAGAACCTCCCTTTAGCGGAACACCTCTCCACAAAGGACAGTTTTCATTTTCAAAACATTTCATTATATTTGATATCTACTAAGGCCAGGAGTCACCAGGAGTTACTAGAAGTCAAGATTTCAATTGTAAATACTAGAACCTCCCTTTAGCGGACACCTCTCCACAAAGGACAGTTTTCATTTTCAAAATATTTTCATTATATTTTGATATCTACTAAGGCCAGGAGTCACCAGGATTACTAGGAGTCAAGATTTCAATTGTAAAACATAGAACCTCCTTTAGCGGCACTCTCCACAAAGGACAGTTTTCATTTTCAAAATATTTTCATTAAATTTTGATATCTACTAAGGCCAGAGTCACCAGTTACTAGGGGGGAGTCAAGATTTCAATTGTAAATACAGTAGAACCTCCCTTTAGCGAACACCCCGCTAACGGACGCCTCTCCACAAAGGACAGTTTTCCTTTGAAAAATTAACATATTTACAATTTAGCAACTCTCCGATAAGAGGACACCTTTTCCTAAAGAACACTTTGGCTCAGAAATTAGGTGTCCTTTACAAGGAGATTCTACTATACATGTTTTCTTTTATTATTTATTTTGTGATATTGTAAAGATAATATATATATAAATATATAAATAGACCATTAAATGCACTTTTATCCAAATTCTAATGTATATATAAATATGCTTCATACAAAGCACACATTTTTATACATGACATCCTATATTAATATTTTTTAAACTCTTAAAATATTTTCGCGGTGTGATTTCATCAGAATGCGTCTTTTTCTTTATGAAAAATGTTTTATCACTTTTTAATAGAACATTATTTGATATAAAAACAAAGGGTAATTGAGTATATATTTTTATCTAATGTAAACTTAAGAAATCTAAATTCATCCAAAATTCGATATTATTTCCAATACAAATAGCTACATCTTGTTTGACTGATTCACATTTAGTAATATCTTTCTGATTTTTAAGAAGCATTTGGGTTATTAAAATTGCTGTTCTGTCATGACTCGAAGTAGGTTTTCAATACTTGTAGCTGAAGTTATTTTATCTTCTTCATGACAATCCAATTCTTCATCTTCTATATCTTGCATAACAGATCGAATTTCTTTCCACATAACATTGAATGACATTTTTTGGTACTCCCACAAATCTATTTGAATCCTTATGGAGGTAGTAAGAAGTAGGACGTTTACCGCATTTCAATACCAGTTCTTGATGAACAGGAGATTGATATTCTTCGGGAATTTTCAATATCTCACCGGTAGGGTTAAAACTAAATCCAAATACCTTTTCTCGTTGGAAGTATAAAACTATTGATCCTGTCGGCTGCGCCATATATTTTAGATTTCTTTTTCTTTTTTATTAAATTAGAGGAAAATAATATACAAAAAATAAATCAACTTTATTCTACTGGGAACAAAAGTTAACAACAACCTTCGATGCGCGCGCCAGCCTTTTGAAGCGCGCGCTTCTCGTGACGTCCTTCAAGCGCGTAGGGCGAGCGCCGGGCAAACATTTTATAGCTTTCTCTCCTTTCCTCATCTCAATGGGTCAAAATAGGTTTGTCAAAATTGTGGTGACATATGATATATTAGTTGAAGAGTTCATCTTAAACAAACAAATGTGTATATTTATTGAGATTGAACATTCAAAAAAGGCTATCATTTATTAATGGAAAACATTTAAAAACAGTGCGGTAATTATTAAATATATATTAAATATCATAGAATAATTGATTATTATTCAATATTTTGAAAATAACATTTAACTACCCTGATTTGTTTTTCTTATTTATTACGTGAATATCCCATATATATTACTACACTTAGCTCCGAGTATTAAAACCGCTCTAGGAATCCAGGTTACCTCAAGAGAGAAGAGTAAATATACATTTTGTAGCACTATAAAATGATAGGGAAAATATATTCTTCTGCAATCTGCAATTGAAAATAATGATTCAAAAAGGTTTGAAGAACTTATTGAATCAGGCATTGATATCGATTGTAGAGGCGTTTGGGGAATGGCTCCATTACATTATGCAGTTGAGTTTGGTAGGACTGATATGTTGATGAATCTGATAAGAAAAAATGCTGATATTGATATTCAGAATTCATTTGGAAAAACACCATTACATTGCTGTATTAATACCAAATGATAAGTCTTATTTGCATCTAATTCAAGCAGGAGCATCGCTTAATATCAAGGATTTAATGGTGACACCCCATTACATCTTTCAATAAACATATGCATTTAGAAATTTCAAGAGAATTAATCAAAAATGGAGCTGACATTCATGCTTACAATTTTAAAAAAAGCCAATTTTAATAACTGCTGTTATATCCTTAAAAAACCTAGGTTTTATTAGAAATTTATTGGAATTGGGTGTTGAGGTTAATTTTAAAGATTATTGGAAAACTGCTTTGCACTATGCATCTGACGACTGGAGGAATCCAAAAAGAGGAGAACTGATGAAACTTCTAATAGAATTTGGTGCTGATGTCAATTCAAGAGTTTATAGAACCACTCCATTGATGAATATTGCTAATATTGGAAATATATTTGAAGCTCAAATGTTGATAAGAGCAGGTGCAAGTATTAATGCTAAAGATGATGATTTTTTGAATATGTTAGATCATGCAATTTTAGGAAACAATATTGAAATGACAAGGTTACTGATAAATTTAGGCGCAAATGTAAACAGTGCAGATGTGCTTGGTCTTGGTATGACCCCCTTGCATTTAGCTGCTATGTTTAAATATCAATATACTGAAGATATTAGTTGAGTCGAAAGCTGACATCTACTTGAAAGACAATAGGGGATTAATTCCTTTGGCACATACAGTACTAGATAATTCCTTTTTAGCTTGGTCAATGTGGTTTCTGGCTTGAAATATCTTTTACAAGCAACAAGAGATTTCGATCTAAACGAATGTGTTGGTTCAAATGTAGGTCATTCAAAATCTATAAAAATGATGGTGAAATATTTTGTCCTTTATCATCCCAGATCATCAATTCCTAGTGCCGTATCCTCAGAAGAGATGCTCTCAAGTTGGTGGGACAGTTGTCAACGAGAGGTGGCCACAATTCTGGACCACAATTAGGACAGATTACCTTACACAGCTACCTGGTGGAACCTGACCTAAACACAAGAGCTGGGTACATATACAATGAGAATAATGGGATAAAAGAACACCTAGAATGGAATATGACCTGGTATAAAGACAACCTTAAAATTTATAGTAGCATGATAGAAAGAATACAAGGAGGATATTAAAAGGGGTAAATTACTTTTTAAATGGGTGTGTACTGCAAAGAAAAATCAGTATAAAGATGTGACCAAAATGAATTGTGCAAATATAGCTGAATACCTTACAAATGAAGCATTAGGTGAATTTCTTTATTAGGAAATAAATATTAAAAATCAATTCTGAAATTCAGCCATGTGAAAACATTGAATATTTTATCCAAAAAGCATTTGAAATATGAAAAATAGTTCCAGAAGAAGATAAGTGAGAGTTTATGTATATAAATATTAGACTATTAATAAAAAAAATATTTTATTATTTGATCCAACATAAGCCCATTCAATGATGTAGTTAATAGGTAAATAGTAACTACTCACTTTAGACTTATGTAATATATAATATATATGATCAAAGTATCTTCTATGTACCCTCAAACATTATAAATTTTTAAAAATATTCTATATGTCATTTTATACATGCTGGTAATGCACCTTATCCCAAATATATATCTGTACTTTGAAATAACTTTATTTGTCCCTTATGTTTCAAATCTGTTTATCAAATATTGATTAGTATTGTATTAAAATTAATCTAATCCTCACTTTTTAAAAATATTTTTACGAACTGGAGTACCTGGCTTTATTCATTTTTTTCCCAAGTGTATGTTTGCCTAACGAAAATTGTCTGTACATGGTTATTTTAAAATTTCTATAGGATATTGATTTTAATTATATTTTACTATGAAATTATAAATTTATTGCATAGTATGTAAATTATATTCCAATTGGGTATTTGTTTTATTCTTTGTATTGCATGAATGACAAGCTTTTTATTCACTTCTTTACTACTATCAAAAATTTAATTGATATTCTATTTTAAAAAAGAATACACGCGTTCGTTTATATTATTATAAAATATGTATTACCTAGATTATCAAATATTATTTTTTTTAAATTTAACCAGAACTAATAGAGATATATTCTCCTAATTCCTATTATAAATGCTTTCATTTAAATGTCTTTCACGGGTGTCTATATCTTTTGTCTACCCTTTTTTAACATACTTCCAAACCACTCAGAATTTTCAAAAATTATTAAATATATTGAATTGATATGAAAATACTGACTTGTATATAATTGGTGAGGTATATTGAGTTGAATGAAGTCTGCAGATTCTATTTTCTTATATATATATATATATATATATATATATATATATATATTACATTGTGTCAGAATAAGTGAAATTAGAAATAAATACTTTGGAAAAGTTAAAGAAAAGTGAATAGATGTAATTTTTAAAATATTTCAAATTAATGCTTCAGTAAAAACGCAAAAAAAAGAAGTTAATTCTAATTGCAGTTCAAAATATAGGCTATTAAAAGCCTATTAAAAAATCAGCAAATACTGTTATCAAAATTCGAAACTATTATAAAGGCTTATGATTCTATTTTGATATAAACAATTTCTACTGCCCATACTGCAGTGGAAAAATTAATGGGAGGGCTTAGCTTATCAGTGGTCAACCCTGCCAGCGGTTTCACCAGTTTTATCTTCCTTACCGCTGTTATATTGCATTTTTCAATGTGTATGTTATAGTGATACTGAAGCTAGACTCTTGGAATGGGAATTTTAGATGATCTAAGGTCATAAGCTTTGAGGACGGCAGAATTACATACAATTTTAATTATATAAAATGCTTCGAGCAACCGCTCTTCCGCAAATATTAATTTGTGTCTTTTATTATAACAAATTAATTATTAAGATACATTAGCGCGCCTTCTGTTATAAAAATCAAAAGTATTTTAAACGCGTATGATTTTTTAAATAAACAATTTTCACTGCCCTTACTGCAATGGAAAAATTAATGGGAAGGCCTGGCACAAAGTAGTTTCGAATTTTAATCACTAATATAACTCTTTTTGTGAAAGAAACCTGATAGTTAGATCTGGAAGGAATTCAAACCCATAATTTGAAAATAGCCTAATAACAGACTAACTTGCCTTTTTGGGTCATAAAGCTTTATGCTAATTTACTGAATTATTTTGTTGATAATGCATTCTAATAAAAATACTAGAAAAAGGGCCTTCTAAAATATGTTTAGACCACTAGACTACAAAGTATTTTATCTTAATAAACTAAAAAAATGAAAACACAGATTGTCTGGATTTAATATTTCTGGTATTTTTACTCAATATTGATACAAGGAAATATTTTATTGAATAATGTTTCACATAATTCTTTCATCTGTTTTCCCTCAATATATTAGATGACATCTGCTACTCTATACCCTCATTTTTATTTAAGTTATATAAATGTAATTCAGGAATTTTTTGAATTTCTTCTTTCTTATCTCCACACTGGGTGAAGTAGAATGCGTCTGCCTTTGTCATTAAGACTGGGAGCACTATTCAGTGGCAGGCCGACTTAGCTCCAAAATAAATGGCCGTCTCTGACATGAGGAAAAGGCTCCATGTGCTGCCGCCTCTAACCTGGAGTACAAACGCTGCTCATCATGTATACCTGGATTAGGAGTCCTTACAGGCTACTATCAGCCGGGCCAGCCGAGTCCAGGTTTTTTAGTGAGCTTGTTATTGCTCCCCCTCCTCCTTTTTCATTCGAGCTTGGGACCGGCAAGGGCGGAGTTTTCAAATTTCTGGATTTTTTCAACTTTCTCAATCATATTTATTTTTTAAAATGTAAAACTTTACTGGCCGCGCGCGAAGTGTCCATTTTTACAGAACTATGAATGCTGGCCAGGCAACCTCTACCTTCAAGATTGCTCATTCATGGTCATAATTCAATTATTTGGTATATTTTCGAAAGAGATATCTCTTATTTTAAATAATTGAACTATGACACATTTGATCAAAATATGCATTACTAGCTAAATAAATAAGCGAGCAAGAATTTACCTAAGTGAATTTTTATCTTAGCATGAATTTATAAAATAGCATGCATTTTAAGTTGATTAATTTTATTTACAAAATAAGTAACGAAAAAATGATTCAACAAATAATATTTATTAAGATTCAATCTTAATCTCTATATACAGTATATATATTTTAAGTAATAAAGATAAACTCAGAAATGACTAGATCCTACAGGGACTGCAATAACTGTTACAACACCCAACTCACTCTGGACCATATATACAGTTGCCTGGCTATCCTTGCAGCCCTCTATATGGCAGACATCAATCCAAAAGAAGACATCCATAGAACAAGCATCTTTTTTGTTGGTATTGTGATCAGGGTGCATGGACCAATTTGATCTCCTCCATGGACAAGACACCACTACAGTATATATACTTGATTTCCATATATATTTTATTTTTGTCGGCTATGTTGGTCCTCAATACGTTATAATCTGGCTGAAATTATAACAGTATATAGAATTGTATCTGGAAAAACATATAGTCAAGTTTTAAGGTCTCTATATCTCGAAATCTTTGAATTTTTTACAAATTTGTACATTTCACTCGCAACCAACATCCCACTTGGGTAACTGAGAGGAGATAGGTTTCGATTTTGTCAGGAGGTCTGCAGAGCCTTCAAGACAACCGAATTTAGTAATACAATTTTTAAATATTGTTGTGTAAAACTTTTCACATTTTTATTTTAAGGTAACATTTTAAAGTTTACTAATATTATTTTATATTGTACATGGTTTAAAAGTTAACAATGAAATAATAAGATACAAGAACATATAGGATGGAGTATGTCCTGGTATAAAGACAACCTTCAAATTTACAGTAGTATGATAGAAGAATACTACAAGGAGGATCTTGAAAGAGGTCACTTACTTTTCTAATGGGTTTGTACTGTAAAGAAAATTCAGCTAAAAAATGTGACTCTACTGAGTTGTGCTAATCTAGCTGAATATCTTACAAATGTAACATTAAGTTAATTTATTAATTAGGGAATCATTATTATTAAAATAAATCTTAAATATTGTCTGATTCCTATTGTACTTATTATAAATATTTTACTTTTTCTATTTTATTTGTTAATTTATATACAGTAAAACCTCCCTTTTGCGGACACCCCGCTATCGGACACCTCTCTACAAAGGACAGTTTTTATTTGCAAAATTACCATTTTTACAATTTGCAACTCTCCGGTAAGACGACACCTCTCTAAAGGACTTTGGTTCTGCAATTTGGTGTCCTTTACAGGGAGGTTCTACTGTATGTATATATAATAAATTTACGAAAAATCAACGTTTTGGCATTAATTTAGATAGAAGGCACAAGAAAATTTGGAAATGGAGTCTAGAAGAACTTTGAGGATATGCCACTCTCTTTTTAAGCATCTCAGGTATTATTCAAGTTGTATTTTCTACATCTTCCTTGTACATACTGGTATTGTAATTCATTCTCAATTTTACATTCACATTAATATTAATTTCACTCACAATATATGAACCTCTTGTGCATACTTGTATATCCATTCCATATATCTTCTTATATATAAAAGTCAATGTCTGTTGTCTGTTTCGCGATAAACTCAAAAATACTGAATCAAAATGTTCAAATTTTGCATGTCGCTTTTTATAAACCTGATGAATATTTTCATCCACATTTTGATTAGTTATTTGGCTATTTATTTTTTTCATTTGGAGAACTTTTTTTATGCGGAGTAAATACGAGGCGAAGTAACAACACCAGGCCAATTAAGCGACCAATTAGCATTGCGTTTTTTTTTAAGTTGCTCTCGTACTTTTTTAATATCTTTTTATTTGAGTGTTACTTTTTTTGAAAGGTATTGAGCATTGAGAGAGAAATTTATGTTACTAACTAAGCTATTGTAAGAGCACTCAATGCAATTAAAAAAACTTTACAAAATTAGCGGTACTGTATGTAAATAATGACTTTCGTATTTTTTATTAATTTTTGTTCTGGCTTTGTTTTTTATAACTTTTTTTAAATCGTGCAAAATGCAATCGCAGTTATTGGCAAAAACATATTTTGCCTAATTTCCACCTGCTCATTTATTTTTTACAGAAAAATATTTTCATGCCAGTATTTCGTATTAATTTTTTTATAAACCTAGTTTTTCTTATTCTTACTGAAAAGGTGGTCATCGCAGTCAAGATCCATCGCAGTCACTACTCAACTTAGGCAATTTCAAGGGTGCACTGGGGCGGGTACCTCGGGGGTTGGGTGGAAAAGCTGCCATCTATTTAAACTATATTGATTTTGAAACAACTAAATGGATTGCAAAAAATAATTAAATCAAATACCTAAACACTAATATAATATTTTTTTCCATCACACACACTTTTTACCTATGGTTTATGTGTTACTTCTGTATGGCTATTCTAAGGCACTTCTACTAATTATTATTGATGTACTCTCAGTATGAAGGAAATTGCACTCAGGTAAATTCTCGGGGGAAGCCGGGTCATTCTCTTCTAGTATTTAATAATTTTAATTAAATATCTATTTATAGATTGCTATATTTTCAAAACACATATATACCTGTCATAAATCCTTAATGTTTAATATCAAAAAAGCAAATACCTATTCATTTATATTTTTTTCGAGAGTTATGAGCAATGTGTGCGTTTTTAGAAATTTACTAATATAATCTTATGGTTATTTTTTTGTTCCCGAAATATGCAATTTTATCTTTTACAGTTAAACCTGTCTATAGCACCCCCTCTAAATAGCGCCTCCATCTCTATAGGGAATTACATTAAAAGTGAATTGTCTATAATACCCTATTTTGACGAGTCCCAAGAGAGGGCGCTATAAACAGGTTTAACTGCATTACAAGCTTGAAAATTAAAGGTTTGAAACTTTGAATTTTTACATACATAGATAAATATTTAGAGTATGTTTTCAAATATATATATACAGAGAGAGAGAGAGAGAGAGAGAGTAAACCTTCCTTTAGCAGACACTTCTCAACAAAGGACAATTTTAATTTGCAAAATTACCATTTTTACAATTTCGCAACTCTCCGGTAAGAAGGCGCCTCTCCCTGAAGGACAGTTTGGCTCTCCAGTTATCATTATCAAGTAAATAGAAATATATCACTAAAATAAAAGCGGTTATGTGATTGAATAAATAAATAAAACGGGGGTGAGAGATGTTATTGAATACAAAAACTATATAAATCATTTTAATATAAAAGAGTAATATATAATATATAAACCTCAGAACAACCTAACAAAATAAAAAATGGAAGCCATGGAGCGAATGCTGGAATGATGTAGGTAGTTTAATTATAAAAGTTGAACGCCAAAGATAACCAATGGCTACAGAGATCATCCAGGGAACGACCTAGATAAGATAGTAGTTGGATCAATGTTAGGGGACAGTTATATCGAGGATAGATCATAGAACGACTGCTGGACAGCTGCATGGCTTTGAAATCATTAAGCCATATATGCTAAGGCCAGGAGTCACCAGGAGTTACTAGGAGTCAAGATTTCAATTGTAAATCCATTAGAACCTCCCTTTAGTGAACACCTCTCACAAATCACAGTTTTAATTTTCAAATATTTCATCAATTTTGATATCTACTAAGGCCAGGAGTCACCAGGGAGTTACTAGAGAGAAGTCAAGATTTCAATTGTAAATCAAGTAGAACCTCCCTTCAGCGGACACCTCTACACAAAGGACAGTTTTTATTTTCAAAATATTTTCATTATATTTTGATATCTACTAAGGCCAGAAGTCACCAGCAGTTACTAGGAGTCAATGTTTTAGTTGTAAATACAGTAGAACCTCCCTTTAGCGGGAAACCTCTCCACAAAGGACAGTTTTCATTTTTGAAACAATTTCATTAAATTTTGATATCTACTAAGGCCAAGAGTCACCAGGAGTTACTAGAGAGAAGTCAATTGTAAATCAAGTAGAACCTCCCTTCAGCGGACACCTCTCCACAAAGGACAGTTTTCATTTTCAAAATATTTTCATTATATTTTGATATCTACTAAGGCCAGGAGTCACCAAAGGTTACTAGAAGTCAATATTTTAACTGTAAATACAGTAGAACCTCGCTTTAGCGGACACCTCTCCACCAAGGACAGTTTTCATTTTCAAAATATTTTCATTATATTTTGATATCTACTAAGGCCAGGAGTCCACCAGCAGTTACTAGGAGTCAAGGTTTTAGTTGTAAATACAGTAGAACCTCCCTTTAGCGGAAACCTCTCCACAAATTTACAATACACATATTTACAATTTAGCAACTCTCCGATAAGAGGACAACCTTTTTCCTAAAGAACACTTTGGTCCAGAAATTAGGTGTCCTTTACAAGGAGATTCTACTATACATGTTTTCTTTTATTATTTATTTTGTGATATTGTAAGATATTATATATAATATGTAAATAGTCCATTAAATGCACTTTTATCCAAATTCTAATGTATATATAAATATGCTTCATACAAAGCACACATTTTTATACATGACATCCTATATTAATATTTTTTAAACTCTTAAAATATTTCGCGGTGTGATTTCATCAGAATGCGTCTTTTTCTTTATGAAAAATGTTTTATCACTTTTTAATAGAACATTATTTGATATATAAACAAAGGGTATTGAGTATATATTTTATCTCATGTAAACTTAAGAAATCTAAATTCATCCCAAAATTTGATATTATTTCCAATACAAATAGCTACATCTTGTTTGACTGATTCACATTTAGTAATATCTTTCTGATTTTTAAGAGCATTTGGGTTATTAAAATTTGCTGTTCTGTCATGATTCGAAGTAGGTTTTTAATACTTGTAGCTGAAGTTATTTTATCTTCTTCATGGACAATCCAATTCTTCATCTTCTATATCTTGTATAACAGATCGAATTTCTTTCCACATAACATTGAATGACATTTTTGGTATTCCCACAAATCTATTTGAATCCTTATGGAGGTAGTAAGAAGTAGGAGGTTTACCGCATTTCAATACCAGTTCTTGATGAACAGGAGATTGATATTCTTCGGGAATTTTCAATATCTCACCGGTAGGGTTAAAACTAAATCCAAATATCTTTTCTCGTTGGAAGTATAAAACTATTGATCCTGTCGGCTGCGCCATATATTTTAGATTTATTTTTCTTTTTCATTAAATTAGAGAGAAATAATATAAAAAAATAAATCAACTTTATTCTACTGAGAACAAAAGTTAACAACAACCTTCGATGCGCCGCCAGCCCGTTTGAAGCGCGCGCTTCTCGTGACGTCCTTCAAGCGCGTAGGGCGAGCGCCGGGCAAACAATTTATAGCTTTCTCTCCTTTCCTCATCTCAATGGGTCAAAATAGGCTTGTCAAAATTGTGGTGACATATGATATATTAGTTGAAAAGTTCATCTTAAACAAACAAATGTGTATATTTATTGAGATTGAACATTCAAAAAAGGCTATCATTTATTAATGGAAAACATTAAAAACAGTGCGGTAATTATTAAATATATATTAAATATCATAGAATAATTGATTATTATTCAATATTTTGAAAATAACATTTAACTACCCTGATTTGTTTTCTTATTTATTACGTGAATATCCAATATATATTACTACACTTAGCTCCGAGTATTAAAACCGCTCTAGGAATCCAGGTTACCTCAAGAGAGACAGAGTAAATATACATTTTGTAGCACTATAAAATGATAGGGGAAAATATATTTCTTCTGCTATCTGCAATTGAAAATAATGATTCAAAAAGGTTTGAAGACCTTATTGAATCAGGCATTGATATCGATTGTAGAGGCGTTTTGGGAATGGCTCCATTACATTATGCAGTTGAATTTGGTAGGACTGATATGTTGATGAATCTGATAAGAAAAAATGCTGATATTGATATTCAGAATTTATTTGGAAAAACACATTACATTATGCTGTATTAATACCAAATAATAGGTCTTATTTGCATCTAATTCAAGCAGGAGCATCGCTTAATATCAAGGATGATAATGGTGACACCCCATTACATCTTTCAATAAAACATATGCATTTAGAAATTTCAAGAGAATTAATCAAAAATGGAGCTGACATTCATGCTTACAATTTTCAAATAGAGCCAATTTTAATAACTGCTGTTAAATCCTTAAAAAACCTAGGTTTTATTAAAAAATTATTGGAATTGGGTGTTGAGGTTAATTTTAAAGATTATTTTGGAAACACTGCTTTGCACTATGCATCTAACGACTCGAGCAATCCAAAAGAGGAGAACTGATGAAACTTCTAATAGAATTTGGTGCTGATGTCAATTCAAGAGGTTGGAGTAGAAAACACTCCATTGATGAATATTGCTGGAATTGGAAATATATTTGAAGCACAAATGTTGATAACAGCAGGTGCAAGTATTGATGCTAAAGATGATCATTTTTTTAATGTGTTATATCATGCAATTTTAGCAAACAATATTGAAATGACAAGGTTACTGATAAATTTAGGCGCAAATGTAAACAGTGAAAATGTGCGTGGTATGACCCCCTTGCATTTAGCTGCTAGTGATTTAAATATCAATATACTGAAGATATTAGTTGAGTCGAAAGCTGACATCTACTTGAAAGACAATAGGGGATTAATTCCTTTGGCACACACAGTACTAGGTAATTCCTTTTTAGCTTGGTCAAATGTGGTTTCTGGCTTGAAATATCTTTTACAAGCAACAAGAGATTTCGATCTAAACGAATGTGTTGGTTCAAATGTAGGTCATTCAAAATCTATAAAAATGATGGTGAAATATTTTGTCCTTTATCATCCCAGATCATCAATTGCTAGTGCCGTATCCTCAGAAGAGATGCTCTCAAGTTGGTGGGACAGTTGTCAACGAGAGGTGGCCACAATTCTGGACCACAAATTAGGACAGATTACCTTACACAGCTACCTGGTAGAACCTGACCTAAACACAAGAGCTGGGTACATATACAATGAGAATAATGGGATAAAAGAACACCTAGAATCGAATATGACCTGGTATAAAGACAACCTTAAAATTTATAGTAGCATGATTGAAGAATACTACAAGGAGGATATTAAAAGGGGTAAATTGCTTTTTGAATGGGTGTGTACTGCAAAGAAAAATCAGTATAAAGATGTGACCAAAATGAATTGTGCAAAATATAGCTGAATACCTTACAATGAAGCATTAGGTGAATTTCTTTATTAGGAAATAAATATTAAAAATCAATTCTGAAATTCAGCCATGTGAAAACATTGAATATTTTATCAAAAAGCATTTGAAATATGAAAAATAGTTCCAGAAGAAGATAAGTGAGAGAGTTTATGTATATAAATATTAGACTATTAATAAAAAAAAATTATTTTATTATTTGATCCAACATAAACCCATTCAATGATGTAGTTAATAGGTAAATAGTAACTACTCACTTTAGACTTATGTAATATATATATATATGATCAAAGTATCTTCTATGTACCCTCAAACATTATAAATGTTTTAAAAATATTCTATATGTCATTTTATACATGCTGGTAATGCACCTTATCCCAAATATATATCCGTACTTTGAAATAACTTTATTTGTCCCTTATGTTTCAAATCTGTTTATCAAATATTGATTAGTATTGTATTGAAATTAATCTAGTCCTCACTTTTTAAAATATTTTTATGAACTGGAGTACCTGGCTTTATTCATTTTTTTCCCAAGTGAATGTTTGCCTAACGAAAATTGTCTCTACATTGGTTATTTTAAAATTTGTATAGGGATATTGATTTTAATTAATATTTTACTATTGAAATTATAAATTTATTGCATAGTATGTAAATTATATTCCAATTGGGTATTTGTTTTATTCTTTGTATTGCATGATAGACAAGCTTTTTATCCACTTCTTTACTACTATCAAAAATTTAATTGATATTCTATTTTAAAAACGAATACGCGCGTTCGTTTATATTATTATAAAATATGTATTACCTAGTTTATCAAATATTATTTTTTAAATTTAACCAGAACTAATAGAGATATATTCTCCTAATTCCTATTATAAATGCTTTCATTTAAATGTCTTTCACGGGTGTCTATATCTTTTGTCTACCCCTTTTTTAACATACTTCCAAACCACTCAGAATTTTCAAAAATTCTTAAATATATTGAATTGATATGAAAATACTGACTTGTATATAATTGGTGAGGTATATTGAGTTGAATGAAGTCTGCAGATTCTATTTTCTTATATATATATATATTACATTGTTGAGAATAAGTGAAATTAGAAAAAAATACTTTGGAAAAGTTGAAGAAAAGTGAATAGATGTAATTTTTAGAATATTTCAAATTAATGCTCTAAGTAAAAACGCAATAAAAAGAAGTTAATTCTAATTGCAGTTCAAAATATAGGCTATTAAAAGCTATTAAAAATCAGCAAATACTGTTATCAAAATTCGAAAACTATTATAAAGGCTTATGATTCTTTTTTGATATAAACAATTTCTACTGCCCATACTGCAGTGGAAAAATTAATGGGAGGGCTTAGCTTATCAGTGGTGAACCCTGCCAGCGGTTTCACCAGTTTTATCTTCCTTACCGCTGTTATATTGCATTTTTCAATGTGTATGTTATAGTGATACTGAAGCTAGACTCTTGGAATGGGTATTTTAGACGAACTAAGGTCATAAGCTTTGAGGACAGCAGAATTACGTACAATTTTAATTATATAAAATGCTTCGAGCAACCGCTCTTCCGCAAATTTCAATTTGTGTCTTTTATTATAATAATTTAATTATTATGATACATTAGCGCGCCTTCTGTAATAAAAATCAAAAGTATTTAAACGCGTATGATTTTTTCAAATAAACAATTTTTACTGCCCTTACTGCAATGGAAAAATTAATGGAGGGCCTGGCACAAAGTAGTTTCGAATTTTAATCACTAATATAACTATTTTTTGTGAAAGAAACCTGATAATTAGATCTGGAAGGAATTCAAACCCATAATTTGAAAATAGCCTAATAACAGACTAACTTGCCTTTTTAGGGTCATAAAGCTTTATGCTAATTTACTAAATTATTTTGTTGATAATGCATTCTAATAATAATACTAGAAAAAGGGCCTTCTAAAATATGTTTAGACCACTAGACTACGAAGTATTTTATCTTAATAAACAAAAAATAAGGTATATAATGTGAATATATATTTCAAAATGGATTTAAAAACTTGATATTGCTTTCAATAATGAAAACACAGAATGTCTGGATTTAATATTTCTGTTATTTTTACTCAATATTGATACAAGGAAATATTTTATTGAATAATGTTTCACATAATTCTTTCATCTGTTTTCCCTCAATATATTAGATGACATCTGCTACTCTATACCCTCATTTTTATTTAAGTTATACGAGGGGTGTCCCATAAGTCCGTGGGCCGACATATAAAGGAAATGACAAATAAAATTATTATGATTTATTTTTCTAACATAATCCCCTAAAGGTCTATACACTTTTTCCAGCGATGTTCTAATGCTTTTATTTCCCCAAAAAAGAACGAAGTTTCAAGTGACTCAAAAATGAGGTTACAGCATCCACGACCTCTTCATCTGACCTAAAATGAATGCCAGAAAGTGATTTTTCAAATGAGGAAATAGGTGGAAGTCAGATGGAGCTAGATCTGGTGAATAGGGTGCATGTGGTAAAAGTTCAAAGCCAGAATCATATATAGCAGCCATAGCTTGCAGCGAACGATGACTCGGAGCATTGTATTGATGGTAAACAATCTTCCTGGACAAAATTCCTCTTCTTTTTCCTTGATAGCTTCTCGTAGTTGCTTCACAAGATTTGCATAATAATTGCCAGTGATGGTTTGACCCTTATTCAGAAAGTCTAGAAGAAGTACACTCTCGGAATCCCAAAAGACAAACACCATAACCTTCCCTGCTGATGGAACTGTCTTGGTTTTCTTGGAGGAAGGGGAACCGGAGTGTCTCCATTGCATGGATTATTGCTTGGACTCTGGTGTAAAGTGATGGGCCCAAGTCTCATCCATGGTAGCAAATCTACTGACAAATTCCTCTGGATTGGTTTCAAATAACGCAAGTTGTCCGAAAATGACTTTCTTCTTACAGCCTTTTGATCGGGTGTCAAAAGTTTTGGAACCCAACGATCAGAAAGCTTCCTGAAGCCCAAGTGTTCTCTCAAAATCCGATCCACTGTTGTTTTTAGAATTCACAAGGTCTCTTCTATCCGACGAACTGTCATTCTTCTGTCCAACATAACCAAAACATGTATCTTGTCGATGTTTTCTTGAGTAACTGACTCAACAGGTCTTCCTGGTCGATGTTTGTCTTCGGTGCTGATCCTCCCTAATTTAAACGCAGCTACCCATTTTTTACTGTGCTATAGGAAGGAGCATCTTCCCTTAATGTATCCACCATACCCTCATAGATTTCCTTCGGCGGGATTCCTTTCTTACAAAGATATTTTATTACAGCACGAATCTCGTTTGTCTCCATTTTAGATGATTCCTGTTTATTGTCCTCTTTCAGAACCCATAACAAAAAAACGGTTAATTGTAGAAACTTAAAAATTTACATATCTTTATACAAGGCTTTAAGGTATATATGGTAAAATTTATTAGTTTCTAATATTTCGTTCTCATGGTCGGGCCACGGACTTATGGGACACCCCTCGTATAAATGTAATTCAGGAATATTTAGAATTTCTTCTTTCTTATCTCCACACTGGGTGAAGTAGAATGCGTCTGCCTTTGTCATTAAGACTGGAGCACTATTCAGTGGCAGGCCGACTAAGCTCCAAAATAAATGGCCGTCTCTGACATGAGGAAAAGGCTCCATGTGCTGCCGCCTCTAACCTGGAGTACAAACGCTGCTCATCATGCATACCTGGATTAGGAGTACTTACAGGCTACTATCAGCCGGGCCAGCTGAGTCCAGGTTTT
Source organism: Cordylochernes scorpioides (assembly GCA_030710605.1). Taxonomy (NCBI): domain Eukaryota; kingdom Metazoa; phylum Arthropoda; class Arachnida; order Pseudoscorpiones; family Chernetidae; genus Cordylochernes; species Cordylochernes scorpioides. The sequence continues at coordinate 22,309,251 of CP092883.1, read as the reverse complement.
TTTAGTGAGCTTGTTATTGCTACCCCTCCTCCTTTTTCATTCGAGCTTGGGACCGGCAAGGGCGAAGTTTTCAAATTTCTGGATTTTTTCAACTTTCTCAATCATATTTATTTTTAAAAATGTAAAACCTTACTCATCGCGCGCGAAGTGTCCATTTTTACAGAACTATGAATGCTGGCCAGGCAACCTCTACCTTCAATATTGCTCATTCATGGTCATAATTCAATTATTTGTTATATTTTCGAAGGAGATATCTCTTATTTTAAATAATTGAACTATGACACATTTGATCAAAATATGCATTACGAATATGCATTCGCATACATAAGCGAAGCCAAGAATTTAACTAAGTGAATTTTTATCTTAGCATGAATTTATAAAATAGCATGCCATTTTAAGTTGATAATTTTATTTACAAAATAAGTAACGAAAAAAGTGATTCAACAAATAATATTTATTAAGATTCAATCTTAATCTCTATATACAGTATATATATTTTAAGTAATAAAGATAAACTCAGAAATGACTAGATCCTACAGGGACTGCAATAACTGTTACAACACCCAACTCAATCTGGACCATATATACAGTTGCCTGGCTATCCTTGCAGCCCTCTATATGGCAGACATCAATCCAAAAGAATACATCCATAGGAACAAGCATCTTTTTTAGTTGGTATTGTGATCAAGGAGCATGGACCAATTTGATCTCCTCCATGGACAAGACACCACTACAGTATATATACTTGATTTCCATATATATTTATATTTTTGTCGGCTATGTTGGTCCTCAATACGTTATAATCTGGCTGAAATTATAACAGTATATAGAATTGTATCTGGAAAAACATATAGTCAAGTTTTAAGGTCTCTATATCTCGAAAATCCTTTGAATTTTTTACAAATTTGTACATTTCACTCGCAACCAACATCCCACTTGGGAAACTGAGAGGAGATAGGTTTCGATTTTGTCAGGAGGTCTGCAGAGCCTTCAAGGACAACCGAATTTAGTAATACAATTTTTAAATATTGTTGTGTAAAACTTTCAAATTTTATTTTAAGGTAACATTTTAAAGTTTATTAATATTATTTTATATTGTACATGGTTTAAAAGTTAACAATGAGAATAATAAGATACAAGAACATATAGGATGGAGTATGTCCTGGTATAAAGACAACCTTCAAATTTACAGTAGTATGATAGAAGAATACTACAAGGAGGATCTTGAAAGAGGTCACTGACTTTTCTAATGGGTTTGTACTGTAAAGATAATTCAGCTAAAAATGTGACTCTACTGAGTTGTGCTAATCTAGCTGAATATCTTACAAATGTAACATTAAGTTAATTTATTAATTAGGGAATCATTATTATTAAAATAAATCTTAAATATTGTTTGATTCCTATTGTACTTATTATAAATATTTTACTTTTTTCTATTTTATTTGTTAATTTATATACAGTAAAAACCTCCCTTTAGCGGACACCCCGCTTTCGGACACCTCTCTACAAAGGACAGATTTTATTTGCAAAATTACCATTTTTACAATTTAGCAACTCTCAGTAAGACGACACCTCTCTCTGAAGGACACTTTGGTTCTGCAATTTGGTGTCCTTGACAGGGAGGTTCTACCGTATGTATATATAAGAAATTTACGAAAAATCAACGTTTTGGCATTAATTTAGATAGAAGGCGCAAGAAAATTTGGAATGGAGTCTAGAAGAACTTTGAGGATATGCCGCTCTGTACTCTTTAAGCATCTCAGGTATTATTCAAGTTGCATTTTCTACATCTTCCTTGTACATACTGGTATTGTAATTCATTCTCAATTTTAAATTCACATTAATTATTAATTTTACTCACAATATATGAACCTCTTGTGCATACTTGTATATCCATTCCATATATCTTCTTATATATAAAAGTCAATGTCTGTTGTCTGTTTCGCGATAAACTCAAAAATACTGAATCAAAATGTTCCAAATTTTGCATGTCGCTTTTTATAACCCTGATGAAGATTTTCATCCACCTTTTGATAATTAATTTGGCTATTTAATTTTTTTCATTTGGAGAACTTTTTTTATGCGGAATAAATACGAGGCGAAGTAACAACCCCAGGCCAAGTAAGCAACCAATGAGCATTGCGTTTTTTTTTTAAGTTGCTTTCGTACTTTTTTAAAAATATCTTTTTATTCGAGTGTTACTTTTTTTTTTAAAGTATTGAGAGAGAAATTTATGTTACTAACTAAGCTATCGTAAGAGCACTCAATGCAATTAAAAAAACAAACTTTACAAAATTAGCGGTACTGTATGTAAATAATGACTTTCGTATTTTTTATTAATTTTTGTTCTGGCCTTTGTTTTTTATAACTTTTTTTTAATGGCAAAAAACATATTTTGCCTAATATTCACCTGCTCATTTATTTTTTAAAGAAAATATTTACATGCCAGTATTTCGTATTCATTTTTTAAATACCTAATTTTTCTTATCTTACTGGAAAGGTGGGCATCGCAGTCAAGATCCATCGCAGTCACTCACTCAACATAGGCAATTTCAAGGGTTAATGCACTGGGGCGGGTACCTCGGGGGTTGGGTGGAAAAGCTGCCATCTATTTAAACTATATTGATTTTGAAACAACGAAATGGATTGCAAAAAATAATTAAATCAAATACCTAAACACTAATATAATACAATTTTTCCATCACACACACTTTTTGCCTGTGGTTTATGTGTTACTTCTGTATGGGTATTCTATGGCACTTCTACTAATTATTATTAATGTACTCTCAGTATGAAGGAAATTGCACTCAGGTAAATTCTCGGGGAAGCCGGGTCATTCTCTTCTAGTATTTAATAATTTTAATTAAATATCTATTTATGGATTGCTATATTTTCAAAACACATATATACCTGTCATAAATCCCTTAATGTTTAATATCAAAAAAGCAAATACCTATTCATTTTTATATATATTTCGAGAGTTATGAGCAATGTGTGTGTTTTTAGAAATTTACTAATATAATCTTATGGTTATTTTTTTGTTCCCGAAATATGCAATTTTATCTTTTACAGTTAAACCTGTCTATAGCACCCTCTCTAAATAGCGCCTCCGTCTCTATAGCGGCCGATTTATATACGTAGTACAATGCGATTTACATTAAAAGTGAATTGTCTATAATACTCTATTTTGACGAGTCCCAAGAGGGGGCGCTATAAACAGGTTAAACTGTATTACAAGCTTGAAAATTAAAGGTTTGAAACTTTGTATTTTCCATACATAGATAAATATTTAGAGTATGTTTTCAAGTATATATATACAGAGTAGAACCTTCTTTTAGTAGACACCTCTCTACAAAGGACAGTTTTAATTTGCAAAATTACCATTTTTACAATTTAGCAACTCTCCGGTAAGAAGGCGCCTCTCCCCGAAGGACAGTTTGGCTCTCCAGTTATCACTATCAAGTAAATAGAAATATATCACTAAAATAAAAGCGGTTATGTAGATTGAATAAATAAATAAAACGGGGGTGAGATACAGTAGAACCTCCATTTAGCAGACACCTCTCTACAAAGGACAGTTTTAATTTGCAAAATTACCATTTTTACAATTTAGCAACTCTCCGGTAAGAAGGCGCCTCTCCCTGAAGGACCTCAGAACAACCTAAGAAAATAAAAAATGGAAGCCATGGAGCGAATGCTGGAATGATGTGGGTAGTTTAAATATAAAAGTTGAACGCCAAAGATAACCAATGGCTGCAGAGATCATCCAGGGGAACGACCTAGATTAGATAGTAGTTGGATCAATGTTAGGGGACCCTTATATCGAGGATAGATCATAGAACGACTGCTGGACAGCTGCATGGCTTTGAAATCATTAAGCCATATATGCTGAGGCCAGGAGTCACCAGGAGTTACTAGGAGTCAAGATTTCAATTGTAAATACATTAGAACCTCCCTTTAGTGAACACCTCTCCACAAAGGACAGTTTTCATTTTCAAAACAATTTCATTAAATTTTGATATCTACTAAGGCTAGGAGTCACCAGGAGTTACTAGAGAGAAGTCAATATTTCAATTGTAAATCAAGTAGAACCTCCCTTCAGCGGACACCTCTCCACAAAGGACAGTTTTCATTTTCAAAATATTTTCATTATATTTTGATATCTACTAAGGCCAGGAGTCACCAGCAGTTATTAGGAGTCAAGGTTTTAGTTGTAAATACAGTAGAACCTCCCTTTAGCGGAAACCTCTCCACAAAGGAAAGTTTTCATTTTCAAAACAATTTCATTAAATTTTGATATCTACTAAGGCCAGGAGTCACCAGGAGTCACTAGAGAGAAGTCAAGATTTCAATTGTAAATCAAGTAGAACCTCCTTTCAGCGGACAACTCTCAACAAAGGACAGTTTTCATTTTCAAAATATGTTCATTATATTTTTATATCTACGAAGGCCAGGAATCACCTGGAGTTACTAGAAGTCAAGATTTCAATTGTAAATACTGTAGAACCTCCCTTTAGCGGGAACCTCTCCACAAAGGACAGTTTTCATTTTTAAAATATGTTCATTATATTTTTATATCTACGAAGGCCAGGAATCACCTGGAGTTACTAGAAGTCAAGATTTCAATTGTAAATACTGTAGAACCTCTCTTTAGCGGTCATTCTCCACAAAGGACAGTTTTTTTTTCAAAATATTTACATTAAATTTTGATATCTATTAAGGCCAGGAGTCACCAGGATTGACTAGAAGTCAAAATTTTAATTGTAAATACAGTAGAACCTCGCTTTAGCGGACACCTCTCCACCAAGGACAGTTTTCATTTTCAAATTATTTTCATTATATTTTGATATCTACTAAGGCCAGGAGTCACCAGCAGTTACTAGGATTCAAGATTTCAATTGTAAATACAGTAGAACCTCCCTTTAGCGGGAACCTATATAATTTTCATTATATTTTGATATCTACTAAGGCCAGAAGTCACCTGGAGTTACAAAGAGAGAGAGTCAAGATTTCAATTGTAAATAAGTAGAACGTCGGTTTACCGAACACCTCTCCACAAACGACAATTTTCATTTTCAAAATATGTTCAATATATTTTTAGATCTACGAAGGCCAGGAATCACCAGCAGTTACTAGGAGTCAAGGTTTCAGTTGTAAATACAGTAGAACCTCCCTTTAGCGGGAACCTCTCCACAAAGGACAGTTTTCATTTTCAAAATATGTTCATTATATTTTAATATATACTAAGGCCAGGAGTCACCTGGAGTTACTAGAAGTCAAGATTTCAATTGTAAATACTGTAGAACCTCCCTTTAGCGGCCACTCTCCACAAAGGACAGTTTTCATTTTCAAATTTTTCATTATATTTTGATATCTACTAAGGCCAGGAGTCACCAGCAGTTACTAGGAGTCAATGTTTCAGTTGTAAATGCAGTTGAACCTCCCTTTAGCGGCCACTCTCCAAAAGGACAGTTTTCATTTTAAAAATATTTTCATTAAATTTTGATATCTAATAAGGCCAGGAGTCACCAAGAGTTACTAGGGGGAGTCAAGATTCCAATTGTAAATACAGTAGAACCTCCCTTTAGCGAACACCCCTCTAAATAACGCCTCTCCACAAAGGCCAGTTTTCCTTTGAAAAATTAACATATTTACAATTTAGCAACTCTCCGATAAGAGGACACCTTTTCCTAAAGAACACTTTGGATCAGAAATTAGGTGTCCTTTACAAGGAGATTCTACTATACATGTTTTCTTTTATTATTTATTTTGTGATATTGTAAAGATAATATATATATATATATATAATATGTAAATAGACTGTTAAATGCACTTTTATCCAAATTCTAATGTATATTCATAATTAATATTTTTTAAACTCTAAAAATATTTTCGCGGTGTGATTTCATCAGAATGCTTCTTTTTCTTTATGAAAAATGTTTTATCACTTTTTAATAGAACATTATTTGATATAAAAACAAAGGGTAATTGAGTATATATTTTTATCTAATGTAAACTTAAGAAATCTAAATTCATCCAAAATTCAATATTATTTCCAATACAAATAGCTACATCTTGTTTGACTGATTCACATTTAGTAATATCTTTCTGATTTTTAAGAAGCATTTGGGTTATTAAAATTTGCTGTTCTGTCATGACTCAAAGTAGGTTTTCAATACTTGTAGCTGAAGTTATTTTATCTTCTTCATGACAATCCAATTCTTCATCTTCTATATATTGCATAACAGATCGAATTTCTTTCCACATAACATTGAATGACATTTTTTGGTACTCCCACAAATCTATTTGAATCCTTATGGAGGTAGTAAGAAGTAGGACGTTTACCGCATTTCAATACCAGTTCTTGATGAACAGGAGATTGATATTCTTCGTGAATTTTCAATATCTCACCGGTAGGGTTAAAATTAAATCCAAATACCTTTTCTCGTTGGAAGTATAAAACTATTGATCCTGTCGGCTGCGCCATATATTTTAGATTTCTTTTTCTTTTTTTATTAAATTAGAGAGATAATAATATAAAAAAAAATAAATCAACTTTATTCTACTGGGAACAAAAGTTAACAACAACCTTCGATGCGCGCGCCAGCCTTTTGAAGCGCGCGCTTCTCGTGACGTCCTTCAAGCGCGTAGGGCGAGCGCTGGGCAAACATTTTATAGCTTTCTCTCCTTTCCTCATCTCAATGGGTCAAATAGGTTTATCAAAATTGTGGTGACATATGATATATTAGTTGAAGAGTTCATCTCAAACAAACAAATGTTTATATTTATTGAGATTGAACATTCAAAAAAGGCTATCATTTATTAATGGAAAACATTTAAAAACAGTGCGGTAATTATTAAATATATATTAAATATCATAGAATAATTGATTATTATTCAATATTTTGAAAATAACATTTAACTACCCTGATTTGTTTTTCTTATTTATTACGTGAATATCTCATATATATTACTACACCTAGCGCCGAGTATTAAAACCGCTCTAGGAATCCAGGTTACCTCAAGAGAGACAGAGTAAATATACATTTTGTAGCACTATAAAATGATAGGGGAAAATATGATTCTTCTGCAATCTGCAATTAAAAATAATGATTCAGAAATGTTTGAAGAACTTATTGAATCAAGCATTGATATCGATTGTAGAGGCGTTTGGGAATGGCTCCATTACATGGTGCAGTTGAGTTTGGTAGGATTGATATGTTGATGAATCTGATAAGAAAAAATGCTGATATTGATATTCAGAATTCACTTGGAAAAACACCATTACATTATGCTGTATCAATACCAAATGATACGTCTTATTTGCATCTAATTCAAGCAGGAGCATCGCTTAATATCAAGGATTTTAATGGTGACACCCCATTACATCTTTCAATAAAACATAAGCATTTAGATATTTCAAGAGAATTAATCAAAAATGGAGCTGATATTCATTCTTACAATTTTAAAAAAGAGACAATTTTAATAACTGCTGTTATATCCTTAAAACACCTAGGTTTTATTAGAAATTTATTGGAATTGGGTGTTAAGGTTAATTTTAAAGATGATTTTGGAAACACTGCTTTGCACTATGCATCTAACGACTCGAGGAATCCAAAAAGAGGAGAACTGATGAAACATCTGATAGAATTTGGTGCTGATGTCAATTCAAGAGGTTTGAGTAGAACCACTCTATTGATGAATATTGCTGATAATGGAAATATATTTGAAGCTCAAATGTTGATAAGAGCAGGTGCAAGTATTAATGCTAAAGATAATTTTGGGAATGTGTTAGCTCATGCAATTTTAGGAAACAATATTGAGATGACAAGGTTACTGATAAATTTAGGCGCAAATGTAAACAGTGCAGGTATGCTTGGTATGACCCCCTTGCATTTAGCTGCTCAGTATTTAAATATCAATATACTGAAGATATTAGTTGAGTCGAAAGCTGACATCTACTTGAAAGACAATGGGGGATTTATTCCTTTGGCACATACAGTACTAATTAATTCCTTTTTAGATTGGTCAAATGTGGTTTCTGGCTTGAAATATCTCTTACAAGCAACAAGAGATTTCGATCTAAACGAATATGTTGGTTCAAATGTAGGTCATTCAAAATCTATAACAATGATGGTGAAATATTTTGTCCTTTATCATCCCAGATCATCAATTCCTAGTGTCGTATCCTCAGAAGAGATGCTCTCAAGTTGGTGGGACAGTTGTCAACGAGAGGTGGCCACAATTCTGGACCACAAATTAGGACAGATTACCTTACACAGCTACCTGGTAGAACCTGACCTAAACACAAGAGCTGGGTACATATACAATGAGAATAATGGGATAAAAGAACACCTAGAATGGAATATGACCTGGTATAAAGACAACCTTAAAATTTATAGTAGCATGATTGAAGAATACTACAAGGAGGATATTAAAAGGGGTAAATTGCTTTTTAAATGGGTGTGTACTGCAAAGAAAAATCAGTATAAAGATGTGACCAAAATGAATTGTGCAAATATAGCTGAATACCTTACAAATGAAACATTAGGTGAATTTCTTTATTAGGAAATAAATATTAAAAATCAATTCTGAAATTCAGCCATGTGAAATCATTGAATATTCTATCCAAAAAGCATTTGAAATATGAAAAATAGTTCCAGAAGAAGATAAGTGAGAGTTTATGTATATAAATATTAGACTATTAATAAAAAAATATTTTATTATTTGATTCATCATAAGCCCATTCAATGATGTAGTTAATAGGTAAATAGTAACTACTCACTATAGACTTATGTAATATATATATATATATATATATATATATATATATATATATATATATATATGATCAAAGTATCTTCTATGTACCCTCAAACATTATAATTTTTTTTAAATATTCTATATGTCATTTTCAACATTTTATACATGCTGGTAATGCACCTTATCCCAAATATATATCCGTACTTTGAAATAACTTTATTGTCCCTTATGTTTTAAATCTGTTTATCAAATATTGATTAGTATTGTATTCAAATTAATCAAGTCCTCACTTTTTAAAATATTTTTACGAACTGGAGTACCTGGTTTATTCATTTTTTTCCCAAGTGAATGTTTGCCTAACGAAAATTGTCTCAACATTGGTTATTTTAAAATTTCTATAGGGATATTGATTTTAATTAATATTTTACTATTGAAATTATAAATTTATTGCATAGTATGTAAATTATATTCTTATTGGGTATTTGTTTTATTATTTGTATTGCATGAATGACAAGCTATTTATCCACTTCTATCAAAAATTTAATTGAAATTCTATTTTAAAAAACAAATACGCGCGTGTTCGTTTATATTATAAGCCTGAAAGCTCGCCAAATTTAAGAATGAAAGAAACTTGTTGCAAACAATTTTTTCTTCCTTTCATTCATTAAATATTGAATTGAAATGAAAATATTGACTTGTATATAATTGGTGAGGTATATTGAGTTGAATGAAGTCTGCAGATTCTATTTTCTTATATATATATATATATTACATTTTGTGTCAGAATAAGTGAAATTAGAAATAAATACTTTGGAAAAGTTAAATGAAAAGTGAATAGATGTAATTTTTAAAATATTTCAAATTAATGCTCTCAGTAAAAACGCAATAAAAAGAAGCTAATTCTAATTGCAGTTCAAAATATAGGCTATTAAAAGCCTATTAAAAAATCAGCAAATACTGTTATCAAAATTCGAAACTATTATAAAGGCTTATGATTCTTTTTTGAAATAAACAATTTCTACTTCTCATACTGCATTGGAAAAATTAATGGGAGGGCTTAGCTTATCAGTGGTGAACCCTGCCAGCGGTTTCACCAGTTTTATCTTCCTTACCGCTGTTATATTGCATTTTTCAATGTGTATGTTATAGTGATACTGAAGCTAGACTCTTGGAATGGGTATTTTAGATGAACTAAGGTCATAAGCTTTGAGGACAGCAGAATTACGTACAATTTTAATTATATAAAATGCTTCGAGCAACCGCTCTTCCGCAAATATCAATTTGTGTCTTTTATTATAACAATTTAATTATTAAGATACATTAGCGCGCCTTCTGTTATAAAAATTCAAAAGTATTTTAAACGCGTATGATTTTTTTAAATAAACAATTTTAACTGCCCTTACTGCAATGGAAAAATTAATGGGAGGGCCTGGCACAAAGTAGTTTCGAATTTTTATCACTAATATTACTCTTTTTTGTGAAAGAAACCTGATAGTTAGATCTGGAAGGAATTCAAACCCATAATTTGAAAATAGCCTAATTACAGACTAACTTGCCTTTTTAGGGTCATAAAGCTTTATGCTAATTTACTGAATTATTTTGTTGATAATGCATTCTAATAATAATACTAGAAAAAGAGCCTTCTAAAATATGTTTAGACCACTAGACTACAAAGTATTTTATCTTAATAAACTAAAAATAAGGTATATAATGTGAATATATATTTCAAATGGATTTAAAACTTGATATTGCTTTCAATAATGGAAACACAGATTGTCTGGATTTAATATTTCTGGTATTTTTACTCAATATTGATACAAGGAAATATTTTATTGAATAATGTTTCACATAATTCTTTCATCTGTTTTCCCTCAATATATTAAATGACATCTGCTACTCTATACCCTCCATTTTTATTTAAGTTATATAAATGTAATTCAGGAATTTTTTGAATTTCTTCTTTCTTATCTCCACACTGGGTGAAGTAGAATGCGTCTGCCTTTGTCATTAAGACTGGGAGCACTATTCAGTGGCAGGCCGACTAAGCTCCAAAATAAATGGCCGTCTCTGACATGAGGAAAAGGCTCCATATGCTGCCGCCCTCCCCCTCCTCCTTTTTCATTCGAGCTTGGGACCGGCAAGGGCGGAGTTTTCAAATTTCTGGATTTTTTCAACTTTCTCAATCATATTTATTTTTTTTTTTATGTAAAACTTTACTGGCCGCGCGCGAAGTGTCCATTTTTACAGAACTATGAATGCTGGCCAGGCAACCTCTACCTTCAAGATTGCTCATTAATGGTCATAATTCAATTATTCGGTATATTTTCGAAAAATAATATCTCTTATTTTAAATAATTGAACTATGACACATTTGATCAAAATATGCATTACTAGCTAAATAAATAAGCGAAGCCAAGAATTTACCTAAGTGAATTTTTATCTTAGCGTGAATTTATAAAATAGCATGCCATTTTAAGTTGATTAATTTTATTTACAAAATAAGTAACGAAAAAAGTGATTCAACAAATAATATTTAATAACATTCAATCTTAATCTCTATATACAGTATATATATTTTAAGTAATAAAGATAAACTAAGAAATGACTAGATCCTACAGGGACTGCAATAACTGTTACAACACCCAACTCACTCTGGACCATATATACAGTTGCCTGGCTATCCTTGCAGCCCTCTATATGGCAGACATCAATCCAAAAGAAGAAATCCATAGGAACAAGCATCTTTTTTGGTTGGTATTGTGATCAGGGTGCATGGACCAATTTGATCTCCTCCATGGACAAGACACCACTACAGTATATATATTTGATTTCCATATATATATATTTTTTTTACGGCTATGTGGGTCCTCAATACGTTATAATCTGGCTGAAATTATAACAGTATATAGAATTGTATCTGGAAAAACCTATAGTAAATTTTTAAGGTCTCTATATCTCGAAAATCCTTTGAATTCTTTACAAATTTGTGCATTTCACTCGCAACCAACATCCCACTTGGGTAACTGAGAGGAGATAGGTTTCGATTTTGTCAGGAGGTCTGCAGAGCCTTCAAGACAACCGAATTTAGTAATACAATTTTTAAATATTGTTGTGTAAAACTTTTCACATATTTATTTTAAGGTAACATTTTAAAGTTTACTAATATTATTTTATATTGTACATGGTTTAAAAGTTAACAATGAGAATAATAAGATACAAGAACATATAGGATGGAGTATGTCCTGGTATAAAGACAACCTTCAAATTTACAGTAGTATGATAGAAGAATACTACAAGGAGGATCTTGAAAGAGGTCACTTACTTTTCTAATGGGTTTGTACTGTAAAGAAAATTCAGCTAAAAAATGTGACTCTACTGAGTTGTGCTAATCTAGCTGAATATCTTACAAATGTAACATTAAATTAATTTATCGATTAGGGGATCATTATTATTAAAATAAATCTTAAATATTTTATGATTACTATTGTACTTATTATAAATATTTTACTTTTTTTCTATTTTATTTGTTAATTTATATACAGTAAAACCTCCCTTTAGCGGACACCCCGATATCGGACACCTCTCTACAAAGGGCAGTTTTTATTTGCAAAATTACCATTTTTACAATTTAGCAACTCTCCGGTAAGACGACACCTCTCTCTAAAGGACACTTTGGTTCTGCAATTTGGTGTCCTTTACAGAGAGGTTCTACTGTATGTATATATAAGAAATTTACATAAAATCAACGTTTTGGAATTAATTTAGATAGAAGGCGCAAGACAATTTGGAAATGGAGTCTAGAAGAACTTTGAGGATATGCCGCTCTGTACTCTTTAAGCATCTCAGGTATTATTCAAGTTATATTTTCTACATCTTCCTTGTACATACTGGTATTGTAATTCATTCTCAATTTTACATTTACATTAATTATTAATTTTACTGACAATATATGAACCTCTTGTGCATACTTGTATATCCATTCCATATATCTTCTTATATATAAAAGTCAATGTCTGTCGTCTGTTTCGCGATAAACTCAAAAATACTGATTCAAAATGTTCCAAATTTTGCATGTCGCTTTTTATAAACCTGATGAAGATTTTCATCCACATTTTGATTAGTTATTTGGCTATTTATTTTTTTTTTTCATTTGGAGGACTTCTTTTATGCGGAGTAAATACCAGGCGAAGTAACAACACCAGGCCAATTAAGCGACCAATGAGCATTGCGTTTTTTTTAAGTTGCTGCCGTACTTTTTTTAAATAACTTTTTATTCGAGTGTTACTTTTTTTAAAAAAGTATTAAACATTGAGAGAGAAATTTATGTTACTAACTAAGCTATTGTAAGAGCACTCAATGCAATTTAAAAAAAAAACTTTACAAAATTAGCGGTACTGTTTGTAAATAATGACTTTCGTATTTTTTATTAATTTTTGTTCTGGCCTTTGTTTTTTATAACTTTTTTTTAAATCGTGTAAAATGCAATCGCAGTTATTGGCAAAATCATATTTTGCCTAATTTCCACCTGCTCATTTATTTTTTACAGAAAAATATTTACATGCCAGTATTTCGTTTTAATTTTTTTATAAACCTAGTTTTTCTTATTCTTACTGAAAAGGTGGGCACGCAGTCAAGATCCATCGCAGTCACTCACTCAACTTAGGCAATTTCAAGGGTTAATGCACTGGGGCGGGTACCTCGGGGGTTGGGCGCAAAAGCTGCCATCTATTTAAACTATATTGATTTTGAAACAACTAAATGGATTGCAAAAAAATAATTAAACAAATACCTAAACACTAATATAATACAATTTTTACCATCACACACACTTTTTGCCTGTGGTTTATGTGTTACTTCTGTATGGCTATTCTATGGCACTTCTACTAATTATTATTGATGTACTCTCAGTATGAGGGAAATTGCACTCAGGTAAATTCTCGGGGGATGCCGGGTCATTCTCTTCTAGTATTTAATAATTTTAATTAAATATCTATTTATGGATTGCTATATTTTCAAAACACATACATACCTGTCATAAATCCCTTAATGTTTAATATCAAAAAAGCAAATACCTATTCATTTTTATATATTTTTCGAGAGTTATGAGCAATGTGTGTCTTTTTAGAAATTTACTAATATAATCTTATGGTTATTTTTTTGTTCCCGAAATATGCAATTTTATCTCTTACAGTTAAACCTGTCTATAGCACCCCCTCTAAATAGCGCCTCCATCTCTATAGCGGCCGATTTATATACGTAGTACAATGCGATTTACATTAAAAGTGAATTGTCTATAATACCCTATTTTGGCGAGTCCCAAGAGGGGGCGCTATAAACAGGTTTAACTGTATCACAACCTTGAAAATTAAAGGTATGAAACTTTGAATTTTTCCATAAATAGATAAATATTTAGAGTATGTTTTCAAGTATATATATATACAGAGTAGAACCTCCCTCTAGCAGACAGCTCTCTACAAAGGACAGTTTTAATTTGCAAAATTACCATTTCTTCAATTTATCAACTCTCCGGTAAGAAGGCGCCTCTCCCTGAAGGACAGTTTGGCTCTCCAATTATCACTATCAAGTAAATAGAAATATATCACTAAAATAAAAGCGGTTATGTAGATTGAATAAATAAATAAAACGGGGGTGAGATGTTATTGAATACAAAATCTATATAAATCATTTTAAAATAAAAGAGTAATATATAAACCTCAGAACAACCTAAGAAAATAAAAAAATTGAAGCCATGGAGCGAATGCTGGAATGATGTAGGTAGTTTAAATATGAAGGGTGAACGCCAAAGATAATCAATGGCTACAGAGATCAACCAGGGAAACGACCTAGATTAGATAGTAGTTGGATCAATGTTAGGGGACCGTTATATCGAGGATAGATCATAGAACGACTGCTGGACAGCTGCATGGCTTTGAAATCATTAAGACATATATGCTAAGGCCAGGAGTCACCAGGAGTTATTAGGAGTCAAGATTCCAATTGTAAATACATTAGAACCTCCCTTTAGTGAACACCTCTCCACAAAGGACAGTTTTCATTTTCAAAACAATTTCATTAAATTTTGATATCTATTAAGGCCAGGAGTCACCAGGAGTTACTAGAGAGAAGTCAAGATTTCCATCGTAAATCAAGTAGGGATTCCTCTCCACAAAGGACAGTTTTCATTTTCAAAATATTTTCATTATATTTTGATATCTACTAAGGCCAGGAGTCACCAGCAGTTACTAGGAGTCAAGGTTTTAGTTGTAAATACAGTAGAACCTCGCTTTAGCGGACACCTCTCCACCAAGGACAGTTTCCATTTTCAAAATATTTTCATTATATTTTGATATCTACTAAGGCCAGGAGTCACCAGCAGTTACTAGGAGTCAAGGTTTTAGTTGTAAATACAGTAGAACCTCCCTTTAGCGGAAACCTCTCCACAAAGGACAGTTTTCATTTTCAAAATATGTTCATTATATTTTTATATCTACGAAGGCCAGGAATGACCTGGAGTTACTAGAAGTCAAGATTCCAATTGTAAATACTGTAGAACCTCTCTTTAGCGGTCATTCTCCACAAAGGACAGTTTTATTTTTAAAAAAATTTTCATTAAATTTTGATATCTACTAAGGCCAGGAGTCACCAGGATTTACTAGAAGTCAAGATTTTAATTTTAATTGCAGTAGAACCTCGCTTTAGCGAACACCTCTCCACAAAGGACAGTTTTCATTTTTAAAATATGTTCATTATATTTTTAGATCTACGAAGGCCAGGAATCACCTGGAGTTACTAGAAGTCAAGATTCCAATTGTAAATACATTAGAACCTCCCTTTAGTGAACACCTCTCCACAAAGGACCGTTTTCATTTTCAAAACAATTTCATTAAATTTTGATATCTACTAAGGCCAGGAGTCACCAGGATTTACTAGAAGTCAAGATTCCAATTGTAAATACATTAGAACCTCCCTTTAGTGAACACCTCTCCACAAAGGACCGTTTTCATTTTCAAAACAATTTCATTAAATTTTGATATCTACTAAGGCCAGGAGTCACCAGGGGTTACTAGAGAGAAGTCAAGATTTCAATTGTAAATCAAGTAGAACCTCCCTTCAGCGGACACCTCTCCACCAAGGACAGTTTTCATTTTCAAAATATTTTCATTATATTTTGATATCTACTAAGGCCAGGAGTCACCAGGAGTTACTAGAGAGAAGTCAAGATTTCAATTGTAAATACATTAGAACCTCCTTTCAGCGGACACCTCTCCACCAAGGACAGTTTTCATTTTCAAAATATTTTTATTATATTTTGATATCTACTAAGGCCAGGAGTCACCAGCAGTTACTAGGAGTCAAGGTTTTAGTTGTAAATACAGTAGAACCTCGCTTTAGCGGACACCTCTCCACCAAGGACAGTTTTCATTTTCAAAATATTTTCATTATATTTTGATATCTACTAAGGCCAGGAGTCACCAGCAGTTACTAGGAGTCAAGGTTTTAGTTGTAAATACAGTAGAACCTCCCTTTAGCGGAAACCTCTCCACAAAGGACAGTTTTCATTTTCAAAATATGTTCATTATATTTTTATATCTACGAAGGCCAGGAATGACCTGGAGTTACTAGAAGTCAAGATTCCAATTGTAAATACTGTAGAACCTCTCTTTAGCGGTCATTCTCCACAAAGGACAGTTTTATTTTTTAAAAAAATTTCATTAAATTTTGATATCTACTAAGGCCAGGAGTCACCAGGATTTACTAGAAGTCAAGATTTTAATTTTAAATGCAGTAGAACCTCGCTTTAGCGAACACCTCTCCACAAAGGACAATTTTCATTTTTAAAATATGTTCATTATATTTTTAGATCTACGAAGGCCAGGAATCACCTGGAGTTACTAGAAGTCAAGATTTCAATTGTAAATACTGTAGAACCTCTCTTTAGCGGTCATTCTCCACAAAGGACAGTTTTCTTTTTCAAAATATTTTCATTAAATTTTGATATCTACTTAGGCCAGGAGTCACCAGGATTTACTAGAAGTCAAGATTTTATTTGTAAATACAGTAGAACCTATCTTTAGCGGTCATTCTCCACAAAGGACAGTTTTTTTTTCAAAATATTTTCATTAAATTTTGATATCTACTAAGGCCAGGAGTCACCAGGATTTACTAGAAGTCAAGATTCCAATTGTAAATACATTAGAACCTCCCTTTAGTGAACACCTCTCCACAAAGGACCGTTTTCATTTTCAAAACAATTTCATTAAATTTTGATATCTACTAAGGCCAGGAGTCACCAGGATTTACTAGAAGTCAAGATTCCAATTGTAAATACATTAGAACCTCCCTTTAGTGAACACCTCTCCACAAAGGACCGTTTTCATTTTCAAAACAATTTCATTAAATTTTGATATCTACTAAGGCCAGGAGTTACTAGAGAGAAGTCAAGATTTCAATTGTAAATCAAGTAGAACCTCCCTTCAGCGGACACCTCTTCACCAAGGACAGTTTTCATTTTCAAAATATTTTCATTATATTTTTATATCTACGAAGGCCAGGAATCACCTGGAGTTACTAGAAGTCAAGATTTCAATTGTAAATACTGTAGAACCTCCCTTTAGCGGGAACCTCTCCACAAAGGACAGTTTTTTTTTCAAAATATTTACATTATATTTTGATATCTACTAAGGCCAGGAGTCACCAGGAGTTACTAGAGAGAAGTCAAGATTTCAATTGTAAATACATTAGAACCTCCTTTCAGCGGACACCTCTCCACCAAGGACAGTTTTCATTTTCAAAATATTTTTATTATATTTTGATATCTACTAAGGCCAGGAGTCACCAGGAGTTACTAGAGAGAAGTCAAGATTCCAATTGTAAATACATTAGAACCTCCCTTCAGCGGACACCTCTCCACAAAGGACAGTTTTCATTTTCAAATCAATTTCATTAAATTTTGATATCTATTAAGGCTAGGAGTCACCAGGAGTTACTAGAGAGAAGTCAAGATTTCAATTGTAAATCAAGTAGAACCTCCCTTCAGCGGATTCCTCTCCACAAAGGACAGTTTTCATTTTCAAAATATTTTCATTATATTTGGATATCTACTAAGGACAGGAGTCACCTGGAGTTACTAGAAGTAAAGAATTTAACTGTAAATACAGTAGAACCTCGCTTCAGCGGACACCTCTCCACCAAAGACAGTTTTCATTTTCAAAATATTTTCATTATATTTTGATATCTACTAAGGCCAGGAGTCACCAGCAGTTACTAGGAGTCAAGGTTTTAGTTGTAAATACAGTAGAACCTCCCTTCAGCGGAAACCTCTCCACAAAGGACAGTTTTCATTTTCAAAATATGTTCATTATATTTTTATATCTACGAAGGCCAGGAATCACCTGGAGTTACTAGAAGTCAAGATTCCAATTGTAAATACTGTTGAACCTCTCTTTAGCGGTCATTCTCCATAAAGGACAATTTTCTTTTTCAAAATATTTTCATTAAATTTTGATATCTACTAAGGCCAGGAGTCACCAGGATTTACTAGAAGTCAAGATTTTAATTGTAAATACAGTAGAACCTCTCTTTAGCGGTCATTCTCCACAAAGGACAGTTTTCTTTTTCAAAATATTTTCATTAAATTTTGATATCTATTAAGGCCAGGAGTCACCAGGATTTACTAGAAGTCAAGATTTTAATTGTAAATACAGTAGAACCTCGCTTTAGCGGACACCTCTCAACCAAGGACAGTTTTCATTTTCAAAATATTTTCATTATATTTTGATATATAGAGATCAAATTGGTCACAATTTAATTTTTATGAACGATAATGCTCGTCCGCATCGGGCTAGGCTAGTCAATGAATATCTCCAGAGTGAGAATATTCGATGGATGGATTGGACAGCCAGATCTCCGGACCTGAATCCAATAGAGCATGTGTGGGATGCTCTATTTGAGCTCGTCACCCCTCTCCCAGAACCCCCGTTGAGCTAAGAACTGCTCTATTGGAGGAGTGGAGTTTACTCTCCCTGGACCTCCTCCAAAGCCTGGTAAACAGTATGAGGGCTCGCTGTGAGACCTTGATAGCTGTTAGAGGTGATCATACTCCCTATTGATATCTTAATTCTTTAAGATCTGGAACCTTAGCTTTGGAAATGTAGGTAATAATTTGCATATTTCATAATTTCAAATATTTTTTTAAATTTTCATACAGCTAGTCAAATTCTCACCATAGTTTAAAGTTTAAACTATGGAGAATTTGACTAGCTATATGAGAATTTAAAAAATATTTGAAATTATGAAATATGCAAATTATTACCAACATTTCCAAAGCTAAGGTTCCAGATCTTAAAGAAATAAAATGTCAATAGGGAGTATGATTACCTCTAACAGCTATCAAGGTCTCACAGCGAGCCCTCATACTGTTTACCAGGCTTTGGAGGAGGTCCAGGGGTAGTAAACTCCACTCCTCCAATAGAACAGTTCTTAGCTCAACGGAGGGTTCTGGGAGAGGGGTGACGAGCTCCAATACGTCTCTCTAGAGCATCCCACACATGCTCTATTGGATTCAGGTCCGGAGATCTGGCTGTCCAATCCATCCTTCGAATATTCTCAC
This sequence comes from Cordylochernes scorpioides, assembly GCA_030710605.1. Lineage (NCBI taxonomy): Eukaryota > Metazoa > Arthropoda > Arachnida > Pseudoscorpiones > Chernetidae > Cordylochernes > Cordylochernes scorpioides. The sequence continues at coordinate 22,289,879 of CP092883.1, read as the reverse complement.
TCTGGAAATAATCATTGACTAGCCTAGCTTTATGCGGACGAGCATTATCGTCCACAAAAATTAAATTGTGACCAATTTGATCTCTATAAGGTCTTAGATGGGCTCAAGGATCTCGTCTCAGGTACCTTTGGGCAGTTAAAGTGCCCCCAGAAAAAATGTGGAGAGGTGTGCGTCTGCTAGAACTGATGCCAGCCCAGACTAAAAGACTGCCCCCTCTAAAACTGTCTATTTCCCTGATGTTACTGCGATGATAGCGGGTTCCAGGCTCCCTCCAGATGAAAACTCGTCTATAACTGTGTTTAAACTAAATTTTGACTCGTCACTGAAGAGAACATTGGCCCACTGATCACGAGTCCAGGCGTGATGTTCCAAGCACCAATTCAAGCGGGCTCTCCTGTGAGCAGAGGTTAAAGGGATACAGACCATTGGTCGTCTTGCATAAAGAGCACCTTCGTGAAGCCTTCGGTAAACAGTTTGTCTTGAAATTCTCGTTCCAGTAGCACTTGAAAGTTCATTAGAGAGTTGAATAGCTGTCATCTCCCTATGGCGCTTGGCAGTTACGACCAGATAACGGTCTTCAGAGGTAGCTGTTTTTCTTTTTCTACTAGAACCTTCTTTTCTTTTGATGGTTCCTGTCTCAATGAACTGTTTCCATATTTTGCTGACCACAGATTTATTCACATTTAGCCATTTTGCTACTTCACCTTGTGATTGCCCTGCCACCATTCTTCCAACAGCTCTCCATTTTAAATCATCTGCTAAAATTTTTCGTAAACTCATAATTAACTAAGGATTAAATAAATTATAATTGGACAATTCTTAGATGGGATAAACGAAACGCCAAATAGCCCACTTATAAAGACAAGCAAAAATTTGCATATTTTCAATTTTACCGAATCGAATGGTTGCGATAAATAAATTCTACGACTTAAAATACCTAATTAAATTACTTTTTAGCTTTTAGCGTTGAATATTTTAAAACATATCATTAAAAAACAAAAGTTTCTTAATTTTTGGACACCAGTGTATATATATATAAAAATGAATGTATGTGTGTGTGTGTCTGTTCTTTATGCCTGACCAAACCACTCATTGGAACGCCATGAAACTTTGGGAAGTTATTTAGTATACTACTGGGAAGGTTTCTGAAAAATAATTTCTTGAATATCCTTAGAGTTATTTGCAGATTTGTAGATTTAACTCGCAAGCAGCGCCACCATTGCGACGATGATAAGTTTTTTTTATCTATAAACTTTATTATCACTAAGATTATTTATCAAAAGTAAGGTTATCTCAGGATGACACGGCAATTTATTTGAGACAAGAATAATGATACAATTCCAAGGCAAATATACTATTCCTTTAACTTCCAATTACCGAGGGAACCAATTAATATTGATTTTATTCAACTTATCGAGTATTTTTCAAAGGACCGGGAGAAAATGTTCACTAGATAAAACGATGATTTTGTAATGTAGAAAATTAGGAAAGACAAAATTCAGGATGACACGGCACACAAGGACCGGGAAAAAATGTTCACTCTATCGAGAGATTAAAAGATTTACGAGTTTAATTATCAAAATATATCTTTTTTTTATTAGTTTATAGAGAATTGTTTCAACAAATGTTCATTAGACAAACCTTTACTCGGGTAAAACTCGGGCGAAGCCGGGTACATCCGCTAGTAAAATATATACATGACATCAGACCCGAGGCCTTCTCCGGGGACGTCTAGACTATATCAAGGGCTCAAAGCAGCCTTGAGTGCGGTAGGCCCTTGGCCAAAATAGAGGTTTTGTCCCCAACATGCTCATTTGCCATGTTGAGGAATTCGCACAGAATGGTCTTGTTTTCTGGTGAGAGCTGCATGAGGAGATGCTCCCTCTCAGGGAGGCATAGGATCGCCCCCAGTACTATACCCTCAGGAACCTACACATAGATGGGGTACAGGAGAGAATAACCGTCTAGGTTAAAACATAGTTCCACCAACTGCTCCTCGAGCTCCTCCAGAGGGGTCCGAGAGGGAAAAATGACTTGGGCCACGGTTATAGAAGACTGGTTGGAATAAGGTAATATAGTGGGTATATTAAATTTCCAAATGCATATACAGATTATATCTAGAAATTATTCAGCATATAGTGCTTAAAATTAACATACAGATAAATTATGGATTATATGTAAGAGAATCAGAGGCTGGATCTCAGAAAGTATGTTTAATTATCAATTATATATATTAAGATGACAAGAAACAAAGAGAGTCAAACAAAAGCATGCGCAGTAGGGAAGAGAACAAAGGCAAAACTGAAACCTATATTACAGGTACGCCGGAGCGGCGTCAGGTCACGTGATGTCTGGGGGAAGTGGCCGTTGCTATGGTAACAGCCGACGTGCGAGTCACTTTTCAACACTCCCACCTGACGAGCAGTTTGTTGTTTCAAACAGTCCAAGTTGGCTTCTTAGTCTTCTATACTTTTCTGGAGGTAGAGCTTTCGTAAATATGTCTGCAGCTTGATCATTGGAGCAGACATAAAGAAGGTCAATTGCATGTTTTTGAAAATGATCTCTGATAAAGTGATACGAAATATCAATATGTTTAGTTCTTTTGTGGTATTCTGGGTTGTAAACAAGTCTTATGCAGCTTTGATTGTCGCAAAAAATTGTTGTAGGCTTTACTTGTTCTTGATGTAGCTCGCGTAGAAGTTGTCTCAGCCAAATTGCTTCTTTCGTTGCTTTGGAAGCCGCAATATATTCAGATTCTGTTGTTGACAGAGACACACAATTCTGTTTTTGACTGCACCAAGAAATAGGTCCATTATTCAACATCAACACATATCCGGTGGTTGATTTTCTTGTGTCTAGGTCTCCAGCAAAATCAGCATCGGAAAAACCTATCAGAGATGTAGTGCAAGAACTCCCACCAAAACAAATACCGATGTTTTTTGTAGCTTTTAAGTATCCAAATTTTTTTTTTACTGCGGTCCAATGTGAAGGTCCTGGGTTGTTCATAAATTGGCTAACCCTGCTGACTGCGTAGGCAATATCAGGTCCAGTTCCAGTCATGAGGTACATTAAACTACCAATTGTCTGTCTGTATGGAATCTTGTTCATTTCTTCAATTACCTGATTATCCTTTGGGCACATCTCTTTTGTTAGTTTTGAGTAAGGATCAGAAGGTACAGATTTTACAACTGATTGAATCATTTCCATATCAAGTGATGCACAAAGTGATAAGATTGTTCTAATTGAATCGAATTTTACTACTGGAGAAAAAGTTTCACCATAATCAAGTCCTGATTTTTGTGAATAACCTTTCGCAACTAGTCTAGCCTTAAACATTTTATTTGATCCATCTGCATTTTGCTTTATTTTGTATACCCACTTGCATGCAATAGCTTTTCTGTCTGATGGTAGTGTCACATACGTCCATGTTTGAATTTTCATCAAGGAATTGAATTCATCGTCCATAGCTAGTTTCCACTTTTTTGAGTTTTGTCCTACAATTGCATCTTCATAGTTCAATGGTTCTTGGTCATGGACATAACAAGCATATGAAATAGCTTTTGTACAGTTGGTTGATGATTGTTCCTTTTCTCTGATTCTATTCCTGAGAGGGTATCGACATGATTCTTCTGGTTTGGAACTGGTATTTGTGCTATCAACACTTTATTCATTTTATATAGTTACCTGCTCTTGTTGGTTATCCTGAATATTTTCTGATGTATTAGCTTCAGTAAATATTACATCTCTGCTTATGATAATTTTTCTAGCAATAGGATCTCACTTTCTATATTTTTTGTTAGTTTCAGTATATCCAACAAAAAATGTACGAATACTCTTTTTGTCTAATTTCTTTCTGTTATCTTTTGGTATATGCACATAATCGTTACATCCAAAAGTTTTCAAATGTAAGATGGAGGGTTTTCTCTTGTACCATATTTCATAAGGTGTAGAATTTCCCAATACTTTGGTAGTACATCTATTTAAGAGATAGACTGCTGTGTTTACGGCTTCAGCCCACAGTTCAAGCGGCATTTTTCTTCCATGTAACAAGCATCTAGCTGATTCAACTATTGTTCTGTTATCTCTTTCAGAAATTCCATTCTGTTTTGGGGTATATGGAGCAGTGAGTTCATGAACAATTCCTAGAGATTTTAGATAATCAGAAAAATTCTTATTTAAGAATTCTGTGCCATTATCTGTTCTGAATCTTTTTATTTTATTTCCAGTTTCAGCCCTAACTCTTTTTACAAATTCTTTAAATTTCTCAATTACATCTGATTTATGCCTAATGAAGTAGGCCACTCTAAATCTTGAAAAATCATCCTTGAATGATACAAAATATAATGATCCACCTGGTGATCTTTTACTCATTGGTCCACAAACATCTGAATAGATCAGCTCTCCTGGATAGGTCGAATTTGGACTTGTTGACGAGTGAAAAACTTTTCTATTTTGTTTTCCATAGATGCATGCTTCACATAGTAAAGAATCAGGCTTTTCTCTAATTTTAATGTTTTCTCCAAAAACATTATTTTCAAACATTTGGGTTAATTTTATAGGATTTACATGACCCATTCTTTGATGCCATATATCTAGACTTAACTGAGCAACATGAGTTTGTGAAGATTGCTTTGCTTTAATAAAAATTCTATAAAGATTTGAATTGTCCTTTATTCCAGTAACTAGCACTTTCGAATTTTCTGTCAATTTTATCTGATTTCCTTTACAAATGAGCGTCAAACCATGTTTTGTTGCAGTAGATATTGAAAAAAAGATTGGTCTCCAATTCAGGTATATAGAGAACATCCAAAAGAGTTGTATTAATTTCCTGACTATCAACATAAGAGAGAATATCAATATTTTCCTTACCTTTTGCATGAATCTTCTTTCCATCTCCAAGGCACACAGGATGAACACCTTCTGGTATTTCTTCGAACGTAGAAAACCATTCTCTTCTGAAAGTTATGTGATCCGTTGCTCCAAAATCTGCAATCCAGGAATCCTTTGTTTCAGCGAGGAAGGCACTTGTCTCAGCTGAAAAAGCACAGCTATCATCTCTGGCTGAAGAACTTGGCTGTTGTCCTTTTTGTTCTTCCTTTCTTTTATAGCATTCTTTCCACCAATGTCCTTTCTTCTTGCAATATCCACAGTGTGTGTTCTTCTTTTTATCTTTAATGGATTGTTGATGCTGCTGTTGTTTGTTGGAAGCTGTTGAATTTCTGTTGAACTTTGAAAAAGTCACCAAGGCATTATCTGGTTTAAAATTTCCTGAAGAATCCCAATGATCCTGTAAGCTTTCTTCTTTCAGTAATCTTGCCGTCAAGTTTTCTAAAGTATTTTCTTCTGATGAAACTGAATCCCATGCTGTTATGAAATTCTTGTATTTATCAGGCAAGCTGCAAATTATCTTTGTAATCAGGGCAACATCAGAGATTGGCTCACCTAGATCTTTCATTTGTTGTGCCAGAGTTTCAACTTTGGAAATGTGAGTAGCAATGTTATTATTTGGATTCATTTTATATTCTCGAAAAATCTTTGTTGCAGCAAGTATTTGTTTGTTTCAGATTTCAGTTCATATATTGTTGATAATTTCTTCCACATTTCTGCTGAAGTCTGGCAATTAACAATCTGTTGAAGATATTTAAACTCTAGAGCAGTAGTGATCAGCATTTTGGATTTTGCATCTTTCTTTTTCCATTCAGAGAATTTTGCAATATCCTCTATTTCAGGTTTTACTTCAGAGCCATCAGTTATACTGAGAAGATCTTTTGCTTCTAGAATAATCTTGATTTGAAATTTCCATAGATGAAAATTATCGCCGTTGAATTTTCGAATTTGTGGAAGTTCAGTTGTCATCTTGAGCAAGCAAACGAATTTCAGCTTAAATAAACAAAAATATTTGATACCAACCAAGCTCTGCTGCCATGTAAGAGAATCATAGGCTGGATCTCAGAAAGTATGTTTAATTATCAATTATATATATTAAGATGACAAGAAACAAAGAGAGTCAAACAAAAGCAAGCGCAGTAGGGAAGAGAACAAAGGCAAAACTGAAACCTATATTACAGGTACGCCGGAGCGGCGTCAGGTCACGTGATGTCTGGGGGAAGTGGCCTGGTAACAGCCGACGTGCGAGTCACTTTTCAACATTATATTTCTTATATATAAGATTAAAGATACTTTGTTCAGTATAAATCTCTTTATTATCTCGACGTTTTGACAAATCATTTTTTCCTCGTCAGGAACAAACAAAAGATTGATACAGGCTGAAGTATCTTTGATTCTAAGAACTAAGGATGCCGGCCAGGCAACCTCTATCATTACGATATGGATTATATATTATGGATTCATTATTGCTTGGAATAAATTCATAGTAACTAAACTATTAATAAGTTTAATTATTTTTGTAAATATATTCATGATTTTCTTTCAAAAACCTGAAAGGTTCAGGTTCCTAATATATATATATATATATTTCTCTTTTTATTTCGATTACTTTTTTTTGTAAAAATTTTATAACTGTTTCTGTTTAAAAAATGTAAATAGACGCAATTATCCCTAGCCGGGATATCGCGTTTGTGTGTTGAATTAAATTAAATTAAATTAAACTACATCATTTAAAAGATTTTAATGTATTTTAAGTATGATTTTTTAAAGGTCGAATGAAAAACGTTCTATATTTTTACAAATATATATAATTTCATTTGAAGCTACACCGCATGAGTTTATTTTTAACGAAAAAAAGTAATTTACTTTATGTATCATTTACAAACGGAGAAATACGTCCAAGGTAGCCTAGTGGACATGGCATCTGCCCTGTAAGCGGAACATTGTGGGTTCGATTCCCATCCCTGGACACTTTAATTTTTCCGTTCATCATTACTCTTCATAATTCATCCTTTCATACCTCATCCAAAAAGGTTATAAATAGTCGATATTTCCCCTTGAAATAAAAAAAAATAATTTTCGTTAAAAAGAAACTCATGCGGTGTAACTTCAAGTGTCGTTTTACAATCACATGCCGCAGTATATTATATTATATATAATTTCATATTGAGATATAATGCATTAGGGCATCATCTGTTCTGAGAAATTTTATATAAATAAAACTGAACATAACTTTTAGAATATATACCAAAGCCGACTTCATAGTGAAATTGCTGGCTCGGCAACTCTGGAGCTGACGTCACTGCCTGTGGAAGTAACCCGTGCAAGGCCGCGTGGGCACGAGACTGATTCCTTTTTCTTCTCGCGTTGTTTACTATTTAATCTTTTAGATATTTCCTTCTTTCTCTTTAGATAGAATAATAAAAACTTTTTTTGTTTGTTAAGTTAATTAACTGACTGGCTAATTATTTTCAACACTACAATATTATATAATTCTTAATTCAAATTAAAAATATATATGAAAAATAAAAAAGGCATATCCTGACCAAGAGCACATGTGCTTTTCATATGGCAGAGCGCCATCTAGTGAAACAGAAATCAACTAAACATTGATTTAGCTTGTTCCCTGATATTTGCCAACCCATTTTCTTGATAAATAAATAAAAGCCATCTACGAACGCGTTTTTTCACACATATATATATATGAATAATTATTTTTAACAAAGAATAATATTCTTTTCCATTTAAAAATTGCATTATTTAAATATTTAAATCACTGACAATTTTTTAAAAGCAAATTCAAATAAATTGAAACCCTTATTTGAATAATAAACAGAAAGCATTGTAAAATTACTGGAGATCTTGAAATAGTGTGACCTCAATAAGTATTTTCCAGTAACAAGGTGAAATATTTAAACCAGTGTAGTGTGTTATAATTGTATTATCATTTATATAAGGCATTTAGTAATTTTATACAGAAAAAAATGATGTCAAAATTAAAATAACTCCAATTACATATTATATATATTAAAAAACGAAAGAAAAAAATAAAAGATAAAAAGATCAGGTGTTGAAAGCAATATTAAAAATGGCATATCCTGACCAGGAGCACATGTGCTTTTCAGAAGGCAGAGCGCCATCTGGTGGAACAGAAATCAACTATTCATTGATTTAGCCTGTTCCCTGATATTTGGCCAACCCAATTTCTTGATAAATCAAGAAAAGCCATCCACGAACGCGTTTCGCGCTTTTGGCGCTCGTCAGCGTGGAGTAGGCTGAACCATTGCGACCAAAAAATAATTTTTGATCCCTATGGCTTCCTGAAAAACCAAGAAATGGGTATTTAAGGCCAAACTTGCGTAAATACGCTTAGCACATTAAAAAACGAAAGAAAAAAATAAAAGATAAAAAGATCAGGTGTTGAAAGCAATATTAAAAATGGCATATCCTGACCAGGAGCACATGTGCTTTTCAGAAGGCAGAGCGCCATCTGGTGGAACAGAAATCAACTATTCATTGATTTAGCCTGTTCCCTGATATTTGGCCAACCCGCAAGTTTGGCCTTAAATACCCATTTCTTGGTTTTTCAGGAAGCCATTGGGATCAAAAATTATTTTTTGGTCGCAATGGTTCAGCCTACTCCACGCTGACGAGCGCCAAAAGCGCGAAACGCGTTCGTGGATGGCTTTTCTCGATTTATCAAGAAATTGGGTTGGCCAAATATCAGGGAACAGGCTAAATCAATGAATAGTTGATTTCTGTTCCACCAGATGGCGCTCTGCCTTCTGAAAAGCACATGTGCTCCTGGTCAGGATATGCCATTTTTAATATTGCTTTCAACACCTGATCTTTTTATCTTTTATTTTTTTCTTTCGTTTTTTAATGTGCTAAGCGTATTTACGCAAGTTTGGCCTTAAATACCCATTTCTTGGTTTTTCAGGAAGCCATTGGGATCAAAAATTATTTTTTGGTCGCAATGGTTCAGCCTACTCCACGCTGACGAGCGCCAAAAGCGCGAAACGCGTTCGTGGATGGCTTTTCTTGATTTATCAAGAAATTGGGTTGGCCAAATATCAGGGAACAGGCTAAATCAATGAATAGTTGATTTCTGTTCCACCAGATGGCGCTCTGCCTTCTGAAAAGCACATGTGCTCCTGGTCAGGATATGCCATTTTTAATATATATATATATATATATATATATATATATATATATATATATATATATATATACAGGGTGATCCAAAAGTCCCGCACAACTTCAAAAATTAATAACTCCCCGAATATTTGCGCTAGAGCAATGCGGTAAACACCATTGTGTTCAGGATGCAATGGGATATTTTATGGCAAATAATGAAAAATTCGAAATTAATTTTAGTTACAATTTTATTCGCCAGATGGCGCTCTACCAGAATCAGAGATTCAGCGGCCAAATTGTTTGATAAATTAAAAAATATAACTGATCGACACGTATTTTTCCTTTTTGAATACCAGGAAAGAACCCTAATAATATCAAATAACAAATTAATAAAACACCACTTCGCCAAAAGTTTGAAGAATTGGTTAACGATTTTCAAATACAATCAGAGATATGTAAAATAGGTAAATGCAAATTAAAACATGTAGCAAAAAGAAAATTGATATTTTAGATACGGTTTGTTTCCGAATATAATAAATTTCTAATATTTTTAATTCAACTCTCACTCAGTATCGATTATGTTTATTTTAATTCATTTGAAAAATATGTATCTATCTCTGATAATTTATTTTACTCTGGAATGCCGTTGTAGTTTTTGTCGTGTCCAATAAATAGCCTCAGATGTCTCCATGCATTTCTATCACCGCAGCAGCAGCAATGTCCACTATCTTGGATGTATAAAGCTGCTGCTCTGGGTCTATGTCAATTTTCTGCAAGGCTGCGGGAATGAGAATATGTGGGTAGGTGTTAGTTCCACACCAGGACAGTTGTTGCATGTTCTATAGGTTCTTGTGCCATCTGGATGTAGTTTCATTCCTTTATAATGTTTTGTTCTAAGTCTTGTTATAGTTTTTGTCAGTTTTCTCTCAGAGTTTATTTCACATATTTGATCTTTTCTTATTTTTTGTTTAATTATCTTGTATTTTGCCAAAGCATCAGCGTCTAATACTGACATTTGTTCTTTATTTTGGCTCAGCTTTATGGCTTCCTTTGCCAATTCAACTGCCATTTCATTACCCCGATTTCAACACGGGCAGGAATCCATTGTAGAATGCAGTTATTCTCCAATGATTCCAGTTGGGTAAGTAACGAGTGTATTTTCTGTGTGATTCTAGTATTGCCCTTCTGAATTGCATCTAGAGCGGATATGGAGTCGCTGTATATTAAAATTCCTTCTGCTTGATGCAGGGATGGTTGGTTAAGGCATAAATCAAGAGCTTTCCAGATAGCTGTCAGTTCACAAGTTAAGTTTGACGAAATCTGTCCTGCTCCTTCTTTGATTTTGATGTTTGTTCCATCTTGCAGTAGTATGTTAATTCCGGCCCCTCCATTACTCAGGGTAAGGTCTGAAGATCCATCTGTATGTGCTGTTAAAGGGCGTGGCCTAGCATTTTTAATCAAGAATTTGTACTATGAGGACATAGCCGTTAATATTACAAACACATTAGACCTCGAAGCCCAAGGTATCAAAGTCTACCTCAATCAAAACAAAGCCATCAACATATACAATATGTATCACCCTCCAAACAATACATTTATTGATGATGGAACAATGGCTCATTTTCTTACAGACAACACTATTATTGTAGGTGACCTTAAAAAGGCTAATATGATATCTTTCGAAAACACCATTATTGAAGCAGCCAAAGTTTCAATACCAAGAGGTAATATTAAGAAATGGATTCCAAATTATACACACCAGGCAAAAAATATTCAAACACTCATAACTAAAAGAAATGAACTACAAAAAAGTGCACCCAAAAGCAAACAAATTGTAGAACTGAACTGAACATTGTGATTGCAAAAATAAAAAGATTATACGTAAAGGTGAAAAGGAAAAAATGGAAACAAACTTGTGAAAACCTGAACCCAAGAAACCCAAATACAAAAACTTTGGAAATTGGCAAAACAAATTGACAGACCCCAGCCAAAAACTGAAAACACAAATATGATTAAGAATACAGATAGTACACCAGCAACTAATGACAAAATTGCTGCCAATCTTTTAGGTAATTCATATCAAATAAGTAGTAAAATAAAGGTTGAAAAAAGGCCCGAAAGATTATTCATGACTGTAAAATGTCACCAGCACTCATAATATTTTCCATGAAAAAAATCAATATGAAAAAGCTAGCTTATGCATTAGAAAACACTGACCTAGACAAGACTCCTGGGCCAGATGGAATCCATGGCCGAATGATATCAAACTTGGGCAAAATTGGCAAAGAAAGACTTCCTAATATTTTCAATAACTCCTGGAAAACTGGAAAATTGCCTCAAGACTGTAAAAATGCAACAATAATTCTCATTAAAAAACTTGACAAATCTGCTGATGACCCAAAAAACTACCTACTCAGACGACTCACCTACCACCCCGACACAAGAAATCTCTTACCAGAAGAACAATATGGATTTAGGAAAGGACATGGGACAATAGACCAACTCTTATTTTTCACACAAAAGGTAAAAGATGCACAAAACAAAAAAAAAAACAACTAACCACACCATAGCTGCTTTTTAGACCTTACACAAGCTTTTGATAAGGTATGGAAAAACAAGTTAATTACAAAATTATACAAACATTTCAAAATTGATGGAAAATCTATCACTTGGATAAATAATTCCCTTAAAAATATATAAATCAGGGTCAAATATAATGGCACTCTATCTAAAACCTTCAAATTGTACCAAGGATTACCACAAGGATCAATCCTTAGCCCAACTCTCTTCACCCTATTTATTGCAGGCATGGAAGAAAAATTTTCAAATAAAACCAATATTGGACTTTTCGCTGATGACATTATTCTATGGATCAGTAACACTAACTGGAAAAAAAGCTGAAAGAGATTTGAACAAGACTCTTCTCCACCTAGAAAAATTTGCTAATAAAAATAAATTAGAATTTAACCCCCAAAAATCTGAAACCTGTCTTTTTACTACCGATAAGAAACTATACAAAATAAGACCAAATATTATTCTGAAAGAACAACAATTACAATTTAATAAACATCCTAAATATCTCGGCTACACCCTGGATCCAGAAATTAAAACCAGTAAGCATATTGAAGGAGTTGTTAGAAAATGAAGAGACCGACTAAAAATCTTGAAATATATTTCAGGAAGAGTGGGGAGCTGAAGCAACAACACTAAAATTAACTTACACATCTCTAATGAGACCTATCTTGGAATATGGATATCAAATCTATGGTACAGCATCTGAAACAAATCTAAAATCACTGGAAAGGATACAACTAAGTGCAGCCAGAAATATTACAGGTCTTCGAAAAACCTGCCCTAATAATATTGTACTTTACGAGGCAGACATTATGCCCTTGAAGAATAGAATAAGCTACAATCTGCCAACATATATAAACAAAATCAAGAGTTATGAAAACAAACACAGAACTTTCAATTACATACTTAATTGGGAACCCAATATAAGATTCAAAAAAGAAGGCCCTCTCCACCTGGCCAAAAGAAATGGATTTTTAAAATATAAAGTGGAAAAATATTATTTAGCTGAAAAAATATCTCCATGCGAACCATTAACAAAATGTTATTTTTAATGCCTCATTAAATGAACCCACCAACAGACAATACCAAAATCCAGAATACTTAAAACAATTATCATTAGAAATAATTAATAAAATTCCTAAAAATGCAATAACTATCTATACCGATGGTAGCAGAGACGAGTTGGGACACACTGGCAGTGGCTGTCTCATCAAAACCAAATGGCATTGATAAAATAAACAGAAGAAACCCAGAATTTTGCTCAGTCTTCAGATCAGAACTTATAGCCATCTATGAAGTCTTAAAATCCATCAGAAACATTAAACATCACGATATATGGATTCTTACTGATAGTAGAAGTGCCCTACAACACTTGAGTCACACAGGGGATCTTTGAGGCAAAGTAAGCAGGAACATAATTGGTTATCTCCAAAAACTCTCAATACCTCAAAAATTCACCTTCAATGGATACCCTTACATGTTAGCATTGAAGGCAATGAAGCTGCTGATGCGCTAGCGAAAAAAAGGCACAAAATAACCCTTGCTACAGAAAAATAAACTTACTTTTAAAGAAATAGAATCAATAGCCAAAATAAACAAGAACTGGAGGATCCCACCTAAGCACAGTTGGTATACCCTAGAAGCAGATGGCCACCCAGACCTTTAGGTCCACAATCCGGCATGCGAAGCATGCCCTTCGCTGCTATTCTGTCCAACTCATAAGCCAAGTAACGGTATCCAAGCTAGTTCTTGGGCATTGTACCTGGAAACACCACCTCCCAGACAACGTGTCTGGAAGGATTTCTATACCGGTGGCCTTTAATCATAGCAAAATAGGAAACTATCTACTGTGTCCAGCAGGGACCGCGGGGAGGCAGCCCCCGGTCGACTTTGTTCACTCACAGTTGAGGAAAAGCTCAGCTGCCATGTCGTGGGCTTTCTCAAGAAGCTTGCTGTGATTTCTCAGCAGCTTACTCTCGATCGCGCCCCTCGCCCTCCTTCTCTCTTCCTGCACACCCACTACCCTTGGACAATCCATGACGTAGTGGCGTGCATTCATATCCCTTTCTCCATAGACGCATTCAGGGTTTCTCTTAATTTTAAATCTGTGGAGACTTGGGGAAGAGCCCATGTCCCGAACTACCCTAATGAGTTTGTGGGACATTACCTTACAGAGGTACTTGGGTGTTGTTACCCTATTGAATACCTCTCTCCCCTTCACACTGTTCCTCCATCTGTCCAACCATAAGTCCTGGACGTGCCCCCTGATCCTCCTATAAACTTCTTTCTTGGTCACTGGGGTCCTCAGTGATCTACCTCTAAAGCATCCTGCCTTAGCGATCCTGTCTGCGAACTCATTACCTTCGATGAGGCTGTGTCTCCTAAACCAAGGGAGCTCCGGAGCCCGCGTCATCATCTCCAGCTCCTGGATTATTTGATGCGCGAGTTGCCCTTTCTCCAGATTGATGGCGACGAGGGCCGACATACAATCTGAATAGAGGCAGTCCGGGCTGAAGTTCTTCTCGGCACACACTCTGAGGGCTACCCTGATCGCAACCAGCTCAGCTGAAAAGACCAATTCGTCCACTCTGAGTGTTAAACTTTCTTGGAAGATCAGCTCTCCATTAGTGAATATCACTACCCCAGCTCCAGTATTGGTTCCAGACTTACTACAATCAGTGAAAACCTCCGTGCCAATCCCTGTCGGCCCTCCAGGACTCCAAATCCACTTTGGCAACCACTGCGGAGGCTTCCTTGGATCCCTCTTCGATTCCAGGGCCCCGCTTCAAGTCCCAGGGCATCTTCCCTGTTCTCTGATGTCTGATGGTCTCCTCCTCTAGTTTCAATCCCAGGGGAATAAGCCCAGCGAGGACCAACAAGGCCTCACTGCTGGGAGTGCGATATCCCCCTGTGATTCTGAGTGCCGCTGTCTTCTGCACTCTCTCTAGAGTTGTTGCCACCTTCTGATCCCTGTTTCGGCGCCACCAAGCCCCGGAAGCATATAGCAAGATTGGCTCGACACAGGAGAGGCAGAGGTTCCTAAAAATAGTACCCTCCTTCTCCACACCCCCTGTTGAGAGCCAACCAGGACAGGCCTGCACAACGCCTCCCTGCCTCTCGCCACCATCTCCTCCGCCTGTTATTGCCAACCCATCTTGTCATCAATGACCACCCCCAGAATGGTCATCCTATTGACCAACGCTACCCTCCGTCATTCCATCCGGTTAGCCGGCTTGTGTTCCCATTTGATCCCTTTCCTTTTAGTTCTTATGTCCCTAGGCTTAAAGCGGAGGGCTTTAGTTTTGGAGACATTGAACTTAAGGCCAGAGTCATGGGCCCAGATCGAGAGAATTTGGAGAGAAGTTCCAACACACTTCTCAGCCTTCGCTCTCGAAGCAGCCTCAATGATGAGGAACTGGTCGTCAGCATAGAGAACCAGCCTGGCTCCCTCAGGGAGCTCCTCCTGGAAAACGGTGTTTACCAGGATATTCCACAGAATAGGTCCGCAGCAAGAGCCCTGGGGGCAACCCCTAGCACAGTTTCTTTCCAACTTCCGCCCACCAAAACTGAGGCTAATCCGTCTATCTCTCAGGAAGTCACGAACCAAGCTGCACAAATTATCAGGCAACCCATGTCCATCAAATTTCTCATCAGCTTGTTCCAGCTCATGGAGTTGAACGCGCCATCCATGTCCGAAAAGAACCCAAGCACCCTTATTTAAGCCCATCTCAACCCCCTCTAACACCTCGTTCAGAGCTGTGGTTGTGGACTTCCCTTCCCTAAAACCATGTTGGAAAGAGGAAAGGAGTTCATTACTCTCTAGCCAATGCTTCAGTCGCTGAGCTAGTAGGCTATCCAGGACCATACCTAGACACACTAGTAAAGAAAGCGGACGATAATCATTAGGATAATTACCCTTTCTACCAGGCTTTTCGAGAAGCACTACTCGGGCAACCTTCCATGCCTCAGGAAATGCACCAGTGTCCAGGCACCTATTGAATAACCTGGAAAGAAGCGATGGGTGCATCCTTACCAGGGCTTTCACGACCGTGTTATCGATCCCTTCGGGACCAGGAGATTTCCTTTTCTCGAACTTGAAAGCCGTCAGTTTCACCTCATTCTCAGAAAAGGCCGGATCTACCAAACCACAAGTGGTCAGAGAGATCTCGTCCTCTGGTTCCTCGTTTCCGAAGTGCCGATCCAAGTTGTTTTTATTTTGTCTTCTGCTTTCGAGCGAGTAGGTCTAGAAAACATTCTCTCTGAAATTTCTAATTGTTGGTGGATGAAACAGCACTAGTGATTATTTTGGCCGCTTTTGCTTGAACACTGTCTAGTCTTACTTTTAGTGATGAGCTTGAGGGAGCCCAGACCGGTGTTGCATATTCCATTATCGGCCTTATTAAGGTGGTATATCTTGTTCTGAGAATTCTGGGGTTTGCTCCCCAATTTGTTCCACATAGCCTTCTCAGAATGTTTAGTTTTCTGATAGCTCTATTTGAAGTGCTAATTATGTGTTCTGAAAATTCCAATTCCTCATCAATAATAATTAAAATAATTTTGTTGACACATCTTGTCAATACATGCACAGTCTGCACTATTAAAAAAATATAATATGCATTATATACACTATGTACAATGAATATGGCGCCTCTGCCAGCGCTGCAGAATTTGGTGGAGAATCGCCAGTGGGTCTCCAGCGACACCACGCATTTTGCGATCTACGATGAATACGTAGATCGCGTACTTCGCCGCTTAGGAGATGGTGATGGCGTGGTCCTCGAGACCAACTGGAAAGATCCAGGACTGCAGTATCACACCTAGGTATTATGGATTTCTAATTTTATCAAATATTTGTTTGTTTATGCTTATATTGTGGTTATATTTATGCCTTTTTCCCTGTCAGTGGAGAAGACGCATAGGTTTGGTTTTATTGGGTTTATGGTCATTTGGAGTTCCATTGCCCACTTCTCCAGTCCTCTCATTGATGTGTTCAGTACTTTTTCAGATTTTTCTATACTGCTACTTGTGTGCCATATGGCTATATCATCTGCATAACAGGCAACCTTTGGGTCTTCAGTGAGGTAAGGATGGATGTCGTTAATAAATAGCAGATAGAGTAGAGGACTGAGCACAGATCCTTGAGGTACACCAGCCCATGTTCTTCCTTCCTTGGAAAATTCTCCATTGACCCGAACCTTTAACCTTCTTCCCCTTAAGAAGTCTGCAATCCATATTAAGGTTTTTCCTCTTACTCCGATGTTGTGCAGCTTTTCACGTAATTTCTCCCTCCACACTCGATCAAAAGCTGAGGTCATATCAAGGAATATAGCCGTGTTCTTCTTTGGCGGTTTTTCCTGGAAATAATCTATTATTGATTGACAGAAGTAGAACAGTTGATCAGTCGTACAGTGCTGGGATCTATAGGCAGTTTGGTAGAGGTTTATTTTATTATTGTTAGTGAGCCAGACTATGAGCCTAGAGTGGATAATTCGTTCTGGTATTTTACAAAGTATGCTGGTGAGAGCAATTGGCCGATAGTTCTTGTATTCCTTGGCATCTTTGTTTGGCTTCAGTATTGGCACTATAATTGATATCTTCCAATTCTTTGGTAGTTTACCAGTTTGCCATGAAATGTTCAGTATTCGTAGGAGTTGATTATTAGCTTTGTCTTCAAAGTGTTTAATCATTTGACCAAAGATTAGATTATCTCTTGGTGACCTCTTGGATTTTTTTATTTATAAGTTTAGCTCATTCATTGTGAAGTCTCTCGAGAAAATATCTTGTTGATGGAAGTTTCTTGCTTGTTTAACTAACTGGTTTATATTATTTTTAGAGTCCTGTCTTCATTCGTATAGTTGAGTATGGAAGTGCTTGAAAGATATTCAGCAATTATGTCAGCCATCTGTTTGTTCTCGTTCTCGCTGTTCTATTCATATCGGTTAGAGTATTGGAGGATTGGTGTTGGTTTTGATTGTTCTCTAACACTCTAATCATATTCCAGTGTTGGCTGTCCTTTCTTGGATCCATTTTTTCGCAGAATTCTGCCAATTCTCTTGTTTGCATATCCAAATTTCTTGTTCTATTTTGTGACTAATTTCAATGAGTTCCTTTCTGTTTTCTTCTGTTTTATTTTTTAAGAAGTTCATTGATATTGTCTCTCTCTCTGAAATCATTGCCTAGATGTTGTGGTCCTTCCAGTAAGGTATCCACAGGTCTTTACGTCTACGATGCTTTTGCAGCTTTTGAAATGTTCGAAGAGAATTTTTCCAAGTTTTTGTCAAGCGTTCTGTAATTCAATTTTTCGTTGCACAGTTCTTCAAGCTTTTCTGTGAATTTTTTTCAAGTCGGCTTTCCTAAAGTTCCATGTTCTTTTATTCTAATGGACATTCTCAATTTTGAAGTTTAGGGTTGTTAAAATTGGTCTGTGGTCACTGATTGCACCTCTCAGGATTTTCCATTGTGTTGTGGGTGCGATGTTGTAATTTATCGCTGTGATGTCTATTGCGGATTCTGTGCCTGTGGACTTAGATAGGTAGGTGTTCTCACCGTTATTTAACGGTGTAAGGTCGAGGTCGGTTAGCATGTCCTCAACCTGCTGACTTTTGTTATCCTGGACAGGTGATCCCCAAATTGAACTTTTGGCGTTAAATTCGTCGAGTATGATTGTGATATCCGAAGACGCTTCACTTAATGTCTCTATTGTGTGTACCCATACAAATTCAAAGATTTCACGAGCTGAAAGTTGGCGATTTTGAGATGCGTCAAGAATTCGCTGCATGGGTTTTACGGCAAATTGATATTGATGAAAACTGGCTGTCGAATGTTCTGTGGACAGATGATGCTCACTTTTCTCTAAACGGAGAATTTAACATTCAAAACAGCCGCATTTGGGCAACAGAAAAGCCTAAGATTTTTAAAGAAATGCCACTTTACCAGCCTAGAGTTAGTTTTGTGTGGGTTCACTTCTTTTATTATTGGGCCATTTTTCTTTGAAAAATCAATGGAAGAACTTTTAAAAACCGTTTTTGTAACTGGTGAACGTTGTGTTCAACCTTTGAGAGAGAAAAGGGTATTCCCATATTGTGCAGGGCAAAAGCACTAAGCGAAATAACATTCATGAAAGATGGAGGACCTCCTCATATCTCCCGAGGTGCCAAACAATTGCTGAAGGATACGTTCGGTGAAAATCGTATGATAAGTCGCCACTTTATATACCAGTGGCCTCCAAGATCACCAGACTTGACGCCTTGCGATTTTTGTCTATGGGGGTACATTAAATCGTGTGTTTATCGATGCTGGCCTACCACATTGGCCATGTTGAAGGCTTCTATCAGATGGCACGTTTTATCAATTTCAACAGATATATATATATATATATATATATATGTTATTTAATGCTGTCCATTCTGTCATTTATCGTCTCCAGGCGGTGATTGAGAATAAAGGGTGCCTCATTGAGCAAGGATTGTGACCTAATACAAGAGAGAAAGCAGTTACCTCATGTGTTAGATAAGCCGCCATGTATTATATTATCAACCAATATTTTGCAGCTCTTTGTGTTGGGATATGGGGATAATAAATGCTGTCCTCATATCTTGAGTCTATTTTTGTGAACAGTAATATTTTGTTTGTCATTTGCTCACATATTATGTCGTGCAAACCAGAGTGTTATAACTTCTCGAATAACACTGGTACACACAATTTTCCCCTTATGTTTAGTTTTCGCTTTTCGCTCATTAAAAGAAATAGCATAAGAAATATTTTCTGCACACCAATAACTTTAGAAATTTTGTGAAAAAAAATAATAATACAAAATGATTTTACTACCACGTTTTTCAACGCAAAAGGTCGATTTAAAAATTATTTTTATTTGAGGGGACACATTTTTTAAAATTGTGTACAGTATAATAAACAATGATAACATTTGACAAGCCCATAGGATATTTGGAATAAAGTACGACAAATATATTTTGTCACTCCCCTCTATATTTCATTTGTTGGATCATGACAAATATCCAGTTAAATAGTCAAGTGTCGCCAATCAGTCAAGAAACTACACATTTCTTATAGCAAGAAATCCTATTAATAGTGCCATCATAATTTTTGGTACTATATTAACATTTCAAAAATTCGTGTATTGATATCAGCAGTGTTTTTTCAAACATTCAATCTATTTCACAAAACCCCATATAAAATATACATATTTTTGCTACATGTTTTAATTTGCATTTATATATTTTACATATCTCTGATTGTATTTGAAAATCGTTAACCAATTCTTCATACTTTTGGCGACGTGGTGTTTTATTAATTTGCTATTTGATATCATTAGGGTTCTTTCCTGGTATTCAAAAAGGGAAAATACGTGTCGATCAGTTATATTTTTCAATTTATCAAACAATCTGGCCGCTGAATCTCTGATTCTGGTAGAGCGCCATCTAGCGAATAAAATTGTAACTAAAATTAATTTCGAATTTTTCATTATTTGCCATAAAAAATCCCATTGCATCCTGAATACAATGGTGTTTACCGCATTGCTCTAGCGCAAATATTCGCGGAGTTATTAATTTTTAAAATAGTGCGGGACTTTTGGATCACCCTGTATATATTATATAGCTTTTCTTGATTAATCAAGAATGGGTATTTGGCCAATTCTGGAATAATTAAAAATCAACGAGAATAATTGATATTTATTCCGATAGATGGCGCAAGTCATCAGCAACTTTCAGTTGCACGATAAAGAGATGCCCTTTTCTTAATATATGCACCTTATCCCAGTACAATATCACATTTGTACTATTTTTTCACATTGTGTAGCGTTCTCACGCAATTCTGGCTTTAACTACCCGTTTCATGATTTTTCAGGATGCCTTAATGGCCAATTTTTTGGTCGTTGAGGTATTACGCTGATGAGGGCCAACAGCCCGAAACGCGTCCGTGGTTAGCTTTTCTTGATTAATCAAAAATGCGTATTTGGCCAATTCTGGAATAATTAAAAATCAACGAGAATAGTTGATATTAATTCCGATAGATGGCGCAAGTCATCAGCAACTCTTAGTTGCACGATAAGGAGATGCCTTTTTCTTAATCTATATATATAAAAATGGATGTTTGTTGGTCCGTTGGTCCGTCCGTCCGTCTACTAAACATCTTCCCAAAGTTTCATCACGATTAACCAATCGTGATGAAACTTTGGGAAGATGTTTAGTATACTACCGGGATGGTTTCTGGCTAATTACTCTTTAGAAATAACCTTTCGTTGCATTTTTATTTACAATAAAACGTAAATTCACTCGCAATCAGCGCCCCCTCGCGGTAGACGTATGGCGTGAAATAGCCTCGCATGAGCTTATTTGTAACGTCAAGCTTAGCCTATAGGTTAGGTACACAGCTTCGTACCCCCGCAACCTAGGTTCGAGGCTCAGCGTGGGTGTTTTTTTTTTCATTTCTTTTATATTATTGTAGCAAATTATTAAAAATATTATTTTATTTAAAATGTAGGCTTTTTAAAATAAAAATTAACATAAACAATATTTTAATAATATTTGTAACAAACCTAGGTTCGAGGCTCAGCGTGGGTGTCTTTTTTTATTTTCATTTCTATTATATTATTGTAGCAAGGTCTGTTTTTACAGCATTATTATATTTTGATTGGTTTATTTTAAATATGTTTGTTATGAAGGCTCTATGTAATACTATTTAGAGCACATTTTACATTTTAAACACCTAAGCCCCCCTCTTTTTAATATTGTAGCAAAGTATTAAAAGTATTATTTTATTTTAGATGTTTGCCATGAAACTTTGGGAAGTTGTTTAGTATACTACCCGGACGATTTCTGGCGAATTATTTTAAAATAATATTTATAACAATAATTATAGCAAATTCTAAGACATATTTTTATATTATGTGTTTGTGCATATATAAATATTTTACAAAAAATGTGAGAACGTTCTATTAGAATATCTCGAGAACAAAAAACAATACATATAAACGAGTTCGCTGACATTTATTAATGCAGTGATTATAATCAATGATTACAATGAAGGGCTATATTATCTATATATATAAAAATCACTTTCAAATTTTAACGTAACGTTCCATTCTCAATCCCGTAGGGCTTTAGATCGGCTAAAACATTTTTATCTTTATAAGTGAATATTAACTTTACTGTACTGAATAGTTTAGTATAATGTTAATTTAACATATTACAATTTAGCCACAGCACCGCGTGGCCGGGTTCGCTAGTATATATACACTGAGTGACATTGAAAATGGAACACCAAGAAATAGTGGCCAGAAAGTGATGAAACTCGGCAGACAGAGAGAGACAGGGACGAACAATAAGTGATCTTTATTTCAAAATGATAGTCATAATACAGAGCGAGAACGGCGTCGGCTTAGTAGCAAGTAGGACCACCGCGGACGGCGATGCCCGCAGCAACACGTCTAGGTAGAGAGTCAATCAGAGTACGGATGGCGTCCTGAGGGATGGCTCTTCATTCCCTCTCAACCATTTGCCACAGTTCGTCTTCTGAACGCGGCTGTGGCAAGGCATGCAAACGGCGTCCAATGATGTCCCAGACGTGCTCGATTGGTGAGAGATCAGGAGAATACGGTGGCCAGGGAAGCATCTGTACATCTTACAGAGCTTGTTGGCTAATGCGAGCAGTGTGCGGTCGGGCGTTATCCTGCTGATAAAGGGCATTGGGTACCCCCTGAAGGTAGGGGATGTCACCGGTCGCAGCACATCATCAACGTATCGTTGGGCCGTCATAGTGCCCTGAATACGAAGTAAAGGTGACCTGGAATCATACGCGATTGCGCCCCAAACCATGATTCCACGTTGTCGCACGGTGGGGCGTTCCACAATTGCTGCCGGATTGGACCTTTCTCCACGTCGACGCCACACGCGTACACGGCGACTATCACTGGACAAGCAGAAACGCGACTCATCTGAGAACACGACCCTGTGCCATTCCGTCATCCACGTCGATCTAGCCCGGCACCATTCCAAACGTTGGCGCCTATTCGGTGGGGTCAATAGCAGTCTTTTTAGCGGACGGCATGAGTGCAAGCCATTAGCAACCAATCGACGGGAAATAGTTCTGGTCGAGATGGAATGATCTAGGGTGTCTTGCACATGTTGCAGGATGGCGGTACAAGTGGCTTGTGGGGCCGCCACTGCTTGTCGAAGGATACGCCGATCCACACGTGCTGACGTCACTCTGGTTGCACCGACATTCCTATAAATTGCCACATTTCCTTGTTCCAACCATCTTCTCCACAGTCGGTGCACCGTGGATGCACCAAGGTGTGTATCAGCTGCGATTTGACGTATGGATCAACTTGCCCTTTTCAGTCCGATCACCATGCCCCTCGTAAAAGCGTCTGTCTGCTTGAACTGCCTCCGTTTACGATGACCTGGCATTCTCTGTTATTACACGTGTCTTTTGACACAAGAACAAAATTTCTACAATGATTTTCCTTGAAGAAATAACGACACGAATACTGTCCTTTCTGCAAGTTCCTTCCCTTATATCTGACTCCATGTGCGCACGAGAGCTGCGCATTTTACATCATTTGCATAACTCGGTTAGGCGCGTCTACCCTGAAATTTGCATAATTTTCTGGCCACTATTTCTTGGTGTTCCATTTTCAATGTCACGCAGTGTATATATGTTATGAATATTTTGTTTTGTTGTTGAAAAAGATAGAGAATTGAAGGTACAGTCGTGAAAATAGGAAAGATAATTATTCACCCATCAAGTAGTTTTTATTTGAAATACTTGATGAAAATTACACATAAAATGTATTTTTCACAGTAATATAGAATTGATGAAATGAATTCTATATTCGTGAATTAAAAAAATATATATATAGGTAGGTTAACTATACATATTTACAACAATATTCAGAGTGTTATGTTCTAAATCTATGGTCAAAAATAAAAGACTAGTCAATCTAGTCAATGATGAAAGTAAAATACATGTTTTTGAAAAATAAAATATTCGAATTTTAGATTTTATAATAATAAATACATATTTCCACATTCGGATTAAACATCATGCAAATAATATTATTGATATATAAAACAAATGATCATATTTACATACAAAATGTCCTAACTGGACGTGTTACTCCATTTAAATGGATCACCATTCAATTCAAATTATCATAAGAAATGTATAGAAATTCATTGCATGTATATTGGGTTATATTCACTGGGTTATATACATAGAAAATATTTACTGTGCATAATGCAATAATAAAAATATGGTATGACTTTTTCAACTGTTATTTTTTATCATTGTAGCAATAGCTATAGAGAATTTATATACCTAAAAATAAAATAAATAGTCTTAATTTCCACAATAACCGATTAAACGTTAGTAGATAATTAAAACAAAGTTTTAAATCCTTTTATTTTATATGTTAGTAGATAATGCTTATATTATTATTTGTTCCATTAATAATCAAATATAATTGATAGATATAATGTGAAATTTGCCATTTATAGTCTATAAATATCATATTTAAGCTATTGAAGTATATTTTTGTCCTTTTCTGATAATAAATCAATATTTATAAATTTACATCAGGCCTAGTCGAGAGATAGTTTACAGAGTTATGGAAAAAATAGCAATAAACCTCTAAAAGGCTCTACACCCCTCTACCCCCCCCCCCCCCCCCCCCCCCCCCACCATGCTATTATATTTCCCCCTACTGGAATATAGCTTATAATTAATACAAATTTTAAGCTGACTTTTTCTTTAAATAAAAGGAATAAAACTTGTTTTCTTGCAATTATATTCTCTTCAAAGTTCATGTCTCCATAGTTTTGCAAAATACAGACACTGCGATGCGTCCACAGTACACAGGCTGTGGTTGGAATAAGAAAATGTGGTGGGATTGAAGGGTGCTGGTGTGGCCAGAGTGACGTCAGCACGCGTGGACCGACTCATCCGCCTGATGACGTTGGTGGCCCTACAATTCATTTCTTTCATCATATCGAATGATGTGCAGTAGACCTTTGATTCTCCTATTTTGAACAAAACCATTATACGCTGATTTGTTGCCGCCGGCCTATGCTCAAGGCGATCGTTAAGAAGACTGCCATTGGCCAAACGGTACAAAATCTACGCTAGCATTTTTCAGGATTGAGCCAAATGGACAGCGAAATGGCTTAGGGTAGTGTTCTAGGATGAATCTTGTTTTTGTTTTAGCAATGATAGTCACCGAAAAAAAGTTTGACGTCTTCTTGGAGACAGGTTTATTCTGACAACGCGGCAATATGGTAAAAAGAGATTTGCTTGTTCAATACTTTTCGTTCCATTTTGCATATGCGCTATTTCAAAACCTAAATTTGGAATGTTTGAATTTTTTTTATTAGAACACCACTGTAATGTTGTTGTAGCTCTCTTAAATTAATCTCCTTCCAGCCTTAGACAAACTTGGAACTTTTAGTTTCTGAACCAACTTTAACATTCTAACTTTCTAGAAATTCCAGAAGTTTTTCTTTTTTTTTTTAAGAAAATAAGAAAAAACATTCTTGAAAGGATATCTTAAGAATTGAGTATATTATCTAAAACACCCTTATAATATTTATATATTTGTTTGTGTGTAAACGTAAAAAGGTTATATTCATGTTCGAAAAATATGTACCTTTCCCTTTTATTGAAAATTTACTAAAACGATGCATTTAATGAAGAATTTAAACAAGATAGTGTGTTGTTCTCTTTTTAATTTTCAACATAGAAAGTACATATCCATATCTACGAATCAACCAGTTATGTTAAGTCTTATTCGAACAATGCTGATCCTAAATGTCTTCTTCTTTCTTATCTCCACTCAACAATCATATTAGGGTATCAAACTTGTAGAACTTGTTGATGGTGTCTACTAGAGATGAGTAGAGCTCATCAATGGATCAGTCAATACAGTAAATAATGTGTTTTGGGGTTCCAGGTTGAGAATTGTACTTAGTACAAAGTGGGAAAACCTTGTAACCATTATGGGAAGTCATAGTCCTTAGATGACCAGACTTAAGTCTGGAAATCATGACTCTTGAATTCAACAAGTAATTTATTCATGCTATGAAGTTCTTTGGCAGATTTGGTAGGATTTATCATGGGCCCTTCTTGTAGAATTTTATGAAATTGAAACATTCCCTGGACTGATGAGAGCCATAGTTCAAACCCTTATTATACAGGTTGATGGCTTTTGTCTGTATTTTACAAACTGGTGTTGTGATCGATTAGCTACTTGGCACGATTTGAGAATTTTAAAATATTATATTTCGATATGAAAGGGACTGATAAATTAAATTTTAAAAATATATTCAATTTGTGTATGAAAAAATCAGAGAAAGAATGCTACGTGCTCTCGACCTGCCCACTCTTTGGGAAAGAACTCTTGCAGTCCACCGGTGGCGGAGTCTTTCTCCCGCAGTCACCACCAATAAACACTTGCATATATATTTTAGATATATGTATATTTATGAATTTATATATATTAATCAATATATCTTATTTAATTTTTATTTTCATATTTATTCATTTATTTTATATTTAACCTTATATAATTTTATATGAACGATGTGATAAAGTAGTTTCAATCTCAATCTCTCTCTGTATTTTTTAAATATATATACTAGAAATTGTCTATCTTCGAATATATTACTTCAAAAAATAACTATTTTATATTATTGAAACTAATAGTATACTTTTTCTGATATATATAGGTGTGCAATATAAAAGGAGGTGGGGAATTCATGTTCACCGAAGTGTTGAAACACATGGTTCAAAGAATATTCGAATTAAGACGAAGCTGACCTCATTTGAATGTTACCGATAAAAATACATGGCCTCAAAGAACAGCTTTTTCAATTGTTGAGGTACAGCCTGAACCAGGGTGACGAGTGAAAACAGCCTGAAACACGTATCTGTTTGAATCCTGTATGGGAAGATTGCATTTAATAAAGGTTTTTGTTGTTGTTGCTGATTTATTTTGTTTGATGAATAAAAGACCTTTCATTCAATATTATGGAATAATTAAAAATCAACGTTTAATCAATATTTATTCCTACAGATAGCGTAAGCTTTCTGAAACTCTCAGAAAGACGATGAAGAAACACTTTTGCTTGAAATATATATTGTCACTTGCAAAAGTGTGGATCAAATAGCAATTTATTCTGATCAAAGCAATCACCAATTTGTTAACAACAAAAAAGAAGAACATTAACACAAAAAGCAATAACGCGCCATCTATACATATACAACAAAAGGATTTTTAAAAAGCGCGAATGTTTCTTTTATACAAATACAAACTTCTACTGTCCTTACTGCGATGAAAAAATATATTGGGAGGGCTTGGCTCATCAGTGGTGAACCCTCCCTATAAGCTTATGTCCATAGTTTACTTGAAAACCATTTCTAAGATTCCATCCTTCAGTGTAGCATATAAAAGCAGAATGATCCAATACAGTATTAGAGCTCTGAGAAGCGGTCTGGTGGATTAAATTGGCGAAACCGCTTGGAGAGTTCACCACTGATGAGCCAAGCCCTCCCAATATATTTTTTTCATCGCAGTAAGGACAGTAGAAGTTTGTATTTGTATAAAAGAAACATTCGCGCTTTTCTGAATCATTTTATTTTATAAGAAGAACATTATTAAAACTCTGCTAAGTAACAATATATAGATATAAATAAACTGATATTTAAGAATTAAATAAGATGCCACAAAGCGTCCATAGGAACATTGCCTTCTTGGAAAGTAGTAATGACCATTATACTGAAGAGGAATCTTTGACTCTGACATGGGAATTGTAGTTCACAACTTCCATGTTATCAAGGTCTGCTGGTGATATTCAGTTTGTCTTCTTTACTGCCCTCAGAATCTCTACAAAATTATAAGGTAGGAAAATAAGTGAAGACAAACATGATAATGGCAAATAAATTTCATTAGATCTATATTTATCACAATATTAATAAAAACAAAAAGCATAATAAGAGAAATATTCTGAGTAAAAATGAAATATTATGCCCCTAATAAACATTTATTAAGAAAAAGGCATCTTCTGCTCGTGCAACTAAATAGCTTACGCCATCTGTCGGAATAAATATCAACGAATAGTTGTTTACACTTATTCCACATTTCAGATCAATCTTTTTAATCAATTCTGGAATAATTAAAAAATCAATGATTAGTTGATATTTATAAAACGACACTTGCAAGTTTAACCGCATGAGTTTCTTTTCAACGACATTTTAAAATTTTATTTTAAGGTGAAATATCGACATTCCCATCCCTGGACACTTTTATTTTTCCGTTCGTCATTACTCTTCATAATTCATCCTTTCATACCTCATCCAAAAGGTTAGAAATTGTCGATATTTCACCTTAAAATAAAATTTTAATTTGTCGTTGAAAAGAAACTCATGCGGTTAAACTTGCAAGTGTCGTTTTACAATTACATGCGGCAGTGTATTATATTGTAGTTGATATTTATACCGACAGATGAGGCAATCCATCAGCAATATTTAGTTGTACGATCAGGAAACCTTTTTTCTTAATTTACTCACCTGATCCCTCAGCACAATTTCACTTTTACTCTTTTTCAAGGCGGTTCGGTGGAAGGATGGTCTAAACTGTTGGTTTTCGACCGCTACGACCCGGGTTTGATTCCCTAATTGGTCACTTTTTTTTCTGATTAAAAAGAAATGCTCCTTGGTCCAAGATTCTTGCAAAAGTCCAACCCCACCAGCGAGTGCAAGTAACCAAACGTGGCTATGGTACATTTGTAAGTGCAAAGTCGAACTGCTTTTCACATGTGTAGACATGTGGTGCACTTACAGTAAAAGCAGTCACCTATTTCTACCCACCATAATTATCATGGTTTGTACCACGTGTACTTGGAATAAGCGAAAAACAAACTATTTTTCACATATATATATGTTTTCAAGTTTTATAATATTTCACACAAGAAAACATATCTTTAAACAAAACAATAAACAGAAAACAATTAAGGAAAACAATGGATATTTTCTTATTATATTTATAAAAGAAAAGTAATGACCTATATTATAATTTATATAGAGTTTCAAAACTCTTCAAAGCTAAGTTGTTTTCAGGGTAAATTCAATAATGATTCTTTATTGTTCAGTAAACTTTCCTTAACTTCTTTTTAATCAAACTTTGGCTTGCTTGTCGAAATTTCGTTCTCTTTTTTATATTTTGCCTCTTCTTATTTTTCCTTCTTTCCTCTAGGAAGCTCTAGATCTTGAAAGCCTTTCTACACAAGTTATTTTAAAACAGTTTTATAAATACAAGTTAAAAATTGTTGGCCTTTATATGCTCTATAAACCAATTTGTATTTGCATATAATAGTCTATGAAATTTTTTTTTCTAACCAGAAATACATGATTTCTTATCTATCACTGGATACGATATTAATTTCTTTAAATATATATCTCACCATAGTTTTCTAAAATTTGTGAATGGTTTTATAGGACTTATAGAAACAGAGATATATATCAAAGTATGTATTCTTATTAGCTCAATAAATATTAAGACGAATAATCTTGATAGAGTGGAAAGATGGTCTAAACCGTTGGTTTTCGACCCCTACAGCCAGGGAACGAATCTCGAATTGGGCACATTAATCATTTAAAAAATATATATGCTTCAATGCCCCCCCCCCCCCCCTCCGAATCTTGCAAAAGTCCAATACCACTAGTGAATGCAAGTAACTAAACGGGCTCTGGCAAATTTGTAAGTCAAAGTTGAACTGCTTTTCACATGTGTAGACATGTGGTGCACTTACAGTAAAAACAGTCGCCTACTTCTACCCACCATGATTATCAAGGCCTTTACACTACTTGTATGTGTACTAGGGTTAATAAAATAATCTTTATAAATTGAAACCGTTTAGGAGTTTAAATGGTTTTAAAAAGAAATTCCAAGTGGAAATTAATTCCTTATATGATGTCAATAGATGAAAGAATATCCTGAATATGCTATAAAATTACTAATGGCTAGCACAACAGTCGGAATAAATATCAACTAAATATTGATTTTTAAAGGTTTAATTAGTTTGTGTGTTTGTCTCTAAATTTATCAAACTGAGATGCCAATACAATTCACACATACACAATACAATTTAACCTTTTTATTGTTCATTTTTCAAACAGTTTGGCATTCCTACGCCCTTCCGACCTTGAATACCTTTTTTTTATTTTACAGGAAGCCTCAAAGACCAGTTTATTTTGTCTTTGAGGTACAGATTGCACCACGCTGATGATGGCTACTAGCCTGTAAGCGTACGGGCTTAGATTTTCTTGATTAATCAAGAAAATGTATTTGGCTATTTTTTGAACCTTCCAATATATTGCCTAATGACGTTATGTGGCGCTGATTATTGTTGACACACATTAATATGTTGTTAATAAGTTTGGCGTTCAGCCAACTGAATTGGTTAATAAATTATATTTTGAAAAAATATATGCCTTTTCAATTAAATATATTTATATATATATAAGTTATAGAAAAATATGTTGTCGAATTGAAGGTATAATGTCAGTATATCAAGCTATTAATTAACATTTAAGAGTTATATTTATATAATATAGGAAAGATAATTGGTAGAGAGAGAGAGAGAGAAGATAAGGAGTATTGATAGTTAAAATGTAACTAGATAAATATTAATATTATCTAATTTCTTTTTATCTATTAATTATCATTCTCTTATACCAATTATATTTCATATATTGTATATATAACTCTATATACATATATGTATATGTATATATATATATATATATATATATGTGGAAAATGGTGGAAAGTATTTTTTTCTTTATCCCTAGTACACGTGGTACAGGCCATGGTAATCATGGTGGGTAGAAGAAGGCGACTGCTTTTACTGTAAGCGCACCACATGTCTACACATGTGAAAAACAGTTCGACTTTTGCACTTACAAATCTTCCAGAGATCTGTTTGTTTACTTGCACTCGCTGATGGGGTTGGACTTTTGCAAGAATCGGGGGCCATTGGAACTTTTTTTTTCAAATAAAGAAAAAAAAAAGGCCAATGCCGGAACTGACCCCGGGTCGTAGCGGTCAAAAACCAACGGTTTAGACCAACCTTCCACCGCCCCCCGAAAAAAGTAAATATACTGGCATTAGTGTGAGAAATTAGGAGAATGACATCTCCTGATCGTACAACTGAAAGTTGAAGTTGGTCATAATATAATAAATAAATTAAATATTATTTATGAAATTTTCACTCTAGAGATTAGAAATAAACTACTTGATAATAAATTATTATTTTATATATTTTTTCTCAAAAGATTGCGCTCTGCCATCTAAAATGCACATGCTTTTGGTCAGGATATACCTTCTTTATTTTTAATATATATATATATTAAGAAAAAGGCATCTCCTTATCGTGCAACTGAAAGTTGCTAATGGCTTGCGCCATCTATCGGAATAAATATCAACTATTCTCTTTGATTTTTAATTATTTCAGAATTGGCCAAATACCCATTCTTGAATAATCAAGAAAAGCTAACCACGGACGCGTTTCGGGCTGTTGGCGCTCATCAGCGTGGTGCAAGCTGTACCTCAACGACCAAAAAAATTGGTCATTAAGGCATGCTGAAAAATCAAGAAACGGGTAGTTAAGGCCAGAATTGCTTGAGAACTCTACACAATTCTGGCCTTAACTACCCGTTTCTTGATTTTTCAGGATTCCTTAATGACCAATTTTTTTGGTCGTTGAGGTACAGCTTGCACCACGCTGATGAGCGCCAACAGCCCGAAACGCGTCCGTGGTTAGCTTTTCTTGATTATTCAAGAATGGGTATTTGGCCAATTCTGAAATAATTAAAAATCAAAGAGAATAGTTGATATTTATTCCGATAGATGGCGCAAGCCATTAGCAACTTTCAGTTGCACGATAAGGAGATGCCTTTTTCTTAATCTATGCACCTTATCCCAGTACAATATTACATTTGTACTATTTTTTCATATATTTCGTGTGTATATATTATATATTAAAAACGAATATATTGGATCAAAATATCATTTTTATTTTACCAATTTATATATCGTAATTTAAACAATGTGATATCTTCTATATATATAAAATGAATGTTTGCATGTTTGTCTGTTTGTTGGTTTGTATGTCCGGTATACAAATTTGCAGTAGTTCACTAATTCAAACCAAAATTTCCATACATAGGTAAAAAATAATGGGGATGACGATAGGCTATTTTAATATATAAATAAATAATTTATTAAAACTATATATTCAAATTATTCTACTTAGGTCACGAGCAGCGCCCTCTAGAACACTCAGGCGTCCTGCCTGCGGCGCGCGCCCGTTGGCTACTGGCGAGCACGTGACTTCCCTGTGCGCGCGAATGGCGGGCGGTCGCGTGGGCCCTCGCCGACAGCTATGCCCGCGCACAGGGAAATCACGTGCTCGCCGGCAGCCAACAGGCGCGCGCCGCCGGCAGGTATATAGTTTCATTTTTTGCTATAACTGATCTAATTCAGCGTTTAAAATAACTGCTCTTGCTATATTTGCTATGTTTTATTTTGCTATGTTTTTTATGTGTTTGAATAATACATTTAATCATGTAAACCCGGGCGTTGCCCGGGTCATTCGTCTAGTGTAAGTAATAAAGTATGACGTCTTTTCTAGTCGTCTCAAAGTGACACCAGCTTGCGACCGGACACCAGGGGAATCCAGATGGGGGAAAAAAGGGCGTTGGTCCAGATGTTGACAGTTAGTTAGGTTACAGTGGATATTTTCGGACAGCCCCGCTCAGTTCTAGGCCATTATCATCTCACGACGGTCCCCGCGGCTTCAGGCTGGACGCCGAGCTTTTCCTCAGTTAATCCTCAACTTTCCCCTGGTCCTGGTGCCACTTGAGACGTACTGGGAGAGCGTCGTTTGATCCCAAACTTTGTCCTTACTGTCCCGTGCGGACTTCCCACTCTGCACGCCTTGCCACTCAACCCCGACTGCTTCGAACTCACTTGTTGGCTTACCCGGGTTTACGACATATATATTATACCAATATATATATATGTAATATTGTGTTGAGATCCTGTCGACTAGCTGTAATAATGTGTTGAGATCCAGTCGACTCTCTGTAATATTGTGTTGAGGTCCTGTTGACTCTCTGTAATAATATGTTGGGGTTTGGTAAGCCTATTGTAGAACCTCGTCGACTCTCGCTATAAGTTGTGGCAACCGAGGGTCAAACCTGTAGTAACCGCGAGGGACAGTCAGGGGTGGAGAGTTTTCCCGTACCTCTCTGCACCTTGTAGGACCTTTAACAGTTCTCACAGGGTACAGGCAGTCGTGGTCGAGGCAGAGTGGAAAACTGGGAACGTCCACACACACAAAAAACGAAGAGACACAGTTGAAAGAAAGTTCCTTGAATAGATAAAAAGCGAGCCAAGAGCAAAGATGGAGATAGGAGATTTCTTACTGTTTTACATCGTCGATGAGTTGGTGACAACCGGCGACAAGGGGTGACGCTGACCGGGACTGACTAGAACTGAAAATGGCTGTTGCTACGTGGGGTCCTATTTATACAACTTTTTGGACCAGGAAGTATTGCCTTTCTGCACGTGTCCGCTACTTCGACACTGGCGCCTGTCTGGGCTTCCATCTAACTTTAGAAGTTACTTGCGATTCTCTCAATCTTGCTCTTAACTCAGTTTTTAATCTATTATATTTTTTTATTTATTCATCCTCAGTACATTACATCTGGAGATACAAGGACACACGTCAATTATGCGTATAATTAGTTGTAGTTTATAATTAGTTCTATATACAACATGACAAGCTTGTTATACGTATTACATAATATAGGGTTATTGGTTTAAATTATCATAGATGGGCCCCGTGAGTGAAAGGGTTTATCCGGGTTTAAGCGGGTAAAGCCTCTCTAACACAGGTAAGTAATTAGAATTTATTTTAATTAATTAAAACTGTGAGGGAAAAGGGCTATAACAAGATGTTTATTTGGCTATATCTGAAAATTATAAAAATAAAACTTATGTTTAATTTAAAAGTTATGATATTCATTATAAAAGAGAACTGTAGGTAAAACCTTTGTTTGCTAAAAAAAATAATGATGATGTTCTAAGAGATTGTTGTCGGGCGTTGGAAAGGGTTAGGGGTTGAAGAATATGCAATTGTAAGTGTTGCACAGACAATCAAATACTGAGATCCAGGTGCAAAGCGAGGATATAGACTTGTGCGTCTTCCTAGGCAATGTTTCACCTGTGATCCTGTATAAGGTTACAGTGCTTTGTCACAATTGTAGGGTTATTGGTTGAAAAGATGTTGAAGAAAAAGACTTAATATGCTTGAAAGGGGTGGTAGAGCCATGCGATAAGTAGAATTGTTGTAGCGACAGTAGGGTCTGACTTGACTTGAAATCAAAGGTTGATTGAGGTCCGCTAGAGCTGAAAATAAATTGAAAATTGAAAAATGTGAACGCTTTGTGCATGCGTTGGTGATGTGCTCTGCGGATGATTGAAATAAACTTTTGAAACGTGTTCAGACCAAAAAGTCGAGACTTGTACTTCTGGGGAACGGTGTTTTCAAAGAGTTTGTTGAATTACGAAATCAAAAGAAAAATTGTCAAGCAGTACTGTCGTTTCTCTACGTTGATGTAAAGCAATGGCGGAGAGAAAGATAGTAGTGTAAAGTACACTGAAGTGGTTAGAGAAATAGATTGTTGTAAACGATTGTTGTATATGCCTGATAGTTGATGATAAACAAACATTGTCATATAATAAAGTATTTAAACAAAAATATAGTGAATAAAAAGATAAAAATGTGATTGCGGATAAAAAGTATAAGTGGATAAGATCAAACATGTACTATATGAAAGATATAATAATGAATTAGTAAAATATAAAAGATATAATAATGAGAATTAGTAATATATAAAAGATATAATAATGAATTAAAAATGATTATTGAAAGAATTAACTGTTTTGCCATTGTTAAAAATAAAGTTGTTAAAATAATGTTGGAATAAAAATTTGATTATAATTGAAAAGTAAAAAAAAATAAAAATAAAAATAATTATTCAAGATTTTATACAAAAAAAATATAATATAATTAAAGGTTATTAATGATTAGATAAACAAATGGAGCAAAAAATGTCTCTTTTGAAGAAAAGTTAAAAGAAAACAAAAAATATTCGTTCCTGAAAAAAAAGAAAGGAACATATTCACACAATGTCTAGGTGTAG
This sequence comes from Cordylochernes scorpioides, assembly GCA_030710605.1. Classification (NCBI taxonomy): domain Eukaryota; kingdom Metazoa; phylum Arthropoda; class Arachnida; order Pseudoscorpiones; family Chernetidae; genus Cordylochernes; species Cordylochernes scorpioides. The sequence continues at coordinate 22,254,998 of CP092883.1, read as the reverse complement.
GTCCAAGATTATTGGTGTCTTTAGTTTGACCTATGGGGAGGCAATGTGGTCCTATGTCGCTTTGGTCCGGTCTGAGAAGTTGGTCTATGCCAGATCTTCCCGATTATATTATGTGAGACCAGACGGGGAGCGATCTTGATCCCTAAAAATGATGTAGTGTAGTGGAAGATGGGGACTTTGGATACATGAAGTGTGTAATGCATGTCTTAGGCGCTAAAAAGATTGCAGAGCGTTTTATGCTGTTTGGTCTGCAAAATTTTTAGGTGAGCCTACCCAAACGCCGGCTTGTTACGCTTGGGAAAAATCATTTAAACTATTAATTTAACAGATCTTTTTTTCCATGTAACATTGCGTTACCTATGGAGAAATGAGAGGTTAAATCCTTTTTGATTCCTAACGAATGAGCCGGTAATGTTGTGTTTGTTCATATTAAAAGCGTACCCAAAAGTCATATAATTGAATGGTTGTTCTTTTGCGTCAAAAAAATTCCACACTGGGCGTGCAAACAATGTAAAAGTTGTAAAACACACGATGATAATTGAAGATATAAAGTTTTATGATATTTCAATATTAAAATTCAAATTAATAAGTAAATTGGGTAATGATTGGTAAGTCAATTAGTTTTAGGTGCTACAATCTATCCGTCCTGCGAGTTGGATGACGTGTCAGGTACAGGCGAACTGCAACTGGAGGTGTCATTTTAACATGGCGGTTTTCCTTTGATGCCGATATCCTTTGATGCCTACCGACATAGCTGGGTTGTTTATTTACGTAGGCGGTCCTTTGTTGCCGACCCTTTGTTACCGACTGGCACATGATCCCATGTCTGGCTGGAAGAAAATTCCTCTGCCTCCACTCTGGCAGTTTGTTTCTAGCCTAATTGAAAATACTGGGATTTAAATGTAAAAAAGGCTGTGAGCTTGTAGGCGGTATAATTCGGAATAATTGTTTTTCAAAGATATCTGGAGTCAAATGATTGAATTCAATGAAATATACATCTTGAGGCAATCGCTGTGGGTGTTGAACGAATCGGGGCTGTGGAGGTGTTATGTACAACACATCCTCTGTGTAATATTTTAATTTATTGACATGTATGGTGTCACTATCTCTATTGAGTGGCTGATTTGGGCGATCGATTCGAACGACATTGGGTGAAATAATTTGAATTATTTTGTAGGGTCCAGTAAAATATGGTGCTAATTTACCTGTGTCGGGATGTCTGTAATTTTTTACCAAAACAAGGTCATTCTCTTCGAAATGTGGTGTTCTGTGCTGCTTATCAAATGTTTCTTTATCTTTTTTATGTTTATTTTGAGTACGAGAGTTTGCTATCTCTCGAGCTATTTTTATCTCGGGATATGGGTTAAGATGAGTTCTTAGATCTGGGGGGATAACATTGAACATTAAGTAGGTAGGTGGAAAACTTGTGACAGAATGGGGTGTGTTATTGTACGTCTGAGTGACGCGTTTAACTAGTTGAGTCCAGGAAGCTTTCGGATTTTCTAGATAAGCTAGTCTGAGCTTGCCTGTAATGGTCGCATTTAAGCGTTCTATTAAACCGTTTGCTTGTGGATTATTGCTGGTAGTTAGAAGAGGTTGTATACCATGCATTATTAGAAATTTACGGAATTTTTCTGAGGTAAAAGCGGGTGCTCTGTCAGATAACAGACGTTTTGGAGATCCTTGCTGTAGTACAGTCTTGAGGGTTTGAATGTACGTTAGGGTACTGGTGGACTTTGATGGAAAGGTCCAAGCATATCGCGTTAAATGATCCACTATTACGTGTAGATAGGTCTTGGAGTGTCCATATTTCGAAAATCCAGCTATGGTATCTATAGAGATTAAGTCGAATGGTTGTTGAGGTGGTGGAATTTGTCCGAGGGCACCATAGGGTTTTCCTTTGGGCCTTTTAATGATTTGGCAGGTGTGACACGACCTGACAAATTTTTCTATAGATTTAGAGATACCTTTCCAGTAGTACTGGGTAGTAATTATGCGGGTCATCTGAGAGATGCCTGGGTGGTTATACTTTTGGTGAACTTTGTTCATGAGAGAATGTTGCAGGGTTTCGGGAATTATTATTTTAGTTACACCTTTTCGGGTAATGGTATGTAAGCCGTTTGTATCAATGTTGAAGGGGGATGCTGTTGGTTGATGCTGTTTTATAATATCAGTACTGATAAATCCTACAAAGGGGTTTCTTGAGAGTAAATCTGCCTCATACTGTTGACTGCCTTTGATGTAGTGTATTTCGTAATTATAGGTAGATAGTCTCAGGCTCCATCTAAATAGTCGGCCTGACGGATTTTTTATAGTTTTGAGCCATTGTAAAGCTTGGTGGTCTGTGTATATGGTGAATTTTATACCGGTGAGGTATATTCGGAATTTGTCTACACTTTCGACGATGGCGAGGCACTCAAGTTCGGAAACGGTGTAGTTTCTCTCATGTGCCCTAAGGGCGCGGCTAAAATATTGCACAGGATGTATTTGTCCGTCTGGGTGTACCTGTTTGAGTATGCCGGCAATCCCTTGGGTGGATGCGTCGCAATAAAGGCGGCATGGTAAACCGACTTGATACAAGTGTAGTACTGGTTTACTGGTTAAACTCTCTTTGAGAGTGATGAAAGCTTGTTGACAGTCTGTGTTCCAATTCCATTTTACATCCTTTTTAAGTAGTTTATTTAAAGGTGCTCGTAAGCGGGCATAATCTGCTATAAACTTATTATAAACGTTTACTGCTCCTAAAAATGATTGTAGTGTTTTTTGATTGTTAGGTGTTTTTATGGCATTTATAGTATCAAGGTTGCGCGTCTGCGGTGCATAAGTACCTGCGGTAACAGTGTATCCTAAGAAATCTATTTTTGTTTTAAAAAATGAACATTTATTATAATTAAGTTTGATGTTTTCGTGTTGACACACTGTTAGAAATTGTTGTAGGTGTTGTAGATGATCCTCTAGGGTGTCAGAAAAAATAATGAAATCGTCGAAGTAATGGGTAACAAAATTTAGTTTATATTTTTGCATGACCTGGTTTATGGCACGATGGTATATCTGTGGTGAATTTTTAAATCCGTAAGGAAGTCTACAAAATTCGTACTGACTATCTAACGTCACGAAAGCTAGTAGATTACGTGAGTTAGGTTCTATTTCCACTTGCCAATATGCGGATGCTATATCTACAGAAGAGTAATATTTGGCTTTTGACAATTTGTCAAGAATAGTTTCTATTAAGGGTAAAGGATGTACGTCTGGCGCGATGATTTCATTAAGTTTTCTGTAATCAATACAGAAACGCTTCGTTTGGTCACGTTTGGTAACAAGCGTTATAGGACTGGCATAAGGTGAAACTGACGGGGCAATGATTCCATATTGGAGCATTTGTTCTATTTGGGTTTGTATTTCTTGTTGGTCGTGTAGTGGCACTCTATATGGGCGTAATGCTATTATTTTATCTGTGGTGGTATTGATTTTTACCGGTGGTATGTTCAATTTGGGCACATTGTATTTATTAGTAGAGAACACTTGTGAGAATTCATATAGAATTCGGTGGAGTTCGTGTGGACAATGTTCTAACTGAGGTGCCGCATTAGAAGGTATAGAAATCTCAATATCATGGGTAGGAGATATAGGGGGTGAACATATAATTGGAGTAGAGTCCGCCACGTGTAAACAGGACTGGTGCGAGGGGAAAGTGGTAAACATATCAGTTTCCCTCGGTTGAGTGGAACATAAATCCTGTTTGCACTTGGTGAACTTATAGACATTCGTTGGGAGAGCATCATTATTTTGATAAATTTGGAGATTATAAAAATCTATAATTAATTTAAATATTTTAAGGGTATTAATAGATAAAATACCAAAAGGTAGTGAAGCTTCTACTATAAAAAAATTTAGTTTTTGGGTGAGGTTACCGATTTTAAGTTTTAAAAAAATATATCCAAGGGTATTTACATTGTGGGCTATTGCATTTATAGTTAAACTGTACTGATGGATAATAATTTTATATGGTAATCTATTTTCTATGGTTCTTAAAATTGGATGGTATTGACGCAGATGATTGTAATATATAACAATAAAGGGTTAACATTATAAAAGATGGCGTTCTAGTTTCTCTGTAATATTGTGTTGAGATCCTGTCGACTAGCTGTAATAATGTGTTGAGATCCAGTCGACTCTCTGTAATATTGTGTTGAGGTCCTGTTGACTAGCTGTAATAATGTGTTGAGATCCAGTCGACTCTCTGTAATATTGTGTTGAGGTCCTGTTGACTCTCTGTAATAATATGTTGGGGTTTGGTAAGCCTATTGTAGAACCTCGTCGACTCTCGCTATAAGTTGTGGCAACCGAGGGTCAAACCTGTAGTAACCGCGAGGGACAGTCAGGGGTGGAGAGTTTTCCCGTACCTCTCTGCACCTTGTAGGACCTTTAACAGTTCTCACAGGGTACAGGCAGTCGTGGTCGAGGCAGAGTGGAAAACTGGGAACGTCCACACACACAAAAAACGAAGAGACACAGTTGAAAGAAAGTTCCTTGAATAGATAAAAAGCGAGCCAAGAGCAAAGATGGAGATAGGAGATTTCTTACTGTTTTACATCGTCGATGAGTTGGTGACAACCGGCGACAAGGGGTGACGCTGACCGGGACTGACTAGAACTGAAAATGGCTGTTGCTACGTGGGGTCCTATTTATACAACTTTTTGGACCAGGAAGGGAACCAGGAAGTATTGCCTTTCTGCACGTGTCCGCTAATTCGACACTGGCGCCTGTCTGGGCTTCCATCTAACTTTAGAAGTTACTTGCGATTCTCTCAATCTTGCTCTTAACTCAGTTTTTAATCTATTATATTTTTTTATTTATTCATCCTCAGTACATTACATCTGGAGATACAAGGACACACGTCAATTATGCGTATAATTAGTTGTAGTTTATAATTAGTTCTATATACAACATGACAAGCTTGTTATACGTATTACATAATATAGGGTTATTGGTTTAAATTATCATATATATATATTAAAAATCATTTTAAAAAATAGAAAAATGGTCAGGTGTTGATATTAAAAACTAAATAGGCATTTCCTGACTGAAAAACCTCATTTGTGCGGTCAGGAAATGCCAATTTTGTTTTTAATAAATATATATATTAAAAAAGGCATATCCTTACACGTTAAAACACGAACATTTTTAGGTGGCAGTGCGCCATCTAGTGGAACATAAATCAACTAAACGTTGATATTTCCTGTTCCAAATGCCTGGTCAGAATATGCCTTTATTTATTTTAATAACAACACTTGACTTTTTATTATTTTATTTTTCATTTGTATTTTTACATATATATACATGCATATCTTTAAGGACAAATTCGAATTAAAATATGGTCGATATATATTCAGAAAATAAAAGTAGAAATAGAGATGACTTGTATATAAGAGGAATCTATTTTACATGCTGGAAACAGAGTGAGAAACAGAGGAGGGACAACCAAGATTTTCATTTAGATTATTTAATGGAAAATTCATATATTTACTATATATGAAAAAATATATGTATTAAAGTAAATAACATTTTAAATCTACCTTGTATATAATTTATTCGCACATTCTAATAATATATTTAGAAAAAAAATTAATATAAAATTTAGCAACCAAAATATCGTTTCACAATTACATTACATATGTTCTGATTGTATACAATAAAAATCCAAGGATATAACTATGCCAGCAATAAGTGGAATATTGCAATTACAATATCTCAGATAATTGTGTGGCAACCCTCTTATAAGCCATTACAAGCTCTCTCATTTCATTTTCCCAGCTTAATCGGATTAAGTTTAGTCTCTTGTGAGCTTAGCTTCGATTTTATCCAATAATTGAGTTAAATGCGACTTTATTAACTCCCCAATTTGAGAATAGGAATACATTTTTATGGTATAATGAAGAGTTATCTCTCTCTTAATTATCTTTTAGTTAATTATAATAATTAGTTTCTATAGATTTACTTTATTAAAGTTAATGTAGTTTGTGTCTCTTTGAATGTAGTAAAGAGATAACTTAATCTAAAAGAAATTATATTTGTAGGTTGGAATTTAATTGGGTCAAAGAAAGCGTTTTACATTAAACCTTTATATTTTTAAACCGCATGTTTAACGACACAAAGTCGTCTTTTCAACGTGTTTTGAAGGTTTCATGCTTATAATTAATCGAAATTTATTATTTGAAGCTCCTATATGTTTTTTTCATAAGGCGAGGTATATGTAAGCTATGTAAATTTTGTTTATATCATATTTCAATAAAATAATCCCTTGTATCCATATTGAGTGAATTATATCAGGATTACAGGGAGAGGTTTCTTTTCAAAACATTTCTATTCTCTAGCATTCGGGCACAAAAGCCCTTCTACAGAAGAAAACATGGTATATCTCGTTTAACTCGTGTTCTATTGGCGAATTGGTATACCAAGTTTTCTCCTGTTCGTGCTCGAAATCTAGAGAATGAAAATGTTTTGAAACTATACTTTTTCTTCGAGGCCTGATATATTTTACTCAATATATCTATACTAGCGGATGTGTACCCGGCTTCGCCCGTGTTTTATCCGAGTGAAAGTTTGCCTAAAAATATTATTGATAATAATATTCCGGAACACACAGAATATTATGATAATAATGATAATGATATTCGTTGCATTATATATTTATATAATATATAAAATATATTTTTCGATAAAACATATCCAGTCTCTCTCTCTCTCTCTACTGAATATATTTTTAAAAAGATATATATAAATAAAAATATCTAGAGATAAACTACATGATATTAGCCAAAAGGCCGAGTAACGATATTTTATATATAAAGATGACTTGGCTTCGTGTGTCTTCTGCTCGAGTGAATATTTCGCTGGTAGAAATTTGTTCCTGCCTACTAAAAATTATTATCTGGCTTTGCCCGTGGTCTGCTTTAGTGAATATTCCCCTAAATAATTTTGTTTATGTCAATCAAGCATGATACAGCAATATTGTCATCATCATTTCTGACTAAGAAAATATTGTTGTTCAGTACTTGGTTAATTATATTTTTTAATGGTTGAAAGTGCGGCAAAAAACTCTTCCAGATTTATTTCTGTCCTGTTCAAATTTCAGCGAGATTAGTTACATAGTGAGGGCGTGCATAGCCGACAAAATATATATATATATATGTTCTCGGCTTCGCCCGGGTTTTACCCGAGTAAAGGTTTGCCTAACGACCATTTGTTAAAACGATTCTAGCAAACATCCAATCTCTTCTGAATCTATACTTGTCTATACTCTCGATAATTTGAAATCTTTTCCTGGTCCCTTGAAAAATACTCGATAAGTTGAATAAAATCAATATTAATTGGTCCACTCGGTAAATTGAAGTTGAAGGAATAGTATCTTGCCACAAACGAACATTTGTAAATAACTGTATTTAGCGAATGTACCTGGCTTCGCCCGGTTTTTACCCGAGTAAACGTTTGCCTAACGAATATTTTTTAAAACGATTCTAGAAAACATTCAATCCACCTATATAAAAATTTATAAACTATATAAATATTGTTATATGCGTTTAAATATATTTTTGAAACACATAATGTTTTTGAAAATATTTATTAAATTTTAAATAAGATATTTTCTCTAAATATATATTAATATTGAAATGCCAATTTTTTTACAACGTCAATGGAATATTATATTGCTAAATCCTCAAATTAAATATTAAATTTATTATACTTGGAACACATTTTAGCATTTTTACAATTTATAAATGTAATTTCACCAGATACCGCTAGAGGCGCTGCTTGCGAGTGAAAGTAGAAAATTTGAAAATAAAATTGCGACGAATATTTATTTCAAATCAAATTCAAACCAGAAACCTTCCCAGTAGTATAGTAAATATATAACTTCCTAAAGTTTCACGGCGATTGTATAATCTCACCTTTAAAAAACATTCATCGTGTGAACAAACTAACATTCATCGTGTAAACAAATCACGTGTTAATTATTAACCAATCAAATTCATTTATAGTCGCGACCAGTGCTGCGCCCAAGCGGTAAAAGGCTGGAACTAACGCTTTTTGTTTTTTATTATTAAAAAAACACATTAACCTTTTTAGTTTTTTAAATAGCCTATATGTTAAACGAAATCTTCAGCTACCTACATGCGAAATTTCATAATGATTTATTTTGTAGATTTTGCGCAACGCGATAACAAACATCGATTTTGGATTTCATTTTTATAGATATAAGGATATGTTCATATAAAAGGGCTTACCAGGATCTGTAAAGAAAAAAACCCTTATTTTCCTAAAATATTTCGAGAGTTTGCTCCCTCTTCATTAATATATTGCCAAGTGAAATACTCAATGCGCAATAAATTAATAAAGAGAGAGAAATCTCTCGAAATATTTTGAGAAAAAAATATGTTTTTTTCTGTAAAGATCCAGATACGCCCCTCTTATATAAACCTATTTGAAGGATCGCCTTTTGACCCAAACCATCTATATGTATAATAATACTTAATAATGAATATATCCACACAAAAGAGAATGAAATATGAAAATCCAATAAAAAAAGATAAAAACATAAATTCACTTCTTCTAAGTTCTATAATGGAGGAGCATTCGCAACCATTTCTTGGAAAACAACACACACAAGAAAAACAAACATTTACATTGGATTTTACCTTTTAAAATGTAAAAGACTGGATTTTTCATCATCCCGAAAATCCATCTATTTGAAAACCGCGTGTTGATCCATTATAAAAGTAACATATGCTATTTTTAGAAATTCCTAATATTTTATCGGAAATATTTTTATATTCCCATTTCTAAAGTCCTCATTGTAATGATAAAACTAAATCAAAGGCTTGGCTTGGTGAAATATCCCAGCAGTTTAGTAAAAAATGTATAACAACAGATGTGACACTAATGCATGGTATTTAATATGCAATTATGTAAATATGTAATGATTAATTACACTATAAGACCTTAATATACATCATAGATTAATATTTTACTCTGGTAAGATGTTCTTACGAAAATTCATATTTTTCATTATAATATTGACAAAAGGTGACAGTAAATTTCTAAAATGTCATAATAGATATATAAGAAATCAATGCAAATAATTATTTTATCACTTTATTTATCAAATAGTATTTCTAAAATATAAAAAGAGTTGGTGCCATTGGGCCAAGGGTATTTTTTATTGGTTGAAAAGACGCAACCAATCGAGAACGACGGTCTTTTAAAGCTATACTTTTTACTTATTCAACATAGTATTTCTCTTCCTTAACTTGGAAAAACCTATATTAGACGTTATAAAACAGGATATTTGCATACATTTTCAAAAAAAAATAAATTGAAATGCTTTCAGCGTTTGCTCATTATCAGGTATATATGAGTAGATTTTCATACGAATTATTCAAATTTAAATGGAAGATTTCAAGCGTCAAATTGGATAATGGCATTAAGTTTCTTTAATAATTCAAAATGATAGACTTTCATGCGTTAGCTATTCATCAGGTATTAATCAAGAACAATTGCCTTGGTGATAAAATAACGCCTGCTAACCTGCCATTTTAAATCAATAAAGAAACACTTTTATAAATATTCTTATTGATAAATTGTTTTTATACTTTTGAAATGATTCTACAATTATATATTCTTACTAGACGAATGACCCGGCTTCGCCCGAGAATTCCCACGAGTGCAATTTCCTTCATACTGAAATTACATCAATAATAAATAGTAGAAGTTCCATGGAATAGCATTGAAGCATGGAATAGCATTGAAGTAACACATAAAACACAGGCACAAAATGTGTTTTTGATGGCAAAAATTGTATTTATTAGTGTTTAGGTATTTGTGTGATTTGATTATTTTTTGAAATCCATTTAGTAGTTTTAAAATCAATATAGTTTAAATATATGGCAGCTTTTCAACCCAACCCCCGAAGTACCCGCCCCAGCGCATTAAAACTTGAAATTGCCCCATTTGAGTGAGTGACTGCGATGGATCTTGACTGCGATGCCCATCTTCTCAGTAAGAATAAGAAAAAAAAATAGGTTTATAAAAAAATTAATCAAAATTCTAGCATGTAAATATTTTTCTGTAAAGAAATAAAAGATCACATGGAAATTAGGCAAACATATGTATTTGCTAATGACTGCGACTGCATTTAAAACGATTTTTTTCAGGAGATAAAAAAGGACAAAACAAAACATTAATAAAAAATACGAAAGCCATTATTTATATGCAGTAACGCTAATTTTGTAGTTTTTTTTAAATTGCATTGTGTTCACTTACCGTAACTTAGTTAGTAATATAAATTTCTCTATCAATACTCAATACTTATGTAAAAAAGTAACACTGGTATAAAAAGATAGTTTGAAAAACAAAGTACGCAAGCAACTTGAAAAAAAATGCAGAACGCTCATTGGTCGCTAAATTGGCCTGGTATTGTTACTTCGCCTCGTATTTACTACGCGTAAAAAGGTTCTTCAAATGAAAGAATAAATAGCCAAAAATATTAATCAATATGTAGCCGAAATTTTATCTCAGGTTCATAAAAAGCGACATGCAAAATTGGGTATCAATTTGAGTTTATCGCAAAACAGACAACAGACGTTGACTTTTATATATAAGAAGATATATATTAAAATATACAAGTATAAGACTCATCAATCAATCAACAATCAACAATTCTGTCACCGTTTGCTTTTGTGAATGGAATAAATACCCAAATATGGCATTTCTTATAAGCATCGGTCGTTCAGTTGTAGAATGCTCGCCTACCACGCGGGCGGCCCCGGGTTCGATTCCCTGCCGATGTATTTTTTTTTTTACAATTTTTAAAGATCATTTATATTATTATTTATTAAGAAAAAGGCATTTCCTTATCGTGCAACTGAAAGTTGCTGATGGCTTGCGCCATCTATCGGAAAAATTATCGGAATGATTAATCAAGAATGGGTATTTGGCCAATTCTGGAATAATTAAAAATCAACGTGAGTAGTTGATATTTATTCCGATAGATGGCGCAAGCCATCAGCAACTTTCAGTTGCACGATAAGGAGATGCCTTTTTCTTTATTTATGCACCTTATCCCAGTACAATATTACGTTTGTACTATTTTTCACATTATTATCTATATATATCTCTCTATATATATATATCTCTATATAAAATTAAATTGTGTCTGTCTGTGCTCTATAGATTCAAAAACCATATATCCAATCGCCGTGAAATTTTGGGATATTATTAGGAATATCCCCGGGAAGGTTTTCGAAAAATAATTTCTTGAATATCTTGAATATCCTCAGAGTTATTTGCAGATTTGTAAATTTAACTCGTAAGCAGCGCCCCCTAGCGGTGGATAACAAGTCTTTTTATCTATAAGTTTTATTATCACTAAGTTTATTATCTTAAAGATTATTTATCAAAAGTAAGATTTTCTACCTATTAATTGCGCACAAGTCAAAGTTAGTTTTATCATTTATCTACAAATGTAGCATATAAAAGGAGAATGATCCAATACAATATTAGAGCTCTGAGAAGCGGTCTGGTGGATTAAATTGGCGAAACCGCTTGGAGGGTTCACCACTGATGAGCCAAGCCCTCCCAATATATTTTTTCATCGCAGTAAGGACAGTAGAAGTTCGTTTTATGTATAAAAGAAACATTCGCGCTTTTAAATCCTTTTATTTTATATGTATAGATGGCGCGTTATTGCTTTGTGTTAATTTATTCCTAATGACCTTGTCTTTATAGTTTGCTGAAGAGCATTGCTCGAAGCAAATATTTGAATATAATTCTACTGTCCTATAAGCTTATGTCCATAGTTAACTTGAAAACCATTTCTAAGATTCCATCCTTCAGTGTAGCATATAAAATCAGAATGATCCAATACAATATTAGAGCTCTGAGAAGCGGTCTGGTGGATTAAATTGGCGAAACCGCTGGGAGGGTTCACCACTGATGAGCCAAACCCTCCCAATATATATTTTTTCATCGCAGTAAGGACAGTAGAAGTTCGTTTTATGTATAAAAGAAACATTCGCGTTTTTAAATCCTTTTATTTTATATGTATAGATGGCGCGTTATTGCTTTGTGTTAATCATTTATCTACAATATTTTTATTATATTTTAAATATTGTGCAGTCGAGGCCTTCCGTTGAAAAGAGATCAAACACTTTTACTACTTGACGGGTTTATTTTTGAACCAAAAATCGTCACAGTTTTTGAAAAAAATCAATGATAATAGTAATCTTGAGGCCTCTTGATAGGTAAAGTACCTCAAAAAAGTAAGAGAGAGAAAGAAAAAACTTAACAAAAAAAATGATAATAATATTTACATACTGGCCAACTCTAAAAAAAATCTAGCTAACTATGCAAAAAAAAAACTATTTATATTTACATCCATGTTCTCGGCGTCACAGAGTTCATCTATGAAAATAAATAATAAAATATTAATAAAAATATACAAATTATGTAGAATATAATATTACCAAAAATTATTTACAACATTTCCCCCCTTTGAAATATGGAGTTTAGGGTATTATGCAAAAGGTGAAAATGACAAATAAGAGAGTTATATTTAAAAAAATCAAGAAATAGCAAGAAAGATATGTGGCATGTGATTGTCCTTGATCATATTAGATAAGGCAAAGACAATGCTAAATTAAGATAATTAACAATCAAAATGAAAAGGAATAGCTAATATGCAAGGTATTTATATATAAAAATTGAAAAGAAAAAAGTTACATTTGTAATTGACAGGGGGCAACACTAGTTTAAATATAAGCAAAAAATGCATTTTTTTTGTCAACAAAGAATAGACAAATATATTAAGAAAAATTATGCAAACAAGGAATGCTTATTTAAAATCAAGAAAATTAAGTGAATGTAATAATTGTCGCATACCTCGCGACATTTGCATGATATTGATTTGTTTCGTATATTTTTACATACTTTCTTTTAAAGGATGGTAGATTTGTATATCCGCGAGAAGCGCGATATCTATATATAGGTCAAAGGATGAATAAAGTTAGAGTTTTCTTTAGTGTGAAATCGTCTCGTGTTAATTCTTGTCGTAGAACACGACAATATGGCGCAGCCCCGGTCAGGATCGACCATGCAAAGTCTCCTCAGGGAAATGGTGGAGCAACAAAGCTTGATGATGAGCATTATTTGTGGAAAAGAGAAGGAAGAATATCTCAGCGAAGAGGATTACTATGAACGAAAAGAATATCTCAGATATTCAGTTGTTGAAGAGGTAGACGAAGAAGAAGAGAAAGAAGAGGCAAATTTTGAGTCTCTAAGAAGTCTTGAAAAATCTGAAATCAGGACGATGGTGAAGCAGCAACGTTTGATCATGGACTTACTTGCCGAAGTTGAGAAAAAATCCGTTGTAGTTGAAGAAAGTGAAAAAGCTCAAATGGAGAAAAAGTCTGTTGCTGAAAAGTGAAAAAGCTCAAATTGAGAAAAAGTCTGTTGTTGAAGAAAATGAAAAAGCCGAAGTTGAGAAAAATTCAGTTGTAGAAACGGAAGAAAGTCAAAAGGCCGAAGTTGAGAAAAAATCCGTTGAAGCAGATGAAAGTGAAAAGGCTGACGATGAAAAAAAGTCTGTTGTAGTTGAAGAAAGTGAAAAAGCTCAAATTGAGAAAAAGACTGTTGTTGAAGAAAATGAAAAAGCCGAAGTCGAGAAAAATTCAGTTGTAGAAACGGAAGAAAGTGAAAAAGCCGAAGTTGATAAAAAGTCCGTTGAAGCAGATGAAAGTGAAAAGGCTGAAGTTGAAAAAAGTCAGTTATAGGAACTGATAGTGCAGAGCCTATTACGAAAGAGGTAGATGTTAGTGTTGGTATTGATTCAGATAATGCAGGACTTTGTGATCTTGATGATGCCACTTTCACTCAAGCTGGGGAAATTGACAATAATACAGGGAATACAGAAGAAAGTTCTGATTGCGTTATTGATGTTCCTAACACTCAAGCTGGGGAAATTGACAAAGATTCAGAGAATACAGAAAAACTTTCTGATTGCATTATTGATGTCCCTGACACCCATGCTGGAGAAAAAGAACCTTCTAAGGAGTCTGGTACTGGCAAAAAAAGAACCAAAGCCTGGTACCGGCGAAGAAGCACCTCCAAAGGAGTTGAGCCTCCCCACCACCTGGAATAACAGAAACACCATCACCGAAGACATGAAGTTATTGAAAAGAGCTTTGAGAGAGCTACCGTGTTACGATACTCTATTGGAAACTCTCATAAAAGGAATTTATTCGTTTAAAATAAGCGGTGAAAAAAGAAATATGAAATTAGGAATATGTGATGCTATTATCTGCCATGGAATAGGTGATTTCGATAAATGCAGTCTCGCAAGACCTCGTTTGTTAATATTAAAGAAATTAACACGCTGCCAAAAAGTTTGGATTTATGCTAAAGAATTCAGCCAGATGCAAATTTCAGAGATAGAAAGTGGATTCAGAAGAGAAGCTGAAGGACCTGCGGAATTGCTAACAGCATCCGTACATAATGCTTTTGTAACCTTCGCTGATATTTTCGAAGGAAAAATAATGAAATATGTAGGAAAAGGTGTCCAATGTATTTGCTATGGTGAAGTCTTATCAAGCGACAAGTTTTCAACTATTTATAGAATTGGACGATTGAATTTAAAAAGACGTTCATGGGGACAATCTACTGCTGAAGAATTTGATGAATATGACATTGATGATTTACGAAATAAATTGGCCATCTACAATTCTTTAAGAACCCTAAAAAATGGTCAGATCAATTTATATTCCTTTATGCTTGTTAAAGATACTGAGAAGACGTTTAGGCTTCTCAAAAATATCTTTGAAAAAGGAAAACCATGGCCTTACTATTGTGAAGGAGAACGAAAAAATTATTTTGTTTTCCTAATGGAATATGGAGGAAAAACTCTCGAAACGGCTAACAAATCGAGATTTTCATGTGAGGATTTATTAGTATTATTTCGCCAGATTTGTATAGTTTTTGCAATTGGTGAAGAGGAAATTGAACTTTTACATGATGATTTTCATATTAACAATGTTCTAGTTGCAGAAACAGAAGAGAAACTAATCAAATATGAAGTAGCTTCAAGAAAGATTAAGATCCCAACTCTTGGATATATTGCTAAAGTAATCGATTTTGGGAATGCCAGGTGTATTAAGGATATAGATTATAGACAAAGGATGATTAGTAAATATGGAAAGAGACCATGTCCAATTGAGTATTCAAGAAAGAATCTATTTATGCTGAGTGGACTCTACTTTGAAATGATAAATATGAGTTTGGAACTTCGTGCAACACTAACTGAACTGCCAAGAGTAACTACATGTCTACAACTGTATGAGGGTTTGATTCAAATCTTAAAAGATTTGGCATATCTTAAAGACGTAGGTAAACCAACATCTATAGGACATTTATATGACATGATTCCTAAGTGGACTAATCCCATGTTATTCGTTGGCAATGAAGACGAACCTTCTGTTTTTTACCAGCATGTTTTCAAGCACGATCGTAGTATGATGTGGTGTAACCAACTAGAGAAGCGCTAAAACGTTTGGATTTACATGATTTGAATTTATCTCATTTTGTCTTTTTTTCATCCTGAATATGGAGAAAATTATGAAATCCCAACCAACAACTGCATTGCCAAGTTGAAAGATTTTGAGATATCTCGACTTGTAAAGAATGATAATCCTAATCCGAATGTTTTTTGCGAGAATGTTTCTCAGCTAATTTGGACCCATAATGAAATGCGAGAATTTAACTCTGCTTGTGAAATACATACTGAATTCATTAAGGAGTTAAAGATGAGCTCTCCAGATAGTCGATCTGTTGGGGTGGAAGAGAATATGCTGGACTATAAGGGTGTTTCAGAGTGGAATTACAGGGTATTGGCTCGTAAAAATATCTGCAGGAAACTATATTCTGATGTTGAACAAGATGCTTACCATTCTCCCGGTAAACCCCTTCGAAAAATGTACAAAACGGCCTCAGATATCTATGGGTTTTCTTTGTATTCCAAAGTGTGTGTTGCTAGTTTGGATCCAGTGCTTACTACGCCACTTAAGAAATTGGCTTTGTATTGTGATTTTGAATATATTGAGAATAAGTCCGAACTTATGAAATTGGATTCAAAAATCAAATTAATTTATGTGAAGAAGTCTGTCGATGGCCATTCCTATAGTTTGCCTAAAATCGAGAATAAATATGTAATTTCCTTTTTGCAAAGTGATTGTGACCAATTATTGCAGCTGAATCACGAGATGGAGATGGCTCTAAAGATAGTCCTATACCTACTAACAATGGAGATTCTACGCTATTCACAAGATGAGCCTTCGAGGTGGAAGTTTCTTATTAGCCAACAAAATTTCCTTTGCGAGAACTGCTTCAGAATATCCTTGGAAGATATGGAAGATAATGTACAAGAAATTCGAATGGAAACTACAAAGAACCACCTAAGGAGTCTAGTACTGGGGAGCAAGGGACAGAAATCATTGATGTAACCTCGACCCCCAGCAACTGGAAGCAGGATATGACCATCACCAAGTGGCCGGAGAACCATTTCATCATAGACCACCCGGAGTCCCATCACAGGAGTGATGAGAGGTCATGGAGGGGGAGTCTGTCGCATACCTCGCGACATTTGCATGATATTGATTTGTTTCGTATATTTTTACATACTTTCTTTTAAAGGATGGTAGATTTGTATATCCGCGAGGAGCGCGATATCTATATATAGGTCAAAGGATGAATAAAGTTAGAGTTTTCTTTAGTGTGAAATCGTCTCGTGTTATTTCTTGTCGTAGAACACGACAATAATCATACCCAAAAAAAGAAGGTGATGTAAGAATAAAAATTTACATAAATATGTGTTAAAAGACAATAAGCAACTGTTTATCTTTCTCAATTGTAGCAGGTTTTAAAAATTTAGAACTATAGTAATAAGAGTTATCCTGATCCAAAATGGAAACACAATCGCTTATATAGGGCTCACCACTATCAAAAGTTATTAAATCTGCATTTTTGTTAATTTGATTGGTTGTCGAACTGCTTTGCATATGATGTGTTATTTTAAAGTTGTCTGAAGGATGAAAATGTTTCAATTTGTTTGCATGTATGATTTCTGTTTGTACTAATAATATGGGTGATGCATATGCGCTGCAAGATGGTCTTATAATATTATATTTTAATAATTCGTGAATTTGTCTATTAATTTCTGTATTGTTTGCATAAGATGTTCGGTAAGGTTTCTGTACGATTGGCGTATCAGTTGTTAATCTAAAAGTTATGGGTATAGTATTTATTAATCCTACGTCTAAATCATATTGGGCAAAAATATTTTTGTATTTCCCTAAAACATCGATTAGTTTTTGTTTCTGAGGCTCACTAAAATTTGCAGGTATAGTTAATTTATCAAAATCTAAATAATCTGTACTAGTTCTCAATGTAAACTGCCTCGGAATATCGTTTATATTAAAATGTGTGAATGGGTTCATTTGGGACAATATGGATTGTTTTACATAATATGGGTGAGGCAAACAAAAATTTACATATCTAGAGTTGGTATTTTGTGCACTAAAAGAAAACAAAAATTTATTATCCTGATAAACTATACCTGTTTTAAAATCTATTTGTAAGTGACATTTTATAAGTACGGGAAGTCCTAAAATTAAATAGTTTATATCAGAATCACATATATAAAAATCACTCAAAAGCAAGAGGACTTTTCACACAATAAGTATAAAACACAAAATGGTTTATTTGTAAAAACAAAAAGGGGATTTAACAGAATTTATGTGCCACTTAAACTAAAAGAAAGTCTAATAACCAGATTCCAGAAAGTCAAACTTACACCATTGGTTGAAATGATGAAAATCACACAAGACGAAAATGAAACAGTCACCCAATACTTTCACCGAAAAATGCAGCTAATCAACAGTGTTGAATTAAACCTCACCTCCATAATAGAACTATTAAATGAGGGAATAAAGAAAAAATTCAAACCCTACCTGGCTACTATAGACTCTGTACAACCCTCGGAGTGGCTAACCATGGCCATTAAAGTTGAAAATAGCTTCACGGGATCTGGAACGCCGGTGGAAAAGGGCCGTCTCCAAGCTTTGAATCCAGCGCTTCACCCATCACCCAGACCTGCCAGTTATTATGGTAACTCGCAAGTGCAGAGATCACCAATGCCTTGTCGAATTTGTGAATGTCTGGGATTAGAGCTTCAATGGCATTACCACTCGGTGTGCCCATACCGCAACCCAACAGCTTCCAGATCCTTCTCTTCAGCCAGTCCCCACTCCTACCAAGCAGCAGCTTCTAGTTCCTTCTCTCCACCCACTCCCCATGACTACCAACCGACAGTTGCCAGTGCCTCTTCTCCCGATTCTCCCAGGTATATAATTCTTACTTATGTTATAGTTAATTGTTGGACACATGCGCCGCCACTCAAGTATAACACGTGACCGGAAGGATGACGTCGCCCCCCCCCCCGCTCCTACTGACTGTAAAAGTGTAGCCTAACGACGCTGTTGTTTTGTTTAGCTTCTACGGAGGATGTAACCTCTTTGTTTCCTCTCTTTCCCTTTTTGATATTTATATAACCTATGCTCAATTAATTAGTTAGTGCAAGGCTCTTGTCCTAAGTGTAACCAAGTACCATGTCTACACCCCTACAAGAAAAGATTATGAGACTGATAGGAGCTGCCTGAAGCATTGAACGGTAAGCCTATTTTTTGTTCTCTCTCCCACCCTTCAGTGACGCCATCTTATAATGGAAGCTAACGAAAGTTTAACGAAAATTACCAAGCTAAATGGATTAAACTATTCCTCATGGAGCTTCCAAATTAAGCTCATTCTGATGGACAATGACTTATGGTCAATTGTTGACCCATGCGAAGTCAAACCCGAGGGAGGGGATGTTGGTCTAATCAACAAATTTAATACGAGGCAGAATAAGGCTTTAGCAAAGATATGTCTCTCTATTGGTGAGGAGCAGCAGAACCATATCAGACATCTAAATTCCCCCAAAGAAGTTTGGGATGAATTACAAAGACTTTATGCACCCAGGGATAGCAAACACAGAATTCTCCAACTGCGTCGAAAGTTGTACTCCCAGAAATTCTGTCAACATGCGAACATGAATGCCTATTTGGGAAGCATAAATCTAATAGTGAGTGAACTCACAGGTGTAGGGGATAAAATTGAAGACGGTGATCTAAGCATGCTAATTCTTTGTGGAATGCCCGAGGACTGGGATAATGTTATATCAACAATGTGTAACTTACCAGAGTCAGAGTTCACCAGTGCCAACATCAGACGTAAATTGTTAGCTGAGGCAGAGCGCCGGTATGCTACAACAAATGAAGGGATGGGTGCACTGGTAGTCAGGAACTATAACAAGAAACAATTCCCTCATGAACATTAAGGTTCTAAAACTGTTAGAAAATGTTTCGGATGTGGGAAAACAGGGCATATTGCACGGGACTGTTTCAAACTGAAAAAGAATAACGGTAAACAACAGGAAAAGGGAGCGATACATCAACATCACGAAGCAAAGAACTTGAATGTGATGTATAATGCAGCAGTTGTATCAGAAGAGGATACGTGGGTAATTGACTCAGGTGCCACGCATCATATGACTCCGAACAGAAGGTATTTTTCCACGTTGAATGACGAGAATGTAGGACAAGTGACCACCATTGATGGTACATCACATTCAAACATAGGAAGAGGTAATGCTCAAGTAGATCTGATCAACAATTCTGGACAACTTAGAAGCATAGTTGCTCAGAATGCAATGTTCGTACCTGGGATCAGACATGGTGTACTCTCTGTTCTACAAATTGTGGAAAATGGTCATGAGGTTATCTTCGACAAGAAGGGATGTCATATCTACGACAATGATCATAACTTGATAATCAGAGCAGAGAAGAGAGGAAGGCTCTATCTCGTCAGGACTGCTCCGTCCAGATTTCCAGAATCAGGAGAATGTTCAAATTCCATTGCTCAAACTAACAATTTTCGTAAATTCCCACTAAATTTATGGCAGCAGAGACTCATGCATATCAACTATGACACCATAGTAGACATGATGAAAAGAGAAGTTGTCATTGGTTTGAACTGTCAGGCTGAAAAACCTGATAAGTGCTCTGATTGTATGATTGGAAAATCGACAAAAAGACCGTTCCTGAATTTGAGATCTACCAAGGAAACTCAGACACTAGCTCTTGTTCACTGTGATCTAATGGGACCGTTCAACATTGAGAGCTGGGGTGAATCAAGGTTTGTCTTGACCATCATTGATGACGCATCAAGATATACAAGGGTATATTTCCTCAAAAGGAAGGGCGATACTCTAGAAAAATTCAAGGAATGGATGAAAGAAGCTGAAAATCAGACGGGATTTTCTCTCAAGAGGATCCGTACAGATAACGGACTAGAGTTCTGTTCATCTCCTTGGGATATTTTCACGAAGGCCCATGGTATAGTACATGAACGCACCATGGTCTACACACCTGAACAGAATGGTGTCGCCGAACGCATGAATAGGACTTTGCTGAACTTAGTGAGGAGTCCTGTGAACAGTTGCAATCTGCCAACCGCCTCTTGGGCAGAGCTCACCAACACAGCAGCATACTTGAGAAATCGTGTTACAAATAGACACAATGAAGAGAAAACGCCTTTTGAATTGTGGTTTGGAAAAAGACCTGCTCTGCAACATCTGAGAGCAATCGGCTGCGAAACCTTTGTTCATGTTCCAAAACAAAGAAGGAATTCGAAGCTTCAGCCAAGAGCCACTAAAGGAATTCTCGTGGGTTATTCTCTACAGGGACGAGGTTGGAGAATCTGGATTCCTGAAAAACGCCAAGTGGTGGAATCTAGAAATTGTGTATTCAAAGAAGAAATCCTCTATAAACAGCCCAAAAGAGAAAGGGATACTATACCATCTGTCCATTTCTCCTCGAAAGAGGCCTCCTTTCAAGAAGAAAGTAATGCAGATCAACCAGTAGACCGAGAAACTGAATAACTGATTGGAACTACAGGTTGAATAGATCAGCTATCTGAGACTCTCCCAGAGAACCTGAGAAGCCATCCAATGACACTCCGAAGTCATGGAAAGACGGCAGAATCTCCGGAAGAGGATAATAGTGGTGGACAGATAAATGCCACAAGTGCAGAGGACAATAACCCCACTTATGAAGAAGCCATGAACAGCCCTGAGGTAGCTAATTGGATAGAAGCCATTGAAGAAGAAAGGGAATCGCTCGAAAGACATGATGTATGGCAACTGCAGGAATTGCCGAAAGGTATCAAACCTTTAAAATGTAGATGGGTACTAAATAAGAAAATCAATGCAGTGGATGGTACCACTAGATACAAAGCACGTCTAGTCGCCAAAGGCTTCACTCAACGTACAGGAATTGACTACAACGAAGTCTATACTCCTGTTTCCAGTTTTGAAACTATAAGGCTATTATCGGCGATAGCAACAGAAAAGGACTGGTTCATTGACCAATTCGACGTGAAGAGTGCTTATCTTCATGGGACACTCAATGAGACTATTTACATGGAACAACCTGAATGCTTCAAGAAACCAGGAGAAGAAAACTTGTTCTGCAAGCTTAAGAAATCAATCTATGGATTAAAACAGAGCGGAAGATGCTGGAATAAATTCTTAAACAAACAACTTCACGAAATAGGATTCCAACGTAACCCAATTGATCCGAGCATCTACGAATTTGAACTTGAAGAAGGAAGGATCATTCTCTCAATCTATGTGGATAACATTTTTGCCATTTCAGAGAATCAAGCAGCGAGAAACAAATGCAGAGAACTCTTAAATTCCAGTTTTGAAGTGAAGTATCTAGGACCAATTTCTCATATGCTTGGACTATCCTTCAAGAAGTCAGAAGATGGAAGTATGACTCTTTCTCAAAGTAACTACATAGAAGAACTGCTTCAACGTTTCAGACTACAGGATGCAAAATGTGTCTCGGCTCCAATGGAAACCAATCTTGACCTGAGTGCAAGAAAAAATGGAAATTCCAATGAGCGGTTTCCATACCGTGAACTGATCGGAGGACTGTCATACCTTTCTCAGAGAACCAGGCCCGACATCGCCTACGCAGTCGGGATCCTATGATAACTACACAAGAAAACACTGGGAAGCTGGGAAACGCGTGCTGCGTTATCTGAAGAGCACCAAGGACTTTGGCATAACTTACAGATCCACTGGAAAACCTTTGATTGCCTTTTCGGATGCAAGTTGGGCCTCAGACATTGTAGACCGAAAAGGAGTATCTGGACATCTCATCATTTTAGCTGGAGCACCAATAATTTGGAGAAGCACCAAACAAACAGTTACCGCTTTGAGTACTATGGAATCGGAATACATTGCACTGTCATCAGCTGTGAAGGACATCACATGGGTACGGAATCTGATGGAACAGCTGAAAATGTCAAGTTTGATTTGTGGAGAAACAAAAGTATTCTGTGACAACCAAGCTGCAATTTCCCATGCGGAAAATTACATCGACAAATCGAAAACTAGACATTTTGCCGTAAAGTACCATTTTGTTCGAGAAAAGATCTCAGAAGAAGTAATCGAACTTTTCTACACTCCGAGTGCTGAGAACCCTGCTGACTTCCTTACCAAGCCTCTTGCTAGAAGCCAGCATTAAAAGTACTGTAGAGCGCTGATGGACTATCGGAATAAACGTCCAGCTGAAGTTATTCCGGGAGGGGATATGTTGGACACCTGCGCCGCCACTCAAGTATAACACGTGACCGGAAGGATGACGTCGCCCCCCCCCCCCCGCTCCTACTGACTGTAAAAGTTTAGCCTAACGACGCTGTTGTTTTGTTTACCTTCTACGGAGGATGTAACCTCTTTGTTTCCTCTCTTTCCCTTTTTAATCTTTATATAACCTATGATTTAATAAATTAGTTAGTGCAAGGCTCTTGTCCTAAGTGTAACCAAGTACCTTGTCTACACCCCTACAAGATTAATAATATACAGTACCCTGCATTATTAGACACGGCTTCCAATGTATCTATAATGCCAGACCATATGTTTAGTTCATTAAGGAATTATAATATAGTGGATAGCTGTACACAAGAATATATTTCTCAGGTCAAGGGTGTAACCATCCCTTCACAGGAAATCAATGATAATAGTAATCTTGAGGCCTCTTGATAGGTAGAGTACCTCAAAAAAGTGCAAATGCAAAAAAAAAACTATTTATATTTACATCCGCGCCGTCTGGTGTTCTCGGCGTCACAGAGTTCATCTATGAAAATAAATAATAAAATATTAATAAAAATATACAAATTATGTAGAATATAATATTACCAAAAATTATTTACAACATATATATTGGGAGAATAGATAAAATGATGATTTTGTAACGTAGAAAATTAGGAAAGACAAAATTCAGGATCACACGGCAATTTATTTGAGACT
The DNA here is from genome assembly GCA_030710605.1 of Cordylochernes scorpioides. Classification (NCBI taxonomy): domain Eukaryota; kingdom Metazoa; phylum Arthropoda; class Arachnida; order Pseudoscorpiones; family Chernetidae; genus Cordylochernes; species Cordylochernes scorpioides. The sequence goes on along the minus strand of CP092883.1, from coordinate 22,231,483 downwards.
AGAATAATGATACAATTACAAGGCATGATACTATTCCTTTAACTTCCAAATACCGAGGGAACCAATTAATATTGATTTTATTCAACTTATCGAGTATTTTTCATGGGACCGGGAAAAAATGTTCACATTATCGAGATATTCAAATTTACGAGTTTCAAATTATCAAAATATATATATTTTTTATAAGTGCGTAGAGAATTGTTTTAACAAATGTTCGTTAGACAAACCTTTACTTAGGTAAAAACTGGGCGAAGCCGGGTACATCCGATAGTTAAAATATAAAAGTATCAGAGTCATCAATTCTGTCATCGTTTGCTTTTGTGAATGGAATGCTTTTACATAATATACGTAAAATACGTAACTAATATGACTGAAACTTTAGCAGTATGTATAGTAGAATCTGGAAAACTTAAATTGAATATCTCAGGTCTCTATCCCGAATATTATTCGAGTTATTTGCAAATTTGCCCTTTCGCTCGCAAGCAGCGCCTCTAGCGGTGAAGATGGGAGGTAATATCAGCTGACCTAATGTACATGTAAAACGTGTTTTAACAGGACATAGAAAAAATATGGAAGAGATTTTTGTCGCATTTTTAGCCAAGAAAAATTGAAATTGACAGGATCTGGGCAGAAATAGTTGTTTTTTTTTAGTCAGAAAATGATTATGACAATATTGCTGTATCATATTTGATTATCAGATACAAAATTATATCCGGAAAAATTCCAAAAAGCAGAGACCACGGGTGAAGCCAGTTCATTTTTAGTATGCAGGAACAAATTCTAGCAGAAAAACATTCATTCGAGCAGAAGACACAAAGCCAGATCATCTCTTTATAAAAATGTCGCTTCTCAGACACAAAGTTTGGAGCGGGACGTTTCACAAGAATGACATCCACGGCTACAATTTATAATTGTAACGAATAGTATTTAAATAAAAGCATTTAATCGGGTCAATTCTGTCATCGTTTGCTTTTGTGAATGGAATAAATACCCAAATATGGCCATTTATTATAAGCATCGGTGGTTCAGTGGTAGAATGCTCGCCTGCCACGCGGGCGGCCCGGGTTCGATTCCCGGCCGATGCATTTTTTTTTTTACAATTTATAAAATTCATTTATATTATTATCCCTATATATATAAAAGTCAGCGTATGTATGTATTTATGTATGTTTGTCAACTATACACGTTCACAATACGTAACTAATCTGATTGAAATTTTAACAGTTTATAAAGTAGAATCTGGAAAAACTCTTAGTGGAAATTTCAGGTCTCTATCCCGAATATCCGTCGTGTTATTTGCAAATTTGCTCTTTCGCTGCGCCTCTAGCGGTGAAAATGGGGGGTAATACCAGCTGACCTAATGTACATGTAAAGTTTGGAACGGGACGTTTCACAAGAGTGCGATCCACGGCTCCAATTTATATTTGTAACGAATAGTATTTGAATAAAAACATTTAATCGGGTAAAACCCGGGCGTTGCCCGGGTCATTCGGCTAGTCATGTATAATATTGAATTAGCTCTTTGACTTAGCAATCATCTCATCTCTTGATAGAATATATCGCATATTTTATATAGGTTTGTATATAATAATGTGCATATAAAAATTATATTTATTATTAAGTTTTTAATGTGATAATCCCGTTGAAGAACTGATAAGTCCGAAAGCTTGAAAATAAAAAGTTGCACAAGAAACTTAACTCTGGAAGCTTTATTTATTATATGATATGTTTATGTAAAGTGTATCTTTGTAGAAATATCGATGATATAAACATACAAAATCTCATTTATAAAGAAACATAAATTTATACTTATTTAATAAAATATAGAGAAAAAGCCTTATTCTTAAACCTTTTGTATATTAAGAATATATTTATGAAAAGCTTGGAAATGCATTTTTAAACGAAAGCTAACACGAACACGTTCATTTTTAGAAATATGTATCGCTTGAGAAAATAGTGTTTGAAATATTTATCATGTGAATATTCTCCTCTAAAAAATAGGAATTTTAAAATTGAAGTTATACTAGAGAGAGAGAATTGAGAATAAATAACTTAATTTTTAAAATCTCGTTTGTTTCTCACTCTAAAATATTAGGTATGTAGAATATATCTTGTATAAGAAATAATATCACATATACACATATTTTAGTATATTTTAGAAAAGTATTTATTATATTTTATAACAAGATATTATTAATATTTTTATATTCATAATATTATTTATACTTTGCTACTCCAGAAACTTCTTTCGTTACTTATATTCAATCTTATAAATTAATAAAATATAAAATAAAATATTTGATTTTTTTTATGCCTTAAATAAATTGCTGTGTCATTCTGAAGTTTGTCTTTCCTAATTATCTATGTGAAAATACCTATAAATTTAATATACAAAATATATAAATAATTAGCCAATCATTATATAAAATAAAAATAAAATTTATTCATATGAGAAAAAATATCATGCCAACTCCATCTGTAATTAATCCTCTATTTACAATAATAGACATGACCTCACTTAAAACCAATACGTGAATTCTGAGTTGGTAATTCAGAAGGCTTTTAATATACACTGCGTGACATTGAAAATGGAACACCAAGAAATAGTGGCCAGAAAGTGATGAAATTCGGCAGACAGAGAGAGACTGGGACGAAAAAAGGTGATCTTTATTTCAAAATGATAGTCATAATACAGAGCGAGAACGGCGTCGGCTTAGTAGCAAGTAGGACCACCGCGGACGGCGATGCACGCAGCAACACGTCTAGGTAGAGAGTCAATCAGAGTACGGATGGCGTCCTGAGGGATGGCTCTCCATTCCCTCTCAACCATTTGCCACAGTTCGTCTTCTGAACGCGGCTGTGGCAAGGCATGCAAACGGCGTCCAATGATGTCCCAGACGTGCTCGATTGGTGAGAGTTCAGGAGAGTACGGTGGCCAGGGTAGCATTTGTACATCTTGAAGAGCTTGTTGGCTAAGGCGAGCAGTGTGCGGTCGGGCGTTATCCTGCTGATAAAGGGCATTGGGTACCCCCTGAAGGTAGGGGAGTGTCACCGGTCGCAGCACATCATCAACGTATCGTTGGGCCGTCATAGTGCCATGAATACGAAGTAAAGGTGACCTGGAATCATACGCGATTGCGCCCCAAACTATGATTCCACGTTGTCGCACGGTGGGGCGTTCCACAATTGCTGACGGATTGGACCTTTCTCCACGTCGACGCCACACGCGTACACGGCGACTATCACTGGACAAGCAGAAACGCGACTCATCTGAGAACACGACCCTGTGCCATTCCGTCATCCACGTCGATCTAGCCCGGCACCATTCCAAACGTTGGCGCCTATTCGGTGGGGTCAATGGCAGTCTTCTTAGCGGACGGCATGAGTGCAAGCCATTAGCAACCAATCGACGGGAAATGGTTCTGGTCGAGATGGAATGATCTAGGGTGTCTTGCACATGTTGCAGGATGGCGGTACAAGTGGCTTGTGGGGCCGCCACTGCTTGTCGAAGGATACGCCGATCCACACGTGCTGACGTCACTCTGGTTGCACCGGCATTCCTAATAAATTGCCACATTTCCTTGTTCCAACCATCTTCTCCGCAGTCGGTGCACCGTGGACGCACCAAGGTGTGTATCAGCTGCGATTTGACGAATGGACCAACCTGCCCTTTTCAGTCCGATCACCATGCCCCTCGTAAAAGCGTCTGTCTGCTTGAACTGCCTCCGTTTACGATGACCTGGCATTCTCTGTTATGACACGTGTCTTTTGACACAAGAACAAAATTTCTACAATGATTTACCTTGAAAAAATAACGACACGAATACTGTCCTTTCTGCAAGTTCCTTCCCTTATATCTTACTCCATGTGCGCACGAGAGCTGCGCATTTTACATCATTTGCATAACTCGGTTAGGCGCGTCTACCCTGAAATTTGCATAATTTTCTGGCCGCTATTTCTTGGTGTTCCTTTTTCAATGTCACGCAGTGTAAATGATGAACGTATTTTTCAATATAAACGTTTGAATAATTTTTCATGTAGTCTTTAGAACTATTAATTAAAACATTAATACCACTTTTCTTCTGACATAGTCTTCTTGGTCCTCATTTATGTACCGATGTAAATATATTTTATAAAAAAATTCTGCATATTTTAGAATATTATTGATATAGAGAATTGTTACCTTCTTTCTTGATACATAAGCATTTTGGCAATAGCATGCAGTATATGAGTATTTTATGATATCGTTTGTAGTCGTGAAGAGAATAATAAAAACAGTTTTGAATCAAACACAACACACACACACAACAACACACAGTCTACTCCACGCTGACGAGCGCCAACAGAGCGAAATGGCTTTTCTTGATTTATCAAGAAATAAGGTTGGCCAAATATCAGGGAACAGGCTAATTCAATGATTAGTTGATTTCTGTTCCACTAGATGGCGCTCTGCCTTCTGAAAAGCCTATGTGCTCATGTCAAACAACAACAATGAATTTTATAAAGAAGAAGCCGCGGCATCTGACGATCGAATTTTCACAGAGTATTTTATTCTAGAAATTATAATTTCAAAATAAAATAAATATTTTAATGTAACATGTATTTTTTTATGTATGTCTGTTTAATTGGAATAAGCCTTCACCCCCATGCAGATTAATTTTATCATGTAAAAAGGTAAAAATGTTAAATGGTGCTAATTCAGATGAAAATACATTATTCTGAAGAATTTCAACTTTATTGTGAAAAAGGTTCTCTATCACTAAAAATGATCATATTTTCAAATTTAATTTTATCTAAAAATGTATAATAAAATTGATTTCTACAGCTCTTATTCACCAATATTGAAAGAAGAAAGAAATGGATCATTAGTGGTAAATTTTCCCCACTTTTTTTAGTTACTTTTTATAACGAGATGAGTAAAAAGAAATTGTCTGAATGCCAATCAAGACATATTACACCTAGAATTGAGTGTAATAAAAGCATTTAAAATATATTCTGTTATGTGCTAATTATAATTAATAGGGTTTTTAAGGGGACTACCAAGCCTCAAGAGATAGAATTTATTCTCTTATACTTAGAAAATATAAGACAAATGGTCTTATTAAAGATTTTGTTTATACTATACATTAGCGCGCCATTTGTTATTATAAATTTAAACTATTTTTGAAGAGTATGATTATTTTGCAAATAAATCAATATTCTACTGTCTTTACTGCAATGATAAAATAATGGGAGGGTTCACCACTTATGAACCAGGCCCTTACAAAATTTTATCATTGCAGTAAGGGCAGTAGAAATTGATTTATTTTTGAAAGAATCAAACGCGTCAAAAATCAGTTCAAATTTCATATGAGATTTTGAAGTCTCAAAAGATTTTTTCCTGTAATCAGAATTATGTATAACAGCAAATGATCTTAATAAAGATTTTGTTATACAATATAATATAATATGGATTGTGATTGTAAAACGACATTTGAAAATTATGCCGCCTTTATTTTTTGTGTTTCCCATCTCTATACACTTTTATTTTTCCGTTTATCATTAATCTTCACAATTCATTCTTTCATACCTCACCCCTAAGGTTAGAAATAATCGTTATTTCTCCTTAAAATAAATTTTGATTTTTCGTTCAGAATAAACAAATACGGGATAATTTTCTAATGTCGTTTTACAAAGATATTGTTGTTGATGTTTAATTTAAGACGATATAAAGATATAATAACGATAGAAATCACACATGTATAAGATAATTTATTAATAAAATTTATAATTTCCTTATAGCCATTTTTACAAACTCCTCTTCAAAGTGCCTACCCATCTTACAGATACCAAATGACTATTTTGAATAAAACATATAATTTACATAAGTAAAAATCATAGTAAGTTTGAATAAAACATATTGAATATGTTTGTATAATATAAATATTAGGATAGGAACTTATGTAACATATGTCGTAAAGGATGTATATTTTGCACTTCCAAAAGAGAGAATATCAAATAAAAAGTTTTTAATAAAACTTCGAACACACACTTTGTAAGTATTAATTACAATGATATACAGTAATTTTCTGTCATTTTTTATTTTAAACTCTGTTATCAATTGTCCATTATTTATTAAAAACATAGAATATTTTGGAGAAAAAAGAGAAAGCATATATCTTTCTATTTATTATACTATTTTATATTTATCCCCCTTATATAATCTTATTTGGGAACGATGTAATAAAGGCGATATTAATCTATATATATATATATATATATATATATATATGCGAAAAAATAATAAAAAATAAAATTATAAAAAAGGTCAGGTGTTTGTTGTTAAAATAAAAAAGACCTATCCTGACTACGTTCACATGAATCTTTAGATGGCAGAGAGAGAGCGCCATCTAGTGGAACATAAATCAACTAAACATTGATTTAACCTATTTCCTGATATTCGGCTAACCCATTTTCATGATAAATCAATGTGTTTCGGGCTTTTGGCCCTCGTCATATATATATATATTTATAAAGAGTGTGCCTATATATCAAAATAAAAGGTTCGGATAATTTTCTTCAATTTCAAATTGAAATGAACGTTTTTTAGAAGATCTTCAATTGCAAAAGCATAAATTTGATCATAAAATAATTTATATACCGAAATATCAGTTGGCTGAACGCCATACCTTTTTAAGATACAACTACGTTTTTATGTCAACAAAAACAAATACGTTATTCTACTTTGAAAAAAGGTTGGCGTTGAGCTTAATAAAATTATAATTATATTAATTTTTATATTATTTTAATCCTACCATCATTTCAAATGTTGAATGTTTTAGACGTCTATTAAACGTCTTGGTGGCCAACAATAGACTTAGAGAACACAGTTTGTATTTTTCTTCTAGAACGGAGAAAATATGCGTAGCTCGTTCTGTAACGTAATGTGCGTTTGACCTTCCATAAAAATAAGTAGTTGAAATACATGTTTCTGGAAATATATTCAAACATTTTAAATAATTAGAATTGAAGTTTAAAATTTTATTATTTTATATATTTAAGTTACTGTCTTGAACTATTGAATTTTTAGTGTAAAAATAATAGGAGCGAGGACGATAATAAAATACACTCATGGACAAAATCTAAGGAGTTGTATCTTTTAGCATGTATATCGGAATCCAGGCAAAACCTCTGAAAGATATTTGATACACAGTGAGCTTTATTGAAGACATGAGATAACTAAATGTGAACTAAATTGCCTCTGTCTCCTTAAAAAAATACTATTGGCGACATCAAATAAACATCTATAAACAATTTGTTCTTTAATCCAACTGGTGACTTGAGGTTCTATATTGCCTTAAAATTTCTTTATTTGAGTTTTGGACTGCCAAGAGATTGCAACAAGAGGCGGGGATTCCCTAAAGACAACAGGCTCTTGTGACCTTTTTCTACTAATCAAAGAATAAGCACTTGCTTGGCAGCATTTGATTCAGAATTCATGTGACTAACAAATAATATTAAAACCTAAATTCCAAAATTGTTTATTTAAATTCACTAAAAAGTACATAATAAATATTTCAGTTACCGCCATTGAACAATAATTTACATGAGTCAAAATAAACGTGAGACAATCTTCTTATACTGAAGAAAGAAGTTTAATGTTCAGTGAAAATGAAAAATTGCTAACAGTTGTTTATATTGAATTACACTAAGTTTTAAAATAAAAGTTAATTAAATGAAAAGACATGGTGAAGGAAGACGAGTTTCTTTTATTGATGCATAGGTGCAAGTTTTCGGGTAAAAACCCTTCAACAGGCGTGAAATGAAGGGCAAATATGTACCATAGTCCTTATAAAGTTGCGCTTCATTTCAAGCCTGTTGAAGGGTTTTACCCGAAAACTTGCACCTATACATCAATAAAAGAAACTCGTCTTCCTTCACCATGTTTTTTCGTTTAATTTCAAATCAGGAAGAATTCTTTATCTATATTTTTAAAAAAATGTTGATCATCCAGGAAGCTTTAATTTTTACTTATATGAATCTTATTACCTTTTTAATTTTTTATTAATCAATATTTCAACTAAGAAAAGAAAAAAGGGCATCTTTTTATCGTGCAATTGAAAGTTGCTTTTGGCTTGTTTTAAGATGCATGTTAAGGAGATGTCCTTTTTTCTTTTCTTTATTTATGAACCTTATCGCAGTACAATATCCTATTTGTACTATTTTTTCACAAATCCTTATATGTGATAAATATTTGTGTTTCACAATTTTTTTCTATCAAACTTATTTATAATATAAATGTGACATACCTTTACAGTTTTTTTTTTTTGTTCAGGTGGATACATTATTAATACATTTTATTATATATTAAGTTTAAATTTTGTTTCTATTAGTTTATCTCTCTAAACCGATATATATCTTCTAAATAATAGAATACAATAAAATTGAAATTTTTACATTTATATTTTAATTCTACGTTAGAAACCTAAAGGAAAATATTGTGTAAAGATATAGAAAAATCTAAACACATATCTCAATAATTTTATATATACTATCCTCAATAATTTTATATATTATATACTATATTTCTATTACAATTGCAATAAATTATTCTTTTATCTTGAGGGATTATATTTACTATGCTATATACTTTGAGATTATTCCGATCTATTCAAAATTTCCATTATCTATTAGAATGAATCTTGAAACATATTGGAAGGATTTTAAAATACATATTTAAACGAGCTTATATCCTTTTGTCAAGAAATCAATATATTTCACAAAATGCGTATCTTTTTTTACGATCTGGAATAAATTTGTCGTTGAATTTTTATAAGTCGCCATCTGATGCTAGTGATAGATTGAATGCCATTGAAGGATCAATTTTGTTAGCTTCAGCATTTGGAATTTTGAATCTAATTGGTAACCTAGATTTCTAAATATATGCATCAATTCTTATACATATTTATTGAATATGTGTAGATATTTGATATATGTTACCCTATCTTCGTATTATTATTATTATTATTAAATCAATTTTTTGGTGAAATATTTCGAATGCTGTGTATGTCAATTTTCAAATTGATTTTGTTCTGCGTATATATATTAGAATCATATAGATATACTTCTGTAGATGTGAGGAACAGACTTCTATTCATCTGCTGCTAAATTGCCTCTTTTTCCAAGAGTATAGAATAAACAATGAACTAATCAATGTATCAAACCCGTTTGATCTAATTTCAACAAAAGACAAATATATAAAATTTAGCTCGTTTTGCAGATTAATTTTGAATTTTATAGGAAAAAAACTGCTAAATTCATTGGACCGATTTTATTTAGAAATTAATTCTGTTTATCATAGTGCCAATTAAATATATCTCTAATAGATTGCATATTTTCGTTCTAAAATATTCATTGAAACTTTCTTCAATTTGAAAATTGTTTTCCTCGAATACACACAATACTTTATAATAGATTTAATTTAACTATATTTGCATACAAACCCTTTGTACATATTTCAATTGTGTTGATATTTTTCCTCTCTTTTCATCTAACTAACTTGCATATTAATTCTTGTACATATTTCAAATATCTTTCTTTTCTTTCTATGTTTAGTTTACCTTTGTAGTGAAAATGCCCCTAGTGGGACATAGCGTTCTAAGTAGAAATGAAATATAGATATCAAATTTTTGCAATTTAAACAAAAAATAATAAAATGCTACAAATTTTACCAGTTCTATATATATAAATATTTGAGATATATCCTTTCTAAAAAAACATCATATTTACTTATATCATTTATATTATAGATCGCGCGTTTTTTAAAATATTGGTACTAAATTCAAATAGGAAAAAGGAATTTTTGACTTCCTAGATTGGGCATGAATGATATATAATTATTTATTGAGATTATAATGCTTCATTGTTCTTCATCGCGCGTTAATATATATTTAATATTTGAAGTACTACTATAGAGAGATAATATAACGTTTACCTTTAACTTTGATTACAATAAGTGTTTATGTGTGGGTAAGCTTGGTAATTTTGTAACAATCGCTATAATCTCACCAATAACCTAATACTGGTATATTTAGTTATTCACTAGAAAATGTTGTACTGTGTTAATAAAATTATCCTGATAAATATATAACCAAAAACAAAGAGTATTTAAATGAAAATATATAGAATATGTCATATATTATCTTTTCAAAATATGTTAAAACTCAGATAGTGAATAGAATGTTCAGATTTAAAATTAATAATCCTAATATTTTGAAAATAACTTTCTGTAGAACATCAACTGTATTGGTTCTATGATACTACGAAATTTATATCCTGAGATATCATGTTCTTAAAGAGAAGGAATATTCATGATTTTTTAAAAGGTTTTCTGATTTCTTATATAGTACAAAAAGGTAGTAAAAATGGCCTTAAATGTAGATTATAAATTTAAGAAATAATGTTAACAGAATATTCATCTTAGAGTGCTAATTTAATTTTCTTTTTCGAATATGCAAGATACCCATTTAGTATAGGTCATAGCACATAGAGTTGCGAACTTATGAATTGGATATGCGAACTATATACATGTTATGAATATTTTGTTTTGTTGTTGTTAGATAAAGGGTTGATAAGACAAAGGATCGATAAGATAAAATGTTGAGGTGCAGTCGTGATAAAAAAAATATATAATAATTTACCGTCAAGTAGCTTTTATTTTCAATTACCTGAGGAAATATTACACATTAGTTATTTTCACATTATATAGAATTTATAAAGTTAATCCTATATTAGTGATTTAAAAGGATAGATATGTTAACTACGCATATTTACAACAAAATATACAACAAAACTGAAAGTCTTTTTAAAAACGATGATAACAAAAATAAAAATATCAATGAATAAAATAAAATATATATATTTTTATATATAGAAATATTTGAGTTTTTAGATTATATAATATACATATATACATATATACATTTGTAGAGATGCGTTAGCTATGTACTCACGAGATGAATTTCGACTTCTGTATTTGGAATCTTTCGGAGAGTTATAATATCCCAAGAAGTGTCGAGAATAAAAATATTTTCAAAATTCCTTATGTTTTATCTTGTACCGGATTCCGATAGCCACACTGAGATTTCTTTTTCAGACTTTAATAAACCATTTCTATATTTTTTGAGCATTTTTTTTTCTGATGGAGACTCTAATAATATTTCTACATTTGGTCATGTGCCTTTCGTCACAATTTAAAATAATATTGCTCTATCATACGAGCCAATTTTTTCCAATAGAACTATTCATTCTGTTCATTTGGGTTCAATTTGGATGATTGAATAGTGAGGGCTATAATGATTGATTGTTTTTGTTTCTCTGTAATGTTGATTTTGCATTCACGCTTTTTGATATATAGGTTTTTCTAAGAAGTAGGCGATCTATCTTCCCTCATGATATTTACTCTTGCTCATACATAAGGATTGATGGTAAGGGTCATCATATCCAATTATGATCTCTTGATTCTTTCCATTATGTTTGACCTCTCTAAGTTGATATTTTCTTGAACTATATATTTTGTGGAAATATCCCGAGATGAAACTGTTCAGGTTAGTTACCGTAGCATATTGATTACAATCGAATAATCTCTGTTCTTGTTTTTGTTAAAAGAGAATCATTAATACGGTTCTGGATCTGTTAGCATAGATGCAAGTTCCTTTTTCACTTTTATATATAAAAAGTTCTTATGGGTTGTTAATTAACAAATTATCGATTATATATAATCACCTATCCTTGGTTTCAGAAACCTTTAGACAATTATATTTTTGAAGAGTGCATTTCAAATTTTCAACTATTTTGAATATTGATTAGAATAAATGTACTATTTTTAAATTATTTTCTAAAGTGAGAAATAAAATATAATAATATAATTGATTTTTTTCGTCGTGCTAAAATTATTGATAGCATATTTTCGATATATAACATAATTTTGAATTTTTCTATCTGCATTGTTAAAGAGGATAGTTACCAAATATATATAATAAAGTAATAAATAAATTATGTATGAATAAAAAATTATAGTAAAATGAAATCATCCATTTGAGAGATTGAGAGTATTTGTCACAAATTAATATAATAAAATGATTAGCTTCAAAAGAGAACTTGAAAGTGTAAATTACCTTGTAGTGCTATATATAAAATATGTTATTATAATCAAATGAGCACAGAAATTGAACATACAACAAATTGAATTGACAGAATAAAAATATCAATACAACCCAGAATTAAATGGTTGAATTGCGCTTTGAGCATATTTTTTTTTCTGAAGGCAATATTTATTCAATAACTCCAGATTCTTGCAAAGGAACAAGCACATCACGGAATAAAGTAACCAAACAAGTTTCTGGCATAATTGTAAGTGTAAAGTAGAATATCACCTTCTACAGGTACAGATATAAGGTGCAATTAAGTAAAATCAAACTCTTCAATCACCCACAACACTTAGCATGACTTTTAACCTGTGTACATGGAATAATTAAAAAGGTAAGGAATCCCAAATTTTCAATTTTATTCAAAATGAAGGATTCATAAAGTAAAAAAGGTTTAATTATCTTTTGAAGATCAGCAAAGCAAAATAGATTTTGGGAAAAAAGCAAATGCCTATACAGTAGAACCTCCATGAGAGGAAACTCACACTAGAGGACACCTCTCAATGAAGGACTGTTTTCACAACAAAATTACCATTTTTACTATTTAGCAACTCTCCGGTATGAGAACGCCTCTGGCTAGAGGACACTTTGGCTGGGAAATTAGGTGTCTTTTACAGAAGGGTTCTACTGTATATTAAAAGAAACATATTTTTGGCATAGTACGTCAATGTATTTAAGGATATATGCACTTTTAGAATGGCGTCAGAAATGTAGTTGTCGGCATATTCGCTTTTGTCAAGGTACTATATAAATAGAAGTGCGTAATAAATGCAAACTTATTTTATTTATTTCAACACACAAAACGCGATATCCCGGCTAGGGATAATTGCGTCTATTTACATTTTTTGAACAGAAACAGTTACAAACATTTTATACAAGAAAAAGTAATTAAAATAAAAAAGAGAAACAATAATATATATTAGGAACCTGAACCTATCAGGTTTGAAAGATAATCATAAATAAATTTACAAAGATAGTTAAATCTATGATAATTCTCTCTGGTATTTACAAATTGATATAGATCTACAACATTGTTCACTGTCTGTTGTCTAGCGCTAAAGAAGAGTGAGCATTCCAGCAGTAGGTGTCTCGAGTCCTGGAATTTGTTGCCACAATGACAGCTAGAGTCCTCAACCGCTCCAATTTTTGATAAAAATCCCTTAAAATGTCCATGGTTCGTTGTAAACTGGGCATTATAAAAATTCGAACGGGAAAATGTTGGAATTCCAAAAGGGAAAAAGCTTTAGAATGTTTCATTTGTTTTTAGAAATAATTCATCCATTTTTGCACTTAAAAATGAACCAATTATACTCGGAGAATGTGGTCTGAAAGCATTCTGATCCTCAATCGAAAGATGAGTCAAATCATATTTAATTGTTTTATATTCAATATAATCTGTGAGAAAGGGGAATGTTCACAAGACTATGGACACAGTTGGAAGATGTAGTCTTGTAGGTTCCAACCGCCCAAAGAAGAATTTGATATTGATAGAGTTTAGTTTTTCTTTGCATCAACTATTTATAAATCTGTACCATATTTCTGAACCATACGTAAGAACTGGCCTGAAAATTGTTTTATACAAAATTATTCTTTTTTTAGTATTTATTCCCCACATTTTTCCACAAAGTGAAAACAGAAAATTCTCATTCTCACGATCCTGTCAAAATGTCATTGATATGTGAGGTAAAATTAATCTTTTTCATTCTATGATTTGAAAATTTTATGCCTAATATATTAACTTGATTTACTGGGTTTAAAATAATATTCTGTATTTCAATTGGAACTTTAGGTTTATTATGTAAGTAAAGTAAATTCGTTTTCTTTGGGCTTATAGATAATTTATTCCTATTAAACCATTGAATCACATAGCATAGAATATATTCGCTTAATATTTTGAGATCCTCGACAGACTCGCCCTACAAATGATAGAAACTTCGTCTGTGTAGCAAGTTATTTCTACATTCGGATGCTTGAAGCTCTTCAGCAAGTCGTTTAACAAAATATTCCATGATATTGGGGAAAGAAGACCGCCTTGAGGGCATCCTTTAGTCAAATATTTTGCAACCTTTGTATCTTAATATGAGAAATTTGCCCTTCTTCCACTGCTTAAATAAGATTGTATAATTCTTATTAATTTGGAGGGAATGTTATCTAAATCGAGTCTTCTAATAATTGCTGGCCACCATGCGTTGTCGAATGCGCCTGCTATTTCCACTGTAATCAAAGAAGTTAGTTCTCCTTGCCTGTGTTTCATTGTTTTCCATTATATCTTCCATTGCACTGTTCGTTGAATTATGTTTAGTAAATCCGTGTTGTCTTGCACTCATTAGATTGTTCTCTTCATAATATTTATTGATTTTGTTTTAAATTATGTTTTCAAATATTTTAGAAATTTTTGACGTCAATGTGTGTGTGATATTGGTCTAAAGCTTTTACTTGTTTCATAGTTTATTTTATCAGATTTGAAATTATCTCTACAGTAGAGTCTTTCCATATATCCGGATAAAAACCTAATTCATTACATTTCTTGAATATTTGTTGTAAAATCGGGATTAAAAGTGTACCTGCCTGTTTGATCATATTATTACTGATAAATTCTGGACCTGGTGCTTTCTTGATATTTATTTTTGAAATTATATTTCCAACATATTTTATTTCTATAAAAATGTTATTTTGGTTTTTAAATTCAGGTTTATAGTTTCTAATAATAGCATGTTCCTCTTTATCTGAATGTACATCATCATCTGGAAATAAATCATTCAAGAGACTTTTCATTTTTTCTTTCTTTAAAGTATCCGGTATATTATCGATCATTGGAAGTCCTTTATTTTTGCTCGATGATCTCAGAGATTTAAATATTTTATAGGCATTTGCAAATGGGTTGTTTGATTCATCTTCTTCAATGAATATTCTTAAACTTTTTTCTTAGCTCTTTCGATAGCGTTAATGTACTTGTTTCTTGCAAATTTAAAAATTATTTTATTGATAACTCTATGCCGATAGTATAAGTTTCTAATATAATGAAAATAAATTTTCATTTTCTCAAGGTTCTCATTCCACCACTTTATATTATATATATGCTTGAAAGAGTTTGATTTGATTTCTAGAAACGAATAAGCTGCCTCACTAATTATGTCCGTAAGTTTCACCACTGTAATATAATATATGTTTAAATATATTTGACCATCGATCAATATTATTGTTTTTTATAAATATATATAAAAACATCTATATTTACATTAGTAGTATGTTGCACTTTGTTCACCTAAGATAAATAAAATAAGTCTTTTATAAAAATATATCTTTTATCAATAACACTAGCCGAGTGACCCGGGCGTTGTCCAGGGTTTACCCGAAGGACCCGCAGGTGAGGAACTATAGGCATTGGTACCTATGCCTAAAAAATATATTTAAAATGAAAAAAAGTAGAAATATTTTAACAAATCCGAAAATAAAATTGCAAACAACACATCTACACTACTTCAAGGACATGAGAGCACATGCACTGTATCACCATACATGTACCATTTGCAAAGACCCTGCTTAGGATTAAAACTTCTCAGAAGCATAACAATAGCACCAACCTAGAGTTTAACTGGTGTGAAGGCAATCCTCTGGGAGTAAGGCTATTGAGATATTCAGTAGGGAGTTATTTTGCTCCTCCACATTTTAACACTCCAACTGTTAACACTGAGGAAACCCTGACTCATGTTTGGTAAGCAATATCAGGGAAGAAACTATAGACATTGGATTAAATAAATTATTAATTAAATTACATTAAATAAAATTATTTAGATATAAATAAATATTATTTGAGTGAAAAGAAGAAAAAATTAACAAATTAGAAAATAAAATTTCAAACAACACAACTATATTGCAGATAAGACAACATATAAAAGTAATTAATTAATTTAAAGGACCTTATTAAAACTAAATTTCTAGTTTTATATCGACACATTTTTTAAAATTTATTGTTACAAAAGCACGAAGTCCAAAGGACTATTGTGCTGTGCTAGTATTATTTACATATATATGATTAATTATTTACACGATGGATTAGTATTGTTTTGTAAATTATTGTACAAATAGTTCTAAACTTAACAAAGTTATCATAAGAAAGAGTATATACACAAAGATAATTTGGTAATGTTTCAAAGTATCTACATACAATTTGATTAGTCAGAGGGCAAGTTAAAAGAAGATGCTCTGGTGATTCAACATCTAAGCGGCATTCACATGTTGGATCATTGATAGCATTCAGTTTGAATAGGAAACTTAAGAAGGGTCCTTTGCCAGTTAAGAATAAAGTAGTGAATTTATCAGAAGAAATGAAATTTGGGACAGCAATTGGAAAGCATTTCTTGAACAGATCATTAGATTGAGAAAGATAGAGCTTAAATTTTAGATCCAGATATAGTTTGTTTAATTATTTTTGAAGGGGTTTTTTGAGTGTTCGATCTGTGAGAGAATTTGTCATATTATACTTTGTTTGTAATAATTCAAGATAATCGGACAGTAAAGGGGTTTTCGCTAGTATATGTGTGATGTAAGAAGATGAAGTCCTATAAGCATGAATGCATCTAATAATAATTTGATATTGTATTGAATTCAACTTGGATCTTTTTGCTGCAGTGATAAAAGGAAACCAAATATTTGATGCATAGCTTATTGTAGAGCGTATCATAGCTTTATATAAGATCAATCTACGCCGAGTATCAATGCCCCAAGTACGTGCACATAATGAGAATAATATATTCTTAAGTTTCGTAGCTTCATAATTATATTGTCAACATGTGTTCCAAAATTAATCTTATTCCTTTGCCTATGATTTTTAAAAATAACTCCCAAAATTTTAACAGTTTCTGATGGTTGAATTATTTTTCCATCAAAATTAATGGGCAATTTTTCATAGTTATGTAGATAGAGTATACCTGTTTTGTTTGGACTTAGTGAAAGTTTTACCTTTTCACACCAGGCTTTGATTTTTATTAAACATTTGTTAATATTATACTGAAGATCATAGATGTTTGAACTCCATACCACAAATGTCACATCGTCCGCGAAAGCAATTACTTTAGCAAAACTTCGTTAAAAGATAAGTTGAAATCATTAAGTAATATATTCCAAAGAATAGGAGAAATAATACCACCCTGGGGACATCCCTTATTTATCTTTTTTATACACTTTACATTAGTATATTTAAACTCTACACTCCGGTCTTCAAAGTAAGAATTAATTATTTTTATAAGTACCGCTGGAAAATTTGCCTTGTCCAATTGTTGGAGAATTGCCGGATGCCATGCGTTGTCGAAAGCTCCGCTGATGTCCACTGTTACTATTGATAATTATACCATGTTTTGATGTCCTGAACTATGGCCTATCATATAACAAACTGTAATTCGACACTATCGATAATTCGACACTTCCGATAATTCGACCCTTTTAAAAATCAAATTTACACAGTTGATTGTTGTTTGAATACAACTTTACCGGTAAAAAGGTATTACAGAGGCGACGGCAACTACTGAAAATGTACAAAATTTATGTATAGAGAAATGGGAAAATTTAGTTAATAAAGACAAGTCCAAAATCTAAATAATTGGTAATAGTGTATTAACAAACAGAAAATGTACAAAATATATGTGTAGAGAAATGGGAAATTTATTTAATAAAGAGAAGTCCAAAATCTAAATAATTGGTAATAGTGTATTAACAAACAACTAAAACAAAAAAATCCTTTGAAGTGAGAAACTATAAACATTAGTAAAAGGTTTATATAAATATATTTCAAATTAAAAATATATAAGCAAATAAATCAGAAAAAAGAGGTTGTCAACTATATTGCAGAGGAGAATACGTATAAAAGGAATTAATCTAAATGACTCATTAAAAATAAATTTCTATTTTTATTCATACATGGGTTTAACTTTATATGTATTTTGTTTAAAGTTTGAACACGTGAAAAAGCCGCATAGAGCTGTCCATGCGTATGTAGCGAGAACCCAAATATTATTTATAGTCATAGCAAAAACCAACTTTAGTGAAAACTGATGCCTCTTAAGAATGAAGGGAAGGCTGATATCTGAAGGAGCAAAATATATTTTTGGCACCAATACAGTGTGTCCAACATTGGTCCCGGTCAGTATTTGTGATTCAACTCTACTTGTATGCTATCCGAAGTTCACACACGTGAAAAAGCCACATACGAGCTCGTAGAGCTGTCCATGCATAAATACAGGCTCTTGTGGCAAGAGACCCACAGGAATTAGCTAACTGTTCTGACTCATGTTAAATTCAAAATCTGTATTTCTTAATATTTTGCTTTTCTCTATTTAAAAAAAAATACTATTAATATTTATATATATATATATATATATATATATATATATATATATATATATATATATATATATATATATATATATATATATATATATATATATATATTTATAAGATAATAAAAAGGCATATACAGTGGTACCTCGACATACGAGTTTAATTCGTTCCGCAACCTTGCTCGTATCTTGAATTACTCGTATCTCGAAGCAAATTTCCCCATACAAAACAATTGAACTACCATTAATCCGTTCCAACCTCCAAAATGTCACCCCAGTTATTTTTGTTACGTGGTTTTAAATAATAAAAACGTATTTATAAATATCAAATATTTATTGCACAAAACAAAAAGAGAATGTAAAGAAATAAATTAGATATTCTCACTGGTCTTTGCCTTTTTCGCTACATTTTTCTCGTTTTCACCTGTAGGCCGTTTAGAAAAAGACATGTCCAAGGAGGTTTGTTTCTTCCTCCCTCTCAGAATGTTCCGGAAATGAGTTAGGCAAGTGTCATTAAAAAGGTCAGATGCACGACCTGTTGCAACTTTTTCTGGGTGTTTTTATTCCACGAACTGTGAAACTCTCTCCCACATTCCTAAGACCTCCTTCATCTCACTTGTAGAAATTTCACGTTTTAATTCAATACTCATCATCTTTTTCTTAGCACTTGACTTTTTACAAACTTTCTTCCGATCCATGGTTATAAAAATAAATGAACTAAAACTGTAAATGTAAACGCAACACAAAATGCGAAGACAAAACACAACTTATCACAGCGGCAGCACGCTGCTAACTGATCGTGATGGCGCGACTGCGTGTTACTACCGAACCGAACTCGTATCTCGAATTTCGCTCGTAACTAAAATCAAAAAATCACTTGCTCGTCGGCTCGTATCTCGAAAAACTCAAATGTTGGGGCGCTCGTATGTCGAGGTACCACTGTATTGGATTTTGAAAACTATTTATTTGCCAATATTTCGGTTGGCTGAACGCCAAACCTTTATCAAGACATTTCATTTTTGTATAAACAAACTCAGTGCGGCATATATCTAATTGATATAAGTTATCATTATTATCAGTTTGCTCCTTAAGTTTTAAAATTAGAATCACTGTTATAATTTTGTTATATAGTTTCTACACTATATTAATTCATATGAGCTTGCTCTATGATATATTTTTTATATATAACATAATATACAAATTAAATTATATTAGATATTCTAATATAAATAAATCTTCATACAAATTTTAATTATCTTTCATTGTTTGATTATTAAAAAGTAAATTATAAAAGTAATTCTAGAAAAAATAACTTCAGAACTTTTGGTTTTTTTCAGTGTTTAGTTAGTTTAAAGATGTTTTTTTCATTAGTTATTCTTAAAAATATAACAGATAACAAACAGTAATATCTATATATTTATAGATTAATTATTCAATTTATTACAAATATTATCACCACAAAAACAATTAAGAAAAATATATTTAAAAATTCATAAGAATAACAAACTAAAAAAACTAAAAAAAACTACAAACATATTAGTGTTAGCACCTCTTTTATGTTAATTTAAACTCGCTAAGAATTGCCAAAGAAAAAATTGTCAAACTTGTCCCTCTCTTAAGAACCATGACACTTTTCAAACAACTAGTTGTAAATTAGTGAATACTATATATAAATTAACATGCCAAATTTGTCAACTATCATATATAGGACAAACTTGTAATCCATTAAATATACGAATAAACCTACATAGAAACCACGCTACAAAATCAATTGGTAATATATATATGAAAGAACACAATCAATTACATACTTTTAACAACTTTAAGATAGAAATACTAGACATATGTCAAAACAAAAAACAACGACTATTATTAGAAAACAACTACATTTATAAACACAACACATTATTCCCTTATAGACTTAACGACGAATTAAACTACACATACAAACCACAAACAGAAGAAATTTCAACCTATGAAATCAGTTGCAAATACAAAAAAATGAATTTAAAACTAAACCTAATAAAACTAGAGGTAAAACTACAAATAAATTAGGTTACATTGAATTTGAAGAATTACTGGACCCAAAACAAATGTACACTAACAACTTCGTCGATAAATTTATTAAAACATTATTTAAACTAAATAATAATAAATTTATCAAACTCATAGAATAAATTGAAATTCATAATCTGACTAACAGATTAATAGATATCACACACGACATCTTTAAATACAGAAAAATTAAACAAGCTACTAATAACATTAATATTATCATTAAATTTAATAACAATTTATTTAATCATATTAAATTTAATGATATTTTTAATAACCAAATCATCAATAATCTTTTCCCTATAAAAAATTTAAATTTCAAAACAATCTGGAGATACAACAAAAATATAGGTAATTTAGTTTGCAATTATAACCAATTTATTAATAATTTGGCAAATTTTAAAAAAATTAAATGTAATTGCAACAACTATATTGATAAATATAAGTTCTCAGGTCATATATTAACTAGCAATTTTTCTTTCTTAAATCCAGAATATCAAGAAATTTTAAATAAAGGGTATAAATATATACCTCAAATTGAACACAATTATAATAATACAATTAAATCTATATTAAAAGATATAGATATTTTCATAAATAAAACTAGTATAAAATACAGTATTCCAGAATTTACTTTTCTGGAATGGAAACATAATATTAAAAAGGAAATTATAAATTATTATAATAATACACTTAAATACACAAAACCTAATTCAGACATTCCTTCTTTTAAAGAAAATATAATTAATTTACAGAAGGACTATATTATCACTCCTATAGATAAATGTTCCAATAATTTATCTTTAATTTGTAAAAATCTATACCACGATATACTAAAAAAGGAAATTGATAATAATCATAAATACACTTTTGCTAGAACTACTGGCACAAAAATCAAAAAAGACATCAAAAATGTTGAAAATTCACTAAAAATTTATAATAACCACAAAAATCCAAACATACCAAAGTTCTATATAATTCCTAAACTACACAAAAAACCTATTTCTTTCAGAACAATCACATCTGGTATAAATTCAGTCATAAAAAATATTGATATACAATTAGCTTCAACACTACAATTTATTATAAATAAATTAACTAATAAATATAATTATAAATTTATCGACTCAAATAAAAAAATCATTAATTATTTAATGAACAATTGGACAAACATTGAAACAGTACACACATTTGACTTTAAGGACCTATATTCTAAAATAAATTTAAGAGATCTAAATAATAAAATAACCAATTTATTTAATGAATTCATTAATGACAAAACTTTCTACATTAAAATTATTCATAACAGATATAAAACATTTAAATTAGATCTTAAAACAGCAAAAACTCTACTGGAAACATTTTTAAATTTTAACTATATAGAATTTAAAAATAAAATATATATTCAATCAGAAGGCGTTCCCATGGGAACTTCTTCTAGTCCGTTATTAGCAAATCTAATATTGTTCTGGTACGAAAGAGAATACTTTCTACAAAATAATATTAATTGGCAAATATTCCGTTATGTAGATGACATAATAATATTTAATAATCCACAGTTTAAAAAATTAATACCTGAAATATATCCTAAATACTTGAAACTTAAGAACAATGAAAAAATTTATAGAAACAAAAAAGTTAACTTTTTAGACTTGAATATAGACCTTACAAATAGTGCTGTTAGAGTTTATAATAAAAAGAGTAATTATAATTTCAATATTATAAAATACTGTAATATGAATTCTAATATATCATTAAATTGCTGTAAAGGTATATATTATGGTCAATTTCTAAGATTTTATAGAATAAATAATATATTAGATAATTTCATAGAAGATGTTAAAAATTTAAACATGGAATTTATTAAAAACAAATTTAGTATCAAACAAGTAAAATATTTCAACAGTATATCAATTATAAAATATTTAAAAAAAAATAAATGGAAATATCCATTTAAGAAATCAACTTTCTATAATTTCTCTTAATTATAACTAATACAAATTTATAATCTTTAACAGTTAATTAAACTTTGATTAAATAACTGATTAAAAGATTTTTTCACAAGATTTTTAAAGTGTTATAGTATATAGTTCACTTTGTTTAATCTCCAATTTCTGGGGAGGAAAATGGAAGTTAAATAAAGGTGAATTTGCACAATTAATAGCTTTATTAAACTCTTATAATTTGCCTTTTTAAAGGAATATTAAAAGATGAATAAGTTTTTAATCAGTTATTTTGATATAACTAGCTGTAAAGATTATGAAATTCAACTTTCTTCCCTTAACTATTTTTCCTTTCTTCTTTAATTTTCTTGTTGTTCAAAAAAATTCTGAAGAAATGGTCTAAATTTGAAATGTCCCCCCCTCCCGCCACATGTGTCAGCCAGAAATAGATATTCACAATGGAGGACGCCGCGGTCGAGGTAGGTTTACAGTTTGAATTTGTTAACACTTGTATCTGTTATATATGTTCATTTAAATATTTCACTGAAACAACTTAATATTAACACATAAAATCCGGTTTAAAAGAGATCTATGACATAATAAAGAAGGGGTGAAATGTCGTTGGACTTTTATCTGAAGATCCCCGGTCCAGCAGATCTCTTTTTCCAATTTATTTCAATTTAAAGTTTTTTGTGTATGTCTGGTCTACCATTAGGGTTTCAAAACATAATATCCAAACTTATAACAAATGTTAATTCATACTATAGATATATTACTAAATACAACTATTTATAATCATATTATAAAATAAAAAAAAAACCTTTAAAAATCTTTAAAAAAAAAAAAGGATAAAATATAAAATTATAAATATATATATATATATACTAACAATCTTATCTACCTTCTTTTCTAAAATTTTTTTTTCCTTATTATTAGTTTGATTAAAAGTGCATGGTTCTGTCTTTCTCTCTTTTTTCTAACTATTATATATATTCTCTCTTCGATTATTCTATATATAGGATTAGAGTATGTCTAAATGACGTGTAAAAGCCGATGTAATAGACGTTACGTTGTTAATTTTTATTGTTAGCCTCGCCTTGTTGTAGCCTCGCCCTTCTACAGGTAAAGATACATGGTGGCAAAAGGCTTTATATAAGATTCCATTTTTAAAATATATTTACATATAAGAAGAATATAGGACGGTTAAAATATAACATAAGATAAGATATATTTTGCAAATCTAAAACTATTGTATATGATATTTACAAATATGCTAATCATGTAACGTCATATGACAATCAATTGGCAAATTAGCAGATGGTTATACTATGAAAATATACAATGAAACCGGACAACGAATGTTCAACCCGCCATCAGCGGCCACATTGGTTTAATGGTTATTTAGGTTATTACATATGTCTTGGTATTGTATAGGCAAATCTATGTGTCGGTTAATGCTGTTTGTTGATATGGATAATATGGCCTCTATGATCAGTCTTTGGTATTTATTGGAGATGTTATTGTATATGGTGGTGGGAGAAGTTAGATTGAATGAGTGGCCGGTGGTGTTAATATGATTGAAGATAAGCGACCTGTTGTCTCTGTTGGTAATGCATCTACCGTGTTCGGTCATCCTGATGGCCACGGACCTACCAGTCTCGCCTATGTAAGATGCACTGCAATCGTTACATGAGACTGAGTAGACCGAGCCACCAGAGGACCGAGCAACGGTAGATCTAGGTAATCTGGTGATAGGGTGTCTGAGGATGGCGCCGATGCTATTGCTATTAGTAAAGTGGGTGTTAATTCCGTGGGTTCTGAGGATGCGGGAGATGGCGACTGATTGGGTGGAAAAGGGAAGTATACAACTGTTTCTGGTGATTGCAGGGGGTCTAACGGAAAAAGGGTCAAATTTATACTTATGTATGAAATGGGGGGGGTATTGGGACCGGGCCAACTGTTTAATGATTAGGGAAAATTCAATGGTTCTAAACAGTGGAAGGGAGCATTGGGTGAACAATCTCTTGGTAAGAGTACGGACAGTATTTATTTTATGCGATAGGGGACATGAAGATTTGTAGTCTGTATAAAATGTGGGATTGTTAACCTTGTGGTATACGGTGGTGTGGTAATGAGAGGCAGTACGGATGACCAGTATATCAAGATACGGCAATACGGACCTGTTTTCCAATTCTAGGGTGAAACTGCTCCCTTCCACTGTTTAGAACCATTGAATTTTCCCTAATCATTAAACAGTTGGCCCGGTCCCAATACCCCCCCCATTTCATACATAAGTATAAATTTGACCCTTCTTCCGTTAGACCCCCTGCAATCACCAGAAACAGTTGTATACTTCCCTTTTCCACCCAATCAGTCGCCATCTCCCGCATCCTCAGAACCCACGGAATTAACACCCACTTTACTAATAGCAATAGCATCGGCGCCATCCTCAGACACCCTATCACCAGATTACCTAGATCTACCGTTGCTCGGTCCTCTGGTGGCTCGGTCTACTCAGTCTCATGTAACGATTGCAGTGCATCTTACATAGGCGAGACTGGTAGGTCCGTGGCCATCAGGATGACCGAACACGGTAGATGCATTACCAACAGAGACAACAGGTCGCTTATCTTCAATCATATTAACACCACCGGCCACTCATTCAATCTAACTTCTCCCACCACCATATACAATAACATCTCCAATAAATACCAAAGACTGATCATAGAGGCCATATTATCCATATCAACAAACAGCATTAACCGACACATAGATTTGCCTATACAATACCAAGACATATGTAATAACCTAAATAACCATTAAACCAATGTGGCCGCTGATGGCGGGTTGAACATTCGTTGTCCGGTTTCATTGTATATTTTCATAGTATAACCATCTGCTAATTTGCCAATTGATTGTCATATGACGTTACATGATTAGCATATTTGTAAATATCATATACAATAGTTTTAGATTTGCAAAATATATCTTATCTTATGTTATATTTTAACCGTCCTATATTCTTCTTATATGTAAATATATTTTAAAAATGGAATCTTATATAAAGCCTTTTGCCACCATGTATCTTTACCTGTAGAAGGGCGAGGCTGCCCGAAAGCTCGTAGCCCATGTATAGTAAAAATAAATAATTTTCTCTTCGTTTTTATAATCTTTTTACAGTTCTATAAGAGAAATTTTCATGATTCAAGTTATATATATATATATATATATATATATATATATATATTTATAATTTTATATTTTATCCTTTTTTTTTAAAATGATTTTTAATTTTTTTTATTTTAAAATATGAATATAAATAGTTGTATTTAGTAATATATCTATACTATGAATTAACTTTTGTTATAAGTTTGGTTATTATGTTTTGAAACCCTAATGGTAGACAAGACATATACAAAAAAATTTAAATAGGAGTAATTATTGAAAAAAGAGGTCTGTTGAACCGGGACTTCTCAAATAGAAGTTCAACGACATTTCATCCCTTCTCTATTATGTCATAGACCTCTTTTCAACCGGATTTTATGTGTTAATATAAAGTTACTTCAGTGAAACATTTATATGAACAGATATAACAAATATAAGTGTTACCAAATTCTTACTGTGAACCTACCTTGACCGCGACGCCTTCAACTGTAAACATCTATTTCTGGATGACACATGTTGTGGGGGGTGGGGGACAAAATTAGACCGTCCATTCTGAAGTTTTAGAACAACAAGATATTCAAAGAAGAAAGAAAAGATAGTTAAGGGAAGAAATCCAAACTTTATAATCTTTACAGCCAGTTATATTAAAATAACTGATTCAACACTTATTCATCTTTCAATATTCCTTCAAAAAGGCAAACTATTAGAGTTTAATAAAGCTATTAATTGTGAAAATTCACTTTTATTTAATTTCCATTTTCCTCCCCAGAAATTGGAGATTAAACAAAATGAATTCTATACAATATTACTTTAAAAATCTTGTGAAAAAATCTTCAAATCAGCTATTTAATTTAAGTTTAACTAATTGTTAAATATTATAAATTTGTATTAGTTATTATTGAGAGAAATTTTAGAAAGTTGATTTAATAAATGGATACTTCCATTTATTTTTTTTAAAGTATTTTATAATTGATATACTGTTGAAATATTTTACTTGTCTGATACTAAATTTGTTTTTAATAAATTCCATGTTTAAATTTTTAACATCTTCTATGAAATTTTCTAATATATTATTTATTCTATAAAATCTTAGAAACTGACCAAAATTTATACCTTTACAACAATTTAATGATATATTAGAATTCATATTACAGTATTTTATAATATTGAAATTATAAATACTTTTTTATTATAAATTTTAATAGTATTATTTGTAAGGTCTATATTTAGGTCTAAAAAGTTAACTTTTTTGTTTCTATAAATTTTTTCATTGTTCTTAAGTTTCAAGTATTTAGGATAAATTTTAGGTATTAAGTTTTCGAACTGTGGATTATTAAATATTATGATGTCATCTACATAACGGAACATTTGCCAGTTAACATTATTTTGTAGAAGCATGGTTCTGTCTTTCTCTCTTTTCTCTAACTATTATATATATTCTCACTTCTATTATTCTATATATAGGATTAGAGTATGTCTAAATGACGTGTAAAAGCCGATGCAAAAGACGTTACGTTGTTAAATTTTATTGTTATTAATTATAAATATATAATTAACTAGATGATGTTTTAGATTTATTTATTTTTTTTAATTTTATTTATTGTTACAAAAGCACGAAGTCCAAAGGACTATTGTGCTGTGCTAGTATTATTTATATATATATGATTAATTATTTACACGATGGATTAGTATTGTTTTGTAAATTATTGTACAAATAGTTCTAAACTTAACAAAGTTCTCATAAGATAGAGTATATACACAAAGAGAATTTGGTAATGTTTCAAAGTATCTACATACAATTTGATTAGTCAGAGGGCAAGATAAAAGAAGATGCTCTGGTGATTCAACATCTAAGCGGCATTCACATGTTGGATCATTGATAGCATTCAGTTTGAAAAGGAAACTTAAGAAGGGTCCTTTGCCAGTTAAGAATAATGTAGTGAATTTATCAGAGGAAATGAAATTTGGGACAGCAATTGGAAAGAATTTCTTGAACAGTTCATTAGATTGAGAAAGATAAAACTTAAATTTTAGATCCAGATATAGTTTGTTTAATTCTTTTTGAAGGGGTTTTTTGAGTGTTCGATCTGTGAGAGAATTTGTCATATTATACTTTGTTTGTAATAATTCAAGATAATCGGACAGTAAAGGGGTTTTCGCTAGTATATGTGTGATGTAAGAAGATGAAGTCCTATAAGCATGAATGCATCTAATAAGAATTTGATATTGTATAGAATTCAACTTGGATCTTTTTGCTGCAGTGATAAAAGGAAACCAAATATTTGATGCATAGCTTATTGTAGAGCGTATCATAGCTTTATATAAGATCAATCTACGTCGAGTATCAATGCCCCAAGTACGTGCACATAATGAGAATAATATATTCTTAAGTTTCGTAGCTTTCATAATTATATTGTCAACATGTGTTCCAAAATTAATCTTATTCCTTTGTCTATGATTTTTAAAAATAACTCCCAAAATTTTAACAGTTTCTGATGGTTGAATTATTTTTCCATCAAAATTAATGGGCAATTTTTCATAGTTATGTAGATAGAGTATACCTGTTTTGTTTGGACTTAGTGAAAGTTTTACCTTTTCACACCATGCTTTGATTTTTATTAAACATTTGGTAATATTATACTGAAGATCATAGATGTTTGAACTCCATACCACAAATGTCACATCGTCCGCGAAAGCAATCACTCTAGCAAAACTTTCGTTAAAAGATAAGTTGAAATCATTAAGTAATATATTCCAAAGAATAGGAGAAATAATACCACCCTGGGGACATCCCTTATTTATCTTTTTTATACACTTTACATTAGTATATTTAAACTCTACACTCCGGTCTTCAAAGTAAGAATTAATTATTTTTATAAGTACCGCTGGAAAATTTGCCTTGTCCAATTGTTGGAGAATTGCCGGATGCCATGCGTTGTCGAAAGCTCCGCTGATGTCCACTGTTACTATTGCCGTATTTTCTGTTTCTCTTTTCAAAAGACTTAATTTAGTTATTTCTTGTAAAGCAGAGATTGTTGATTTTTCTTGTGTAAATCCATGTTGAGCAGGATGCATAACATTATTACTATTAATATGATTTAAAAGTTCAATATGAATTAGACTTTCAAAAATTTTACCTAAATTAGAAGACAAGCTTATAGGGCGGTAGGCTTTCGGATCTTTATAATTTTCTTTATTAGGTTTTTTTATAATCATTACTGCTGACTTTCTCCAGGCCTCCGGATAATAATTAAGTCCCATACAAGCATTGAACAATTTTGTTAACACAGGAGATATATGATGAACTGCCGTTTTGATCATCTGATTGCTTATATGATCTATTCCTGGAGCCTTGCCATTTTTAAGTTTTTTAATTATTGAACAGATTTGAATATTATCAAAATAAATGATTTTATCATTAGAAAAAGTATAACTCTTGTCTCTGATTAATTTATGATAGTTTGTGTCAGAAGATTGACAGTCATTCGGAAATAGAGAAGATAAAAGATTTTTCATTTCTGATTCGAGCACATCTTGAGATACATCTAGAATTCGTAAATCAAAAGACCTAGGAGAAATTTTTTGTTTAAAAGTTTTGTAAGTATTACCAAAAGGAGATGTATTTTCAACTTCCTCCAGGAATACCCTCCAGCTTACATTTCTTGTTTTTTCAATAATATTCATATACTTATTTCGTATTTCCTTATACATTTTTTCATCAACTAGCTGTCTATTAGACCGTTTACCCCGATAATATAGATTTCGAACATATTTAAAATGATTTTTAAAAGTTCCAGTTCATCCGTCCACCAATTAAATGGATTATTATTTAAATATTTTGGTTTTAATCGTAGAGATGCATATGCAGCTTCAATTAATATGTCAGTTATGTGAGAAACTACACAGTTTATATCGTTTATATTTACTATTTTACCTAATTTCATCATTGCCTCATTTATCCTAGACACATTGATTGCCTGCTCATATTTTTGCCAATTGGCTCTTTTTTCTTGAAAATACCATGTAGAATTATTTTCATGTAATAAACTTTCTGTTTCCAGACTAATGTCGAATGAGATTGCGTGATGGTCTGTAATTTGCGAAAGATTTAACGTTTTCCATCCATTAACAAGTATATGAGCATGACTATTAGTAATAGTAAGGTCTATTATACTTAATCCTCGACATGTTTTGTTTCGATTGTTATGTATGAGCATATTGTGAAAATCAATTATAGGTTGAAGTCTTCTACCGTTTTGATTAATAATATTATCAAACCACATCTGACTTCGAGCGTTAAAATCTCCAGCTAAAATCAATGGATTTGTGTTAAAATTTTTAATTAATTTATCAAGGAATTGAACATGACAGGTATCCATTTTATTAGGGTGTATATAAATATTTGAAAGAATAATTTGCCGTTTAGTAGTTTGTACTGATATAGTGGTTGCAAATGAATTTGAAAACTCTTTAATTAATTTACATGATAAGAAAGGGTTTGTAACGATTGTTGCGGTATATATTGGAACTCCCGGTATATTTGCATAATATATTTTTGAACGCATATTAAAGATTACTTCATTATTTATACTATATGGTTCTTGAACTATAATCATATCATATTTTTCTTTAGAAATAAATTCCCTTATTTCATTATTAACCAAATTGCTTTTCCGCGTGTTTTGTTGTAGAATTTTTAATTTGAACATTGACCAAAAAACAAGAATAAATCTATTCTAATCCAAAGTAACAATATCATGATCTAAATCTGCACAATCTGCATAGAAGTAAAGGACTTTTTTTTTTCTCTATCTATACTAAATAATAACAATTTACAAATTTTATAATTTGAATTTAAATAATCAAATTAATGAAGATAATTTTAATAGAATACTTAACTATAAAACTATACAACTATTTATTGTTATAATTAATTTAGATTTAGCTTGCTAATCTAACCAAATCTACTTGATATGATTTATCATTCTTATCAGTTTGCTCCTTAAGTTTTAAATGTAGAATCACTGTTATATTTTTATTATATAGTTTTTACACTATATATATAGATGAAAATTTTGCCGGGAGGATATTGATCCAAAGAGCCAATGGGCGCCTCTCCCGTCAAAATAGGCGTCAAAACTAGACGCCATCTATTCACCATCGCCGCAACTAGAGGCCACGGGTCGGTGACAAAGCCACAACACCAGCTTTGGCAAACTGAAAAGCGTCCACCTAGAGACCATGGTTTCGGGCTAATATCCCTCGTCAGTCTAGGGCCATTAGCCCGAAACCCTGGTCTCTAGGTGGACGCTTTTCAGTTTGCCAAAGCTGGTGTTGTGGCTTTGTCACCGACCCGAGGCCTTTAGTTACGGCGATGGTCATAGATGGCGTCTAGTTTTGACGTCTATTTTAACGGGAAAGGCGACCTTTGGCTATATATATATATAATGATTTTAAGTGAATAACATACTTTTAAAATTATTGTAAACTTTCACATCTTGATAAAAATTAATAAGAAACTACTCTTATTTTAAGTAATTCTCGTAAAAATATAATATCTATCTAATTGCGAAATACCACATAGGGTTCAAATTCATATTAATATTTCAAACTTTTGCTAATTTCATCTTAATTCTATTTTATATAGATACATATTTATTTTTCAATACTAAATAAAGATATTTCCAAGATCGAAACCTAACTTATAAAAATGTATACCAATGTTAATTTGGTGTTTTAAAGATTTAAAAAATAATTTTAAAAGCAGCTCCATCTATATAATTTTGTTATATGCATTAAAGTAAATATCTTTATTTACGGGGCTATTAATTAGAATGAATGTTTTTTGAGGCCCGAGATATACATTAAATTTATTAAATTTCAATCAAGAGTATTGCAATATTTATAAATATATATAAATTTCTCATGTCAGTTTTGGAAAAACAGAATGTTTATAATTCCTCATTGATTGATTAACAAGTTAACCATATAATCGTAAGGTTGCCTGGCCGGCATTCATATTTCTGTGAAAAATAAACACTGCGGCCATTTAGAATTTTATTTTCCTCAACGTTTCGACGATATTATTTTGTCTTCGTCAAGAGAAGTAAATAAAAGTTGGCCAAATGCTTTATTTACTTCTTCTGACGAAGAAAGAAGATTTTTGTCGAAACGTTGACTGGCCGAAGTATCTATTTTTCATAGAAATATTGACCATATAATGCCAGTTTCATTATTTAGTTTCATAATAGATGATATTTTATTTACATATGCTTACTCAATTACATCGTCTATATACTAAATTGAGATTTATGAAGTATTTTATTTTATAATAGGTAGATATATTTGAGAACTCATAGGGTGTCCAGGCATTCTTAGAATAATTGTGTGATGTTCATAATTAAAACCATTTCACGTCACAAAGGTCTTCATCTAGAAGCTATTCTTGAGCTTTGAGCCAAAGAAGATGAAGACACAACTTGATTATATGAACATGGATTCTTATCTATGTATAAGAAACTTCTAACCTATATAATTAAAAAAAAAACAATAGATAAAATAAAGAATTAAAAGGTCAGGTGTTAATACTAAGCACATGTGCTTTTCAGATGTAGTGATACAGCCTACTCCACGCCGACAAGTGCCAACAGCTCAAAACGCGTTCGTGGATGGTTTTTCTTGATTTATCAAGAAATTGGGTTGGCCAATTACCAGGGAACAGGTTAAATCAATGTTTAGTTGATTTCTGTTCCAGTAGATGGCGCTCTGTCATCTAAAAAGTACAGGGGCTTTGGTCAGGATATGCTTTCAATATCATAAATATAATTTGATATATTGTAGTGATTTCATATACTGTTTGTTATCTTATTTTTGATGAAGAGAATTGCAGTTTATATATGTAAATAAGTATATATTGCGTGAAAGAAAATGAGTTAATGGTACTGATGAGAGAGAGAAATTTCCTTAAGAATAAAAGCTTATATTTCGTGGTGGCAGAGATTGGAGGCAACCAATAGGTGTAAACCACGAGATATATATGCGTATAAAAAGACAAAGGTAAAATAAACGTTAAATTAGACCTTAAAGCTAGATGCAATCTATTGACCGTCACCGAAAACAAGCGGTCTCGGGTCGGTGAAAGGCCACAACAACAGTTTTGGCAAACTGAAAAATGTCCACCTAGAGACAATGGTTTCTCATCCCTATATATCCCGGAAAATATCTTTCCAGAACGGTCATGGTTGGTCAGCCAATCAGAAAGCCGCCAGCACCAAATCTTGCACAATTGCTTTAGGTTGGCCAATCTGTTGTCTCCCGCTTTTTCTACATTATTCTTAAACGTTCTATAACATTCTCTCTCCATTATGGAATGTGCTTTTCTTTCTGCGTAATAATATGTTCTAGAGAAATATATAAGTGTCGCGACTACAGTTGCAATATATGGTTAAAATATTATATGATTATATTGAATTTTACAAATATTATCAGAATATTATTTACAATAATAGCAATACACTATCAAATTTGAAACAAATTCTAATTTAAAGAAGCAGAACCTAATATACAAATAAAATAAACACAGGTTGTTTGACATTTAAAATAATTTTAAAATTGTTTCAACCAGCTCCATCTATAGTAAATGTCTAAAGACATTTTTAATAAAGAGAATTAATTATTTCAAATATGTGTTTCATATGCAAATTATTTTAAAAATATAAAATAATATATATTCTTATATTATTGATAAATTGAAAATAATAATATATTATTAAATTGTTGTTACATATATTTTGAAATTTATTTTTTCATTTTTTTTTTATTTGTCATATCGGACGTGATATTCCAGTTTGGAATACTTGCGCCTAAATACATGTTTGCAGCATATATACAATTCATTTTATATACAATTCGAAAAATAAGAAGAAAAAAAAACAAAATTAAAACTGAATGGTTGGTTTTTCTCAAACAGAAAATTAAGAATAAAATGAATTTACAAAAATTATTGAATTTTACATAGATGTTTTGTTATATACAAATTCACACATTTCTTCGATGGGATAAAAATTATTACTTCTGTAGCTGTGGAAGATTGGGCATTCTATTAATAAATGTAATGAGTTTTGGTTTTCTTTTCCGCAGAAGCAGCTTGGATCATCTGTTGCCTCGATTTTCGCCAAAATATTTCCAAAATTACCATGATTTGTAATAAATTTTTATATATTTTTAAAGTGAGAAACACTCATTATATATTAACACAAAGCAATAACGCGCCATCTATACATATAAAATAAAAGGATTTAAAAGCTTGAATGTTTCTTTTATACATAAAACGAACTTCTACTGTCCTTACTGCGATGAAAAAATATATTGGGTGGGCTTGACTCATCAGTGGTGAACCCTCCAAGCGGTTTCGCCAATTTAATCCACCAGATCGCTTCTCGGAGCTCTAATACTGTATTGGATCATTCTGCTTTTATATGCTACACTGAGGGATGGAATCTTAGAAATGGTTTTCAAGTAAACTATGGACATAAGCTTATGTCCAGTGTTTGTAATGCTTCACTAGGTAACCGAAGTCTAGGTAACCGAATACCGAAAACCGAATTTTTTTGGGGATTTTTTTTTATGAGCTTATTTTAAAGACAATCTAGTGTAAATGTGGAGGACACGATATAAGATAGTAAATTAAATTAGGAAGGATGAAAACCTTGAAGGTTAGACCAGATGAAAACCATAAAGGTTAGTCCAGATGGAAAGAGAATGGTACTCAGGCGGGCCTCTTCAGCAGGCAGGCTAACATTAAAGAACATAGAAAAATAAACTTTGTCTGATTTTGGTAGGTTCAGATTATGGTCCAAATTGTGTTCATACACTCTAAATAATAGGACTGCAGGAAAATAATAAGATATTAGAGGTACGAGAGGATAAGAATTAATTGGAACTACAAGAAAGTATGATTAAATTCCAACAATTTAAGAATGTGCGTCATACCATAAATGGAAATATCAGCTTCATCAGACAAAGAAATAAGTCCCTTGTCTGAAGATGGTAAAACGCTTTCCCATAATAACTCACATCATCAATTTATTTGAATTGGTCCTAACGGTACCGTATATTCTACATGTAGTCCTATCTATACTTTTTTATTTAAGTATTATATATGTGGACCAGTACCTGTTATTTCTGCTAAATAAGGAAGTTTAGGAATTTATGTTTTAGTGCTTCATATCAATTAGATTGAATGTTCATTCTCTATACCCCCCTCTATAAAGATTGAACAAGCATAGTTAATTGTTATGTATGTTATAAGGAGAGAAAAACAAATTCTAGAATTATCGTATAAATTTAAAGGATCAAACAAAGTAAGAATTGGAGAAAACACAGAAATAAAGGTATGGTATTGGTAAGCACAGGTAATAAGACCAAATCCAAACAAATAAACAATGTGCGACGTTTCGGCATCAGCGTCGCTACAATTTTCAGACAAGTCTGAAGAGGGCAACAACGCCGCTACCGAAATGCCACACACCACTCATTCACTTGGACCCGGTCCCATTACCTTGTGTTTATAATCTATAATCCAAATTGTGCCTTATCAGTATGGTATTGGTGTTTCAGAATATTGAATTTAATAGTTTCTATTAGTGTAGATGGATTTTTTTTATTTTATTAACTTAAAATCTTAATTATTATTTGTTCTAAGTCCAATTAAAAGGGGTGAAGAAAAAAAAAGAAAACAAAAATCAAAATAAAAAAAATAATAAGAATAAAAAAATAATGAAAATAAAAATAAAAAAAGGAAAGGAGAGAAATATGAGATGGAAAAATAAAAGAAAATGTCTTTGAAAATATTTATAATAGCTTATAAATACACTCAATTAGTGTGATAGCATTCATTATGAATGTTATGATTTCAAGAGTATTTACCTATAATTAAATTATTTATTATCTAGAGTAGCGGAATGTAGATAGTGTTAGTGAATCAAGAGAGATAGATGATGTGACTCTTGTTAGTTGCATCATTGTCTTCAAGTGAAAGTAGTATTTAGATTGCGCGTTCCAGTTGAAGTCAGTATTGCTGTTAACATTATTATAGATCATTCATTTATATGTATTGAATTGCGGTTCATGTTATCAACTTAAAATTCAATATATGTATGTTACAATTAACATCACAAGCAAATTCTACTTACCCAGGGGGAAACGGTTAATGTCTATAAATAAATTTTAGATTTTAAAGTTAGCGGAGAAAAACAAGTTTGAATATACGGTCAAAGGTTAATTAAATTCTCATAGTGAAATTTTTAAAGTCATTGAAGTTGAAATTGTAAGAAAATTTATTTTTGTGAATATATTTTCTGATTGCTAAATTGTTAATTTTTTAATTGTATTTTGGCTTAATCCATTTTTTTTTAATTCATCATTTAAGTTTTTAATTTTACTTATTAAGTTATTTAATTTGTTGTTAATTCTGTTGAATCTTAAAATTGTCCAGAATAGATACCTTTGGTGCAATATTTTGATATATTTGAATCTTGTCTATTATATTTAATAATGTTGAAATCGTAATTTGATCTTTTGTCATATACTTCTATTCTTTTTTCTTTTAGATTTATGTATAAATCGAGGAAGTTGACTTTTGATAAAATTTGATTTTTTTCATTATTTTTTAGATTTAGACTCTGAGGATAGATTTCTTGAATATAAGAATGTCATCTACACGTATCGGAAAAATTCACAAAAATCTATCTTCTTTCATCAAGAGAGTAAATAGAGCAAAAAAATACTTCTCTCTCTCTCTAATTAGCTCTATTTTATATTTGGAAAATTATTATCATGGTTCTGTCTTTGCTCTTCTCTTTAAAACTTTCTCTTCGCTTATTCCTTTTTTCACCCAGCCTATGACGCGCAACTGCCGATGCTTTGCTGGTGTTACTTTCTTTTCTTTTTTTAAAAATATAATCTAACTAATTATTTATTACAAAAAAATAAAAAAAACCTCACACATTTAAATTAAATAAAAAAAATATTTTAATCTTAAAATTTTCATAACTATACTATATATAGAGAGAGAGATAGAGAGAAATTGAGATTGAAAATATTAATTACATAGTTCATATAAGGTAATATAGGGTTAAATACAAAATACATGAATAAATAAAATTAAATAAAGATAAATAGATGTGAATAAATGTAAAATATAAAATTTATAGATATACATATAGTATATTTTAAACAGTATAATAATGGCACTTTTAGTATATGTCACATATCTTCCAATTAGTTAGAGCTGATACTTTATAAAATCATACCCTTCTATTAAAGTGTGAAATGCTCCTATTTGCTTACACCCCCATATTTTGTTCATAAAATATTTGTATTTATACTAAAAATGGTGACGTCAAAATAAAATCTTTAATCTTCGGCAGACCGCTTTCTCTCTCGGTCTCGCTCTCCATGTCTCTGTGATAGGCATGCAAGTTTGTGTCATGGCCTCTACCTCTGTCCCGTGGGCTGTCCCCGTTCACTCTCGGTGCTAACATTTAGCCCTGCCTCTGCTTCTTGTTGTCCGCGTGTGAGAAGAACATCAACACTCGCCTCACGTACACGACTGCCAGTTTATCCATACTTCGGCAGAATCATTTGCAACAATATTACATACATATATATAAGAATATATACAGTCTTCATTGGTGGCGCCCACCGCGGGAAAAACTCCGCCACCGATGGACTGCGAGAGCTCTTTCCCACAGAGTAGACAGGTCTATGTGATGGCTGGTATTACCCACCTCAAGACCAAGATGGTAGAGAGAGAGAGAAAGTTATCCCATGTTGCCTTTTAGTATTTCGACCAATATTCTTTCATCAAAATTGATATAAAAAAGCTTTTCCGAGCGTGTTATAGTTAAACATGAATTTTTATTGTAAATACTTTAAAATGTTTATTAGGTTTTTTACAATCTATTTTTTATTCTTCAAATATTCTATGGTGCCCAAAGATATTTTCTTCTTTTATTTCCATTAAAGAATATCGGTCCAGGCGCATACCCTTGATATATGTTAAATTGAAACAGTAAAATTGATTAATTAAACAATAAAAATGAATACATGGGCTTTATATTCGATATTTATTATATTATATAAATAAAATGATTAGAAAATAATTTTATTTGAAAATACATGTACTTGTAAATATTAAAAATTAATTGTATATATATATAATATAAAATTATATTTTATTTTAAAATTATAAATTCTAGAACAAACTACTGTGTTATTTCGACCGTTAGATATCGCGGCTTTCCCTATATAAACAAATTGTTGCTGTTTCCCGTTGGCCGGCTCAAACCTTTTGTACATATGTAAATAATATTTAGAGTTTTTATTCTTAAGCCTTAAATTTGACAATAGTTTTCTTAATTTATAATTTAAATATTTCATAAGGTAAATTAAAGCAATAATTATCTAAACTGTTTTTATTATTTTTACCACTACTGCAATATAACGAACATATTCATATATAAAGCAAATTACCAATAATTCTATAAAAAATCATCAAAATTCAACAGAAATCTTTCTTTTATAATATTGTAAAATATTGATCCAATATGTGTCTTTTTAATTGAAATTAATTTAGAAACTGTCTGTTTTCTAGCTCTGTAGAAAAGTGGGCATTCCAACAGTAGCTGTCTCGAGTCCTGGGTTTCCTTGCCACAGTAATATCAAGAGTCCTGAATAAAACCGTATGTCAAGAATTATCCAATTTATTTCATAATATATGATTCTAGAAATATAGATTTAAAAAATAGAAGGTAATCAAATAAATGTGAAAATAGAGAATAATATATTGCTTTTTAAATATCATCACAATATTATTTGACCAACCTTAATATTATGTTTTAAAATAAATTGAAATTAATTTTTGCAATTCTCTTCATAGAATAAAATTGATATAAAATAGGAGTTTCAGAAACTTTAAAGTTTTTAAAATAGTTTTTGAATCAGCTACATCTGCAGAGAATTATTTAAGATATTAATAAATAACAAAATTTCAATTAATGTGTTTTTTAATGATAATGAAATATGTTTCATTGGAAATATTTCAAAAGCAGTAATGTTTCTATATTATTTATAAATTAAAATGTTTTCTTCTATATTATTATAAATTTTTACAAATAATAGATAGATAGAATGTTCATATGACGTCGCAACGGCACCCATTTTTCAATGAAGAGCAAATAAAACCAACCCACATATTCTCAAGGCCAGCAATGGCCGCAGCCTTGCAGAAAATTGACATGGTCCTAGAGCAGCAGCTTTACACACCCAAGATAGAGGACATTGCGACTGCTGTGACCCGGCTTCGCCAGGATTTTACCCGAGTAAAGGTTTGTCTAACGAATCTCTCGATAAAGTGAACATTTTTTCCCGGTCCCTTGAAAAATACTCGATAAGTTGAAAAAAAAAACAATATTAATTGGTTCCCTCGGTAATTGGAAGTTAAAGGAATAGTATCTTGCCTTGGAATTGTATCATTATTCTTGTCTCAAATAAATTGCCGTGTCATCCTGAATTTTGTCTTTCCTAATTTTCTACGTTACAAAATCATCGTATCCTCGTGATAATATTCAGAGCAGATTGTTTAATTATAACAGATAAATTAGAATATTTATCTTGATTTTTTTTAGGCGAAAAGTTATTTCAAAATTTTATTTGCTAGAAACCTTCCCAGTACTATTCTAAATAACTTTCCAAAGTTTCATGGCGTTCCAATGAGTGGTTTGGTCAGGCATAAAGGACAGACACACATACATTTATTTTTTTATATATGTCATAATTTGTATATAACTAGATGTAACCCCACAACAATATATGCAATGTATGTAAAAGGTTTTAATAAAAGCTAGGCCTGAGCGAACTGGGAGAGAAGAAACAACCATTACCAGAATTTCATGATCCAGGAAGCAAAAGTTATTACCCAGGAACTAATAAAACTAAGTTCAAAGACCTTCTTCTTCTGGGTCCCTGGAAATCATGAGACGAACAATGGAAGCACCAATATCCAATGAGAGTCCAGTCGAAATAACTAACAGCCAATCGACAGTCGCCAACGAGACGATTTCCACCAATGAGAGCACTAGAGAGTTAACGAGTTAAATCTTGGACTCAATTTAGTTAGTAGGGAGCTGGATCTGACAAGGAACAGTTGGGAACTCGCCATCACCGCAGACAATACGCTTAAGCCCTTCTCATCACCAAGTTACGCTATCTTCAGCATGTTAACAGTCTAGCCATCAGTCAAATACGCCAATAGTCTAAAGCCCTTCTCTCCCTTGATCGCTGGTCCTATATTTCACTTCCATCCTGTGTCCTCGTTATTTCCCCTGTGAGAAAACCTTACTATTTCAGCCAATGACTATCATAGGTGAATTCTCATTTTCAAATTAACAGATGGCACGCTAATGCGCAATATAGGCATGCATGCTGAAGTTTATACATTAGCAAACAAATATTTAGAAATTTAATTTTGATACATACTCAAATTATTCTATTTCGCGAGGTTCATCAATTTTGAAGCAATTTTTTCATTCAATATTTTTTGACCATCTTAACTTCAGTGACAAATTACATTAACATCAATGAACAAATAAATTTACTGTTAAAGTTGATATATAATTGAAATTAATATTTTGACAGCAAATTATTTTTTTCTCATAATATTAATTATTCAGTGTCACATAGTGATTTATATAGAAATTTATTTTCACTCCTTTTGAAGGGCAGAAATGCTCCAAAGATCGGCCAATTGAAATATTACATGACACTCTTCGCTTCACTATTTTGTACTTTAAATAACTATTGCTCAAGGTGATTATTTAACTTAAAATATTGTTGGAATGTCCACTCTTTTTAAGCGCTAGACAACAGGCTGTTAATAATGTTGTAGATCTAATCATTTGTAAATACTAGAGATAATTGTCACAGATTTAACCATTTTGTCATACGTTTAGCGAAATTTTTCAATGAAAAATATCTATTTTATGTCTATATATGTATGTATATTTATATCTAAAATATCGAATACCTTATTTTCTTTTTAAAATAAGTTTCAAGCTTATATTTGAATATATTTGAATACAATATCTGATTCAATTCATAGGTAAATCTAACTTTCTATGTTTCGTTGCATAACTTTGTATGTTTTTAATTTTGAGAAATCCATATAGAATTATTAATTAAATGTCAAATCTTGGATCAAATTTATTGATTACATTTAAGCAAAAAAGGTTTATTTTCTATCCAAAAAATGTTTATTTTAATAGACTTTGTATGTATAACGAAATTTAAGAATTGTGGTCTGTTAATTCACAATTGATTTTAAAATAAATTAAAACCTTGACCTCTTGAACATTATTTTTTATTTTATTGAATGTAATATCAAACACACACACACACAGAAATATAGGAAAAATAAAAGGTTATAACATCATATAGATATTAATTTTATAACGATTATTTAACTAATGAATATGGTATCAAAAATATTACTAACGAAAATAATATTGTGAAAAGAAAAAAAGGGAATCTTCTTATCGTGCAACAGAAAGTTCCTGACGGCTTGCGCTATTTATCGGAAAAAATATCAACTATTCATGGATATTTAATTATTCCAGAATTGTCGAAATACCCATTCTTGATTAACAAAGAAAAGCTAACCTAGAAGCTGTACCTCAACGACCAAAACTGTTCATTCAGGCATCCTGAAAATAATGAAACGGGTAGTTAAGAGCAGAATTGCATGAGAACGCTAAAAAATATGATATAATAGTAATATTTTATTAAGTAATAAAGAAATATTATTTATTGTGAAAATAAAACTAATATTATTATTAACTTTAAAGTCTAGATAATATTGATTGAACCTACTCACAAAACGCGTTAAATAATTATATTTTAAAATATATTACTTTGAAAAATATATATACAATAAACAAATGTTTAAAATACAATATAACGCGGCTGATGATTGTAAAACGAAAATTGCAATTATACCGCGAATGTTTCTTTTATAAAATCGAAATTTATTTTCAAAGAGAAATAGCGACATTTCTAACTTTAAGGTTCTTAAAGTTAGAAATGTCGCTATTTCTCTTTGAAAATAAATTTCGATTTTATAAAAGAAACATTCGCGGTATAATTGCAATTTTCGTTTTACAATAAACAAATGTCTACGTAATTTTATTATTTTGAAGAATTTTCATAGTTTTGGTTAAGCCCACCACCTATTGTAATTATTTGAAGATACCAAAAATTTAATTGAAAGTATAATAAAAAGTAGAAATGTACAAAATAAATGAATGTCTGGCAATATATCTACAATTAACATAATAAATTAGCAGTTTCTTCAAATATATTTGTTGCTATATAATTTTAAAAGCATTATTGAGCAACAAATATAATTTTCACAGCATTATTTCTGTTCCTTCTGTTGGCGTTCTGCCGTCTAAAGGTTCATGTGAACGTGGTCAGGATATGCCTTTTTTGATTTTAATTATTATTTTTTTCTCTTGTCCCATTTATTATATTTAAAGTATGCGAATGCGTTTAAACATTTAATAGCTATATGTTGTTCGCTTATAATATTCAAAAATTGGATTTTTTGTATGTGAAATTCAATTAGTACAATATATTCAGATTTTTGATTGTCCAAACTTTTATTGATATGATTTTTGTAAGAGAAAGAAAATTAAAACCTTAATCTAGAGTATTTTTTATATGAAATAGTAAAGCCCTCGAAATCCTTAAACTATTCACAAATGTTCAAATCGAATTTAATCATTGTTTATTTACAAATGAAATTCAGATTGAGCCTATTTCAGCCTTTAACGCCATTTTATTTCAGTGTAAAACATTTCTCTTACCTTTTTATCTTTAATATATACTAGACGCCGACCCGGGCTTCGCCCCGGGATTGACCCGTGTGCATATCTACCCGAGTGATATATATTTAGATAAGATTTTTTTTTAAATAATTGTTTTTACTCAAGGGAATGTTTGTAGTCTAGTACGTTGATATAATCAATCTATCTGAATATTAGGAAAGGTCAGGTAATTTTTTTGTAGGGTGATGCTCTGAAAAAGAACGCTATACCACTTTATCACTAAACAAATTGGCGAGTCAAAAATAAGCAACCTAAACAATCCATTAGCTTTGCAAGATAAGAATAGAAATAGAGAAATGCATGCAAAATTTTCAACACAAATCAAAATCTTTAATCCTCATTATTTTTTTAGTTTTTTTTTTTTGCTTATCCCTAGTACACGTGGTACAGGCCA
This sequence comes from Cordylochernes scorpioides, assembly GCA_030710605.1. NCBI lineage: Eukaryota > Metazoa > Arthropoda > Arachnida > Pseudoscorpiones > Chernetidae > Cordylochernes > Cordylochernes scorpioides. The sequence goes on along the minus strand of CP092883.1, from coordinate 22,188,463 downwards.
TGATAAGCATGGTGGGTAGTTAGCGACTGCTTTTTACTGTAAGCGCACCACATGTCTACACATGTGAAAGCAGTTCGACTTTGCACTTACAAATGTGCCAGAGCCCCGTTTGGTTACTTGCACTCGCTGGTGGGGTTGGACTTTTGCAAGAATCGGGGGGGCCATTGGAGCATTTTTTTTTTAACAGAAAAAAGTGTCCAATGCGGGGATCGAACCCGGGACGTAGTGGTCGTATTTTGTTTCTATTACATTACATGGAATAGTTTTTTTTTTTCTAATAAAATTTACTGACCTCTTTGTTCACTGAAACCGAAACAATTTGATGAAACTATTGATATAATCAATCTATCTGAATATTAGGAAAGGTCAGGTAATTTTTTTGTAGGGTGATGCTCTGAAAAAGAACGCTATACCACTTTATCACTAAACAAATTGGCGAGTCAAAAATAAGCAACCTAAACAATCCATTAGCTTTGCAAGATAAGAACAGAAATAGAGAAATGCATGCAAAATTTTCAACACAAATCAAAATCTTTAATCCTCATTATTTTTTTTTTTTTGCTTATCCCTAGTACACGTGGTACAGGCCATGATAATCATGGTGGGTAGTTAGCGACTGCTTTTTACTGTAAGCGCACCACATGTCTACACATGTGAAAGCAGTTCGACTTTGCACTTACAAATGTGCCAGAGCCCCGTTTGGTTACTTGCACTCGCTGGTGGGGTTGGACTTTTGCAAGAATCGGGGGGGCTATTGGAGCATTTTTTTTTTAAACAGAAAAAAGTGTCCAATGCGGGGATCGAACCCGGGTCGTAGTGGTCGTATTTTGTTTCTATTACATTACATGGAATAGTTTTTTTTTTTTCTAATAAAATTTACTGACCTCTTTGTTCACTGAAACCGAAACAATGTGTATGTTAGACCTCTCTTTGTTCAACCTTACACATTGTTTAGGTCTCTTATTAGGTGCAAGATGTATACTTATGCTAAAATGGTAATTTGGGTAAACATAGGTAAATTCATGTTGGGCAGTATTGTTCAGCAAGCCAACACAGATATAACATTACGGTATGAAGCAAGTTGTGCTAAAACTAATATTTCCAATCAAATTATCAAAAAATAACACATACTATGTAATATAAACACATGTATGTAAAATAAACACAATAAAATAACCAATAATTAAAAACCATAAATTTTTCTAACACAGTATACTTCTTAAGTAAGAATACCTTACCATGAAGGTTGAAAACCCTACACATTGAAACATGTGAAAAATGTAGCATGTGTGGTGTATGATGGGCTTGAAGAGAAAATATTTAAAAAAGATATTTATTGAAACTTTTGTAATACCACACAAAATATGCATATTTACAGTTACAACTTGTCTAGCACCAAAAGATGTCATTTGGAATATAGAGTTATATCTACGGATATGCAGCAAGAAGGACTTCGATAGAGGATGTAGGCCAGAGAGCAAAGAGAAAATAGGTTCTGGAGGGGACTCAATAGCAAGTAGAGAAACTCTACCTTGTTTACAACAGAGGCCAAAGGGTTCATCTCTAAATCTCAAAGCAGAGCAAAACTGGCATACCCGAGACATTTGGCCTATATCGACAGATGAATCAGCTGTATAATCAATATGGGTATTATACTGCAAACCTGAAAACGGCTTATGAGTCCAAAGCTGAATACGCTGAACAGGAACTTGCATAGTTTTTGCAGCTGCGACGCGGGCTTCAGAATACCTAAGACGGCGAAGCGCACGACGCGTCTCACTTTGAAGTGGTGGCTCAATAGCTATAGCATTCCTATATCTCCTGGAAGCAGCCGTATTCCTACCAATTAAAGGTCGGCTGCGGCGAGGCATATTCTGAAAAAAAATATTGAGATTAATAACAAAAGCTTAAAAACCAGCAATTTATAAACAAAGCATAAAAAATACCTGTCTTTTTGAGGTAAAAATCAAAATTCCTAAATTTTTTCTTCAAAATAACCTCCTAGATATGTTAAAAAGATTATAAAAAACTAAAAGCATAATATTAAAGCTAAAAAATTAATGTACAAAACCATTTATCATTAAAAAGCCTCAAAAATAGACCAACCGCAGGACACGGCAATGAAAAAGCATGCTTTTTTGAGGAAAAAAATAGAAATAAGAAAAATAAGAAATAAGAAAAAAGCATGCTTTTTCTTCAAAATAACCTTCCAGATATGTTAAAAAGATTATAAAAACTAAAAGCATAATATTGAAAAAAAAAAAGCTAAAAAAATAATGTACAAAACCATTTATCATTAAAAAGCCTCAAAAATAGACCAACCGCAGGACACGGCAATGAAAAAGCATGCTTTTTTGAGGAAAAAAATAGAAATAAGAAAAATAACAAATAAGAAAAAACCTGTCTTTTTGAGGTAAAAATCAAAATTCCTAAATTTTTTCTTCAAAATAACCTCCTAGATATGTTAAAAAGATTATAAAAAACTAAAAGCATAATATTAAAGCTAAAAAATTAATGTACAAAACCATTTATCATTAAAAAGCCTCAAAAATAGACCAACCGCAGGACACGGCAATGAAAAAGCATGCTTTTTTGAGGAAAAAAATAGAAATAAGAAAAATAAGAAATAAGAAATAAGAAAAAAGCATGCTTTTTCTTCAAAATAACCTTCCAGATATGTTAAAAAGATTATAAAAAACTAAAAGCATAATATTGAAAAAAAAAAGCTAAAAAATTAATGTACAAAACCATTTATCATTAAAAAGCCTCAAAAATAGACCAACCGCAGGACACGGCAATGAAAAAGCATGCTTTTTTGAGGAAAAAAATAGAAATAAGAAAAATAACAAATAAGAAAAAAGCATGCTTTTTCTTCAAAATAACCTTCCAGATATGTTAAAAAGATTATAAAAAACTCAAAGCATAATATTAAAAAGCTAAAAAATTAATGTACAAAACCAGTTATCATTAAAAAGCCTCAAAAATAGACCAACCGCAGGACACGGCAATGAAAAAGCATGCTTTTTTGAGGAAAAAAATAGAAATAATTTTCTAAAATACAAAATACAACCCCTATATGTTAAAAAAAACTATAAATAATCTAAATATAAAATACTTAAATAAAATACTTAATACTTAAATAAAATTTTGAAAAAGGACCTCAAAAAGACAAATAAATGAATCTGTTAAAGAAATCCCTCGCTTATTTAAAAATATAAATAACCTATTTTTTAGATACAACCCATATATGTAGAAAATATAATAAATAAACTGTATTTAAAAGATAAAAGCAATAATTAAAAAACTCCATAAGAAAATTTAAAAAAGGACTTCAATAAATAAATACCAAATATTTCGAATTAGAGCAGTTATTTTAAACGGCGAATTAGATCAGTTAAATCTAAAAATGAAAAAATATATATAAATAAATAAAACATACAAAATATTTCAAGAGCAGTTATTAAGCTACGCTTGGCATCATAATGTTCGCATGTAAAGCTATTTCAGGCCTTACATATTTCTAACAACCTTTTTGAAATAGGTTTTTGAAACATGGAAATGAAAATATATATATAAATAAATAAAACATACAAAATATTTCAAGAGCAGTTATTAAGCTACGCTTGGCATCATAATGTTCGCATGTAAAGCTATTTCAGGCCTTACATATTTCTAACAACCTTTTTGAAATAGGTTTTTGAAACATGGAAATTATAATACTTCAAATAAATAGAAATAGAGTGAACACAAATAAAACATACCAAATATTTCGAATTAGAGCAGTTATTTTAAACGGCGAAGTAGCGGAAAGTAGCGGAAAGTAAACACTTTTGAAAGTATAAATACTTTTACTCTGTTGAATTTTTTTGTATTTTATCGATAACAGCAAAGTTATGTATTTTAAAGTTAGGAAAAATATTTTGATGTTAAGCAAAACCTGCTCCATCTCGTTTTACATAAATGTTGAAAATTTGGTTGAAATTGATGCATTGTAACGAAAGTTTATAGTGATGTACTCTTATGAAATTTGCATTTTATTAATATAGATATCAATAAATGTGTACAAAAATATATTTCTCAAAAAAAAATGTATTTAAAACGTAATTTTGAATAATTAGACCCAACTTTCTGAGAATTTTCGTAAATCTTGTTTTTGCTTATCCCTAGTACACGTAGTATAGTCCATGATAATCATGGTGGGTAGAAGTAGGCGACTGCTTTTACTGTAAGTGCACCACATGTCTACACATATAATAATTAATAAGAAAAAATACATTTTCAAAAAAAGCTCTTATTTAAATTCAGCAAAAGGGAAAAAATAAAATATTTTCTTTTCTGTCTTTTAGCAATTAGATGTATCTGAGTGAAAGAAAAAGCGGCGGGGGACGATCATTTATTTCGAACTTAATGAGATTTAATATGTAGCAACTGATTAGCTATTTTGTGTTTGCTATATTTTTACCTCTCCTCTAAATATTATCGTCCCCCGCCGCTTTTATTTTAACTCAGATACATCTAATTGCTCAATTATAGAAGATACAATATTTTATTTTTCCTTTTTATTGCATTTTAATAAATGCTTTTTATTAAAATGTATTTTTACTTATTAATTTAGTTTTTGGTCAGAAATTTACAAAACTTAGAATCAAAAGTTCACTGAGGATTAAGCCTTAAATAGACGGAAGCCTTCTCACGGCGGGTTGGTCAATTCTTTGTAAGGGGCGTAACATAAGACTTAAAAGGAAATATAGAAATTTGTTCATTCCTGGCTATTCCGACCACTCAGAACTCTGAATATTTGTACACTTGCATTGTTCATTGAATTGAGAGAGTGTTAAATTTTCACATTTCTATGTGATCTGAAATTATATTAAAATTAATTTACAAAATATGAAAGGCAATTTGGAAATTTGTTTCAAGCGTCTGTGCGAGGACTTACATTCATTAATAGGAATAAAATAAGAAAATATCTTTGTAAACCATAAAATATTTGAAGAATAAAAAAATATATTGTATAAAACCTAATAGACATTTTTAGCTTTTTTAAGCTTTTATTTGAGAGTTAACGAGGAACCACGTTTACCTGGTGGATAACTCTTCGATAATGGTGGATTCTTCTTAATTGTTAATAAGCTACATAGAACTGAACATGATAAGAAAGAAAATACTATGATTTCATCAAGGAACAACTTTTTTTGTTTATCCCTAGTACACGTGGTACAGGCCATTATAATCATGGTGGTTAGAAGTAGACGACTGCTTTTACTTTTAGTGCAAAACATGTATACACATGTGAAATTTTTAACCTACAAATATGCCACAGCACGTTTGGTTATTTGCACTCGTTAGTGGCGTTAGACTTTTGCAAGAATCGGGGACTATTGGAGCATTTTTTTTTCAATCAGAAAAAAATTGCCCAATGCGGGAATCGAACCCATGTCGTAGCGGCCGAAAACCAACGGTTTAGACCATCCAAAGAACAACTAAAATTTTCCAGTAATTTATATACAACACACAGAAGATATGATCATTATAAATGAAAATGTTATATATCTTGATTCATTTGATAAAATCAAGAATTGATTTATTAGAAAACCAATACCTAGACAATATTTTGCCAAAATAATTTACATTGTTATAAATGTATAATATTAGCTTTTATAATTCTCAAATAAAATAAACTATTGTTAAAATGTTGCAACACCTTTAAACCTGTATGTATGAAATCTATTATGTTTTCCCCAACCACCTTTATTTGTACTCGTTTAAATCATATTGTAGATTTTGGTAAATTCCCATCCCTGGCCACTTTATTTTTCCGTTTAACATTACTCTTCACAATTCATCCTTTCATATTTCATCCCTAAGGTTAGAAATAATCGTTATTTCTCTTTAAAATAAATTTAGATTTTTCGTTCAAAAGAAACATTTGCGGTATAATTGCCAAATTTCGTTATACAATCATAAGCCGCATTATATTGTATTATAAATATTATCCTATATTGATAAGGCACAATTTAGATTATAGATTATAAACACAAGGAAATAAGACTAAATACAAATAAATTAATATTGTGTGATGTTTGAGTAACAGCGTTGTTACCATATTCAGATAAGAGTGCCGAATGAGAAAAAATATCACAGCATGCTTTAAATAGTCTAATATGTTTTAAACATGCTGAGATATTTTTTTCTGATTCAGAACTTTTGTCTGAAGATGGTAACAACGTTGTCACACACTATATATTTATTTGGAAATGGTCTTATTACCTTGTGTATATCCTATTATATTATATATTGTTACGATTATTTTATAGATACAATGTTGATATATTTTGAAAGTGAACATTAATATCAATTCAACTAGCAAATAGTGTCTCTCTCTCGTTTTGAAAATTACTTTTACCAAACAAAGAAATTCACAAGATGTTGAGGTGGTGGGGTCCAATGAAGAGCCTCAGTTGGCTCCATACATCTCTATCACAGCAGTCGCAATGTACACTAAATTGCTCCCTTGTCCATCCTTGGATCGCTCCCTTGTCCATCGCTACTGGAGCTGCAGGCGTTTCAGGCCCCTCATCATCGAAGCCTTCAGTGTCCTCGGGCGACCCCCTGACTTCCCTCATCCTGGCGTCGGCCAAATCCATCATCTAACGGTACTTCGTACAGGTTGGGCTGACCAGCGGAACAGAGGACCCGCTCATTGCCTGGGAAAGAAGACTCACTCGCCGGGGTACATCCCCCGCATGATCATCTGTATATTAGTTTATTTGTTTACATTTTTAATGTAAATTATTGACAAGAGGTCAATTAAATTTGTTTCAATTGTCAAGATTGTCATAGAGGTTATACACTCAATGACTCACATATGTGAATTCTCAATTTCAAACATAACAGATGGCTAGCTAATGCTTCATAACAATATAGTCATACATACACACACACACAAAGCCTTTATTAAGACATTAGTCTTATACAGATTCTCCGTACAAGGTGCAATATCAGGAAAGGAGCAGCACAGGAAACCAGTAGTTCCGCAACTATATACAATTATTAGTAATAGGAAAAGTAAGATTTAATATGAAAGGTCGACGCCATCGCCCCAAGTCTTCAATTCCATAAGCGCGGAGAATATAGTTATACTTGCTAAAGTCTATACTTTAGCAAAATAAATTTAGATATTTAAATTTTATACCTACTCAAATAATTATATTTCGCGTGGTTCATCAATTTTGAAGCAATTTTTCAATTTAATACTTCTTTGACCATCTTAACTTCAGTGATAAATTACAATTAACACACTGAACAAATATTACCCTGTTGAATTCGAAATAAAATTTTAAAAAACTTTTGAAAATAATTATTTATTTTTTATAATATTAACTAGCGGACGTACCCGGCTTCGCCCGAGGTTTTACCCGAGTAAAGGTTTGTCTAGCGAACAATTCTCTAAAAACTTATTTAAAAAATATATATATTTTGATAATTTGAAACTCGTAAATTTGAATCTCTCGATAAAGTGAACATTTTTTCCCGGTCCCTGTGTGCCGTGTCATCCTGAATTTTGTCTTTCCTAATTTTCTACATTAGAAAATCTAAGTTTTATCTAGTGAACATTTTTTCCCGGTCCCTTGAAAAATACTCGATAAGTTGAATAAAATCAATATTAAATGGTTCCCTCGGTAATTGGAAGTTAAAGGAATAGTATCTTCGCCTTGGAATTGTATCATTATTCTTGTCTCAAATAAATTGCCGTGTCATCCTGAGATAATCTTACTTTTGATAAATAATATTTAAGATAACAAACTTGGAAAACAACTTATAGATAAAAGACTTGTTATCATCGTCACAATGGGGGAGCTGCTTGCGAGTTAAATCTACAAATCTGCAAATAACTCTAAGGATATTCAAGATATTCATGAAATTATTTTTCAAAAACCTTCCCGGTGATATACCTAATAATATCCCAAAATATCACGGCGATTGGATGTATGGTTTTTGAATCTATAGAGTACAGACAGACAGACATTCAATTTTATATATATAGATTAATCAATGTCACATGTTGAATTATTCGAAAAAATATTTTTACTCCTGTTGAAGGGCAGAAATGCTCAAAAACTGGACAAATAAAACCTTACATGAAGCTCTTCGCCTCAATATTTTGTACTTTAAATAACTGATGCTTAAGGCGATTATACAACTTAAAATACTGCTTTAATTCCCACTCTTCTTCAACGCTAGACAACATACAGTTAATAATGTTGTAGATCTATATCAATTTGTAAATACCAGAGAGAATTGTCACAGATTTAACCATTTTTGTCATACGTTTAGCGACAATTTTCAATGAAAAATATATATTTTATTTCTATAAATGCATATATATATATGCTATATATTAAATATTTTATTTTATTTTTTAAAATAAGTTTCAAGATTATTTTTGAATATATTTAAAGACAAGAGCTAAAGTCATTCATAGGTAAATCTAACTTTCTATGTTTCTTTGCATAACTTTGTAGGTCTTTAATATTGAGAAATCTATATGAAATCATTAATTAAAGGTCAGATTTTGGATCAGCTTTATTGATTACAAATTATCAGAAAAAGGTTTATTTCCTATTCAAAAATATGTCGTTTAATTAACCTTGTATGTGTAACGAAAGTTTAAGAATTGTGGTCTATTAATTTACAATTGATTTTAAAATGAATTGAAACCTTTACCTGCTGAACATTCTTTTTAATATTAATGGATGTAATAACAAGCAGAAATATATTGAAAAATAAAAAATAGAAAGTTATAGCTTCATATGGATATTATTTTTATAACGATTATTTAAGTAATGAATATCGTATCAAAATAGTACTAACGAAACTAATATTGAGAAAAGAAAAAAAAGGCATCATCTTATCGTGCAACTGAAAGTTGCTGACTGCTTGCGCCATCTTTTGGAATAAATATCAACTATTCGTGGATTTTTAATTATTCCAGAATTGACCAAATACCCATTCTTGATTAATCAAGGAAAGATAACCATGTAAGCGTTTTGGGCTGTTGGCCCTTAACAGCGTGGTGCAAGCTGTATCTCAACGACCAAAAACTGGTCATTCAGGCATCCTAAAAAAATAATGAAACGGGTAGTTAAGGCCAGAATTCCATGAGAACAATGTGAAATAATAGCAAAAATGTATTAAGTAATAGTATAATAAAGAAATAGTATTTATCATTGAAACTAATATTATTTTTAACTTAAAAGTCTAGAAAATATTAATTGAATGGAAACCAAAGCTTTATGAATAATTATATTTTAAAATATATTACTTTTAAAAATATATCTTTGAAAAAATATTGTTTTGTCTATGTCTCAAAATATATTTCGATATAAATTGTAAACATTATTAAAAGCTCATCCTGATGTACAATAAACAAATGCCTACTTAATTTTATAATTTTGAAGATTTTTCGCAGTGTTGAATAACCCCACCACCTATAGTAATTATTTGAAGACACTAAAAATTTAATAATTATATTTTGAAACTGCGTTTTTTATAATAAATTAATATTCATTTTCAAGTTTTCACAATATTGAATAATATTATAATTATTGATTAGTTATATAGTTAATTTTATTTATTTTATTAATAGATATCTCAGTATAATATATATATAATATTAAATTTATTTGTGTTTTCTTTTATACATATATATACAGATGGCGCTCTGCCTTCTGTAAAGCACATGTGCTCCTGGTCAGGATATGCCATTTTCATTTTCAATATCAACACCTGGCCTTTTTATTATTTTTTATATTATTTTTTCATATATATGTGACAATATCGTTGCGGAATTTCTTGTTGTTCGATTTGAATGGTGAGGATTGGTTGAAACGCAGTCGTTGAGTGGCAAGTGAAGCATACAGTTAGGAATAATCAGGACACGTGATGGGGTTTGAAAATAAAAGGCAACTGGGTTGGAGGAAAGAAAGCTTGAGAAGAGCGGAGCGATTTTGATTGTTAATTATCTGATCACATGGCGGTGATTGACTTAGCTATGGGATGAGCGGAGGGAGAGAGGTCCAGAGAGTAGATGTTACCTCGTTGGGAGCGAAGGAGCAACTACATAGGTGTTGTTCCTATGAGAGCGAAATCACTACTGACCATTCTTGCTTCTCGATTTAACACCACGAGTTGTCTTCTTTCCCATTGGTCGAAGGATGGAACGTGCCCGTTTTTCTATTGGTTGACCTACTTAGTTATTGCTTCCTAATTGGACCAGCGGCTTTCTTTGGTGGAAGATACGACCGGCCTGGTCAGGAAGTATCGGGTGTTAGTTCGACTCTATTTACTTCCGCGGTTATCAAATACGTCCGGTCCTGCTCCGGAAATTTGGGCGTCTCTCAACTAATATAACTTCTGCAGTCACCAGATACGTCCGGCCTTGCCAGGAAGTATTGACTGTACAAGTTATTTATACTTGTGCCCGCTTTACTGCCTGCTTCCTATGTCTTGTTGCTACTTTCTTTCCTCCAGTTACCTTATTCTTTATTAAATCTTTGAAAATCATACATTGTACATGCATAGTGGGTCGGGGATGCATACAATTATATACAAATTATGACAGATGCGCCCCCTACATGTGAAGAATTCAAGAAGGGGTTAGCCTGAGAGAATTCTGTAAAGTAAAAAATAATTTGTGGGAAAATTAGTTGTGGGTATTGAGAGGCTATATACAAGCATGGATGGTGATATAAGAGGTAAAATAGAATAGTGTTGATGATATAGGTTGAGTATAATTAATAGAAATCAAAAATTTTTTTAATTGTAAGAAATCAAAATGAATGTTATGGTACATAGTGGATTAAAAAAAAAGAAAATGCGCCTAACTAATTTCTACTCGAAATTGGAAAAAAAAATCGAGGGAGTTCTATTAGGGCTTTTGAGAAATCAAAAATATTATAAAAGTTGGAAGAAATCAAAGTGAATGCTTGGTGCATGGTGAGAAAAAGGAAAAATGCCTAACTATACTCTACTCGAAATTGGGAATGGAAATCGAGGGAGTTCTATTAGGGCTTTTGAGAAATCAAAGTAAATATAAAAGTTGGAAGAAATCAAAGTGAATGCTTGGTGCATGGTGAGAAAAAGGAAAAATGCTTAACTATACTCTACTCGAAATTGGGAATGGAAATCGAGGGAGTCCTATTAGGGCTTTTGAGAAATCAAAAAATAAAAATAAAAATAAAATTTCATAAGGTATTTTGAAATCAAATAAAAAAAATAAAAAGTGGTTGAGCGAAATCAAAGTTGAGTGCTTGGTTAAAAAAAAAAGAAAAATGAAAAATAAAAAGGTTTCAACAATAAAGGATGATTTAATGTTTTTAGTTTAACCGAAAATCAATGAGTTTTCGTTGATAATTGAAGTTATGGCAATATAAGCTAAGTGGTAAATAGAATGATAATTGATAATTAAAAATGATAATAATTTGAATAAGTTGTTAAATTGGTTAAATATTTTGAATTTAATTGAAAAATAGTAAAATTGGTTAATGTATAAACAAAAAAAATGTATTGAATTGGACCCTGTTGTATCTATATGCCCCGATCTAGATGTTTTAATTGCTCAATTATGCCCTATAAATTTTTGTCTTTGTGTGTGTTGTGAAAAATGTTAGAAGCCTGTAAAGTAATTGATTACTTATAATAGGGATGTGAGCTCATTTAGAATGTCTGTGTGTCGTCTTGTGGGTGTTGAATTAGATTGTAAAAAATCGATATGTAGTTCGAATTGGGATCCAAGACTGGCGATAGGGAGGAGTCTGTGGAGGGGAAAAGCGATGACCGATCTAAAAATTACCCTCCCTTGTTTGCAAGTAATTGGATCCGGAAGTGGGGGAACTACGTTTCCTGTCCGCCTAATTGATTTTGTGTGTGACTTGCATCTTGTTTTTGGAGGGTGACTTCTCAGACATTGGTTGGTCATCTTTCAGTCACTTCTATCTCCTCGGAATCTATTTAGATTTTATGCAAAGATGTTTCCTAATGTTTGTCCAAAATTAAAAACTGCCTCTTGTAGTTCGAAAATTTTATGAGCGGGCATGGTATAGATAAACAAATAATTAAGAAATAAAATTGGGATACATTTGTATGGTAGAACTAACAAACAAAGGATGAAAATCAGATGAAAGATAGGGTATTGCCCCATGTTCTTCCATATTTTTGTAAATGGGGACTCTGAAATATTTGTTTGAACCTTATTAATTGTAGAATTTAAATGATTGGTAGGTTCGCAGTTCTCTTGTTTGATCGTTAATGGTTTTATTAGCGATATGTCGGCGGTAATTGATTTAAGTTGAGATGTGTGATCGTTTCTCTGACGTGGGTGGTGTAATATTGGCATTGTTTGTGTTGTGTGTACGCTGTGCTTTATGTACGAATTTTGTTTTGTTTTGGGGCCTGTGTCGGTATTTTTACGTGAAGGTTGGTCGGATTCATCGATTCTTCTAGCGAATCGGCAGGTGGGGCAGGTTTTTACCTGTTTTGCGATGTCTTGTGTCATGTTCTGCCAATAATATTGTGACGAGATGAGTCTCGTCATCTTGGAGATGTTTGGATGGTGGTGTTGTGTGTGTACGGACTTAAGAAGTCTGGCTGTAAGTGAAATTGGGACTAGAGTTTTAAGTACTCCTTTTCGGGAGACGGTGCGCAGTTCATTGTGATCCATAGTCACGCGAGATTTTCCCGGTGGAGAAGACTGTTGGCTCTTTATGAGTGGCGCATCTAGAAAGCCACAAAATGGGATACGAGTTACAACGCCCGTTTCATATTGTTGTACTCCATTTATGCTACGGACCTCATATTCGTATCTTGACAGTCTTAACCTCCATCGAAACAATCTGCCTGACGGGGCTTTGATCTCTTTCAACCACTGCAATGCAGGATGGTCAGAAAGTATTGTAAACTTTCTGCCCATTAGACAGGCGCGGAAGTTATCCACACTTTCCACAATGGCTAGGCATTGTAGTTCCAAGTCTGAATAATTTCGCTCGTGACCACGCAGAGAGCGGCTGAAATGTTGAACTGGGTATGTCTTCCCATCAGGGTAGACTTGTTTAAGAATGCCTGCAATGCCGAATGTTGAGGTGTTACAGTGCACCTGGCATGGCAGACCTTCTTGGTAAAGGTATAATGTGGGGTGTGTGGTAAGGCTTTCTTTCAGGTTAGTGAACGCTTTCTGGCATTCGTCACTCCAGACCCACATGACATCCTTTTTTAGAAGGTTGACAAGTGGCGTCCGCAAGCGGGCGTGTTCCGGAATGAACTCTTTATAGGCGTTCACAGCTTTTAGGAAAGATCGCAATGTTTTTCGATTGTGTGGTTGTTTGGTGGCGTGAATTTTTTCTATGTTTTGTGTAGACGGGATGATTGTATTATTCTTAACGGTTGTGCATGCGCTTGTTGGTTGTTGTTGTCTTTTGGCGCGCGTGTTGCGTTTGTTGTGCGGGTTTTGCGTGTTTGTTGCGTGGTGACGTATGGGTGTGCGTATGTTGTGAGGTATATTTGCGTGATTATGGCGTGGCGACGTATGGTCATGTATGGATTTTGTGTGGTAAGTGGGTGAGCTGTGTCGGTGTACGGACACTTTTTTGGGCATTATTGGAATTGTAGGTTGAAGTCGTGGTGGCTTTATATGTTGTGGGCATGAAAAGTTGCGTGGTGTGAGATTAGAATGGTGGCATGTAAATATTTGAGGTTTGGGCAATGAATGCAGGCAAGGGTTTCCATGTGTGAAAGCTTTGTGTGCTGTACGAGTCCTTTGGGACAGGTTTTGGTCTAGCCCGTGCTTGCATTCATTTGGTACATGTTTAGATACATGGTTAAAGGGGTAGGTAGGGTTAGATAAGAGTTCAAAGTTAATTCTTGACGCCATAGGGGGGGTGCCTACCTTAGTCTCGAAAGGGCTGCTCGGCTGGGACGTCTTGGCTTGAGTTGGTTGGCTTGGGGCTCGGGACTGCTCGATGTCGGCATTCGCTGTGCCAGTGCCTCGCGCCGCAGAACTTGCAGTTGGACGGCGGAAGAGGTGCATTCCATGCACCTGGGCGTCGGGGTGTGCTGTGATACGGACCCGTCATTGTGGGTGGTTGATCTTCTCTGAGTCGCGTTGTCGGTACACTGGGCCCGTGGATCCGCTGTACCAGTCGGAACCACTCTCCTAGGTTCTCGGGAGGCACTACGCGGACTAGGCGCTGGTCGTTGAATGGCAGTCCTTCTGTCAGCGTCTCGAGAATCACCTCTTGTGGAAGTCCTAGTTGCAATCCCATGGCGGTTTTCTCCCGGTAGTAGGTCTCTAGGTTGGCTTGCCCAGTAAGCTTCATGGCGAAATATTTCGCAAAGGACGCTTCGCTTGACTCAGGATAGAGATCTAGGAGGGTTTGCCTCACCTGGAAATAGCTCCGGTCGGCCATCCGAAGTTTCCTGAAGAGCTCCAGGGGTTGTCGCACCAGATAGTTTGGCAGGCGGAGTAATTTTTCTTGTTCTCCCATGGAGGCGCCTTCCATTTTTCGGTCGAACGTCTGGAAAAACTGGATCGCGTTGTATGTGCCATCGAAAGGCGGGATTGTCGCCTCAGCTCCTTCAGAAATCTTTACTCGGGTCAGGAGCGCCGATAGCTGGGTGACGGCGTCCGCTAGGGGCGCAGTTGTCTCGCCCGTCTCTCTTACTTCTTGCCTTCTTTCCGTTGTTTCCGTCGGGCCGTCCGACTTTACGCCTATGGGATCCTGATTAAGCTCCATAATATCTTTATCCTGTCGACTTAACCGTTCTGTGACAATATCGTTGCGGAATTTCTTGTTGTTCGATTTGAATGGTGAGGATTGGTTGAAACGCAGTCGTTGAGTGGCAAGTAAGCATACAGTTAGGAATAATCAGGACACGTGATGGGGTTTGAAAATAAAAGGCAACTGGGTTGGAGGAAAGAAAGCTTGAGAAGAGCGGAGCGATTTTGATTGTTAATTATCTGATCACATGGCGGTGATTGACTTAGCTATGGGATGAGCGGAGGGAGAGAGGTCCAGAGAGTAGATGTTACCTCGTTGGGAGCGAAGGAGCAACTACATAGGTGTTGTTCCTATGAGAGCGAAATCACTACTGACCATTCTTGCTTCTCGATTTAACACCACGAGTTGTCTTCTTTCCCATTGGTCGAAGGATGGAACGTGCCCGTTTTTCTATTGGTTGACCTACTTAGTTATTGCTTCCTAATTGGACCAGCGGCTTTCTTTGGTGGAAGATACGACCGGCCTGGTCAGGAAGTATCGGGTGTTAGTTCGACTCTATTTACTTCCGCGGTTATCAAATACGTCCGGTCCTGCTCCGGAAATTTGGGCGTCTCTCAACTAATATAACTTCTGCAGTCACCAGATACGTCCGGCCTTGCCAGGAAGTATTGACTGTACAAGTTATTTATACTTGTGCCCGCTTTACTGCCTGCTTCCTATGTCTTGTTGCTACTTTCTTTCCTCCAGTTACCTTATTCTTTATTAAATCTTTGAAAATCATACATTGTACATGCATAGTGGGTCGGGGATGCATACAATTATATACAAATTATGACATATATATGTATAAACACTTTTTGGTCTAAGTGGTTACAGCCTACTCCACGCTGACGAGCGCCAACAGCGCGAAATGCGTTCGTGGATGGCTTTTCTTGATTTATCAAGAAATTATGTTGGCCAAATATCACGGAGCAAGTTAAATAAATGTTTAGTTTATTTTTGCTCCACTAGATGCCGCTCTGCCATCTAAAAAGCACATGTGCTCGTGGTCAGGAAATGCCTTCTTTTTTTAAAATATATATATATGTAATATTATTCGATTGTTGTTGTTGCTATGTAAGGACCTGTTGACTTACTGTAGGATTGGTGACTTGTGGTTGTTGATGATTGATGATGCAGCCGTTGGTTGAATGGTAGGGTTCCACAGGGAAACTAACGAGACAAACCCAAGATGAGATTGAATCTAAGACTTCGCGATAAAGGAGAGAAAGACTTGAGACTAAATGGAGGTACCTTGCCTTTCACATGATTGAAGAGAATTTTACCTTGGTTGCAGTCGCAGTTGGAGTACCTCATTGCCCCTAGCCTGGTCGCCTGCCTACTGTCTAACTTTGAGTACGAGATCTTCCTCGTTAACTCTCTCGGCTTCTCATTGGTTGGGATCGTCCTACGTGTTTATCTCCCATTGGCTATGAGTTGTTCATGCTTATCTGTGATTGGTTGTTGGTACCTCCATTGTCGTCATGGATGCCATCTTCCACGAAGAAGAAGGTCTTTGAACTTTATTTTTATGGTTCCTGGGTAGTGACCTTTACTTCCTGGATGATGCAATCCTGGTAATTGCTGTTCTCTCTTTTTCGCGAGGCCTAACTTTTATTAAAATCTTTGGACGATACATTGCATAGATTGTGGTGGGATTATATCTTGGTATATACAAATTATCACAGATGCGTCCCCTACATGTGAATAATTCAAAAAGAGGTAGCCTGAAGTGAATTCTGAAAGGGAAAAGTAATTTTTTGGGAAAAAATTAATTACGGGCACTGTGAGACTATATACAAGTATCGTAGGTGAAATAAAAAGGAAAAGCGAATGGTGTTGTTTAAATAATTGTTGAGTAGAAGGAAGAAAAATAAAAATAAAATAATGATGCCTATACAATTCAACTCGAGTTATGGAAAGCTAAATCGAGAGAATTTTTCTGTTAGTGCTTTTGGAAATAAAAAAAAAAATAATAATAATAATTAAAAGAAATCAAATTGAATGCGCTTTGATGCATTGTTGAGTGAGAGAAAAAAGAAAATATGCCTATACAATTCAACTCGAGGTGGGGAAAAATAAATCGAGGCAAATTTTCTGTTAGGGCTTTTGGATATCAAAATAAAAATAATAATTAAAAGAAATCAAAGTGAATGCGCTTTGGTGCATTGTTGAGTGAGAGAAAAAGAAGATGCCTATACAATTCAACTCGAGTTATGGAAAGCTAAATCGAGGGAATTTTATGTTAGGGCTTTGGAAAATAATAAAATAATAAAATGAAATAAAAATATATAAAAATTAAAAGAAAACAAAGTGAGTTTTCGTTGAAAAAAAAAATTATTTGAAAACAAGGTGAGTTTTCGTTTAAAAAAAAATATTAGAAAACAAGGTGAGTTTTCGTTAAAAAAAATTGTTCAGTGGTTAAAAAAGTAAAATTGGTTTATAACAAAAAATAAAAAAAGAAGTTGTTATATAAATGGTAAATATTTGATTAAGCATTTGAATTTCAAAAATAAAAAAAAATGTAAATGAATGGGGTGAGAAAAAAAAATGTATGTAGAGAGATACGAAAAATCTCTTAGTGATAAAAGTTACATGCCATTGTATCTAGGTCACGCGGCGATTTCCGAGTTTTCAATTGCCCTTGTAGATATTTTGTCTCTTGTGCGACTTGTGGGTGGAAACATTATCCTTCCCAGAATCGCGTTTATATTATGTGTACAGGAGACACGGGAATCTAGTTAACCTTAAGGTTGCATTTGTATTTGTTGTAATGTTTTTGGGGTTGTTTTGTTTTTCAAGATCTCAAGGCCGAGTGTTTTGTATTAATTTGTCCCGAACCTTAATGCGTTCTAGAGGTTTTTATGCGGTCCCCTAGGGCACTTAAGTTGTGCTCGCCTGATATCCACTTCGTTATCGGGAAGTCGTGACAGGAATCGAATCTTTGAATACAGGGTTCGAGGAGGTTCCTCGACCCTTTTAAAGTGGTCGTTTCTTTCTTTCGGAAGAAACGTAAGCTCGAAGGCTTTACTACTTATTTTTTAAATCTTATCTATCTGTTAAGTGGTAATGTGCGTGTTTTTTATTTTTATTTGGCCTTTAGATCTGAATTTTACGTATTGGTCGTGAGTATTGGATGCTTGTTTTATGTGGGTAACATGTAATATTGTTTGGGAGTGTTGGGAAAAGAATCGATATTTTTATAATTGATTGGGATGCGGTGTTTTGAGAATTAAATTTGTTTATTAATATAATATTAATATAATTATATTGATATAATTAAATGTGTTTTTGTAAGAATCGGGATATGAACTCATTGGGATTCCCAGCTGAGTGAATGTCATGGACGACAATTGGTTATAGTAAAGAAAGTCAGGCGAACGTCTTGTAAATCGCGGGAGGCCAGAGATGACCTCAATCGAGTTGGGTCGTTTTTATGACTGGAAGTCGGGGGGTGAGGGAGAGAGGCCCGATGTGGGGAATTTCTAAATTAGTTCCGACTTCCTCTCCCGTGATTGTCTGGGGATCTAACTGCCCGCTGGAAACTTTCTCCCATTATTTCCAACACTAGAATTAGAAATGTATGAAATGCACCGCCTATATGGAAGATGGCTTCCTGTAATTAGTAAAGCCTTTGGGTACGAGTGTGATTCGAACCAACAACCATCAAGTTATCCAGCAGAAATCTAGACCACTCAGCTACCAGCCCAGGGTAAAGCCTTTGGGGCTGTTGGGCATATAGTCCAAGGTAGATTACTATGGTAAATGGGGCGAGGGAATATGGCATAGTCAGAAGACAGATAAAAAGTATTAAGTGAAACATGGGGAACCTGCACATTTTTTCCCATGTTTTCTCCATGAGTTGATGGCTTTGTGGATCGTGTTGTAATTCGATTGGTTGTGGCGGACTTAGTGGAGGAGTAGTTGTGATTGGATCTATTTGTGGATGGGCGATGTCGCGTTTTTTGTTATTGGTGAAGGGTATAAATTGGGTTTTGGTGAAAATGGTGGGATCTAAATGAATGAAAGGTTCGCTGTTCGTTGGTTTGATCGTCAGTGGTTCTGTTGGAAAAATGTCGGGTGTAAGATGCTTGAATGGGAACGTGTAATCGTTCCTGTGTCGTAGAAGGTGTATTTTTGTTATGGCTGGTGTCATGTATTGGGTATTTTTGTGTACGTTATTAGCTTGTTTATGTGGACTGAATCGATGTCTCTTTGGAGAGGTTGGTTAGATATATCGATAAGTTTTGTCAATTGGCAGGTTGGACAGGTTTTAAACCTTTTGTGCAAAGTCTTGTGACATGTCCTGCCAATAATATTAAGCGGAGATGAGTCTCGTCATCTTTGAGATGCCTGAATGATTGTATTGTGTGTGTACTGATTGAAGTAGTTTGTTGGTGAGTGTTTTTGGGATGATTATTTTGGTTACACCTTTGCGGGAAATGGTATGAAGTCCGTTGTGATCAATGGTCAGTTTAGAATCTCCAGATGGGGAAGGCTGATGGCTCTTAATGAGGGGGCGTCTAAGAAGCCACAGAACGGGTTATGCGATATGAGATCCGTTTCATATTGTTGTGCTCCTTTTATGTAACGAACCTCTTATTCGTACCTCGATAGCCGTAATCTCCATCGAAATAATCTGCCTGACGGATATTTGATCGTTTTCAGCCATTGCAATGCGTGATGGTCAGAAAATAGGGTAAATTTTCTGTCCATCAAATAGACGCGGAATTTGTCCACCCTCTCAACGATTGCTAGGCATTCTAATTCAGAGATGGAATAATTCCGTTCGTGTGAACGTAGGGAGCGGCTGAAGTATTGGACTGGGTAGGTCTTCCCATCAGGGTGGACCTGTTTGAGGACGCCTGCTATGCCGAGTGTTGATGCGTCACAGTACACTTGGCATGGCAGACCTTCCTGGTAAAGGTGTAAAATGGGGTATGTGGTGAGGCTTTCTTTCAGGCTAGTGAACGCTTTCTGGCATTTGTCATCCCAAACCCACGTGACATCCTTTTTGAGAAGGTCGTTAAGTGGATTCCGCAAGCGGGCGTAGTCCGGGATGAACCTTTTATAAGCATTCACAGCGCTTAAGAAGGATCGCAATGTTTTGCGATTGTGTGGTGGTTTAATGGCGTGGATGGTTTCGATGTTTCTTGTTAGTGGTGTGGTGGTAGCATCAGTAATGGTGCATGTGTCTGAGTGGTGTTGCTGTCGCCTTTTTGTGCGAATGTCACGCTTGTCGCGCTTGTTGCTATGTTTACGCGTGTGACTGTGGTGTGATGATGTGTGGTCACTGGTGTACCCAGTGTGAGAGTTGTCCTGTTGGATGGACAATGTTTGGGCATTTTTGTTGTGAGTTTGGGCCATAGTGGCCTTGTGCATTGAGGGCATATAATAAGGACAATTGGCCTTAGTGAAAAAATTGTATGTGTGCGCGTGACATCTAGATTGGCATGTTGGCAAGTGGTTTTTGACCAATGGATGCGCGCATTGGGTGCCATGTGCGGAAGGCTTGTGTGCGTTGTGAGCTCTTTGTGACTCCGCCTGGCATTCCCAATAGGCGCATTCATTTGGTATATGGGCAAAATGGTAGGTGGTAGGGGGCAATGGGGCGGCGAGTTGGAACTTAGTGCCTTGATTAAAATCTATTGTTAATTTAAAATTTCGGAGGGTATTTATTCCAAGAATTCCAAATGGTAGAGGTGCTTCCACCACATGGAAATTCTCGTTCTTGGTTATTTTACTTATTGTCAGGGGGAGGGTGATTTGACCTAAGGTCGGTACAAGACCGTTTATGGCCTGTAGGTCTATGGGTTGTTTTTTTGAGTTGCAATTAAGGGAGGTTATATTTTAACTTTTTATAGAGGTTATGGGGCACTATGTTCAAGCTTGCGCCCATGTCAATGAGGGAAGGAGGTGAGAGTTCATTGTGATGGACAGTTTGATCATCAGCTGGCTGACGAAAAGTGGGTGCCTTCCTACCTGGTTGGCGAAAGGCTGGGGCGTCTCGGGCGGCTTGTGCTAGGTTTTGTGATGGATGTTGGGCTGGTTGTGGATGTTGGGCTGTTCGCACTGCCCGCGCTCTCGCGTGTTGAGCTGGTTTGTATGGCGCAGTCCACACACCTGTTTTTCTTGGTGTGCTGGTGTATGGGCCCGACATGTTGGGCGGTTGCTCCTCGAAGGGGGGTAGATCCGTTTCCGCGCTTTGGCTCGTACCTACTTGCGTCAGGGCAGCGGTCAACTGAAGGATAATCTCCGCCAGGGTGCGTGTTTGGTCTATTTCGGCCGCGGTGGCTTGTCCTCTCTCCCTCGTCGTCGCGTCTTGAGTTGGCTCGTTTTCCATTTTATCCTGTCGACTCTCTGTAACATTATTTGATTGTTGTTGTTGCTATGTAAGATCCTGTTGATTTACTTTAGGATTGGTGACTTGTGATGATTGATGATGCAGCCGTTGGTTGAATGGTAAGGTTCCACAGGGGAAATAACGAGACAAAACCAGGATGGGATTGAATCTAAGACTTCGCGGTAAAGGAGAGAAAAAGTTGAGACTAAATGGAGGTACCTTGCTTTTCACATGATCGAAGAGAATTTTACCTTGGTTGCAGTCAGAGTTGGAGTACGTCTTGCTCCTAGCCTGGTCGCCTGCCTACTGTCTAACTTTGAGTCCGAGATCTTCCTCGTTAACTCTCTCGGCTTCTCATTGGTTGGGATCGTCCTAAGCGTTTATCTCCCTTTGGCTATGAGTTGTTCATGCTTATCTGTGATTGGTTGTTGGTACCTCCATTGTCGTCATGGATGCCATCTTTCAGGAAGAAGAAGGTCTTTGAACTTTAGTTTTATGGTTCCTGGGTAGTGATCTTTACTTCCTGGATGGTGCAATCCTGGTAATTGCTGTTCTCTCTTTTTCGCGAGGCCTAACTTTTATTAAAATCTTTGGACGATACATTGCATAGATTGTGGTGGGATTACATCTTGGTATATAAAATCATCACATATATGTGTGTAATAAATGAAATGTTTTGTTTTATTTTTGATCCAAAATGAGCCTCTTAATTAATATATATATATAATATACTTGTATATATAATAAAAATAAAGAAGGCATAGCCTGACCAGGAACACACGTCTTTTTCTGCCATCTAAAAAGTGCATCTGCTCCTGGTCAGGATATGCTTTCTTTATTCTTAATAAATATATATTACTAGACGTGTGACCCGGGCTTCGCCCCGGGATTGACCCGTGTGCATATCTACCCGAGTGATATATATTTAGATAAGATTTTTTTAATTAATTGTTTGTTATTAGCATTATCTATTTTTTTGCATCAGCATAATTTAATCTAATCGTATAAAGGTTTTGGCCTCTTGTATCTACTTTAGAATTAATATTAAAAATAGAATTTAGTTATAGGAATCAGGATTTACACCGATGAATTATCAACTAATGCTAACCTCTCAAACACACATATATATTTATAGAACGACATTTGAAAATTATCTCGCATGTGTTTCTTTTGAACGAAAAATCGAAATTTATTTCAAGGATTAATAACGATTATTTCTACCCTTAGAGATGAGGCATGAAAGGATGAATTGTGAAGGGTAATGATGAACGGAAAAATAAAGTGTTCAGGGATGGTAATCCCTGAGATTCCCTATAAAATTACACTTCATAATTCATCCTTTCATACTTCATTCCTAAGGTTAGAAATAATCGTTATTTCTCATTAAAATAAATTTCGATTTTTCGTTCAAAAGAAACACATGTGGGATAATTTTCAAATGTCGTTCTACAATCATAAGCCGCATTATATTGTTTAATAAATATTTCTATTTGAATTCATTCAAAATTTCCATCTAGGTTCAACATTTCAAAACAAGTTTTCTAAGAAATTCGTTTTTTCAGTTAAAACTACTTCTACTCTACTAATACAGCAATAATTTATTGAATATATAATTACAACTTTATTATAAAGCATTAACGCATCATCTATATATAGCAAATGAAAACATTAAACCGTGAATGTTTCTTTCACAAATAAATCAAACTTCTACTGTCCTTACTGCATTGAAAATATATTGTGTAAGACTTGGCTCATTAGTGGTGAACCCTCCCAGCGGTTTCTCCAATTTAAACTACCAGACCACTTATTTATAGCACTAATACTATATTGGATCATTCTGCTTATATATGCTTCACAGGAGGGTAGATCTCAGAAATAGCATTTAAGAAAACTATAGACATAAATTTTAGGACAGTAAAATTATATATAATATTTGCATCGAGCAATGTTCCTCCTATTTTTTATCGCAGTAAGGACAGTAGTAATTTGATTTACAGTGTTATATAAAAAAAAAAAAAAAAACAGTTTTATCTTGGGTATAAAAATATTTTTCAAATTAAAGAGAGTAAAATATATTTTGTACAAAAAGGATGTTTTACTTGTTATAAATAAACAGACAACAATGCAATTTCTTGATATTTTCTGAAATCTAGCATACACGTTGTAATGTTCCTTCGATTAAATATATACATTTACTTTACCAAATTAAGAAACAAATTTTAATTGTAATTTTAATCTTTTAATGCTATATACTTTTGAAAATATTCATAACAACAACAAGTCCAAACATTCAAAAATAAATTAATTAAACAAAGTATTGAGCAAAATCAATCATTCCTCCAGGGAAGAGTGTCGTCTTCAAAAAACATTTTATTGTTCTCTAGCTTTCGGGCACGGACGCCCTTCTACAGGAGAAAACACGGTATAATGACACGCCAATAGAACACGAGTTAAATGTAATGATACTATTTTACATATTTTTATGAAGATATAAATATTACTTTTACATATTAACTATTATATAATTAAGACAAAATATTTAAAATATATATATATATCTCTAATAAGAGGACAAACAAACGAATAAAATATAGGCCACCAGAAAAACCCAAGGAAGCAAGGAATACATAGCCAGGCTGTAGTTATCATTATCAGGAGATGTCTGCCTGGTTACCACTGCTGCTATTCTGAGATGATTCTTGTATTTGGATGACTTGGGGTGAGCTCAGGGAATAGTATATGGGTAGCTCTCTTTCGACATCAGTGGCAGAAATTGTCATGCGCCGCATTGACAGGTGGATAAATTCACTATTTCCGTCCGATATTATATTATGGCGTCGATATATCGACGATATATTTTGTATCTGTCCCGAAACCCAAGCCAATACAATTCTGGAAAAACTGAACAGTTACCATACCGACCTAAATTTCACATATGAAAAAGAAACAAACAATAGCCTGCCTTTTTTAGATGTCAAAATCATACGTATAGAGAATAAATTCCAAACAACCGTTCACTATAAACCATCTTTCAACCCCGACTATATCCGTTTTTCCTCCTACTGCCCTCTCAGCCATAAAATCAATACTGTAAAGACCCTTACCAAACGTATCCATAGCCACTGCTCACTTCAGACTTTCAAAACAGAAGAGACCCATAATATTTTAAGAAATCTAAAAACCTGCCAATATCCTTTATCATTTATTTTAAGACATTTCCATAGCCCGTCTGAAATGCGAAATCCCCCAGTTTACAAATCTATTTGCAGTATTCCCTACTCACCTGTATCCATATCAATAGCCCGTCATCTGAAAAAATTCGGCGTTAAAACCTTCTTCTGCAACTCACCAAGTTTAAGTTCACTACTAAAAAACCCTATAACAAAAAGCAATAGCCTTAATTATCCTTGCAATATTAAGAATGCCATATACTCTATAGAATGCAACGAATGCAAAACCAAATACGTAGGTGAAACAGGTAGAAATTTAAATGTAAGAATATCTGAACATCAACGAAATATCCAAAACCAGGACAATAGATCTCTAGTATACCATCATGTAAGAGAAACAGGTCATTCCTTCACACTATCCAAACCAATAACCCATTATTCCAACATCCCCAATAAACAACAGAGACTCATCATAGAATCCATTATATCAAGAAAACACAATAGTATTAACAGAAGAGTTGATATTCCAGAAGTTTATAATATACTATTCCCTGAGCTCACCCCAAGTCATCCAAATACAAGAATCATCTCAGAATAGCAGCAGTGGTAACCAGGCAGACATCTCCTGATAATGATAACTACAGCCTGGCTATGTATTCCTTGCTTCCTTGGTTTTTTCTGGTGGCCTATATTTTATTCGTTTGTTTGTCCTCTTATTAGAGATAAATATATATATTTTAAATATTTTGTCTTAATTATATAATAGTTAATATGTAAAAGTAATATTTATATCTTCATAAAAATATGTAAAATAGTATCATTACATTTAACTCGTGTTCTATTGGCGTGTCATTATACCGTGTTTTCTCCTGTAGAAGGGCGTCCGTGCCCGAAAGCTAGAGAACAATAAAATGTTTTTTGAAGAAGACACTCTTCCCTGGAGGAATGATTGATTTTGCTCAATATTTATGCAAGGGATTATTTTATAGAATTGTAAACAAAGTATATTTTAATATTATTATAAAGTATATTACACACCTTAACTGCTTTTTTAGGTTGGCAAAACAAAGAAATATGTGTGATAAATACATCTTTATGCACTTATAATTGATGAAAAAAAAATTTAATTTGTACGCATCTATTATCAAATTGAGTATTTTAATAAATCTTTACTGTGTGCAATTAGGTTGTATAAATTTAACAAAAAGACTAGAGACAAAATTGTCATCAGCAATTTTAAAGTTAGTAATAATTTTTAATTTTAAACGTTTTATCTAAATATTTTTAGATATGGAAATTTTGCCGGGAGAAAATTGATCTAAAAAGACAAAGGTTGCCTCTCCCGTCAAAATACTCTAGACGTCAAAACTAGATGCCATATATTGACCTTCGCCGCAAACTAACGTCTCCACTGTGCGAACTTCCCACTCTGCACGTCTTGCCAATCAACCCACGACTGCTTCCAACTCACTTGTCGGCTTAACCAGGTTTACAACATATATATTGAAAATAAAAAAAGGCATATCCTAACCAGGAGCACATGTGCTTTTCAGAAGGCAGAACGCCATCTGGTGGAACAGAAATCTACGCGTTCGTGGATGGCTTTTCTTGATTTATCAAGAACTTGGGTTGGCCAAATATCACGGAGCAAGTTAAATAAAGGTTTAGTTTATTTTTGCCCCACTAGATGGCGCTCTGCCATTTAAAAACACATGTGATCGTGGTCAGAAAATGCCTTCTTTATTTTTAATATCAACACCTGACCCACTTATATTTTATTTTATTTTTTTTCTACTGTTTTTTCATATATATATATTAGTAAATTAAATTTTATTGCCCTCTATCGTTAAAATTTTACACAAATAAATTTACTGGCAATGCGTTTCTTTCTTTTTTTTTTTTTAACATTATCTCTCCTATTAACAACTCCGATGTCAAGATTGGAAGAACATAGTAAGGGAATATTTTAATAGAAAATTACTCTTTGAAATTACCCTAAGAAAATTAAATAAATGGTAGGAGATATTTTTTGTTCTTGAATAAAAACCTTTAGAATTAATAAAAGAAAATGACTATGATTATTAAAGTTGAAATGAATGTTCTATTTAATAATTTATTTCAAATTTATAAAATAAAATTATTAAGAGGATAACTTTTGATTATTAAAAATAAATTTGCTTCATTTATTTAAGTTTACAATAAGAAATTTCGATCAATTGTTGTGAATATTTTAGAAAGGGGGGGGGGACTTGAATTTAAAAATTCAGAATAAAAACATAAGTATATTTGAATAAAAATTATTAAAATAACATT
>CP092883.1:22118635-22161724 GCA_030710605.1 Cordylochernes scorpioides | reverse complement strand
GAATCTGATAAGAAAAAATGCTGATATTGATATTCAGAATTTATTTGGAAAAACACCATTACATTATGCTGTATCAATACCAAATAATAAGTCTTATTTGCATCTAATTCAAGCAGGAGCATCGCTTAATATCAAGGATGATAATGGTGACACCCCATTACATCTTTCAATAAAACATATGCATTTAGAAATTTCAAGAGAATTAATCAAAAATGGAGCTGACATTCATGCTTACAATTTTCAAAAAAGCCAATTTTAATAACTGCTGTTATATCCTTAAAAAACCTAGGTTTTATTAAAAAATTATTGGAATTGGGTGTTGAGGTTAATTTTAAAGATTATTTTGGAAACACTGCTTTGCACTATGCATCTAACGACTCGAGCAATCCAAAAAGAGGAGAAATGATGAAACTTCTAATAGAATTTGGTGCTGATGTCAATTCAAGAAGTTTAAATAGAACCACTCCATTGATGAATATTGCTAATATTGGAAATATATTTGAAGCACAAATGTTGATAACAGCAGGTGCAAGTATTGATGCTAAAGATGATGATTTTTTGAATATGTTAGATCATGCAATTTTAGGAAACAATATTGAAATGACAAGGTTAATGATAAATTTAGGCGCAAATGTAAACAGTGCAGATGTGCTTGGTCTTGGTATGACCCCCTTGCATTTAGCTGCTATGTGTTTAAATATCAATATACTGAAGATATTAGTTGAGTCGAAAGCTGACATCTACTTGAAAGACAATAGGGGATTAATTCCTTTGGCACATACAGAACTAGATAATTCCTTTTTAGCTTGGTCAAATGTGGTTTCTGGCTTGAAATATCTTTTACAAGCAACAAGAGATTTCGATCTAAAAGAATGTGTTGGTTCAAATGTAGGTCATTCAAAATCTATAAAAATGATGGTGAAATATTTTGTCCTTTATCATCCCAGATCATCAATTCCTAGTGCCGTATCCTCAGAAGAGATGCTCTCAAATTGGTGGGACAGTTGTCAACGAGAGGTGGACACAATTCTGGACCACAAATTAGGACAGATTACCTTACACAGCTACCTGGTGGAACCTGACCTAAACACAAGAGCTGGGTACATATACAATGAGAATAATGGGATAAAAGAGCACCTAGAATGGAATATGACCTGGTATAAAGACAACCTTAAAATTTATAGTAGCATGATAGAAGAATACTACAAGGAGGATATTAAAAGGGGTAAATTACTTTTTAAATGGGTGTGTACTGCAAAGAAAAATCAGTATAAAGATGTGACCAAATTGAATTGTGCAAATATAGCTGAATACCTTACAAATGAAGCATTAGGTGAATTTCTTTATTAGGAAATAAATATTAAAAATCAATTCTGAAATTCAGCCATGTGAAAACATTGAATATTTTATCAAAAAACATTTGAAATATGAAAAATAGTTCCAGAAGAAGATAAGTAAGAGTTTATGTATATAAATATTAGACTATTAATAAAAAAAAAATATTTTATTATTTGATCCAACATAAGCCCATTCAATGATGTAGTTAATAGGTAAATAGTAACTACTCAATTTAGACTTATGTAATATATATATATATGATCAAAGTATCTTCTATGTACCCTCAAACATTATAAATTTTTTAAAAAATATTCTATATGTCATTTTATACATGCTGGTAATGCACCTTATCCCAAATATATATCCGTACTTTGAAATAACTTTATGTGTCCCTTATGTTTAAAATCTGTTTATCAAATATTGATTAGTATTGTATTAAAATTAATCTAATCCTCACTTTTTAAAAATATTTTTACGAACTGGAGTACCTGGCTTTATTCATTTTTTTCCAAGTGTATGTTTGCCTAACGAAAATTGTCTGTACATGGGGTTATTTTAAAATTTCTATAGGGATATTGATTTTAATTATTATTTTACTAATGAAATTATAATTTTATTGCATATTATGTAAATTATATTCCAATTGGGTATTTGTTTTATTCTTTGTATTGCATGAATGACAAGCTTTTTATTCACTTCTTTACTACTATCAAAAATTTAATTGAAATTCTATTTTAAAAAATAATACACGCGTTCGTTTATATTATTATAAAATATGTATTACCTAGATTATCAAATATTATTTTTTAAATTTAACCAGAACTAATAGAGATATATTCTCCTAATTCCTATTATAAATGCTTTCATTTAAATGTCTTTCACGGGTGTCTATATCTTTTGTCTACCCTTTTTTAACATACTTCCAAACCACTCAGAATTTTCAAAAATTATTAAATATATTGAATTGATATGAAAATACTGACTTGTATATAATTGGTGAGGTATATTGAGTTGAATGAAGTCTGCAGATTCTATTTTCGTATATATATATATATACATATATATATATATTACATTGTGTCAGAATAAGTGAAATTAGAAATAAATACTTTGGAAAAGTTAAAGAAAAGTGAATAGATGTAATTTTTAAAATATTTCAAATTAATGCTTTCAGTAAAAACGCAATAAAAAGAAGTTAATTCTAATTGCAGTTCAGAATATAGGCTATTAAAAGCCTATTAAAAAATCAGCAAATACTGTTATTAAAATTCGAAACTATTATAAAGGCTTATGATTCTTTTTTGATATAAACAATTTCTACTGCCCATACTGCAGTGGAAAAATTAATGGGAGGGCTTAGCTTATCAGTGGTGAACCCTGCCAGCGGTTTCACCAGTTTTATCTTCCTTACCGCTGTTATATTGCATTTTTCAATGTGTATGTTATAGTGATACTGAAGCTAGACTCTTGGAATGGGAATTTTAGATGATCCAAGGTCATAAGCTTTGAGGACGGCAGAATTACATACAATTTTAATTATATAAAATGCTTCGAGCAACCGCTCTTCCGCAAATATTAATTTGTGTCTTTTATTATAACAAATTAATTATTAAGATACATTAGCGCGCCTTCTGTTATAAAAATCAAAAGTATTTTAAACGCGTATGATTTTTTAAATAAACAATTTTCACTGCCCCTTACAAATTAATGGGAAGGCCTGGCACAAAGTAGTTTCGAATTTTAATCACTAATATAACTCTTTTTTGTGAAAGAAACCTGATAGTTAGATCTGGAAGGAATTCAAACCCATAATTTGAAAATAGCCTAATAACAGACTAACTTGCCTTTTTGGGTCATAAAGCTTTATGCTAATTTACTGAATTATTTTGTTGATAATGCATTCTAATAATAATACTAGAAAAAGGGCCTTCTTAAATATGTTTAGACCACTAGACTACAAAGTATTTTATCTTAATAAACTA
Organism: Cordylochernes scorpioides; assembly: GCA_030710605.1. Classification (NCBI taxonomy): domain Eukaryota; kingdom Metazoa; phylum Arthropoda; class Arachnida; order Pseudoscorpiones; family Chernetidae; genus Cordylochernes; species Cordylochernes scorpioides. Next base: position 22,158,404 of record CP092883.1, on the reverse strand, counting down.
AAAAAAGAAAACACAGATTGTCTGGATTTAATATTTCTGGTATTTTTACTCAATATTGATACAAGGAAATATTTTATTGAATAATGTTTCACATAATTCTTTCATCTGTTTTCCCTCAATATATTAGATGACATCTGTTACTCTATACGCTCATTTTTATTTAAGTTATATAAATGTAATTCAGGAATTTTTTGAATTTCTTCTTTCTTATCTCCACACTGGGTGAAGTAGAATGCGTCTGCCTTTGTCATTAAGACTGGGAGCACTATTCAGTGGCAGGCCGACTTAGCTCCAAAATAAATGGCCGTCTCTGACATGAGGAAAAGGCTCCATGTGCTGCCGCCTCTAACCTGGAGTACAAACGCTGCTCATCATGTATACCTGGATTAGGAGTCCTTACAGGCTACTATCAGCCGGGCCAGCCGAGTCCATGTTTTTTTAGTGAGCTTGTTATTGCTCCCCCTCCTCCTTTTTCATTCGAGCTTGGGACCGGCAAGGGCGGAGTTTTCAAATTTCCGGATTTTTTCAACTTTCTCAATCATATTTATTTTTTAAAAATGTAAAACTTTACTGGCCGCGCGCGAAGTGTCCATTTTTACAGAACTATGAATGCTGGCCAGGCAACCTCTACCTTCAAGATTGCTCATTCATGGTCATAATTCAATTATTTGGTATATTTTCGAAAGAGATATCTCTTATTTTAAATAATTGAACTATGACACATTTGATCAAAATATGCATTACTAGCTAAATAAATAAGCGAGGCCAAGAATTTACCTAAGTGAATTTTTATCTTAGCATGAATTTATAAAATAGCATGCCATTTTAAGTTGATTAATTTTATTTACAAAATAAGTAACGAAAAAATTGATTCAACAAATAATATTTATTAAGATTCAATCTTAATCTCTATATACAGTATATATATTTTAAGTAATAAAGATAAACTCAGAAATGACTAGATCCTACAGGTACTGCAATAACTGTTACAAAACCCAACTCACTCTGGACCATATATACAGTTGCCTGGCTATCCTTGCAGCCCTCTATATGGCAGACATCAATCCAAAAGAAGACATCCATAGAAACAAGCATCATTTTTGGTTGGTATTGTGATCAGGGTGCATGGACCAATTTGATCTCCTCCATGGACAAGACACCACTACAGTATATATACTTGATTTCCATATATATTTATATTTTTGTCGGCTATGTTGGTCCTCAAAACGTTATAATCTGGCTGAAATTATAACAGTATATAGAATTTATCTGGAAAAACATATAGTCAAGTTTTTAAGGTCTCTATATCTCGAAAATCTTTTGAATATTTTACAAATTTGTACATTTCACTCGCAACCAACATCCCACTTGGGTAACTGAGAGGAGATAGGTTTCGATTTTGTCAGGAGGTCTGCAGAGCCTTCAAGACAACCGAATTTAGTAATACAATTTTTAAATATTGTTGTGTAAAACCTTTCACATTTTTATTTTATGGTAACATTTTAAAGTTTACTAATATTATTTTATATTGTACATGGTTTAAAAGTTAACAATGAGAATAATAAGATACAAGAACATATAGGATGGAGTATGTCCTGGTATAAAGCAACCTTCAAATTTACAGTAGTATGATAGAAGAATACTACAAGGAGGATCTTGAAAGAGGTCACTTACTTTTCTAATGGATTTGTACTGTAAAGAAAATTCAGCTAAAAAAGGTGACTCTACTGAGTTGTGCTAATCTAGCTGAATATCTTACAAATGTAACATTAAGTTAATTTATTAGTTAGGGAATCATTATTATTGAAATAAATCTTAAATATTGTTTGATTCCTATTGTACATATTATAAATATTTTACTTTTTTTCTATTTTATTTGTTAATTTATATACAGTAAAACCTCCCTTTAGCGGACACCCCGTTACTACAAAGGACAGTTTTTATTTGCAAAATTACCATTTTTACAATTTAGCAACTCTCCGGTAAGACGACACCTCTCTCTAAAAGAAACTTTGGTTCTTCAATTTGGTGTCCTTTACAGAGAGGTTCTACTGTATGTATATATAAGAAATTTACGAAAAATCAACGTTTTGGCATTAATTTAGATAGAAGGCGCAAGAAAATTTGGAAATGGAGTCTAGAAGAACTTTGAGGATATGCCGCTCTGTACTCTTTAAGCATCCCAGGTATTATTCAAGTTGTATTTTCTACATCTTCCTTGTACATACAGGTATTGTAATTCACTCTCAATTTTACATTCACATTAATTATTAATTTTATTCACAATATATGAACCTCTTGTGCATACTTGTATATCCATTCCATATATCTTCTTATATATAAAAGTCAATGTCTGTTGTCTGTTTCGCGATAAACTCAAAAATACTGAATCAAAATGTTCCAAATTTTGCATGTCGCCTTTTATAAACCTGATGAAGATTTTCATCCACATTTTGATTAGTTACTTGGCTATTTATTTTTTTTCATTTGGAGAACTTTTTTTTATGCGGAGTAAATACGAGGCGAAGTAACAAACACCAGGCCAATTAAGCGACCAATGAGCATTGCGTTTTTTTTAAAGTTGCTTTCATACTTTTTTTTAAATATCTTTTTATTCGAGTGTTACTTTTCTTTAAAAAGTATTGAGCATTGAGAGAGAAATTTATGTTACTAACTAAGCTATTGTAAGAGCACTCAATGCAATTTAAAAAAAAAAAACTTTACAAAATTAGCGGTACTGTATGTAAATAATGACTTTCCTATTTTTTATTAATTTTTGTTCTGGCCTTTGTTTTTTATAACTTTTTTTAAATCGTGTAAAATGCAATCGCAGTTATTGGCAAAAACATATTTTGCCTAATTTCCACCTGCTCATTTATTTTTTACAGAAAAATATTTACATGCCAGTATTTCGTATTAATTTTTTTATAAACCTAGTTTTTCTTATTCTACTGAAAAGGTGGGCTTCGCAGTCAAGATCCATCGCAGTCACTCACTCAACTTAGGCAATTTCAAGGGTTAATGCACTGGGGCGGGTACCTCGGGGGTTGGGTGGAAAAGCTGCCATCTATTTAAACTATATTGATTTTGAAACAACTAAATGGATTGCAAAAAAAATAATTAAATCAAATACCTAAACACTAATATAATACAATTTTTTCACTCACACACACTTTTTGCCTGTGGTTTATGTGTTACTTCTGTATGGCTATTCTATGGCACTTCTACTAATTAATATTGATGTACTCTCAGTATGAAGGAAATTGCACTCAGGTAAATTCTCGGGGGAAGCCGGGTTATTCTCTTCTAGTATTTAATAATTTTAATTAAATATCTATTTATGGATTGCTATATTTTCAAAACACATATATACCTGTCATGAATCCCTTAATGTTTAATATCAAAAAAGCGAATACCTATTCATTTTTATATATTTTTCGAGAGTTATGAGCAATGTGTGTGTTTTTAGAAATTTACTAATATAATCTTATGGTTATTTTTTTGTTCCCGAAATATGCAATTTTATCTTTTACAGTTAAACCTGTCTATAGCACCCCCTCTAAATAGCGCCTCCATCTCTATAGCGGCCGATTTTGAATAGACTGGTGTGGGAACAATAAGTTGACCGTATCTGAAGAGAAAACGAAAATCTTATACTTGTTTAATAGCAAAATAGCTGCAAAAATTCCTAACACTATCACTGCCAATCGGGTAGAAAAACTGAAGATTATGGGAATAACTTTTAAAAATCATAGAAATAAAAACAAATTGGATTTTGTGCCCCATATTGATGAGATTATTACTAAGACAAACAGAGCTAGTGGATACCTAATTGGATTAACCGGGAAAGCATGGGGACTGGACAGTAAAAGAAGAATAGAACTCTATAAGACACTGTTTCGAAGTTCACTAACTTATGGTTCCACGATCTGGTACAACTTTATACCCAAAAAAGTCAAAGATAAATTAAACTCTCTGCAGTACAAAATTTTGAAGCACAGTACACAGGTTTATAATTCAACATCTTCAAACTGTACTCATATTGTTGCTAGAACTCCAAAGCTCACGGATTTTATTGAAACAAATTTACTAAAAATGAATATTGGATACAAAAAATCAGATCCAACTAAAAGAAAAATGATATCTAATTTTATAAACCAGAAATTTGAGGAATACTATGGAGGTGCCAATGATAATTTCAAGGGATTCTTTGATACTTCAAGAATTCCTAACTATGTTCAACCCAACTTCTATAACGTTCAATTTTTACTGGACATGGTGACTTCAACACATATTTGTTTCGAATTGGCAAAATTGGTTCACCTGCATGCACTTGTGGAAACGAACAACAAACCCCTGAACATCTTCTGATAGACTGTCCACTAACTTCTGATCTAAGGGAAGAAAACCAACTTTACCTGACTAATACAAAACAAGCTGCTTGCAATAAAGACCAATACATCAAGTTTAATAGATTCTGCAGGATGTATATTTTGAGGCGAAAGCGTTGACTGTACATATTTCAAGCTACTACTTATAATTGCTATATGTAAAATTTGACATTGAACGTTTAATTTTAATGATTTCCAATGTTCAATTGTATTAATTGTATATAATTTAAAATATACACGCAATTATCCAAATTGTGGATATGGCGTGTCTCTCCCAACTGTTAAATAAAAAAATAAAATAATGCGATTTACATTAACAGTGAATTGTCTATAATACCCTATTTTGGCGATTCCCAAGAGGGGGCGCTATAAACAGGTTTAACTGTATTACAAGCTTGAAAATTAAAGGTTTGAAACTTTGAATTTTTCCATACATAGATAAATATTTAGAGTATGTTTTCAAGTATATATATATATACAGTAGAACCTCCCTTTAGCAGACTCCTCTCTACAAAGGACAGTTTTAATTTGCAAAATTACCATTTTTTAATTTAGCAACTCTCCGGTAAGAAGGCGCCTCTCCCTGAAGGACAGTTTGGCTCTCCAGTTATCACTATCAAGTAAATAGAAATATATCACTAAAATAAAATCGGTTATGTAGATTGAATAAATAAATTAAACGGGGGTGAGATGTTATCGTGAATACAAAAACTATATACATCATTTTAATATAAAAGATATATATATATATATATATATATGTTTTCAAGTATATATATATATACAGTAGAACCTCCCTTTAGGAGACACCTCTCTACAAAGGACAGTTTTAATTTGCAAAATTACCATTTTTACAATTTAGAAACTCTCCGGAAGAAGGCGCCTCCCTGAAGGACAGTTTGGCTCTCCAGTTATCACTATCAAATAAATAGAAATATATCACTAAAATAAAAGCGGTTATGCAGATTGAATAAATAAATAAAATGGGGGTGAGATACAGTAGAACCTCCCTTTAGCAGACACCTCTCTACAAAGGACGTTTTTATTTGCAAAATTACCATTTTTACAATTTAGCAACTCTCCGGTAATAAGGCGCCTCTCCCTGAAGGACCTCAGAACAACCTAAGAAAATAAAAAATGGAGGCCATGGAGCGAATGCTGGAATGATGTAGGTAGTTTAAATATAATGGTTGAACGCCAAAGATAACCAATGGCTACAGAGATCATCCAGGGAAACGACCTAGATTAGATAGTAGTTGGATCAATGTTGGGGACCGTTATATCGAGGATAGATCATAGAACGACTGCTGGACAGCTGCATGGCTTTGAAATCATTAAGCCATATATGCTAAGGCCAGGAGTCACCAGGAGTTCTAGGAGTCAAGATTCCAATTGTAAATACATTAGAACCTCCCTTTAGTGAACACCTCTCCACAAAGGACAGTTTTCATTTTCAAAACAATTTCATTAAATTTTGATATCTACTAAGGCTAGGAGTCACCAGGAGTTACTAGAGAGATGTCAAGATTTCAATTGTAAATCAAGTAGAACCTCCCTTCAGCGGACACCTCTCCACCAAGGACAGTTTTCATTTTCAAAATATTTTCATTATATTTTGATATCTACTAAGGCCAGGAGTCACCAGCAATTACTAGGAGTCAAGGCTTTAGTTGTAAATACAGTAGAACCTCCCTTTAGCGGAAACCTCACCACAAAGGACAGTTTTCATTTTCAAAATATGTTCATTATATTTTTATATCTACTAAGGCCAGGAATCACCTGGAGTTACTAGAAGTTAAGATTTCAATTGTAATTACAGTAGAACCTCTCTTTAGCGGTCATTTTCCACAAAGGACAGTTTTCTTTTTCAAAATATTTTCATTAAATTTTGATATCTACTAAGGCCAGGAATCACCTGGAGTTACTAGAAGTCAAGATTTCAATTGTAAATACTGTAGTACCTCTCTTTAGCGGTCATTCTCCACAAAGGACAGTTTTTTTTCAAAATATTTTCATTAAATATTGATATCTACTAAGGCCAGGAGTCACCAGGATTTACTAGGAGTCAAGATATCAATTGAAAATACAGTAGAACCTCGCTTTAGCGAACACCCCTCCACAAAGGACAGTTTTCAGGCTCTCCTGTGAGCAGAGGTTAAAGGGATACAAACCATTGGTCGTCTTGCATAAAGAGCACCTTCGTGAAGCCTTCGGTAAACAGTTTGTCTTGAAATTCTCGTTCCAGTAGCACTTGAAAGTTCATTAGAGAGTTGAATAGCTGTTATCTCCCTATGGCGCTTGGCAGTTACGACCAGATAACGGTCTTCAGAGGTAGCTGTTTTTTTTTTCTATCGAATGATGTGCAGTAGACCTTTGATTATCCTATTTTGAACAAAACCATTATACGCTGATTTGTTGCCGACGGCCTATGTTCAGGGCGATCGTTAAGAAGACTACCATTGGCCAAACGGTACAAAATCTACGCTCGCATTTTTTTTTTCAGGATTGAGCCACATGGACAGCAAAATGTCTTAGGGTAGTGTTCTAGGATGAATCTTGTTTTGTGTTAGCAATGACAGTCACCGAAAAAAGGTTTAACGTCTTCTTGGAGACAGGTTTATTCTGACTTCATGACAACGCGACAATATGGTAAAAAGAGATTTGCTTGTTCAATACTTCTCGTTCCATTTTGCATATGCGCTATTTCAAAACCTAATTTTGGAATGTTTGAATTATATAAGTAGAACACCACTGTAATGTTGTTGTAGCTCTATTAAATTAATCTCCTTCCAGCCTTAGAAAAACTTGGAACTTTCAGTTTCTGAACCATTTCCAACTTTAACATTCTAACTTTCTAGAAATTCCAGAAGTTTGTTCTTTTTTTTTTTTTAAGAAAATAAGAAAAAACATCCTTGAAAGGACATCTTAAGAATTGAGTATATTAGCTAAAACACCCTTATAATATTTATATATTTGTTTGTGTGTAAGCGTAAAAAAGTTATATTCACATGTTCGAAAATATATACTTTTCCTTTTTTATTAAAAATTTACTAAAACGATGCATCCAAAGAAGAATTTTAAACAAGATAGTGTGTTGTTCTCTTTTTAATTTTCAACATAGAAAGTACATATCCATATCTACGAATCAACCAGTTATGTTAAGTCTTATTCGAACAATGCTGATCCTAAATGTCTTCTTCTTTCTTATCTCCACTCAACAATCATATTAGGGTATCAAACTTGTAGAACTTGTTGATGGTGTCTACTAGAGATGAGTAGAGCTCATCAATGGATCAATCTCAATACAGTAAATAATGAGTTTTGGGGGTTCCAGGTTGAGAATTGTACTTAGTACAAAGTGGGAAAACCTTGTAACTATTATGGGAAGTCATAGTCCTTAGATGACCAGACTTAAGTCTGGAAATCAAAGACTGTTGGATTCAACAAGTAATTTATTTATGCTATGAAGTTCTTTGGCAGATTTGGAAGGGTTTGTCATGGCCCTTCTTGTAGAATTTTATGAAATCGAAGCTTCACCTGGTCTGATGAGAGCCATAGTCCAAAACCTTAGTATACAGGTTGTTGTCCTTTGTCTGTATTTTACAAATTGGTGTTGTGATCGATTAGCTACTTGGCACGATCTGATAATTTTAAAATATTATATCAAGATGGACTGATAAATTAAATTTTAAAAATATATTTAATATGTGTATATATATAAAATCAGAGAAAGCATGCTTCGTGCTCTCGACCTGCCCACTCTGTGGGAAAGAACTCTTGCAGTCCACCGGTGGCGGAGTCTTTCTCCCGCAGTCACCACCAATAAACACTTGTATATATATTTTAGATATATGTATATTTATGAATTTATATATATTCATCTATATATCCTTATTTATATAATTTTTATTTTCATATTTATTCATTTATTTTATATTTAACCGTATATATTCTTAATATGAACGATGTAATAAAGTAGTTTCAATCTCTCTCTGTATTTTTTAAATATATATACTAGAAATTGTCTATCTTCGAATATATTACTTGAAAAATAACTATGTTATATTATTGAAACTCTCTCTAATAGTATTCCTTTTCTGATATATATATATTATATAATCTAAAATACAATTATTTTATTTTTTAAAAACATATTTTATTTTCATTCATTGACTGTTATATATATTTGACCATAGATGCAAAACATACCACTTTTAATTATTATTGTTGTAAATAATGTATATATTTAACCCTACCTATCTTTTATTCACAATTATAGAATTCATTATATAAATTCTATATTCCTGTGTTAAAATAATTTTATGTGTATTTGCTTCAAGTGATTCAAAATAAAAATCTGCTTGAAAGGTAAATAATTATCTTTACTTTTTACGACTGCACCTCTTTTCAATAATCAAACACACAAAAAAATTCTAATCGTAATATATATATAGGTGTGCAATATAAAAGGAGGTGGGGCAGTCATGTTCACCGAAGTGTTGAAACACACGGTTCAAAGAATATTCGAATTAAGACGAAGCTGACCTCATTTGAATGTTACCGATAACAATAAATGGCCTCAAAGGACAGCTTTTTCAATTGTTGAGGTACAGCCTGCACCAGGGTGACGAGTGACAACAGCCAGAAACACGTGTCTGTTTGAATCCTGTATGAGACGATTGTCTTTAATAAAGGTTTTTGTTGTTGTTGTTGCTGATTTATTTTGTTTGATAAATAAAAGACCTTTCATTCAATATTATGGAATGATTAAAAATCAACGTTTAATCAATATTTATTCCTACAGATAGCTTAGCTTTCAGAAACTCTGAGTATGACGATGAAGAAACATTTTTGCTTGAAATATATATTGTCACTTACAAAAGTGTGGATCAAAAATCAATTTATTCTGATCAAAGCAATCACCAATTTGTTAACAACAAATAAGAAGAACAATAACACAAAGCAATAACGCGCCATCTATACATATAAAATAAAAGGATTCAAAAGCGCGAATGTTTCTTTTATACAAATACAAACTTATACTGTCCTTACTGAGATGAAAAAATATATTGGGTGGGCTTGGCTCATCAGTGGTGAACCCTCCCCATAAGCTTATGTCCAGAGTTTACTTGAAAACCATTTCTAAGATTCCATCCTTCAGTGTAGCCTATAAAAGCAGAATGATCCAATACAGTATTAGAGCTCTGAGAAGCGGTCTGGTGGATTAAATTGGCGAAACCGCTGGGAGAGTTCACCACTGATGAGCCAAGCCCTCCCAATATATTTTTTTCATCGCAGTAAGGACAGTAGAAGTTTGTATTTGTATAAAAGAAACATTCGCGCTTTTCTGAATCATTTTATTTTATAAGAAGAACATTATTAAAACTCTGCTAAGTAACAATATATAGATATAAATAAACTGATATTTAAGAATTAAATATGATGCCACAAAGCGTCCATAGGAACATTGCCTTCTTGGAAAGAAGTAATGACCATTATACTGAAGAGGAATCTTTGACTCTGACATGGGAATTGTAGTTCACAACTTCCATGTTATCAAGGTCTGCTGGTGATCTTCAGTTTGTCTTCTTTACTGCCCTCAGAACCTCTACAAAATTATAAGGTAGGAAAATAAGGAAAGGCAAACCTGATAATGGCAAATAAATTTCATTAGATCTATACTTATCACAATATTAATAAAAACAAAAAGCATAATAAGAGAAATATTCTGAGTAAAAATGAAATATTATGCCCCTACTAAACATATATTAAGAAAAAGGCATCTTCTGCTTGTGCAACTAAAAAGCTTGCGCCATCTGTCGGAATAAATATCAACGAATAGTTGTTTACACTTATTCCACATTTCAGATCAATCTTTTAATAAATTCTGGAATAATTAAAAAATCAATGATTAGTTGATATTTATAAAACGACACTTGCAAGTTTAACCGCATGAGTTTCTTTTCAACGACAAATTAAAATTTTATTTTAAGGTGAAATATCGACATTCCCATCCCTGGACACTTTATTTTTCCGTTCGTCATTACTCTTCATAATTCATCCTTTCATACCTCATCCAAAAGGTTAGAAATTGTCGATATTTCACCTTAAAATAAATTTTAATTTGTCGTTGAAAAGAAACTCATGCGGTTAAACTTGCAAGTGTCGTTTTACAATTACATGCGGCAGTGTATTATATTGTAGTTGATATTTATACCGACAGATGAGGCAATCCATCAGCAATATTTAGTTGTACGATCAGGAAACCTTTTTTCTTAATTTACTCACCTGATCCCTCAGCACAATTTCACTTTTACTCTTTTTCAAGGCGGTTCGGTGGAAGGATGGTCTAAACTGTTGGTTTTCGACCGCTACGACCCGGGTTTGATTCCCTAATTGGTCACTTTTTTTTCTGATTAAAAAGAAATGCTCCTTGGTCCAAGATTCTTGCAAAAGTCCAACCCCACCAGCGAGTGCAAGTAACCAAACGTGGCTATGGTACATTTGTAAGTGCAAAGTCGAACTGCTTTTCACATGTGTAGACATGTGGTGCACTTTACAGTAAAAGCAGTCACCTATTTCTACCCACCATAATTATCATGGTTTGTACCACGTGTACTTGGAATAAGCGAAAAACAAACTATTTTTCACATATATATATGTTTTCAAGTTTTATAATATTTCACACAAGAAAACATATCTTTAAACAAAACAATAAACAGAAAACAATTAAGGAAAACAATGGATATTTTCTTATTATATTTATAAAAGAAAAGTAATGACCTATATTATAATTTATATAGAGTTTCAAAACTCTTCAAAGCTAAGTTGTTTTCAGGGTAAATTCAATAATGATTCTTTATTGTTCAGTAAACTTTCCTTAACTTCTTTTTAATCAAACTTTGGCTTGCTTGTCGAAATTTCGTTCTCTTTTTTATATTTTGCCTCTTCTTATTTTTCCTTCTTTCCTCTAGGAAGCTCTAGATCTTGAAAGCCTTTCTACACAAGTTATTTTAAAACAGTTTTATAAATACAAGTTAAAAATTGTTGGCCTTTATATGCTCTATAAACCAATTTGTATTTGCATATAATAGTCTATGAAATTTTTTTTTCTAACCAGAAATACATGATTTCTTATCTATCACTGGATACGATATTAATTTCTTCAAATATATATCTCAACATAGTTTTCTAAAATTTGTGAATGGTTTTATAGGACTTATAGAAACAGAGATATATATCAAAGTATGTATTCTTATTAGCTCAATAAATATTAAGACAAATAATCTTGATAGAGTGGAAAGATGGTCTAAACCGTTGGTTTTCGACCCCTACGGCCAGGGAACGAATCTCGAATTGGGCACTTTAATCATTTAAAAAATATATATGCTTCAATGCCCCCCCCCCCCTCCGAATCTTGAAAAAGTCCAATACCACTAGTGAGCGCAAGTAACTAAACGGGCTCTGGCAAATTTGTAAGTGCAAAGTTGAACTGCTTTTCACATGTGTAGACATGTGGTGCACTTACAGTAAAAACAGTCGCCTGCTTCTACTCACCATGATTATCAAGGCCTTTACACTACTTGTATGTGTACTAGGGTTAATAAAAAAAATAATCTTTATAAATTGAACCCGTTTAGTAGTTTAAATGATCTTAAAAAGAATTTCCAAGTGGAAGTTAATTCCTAATATGATGTCAATAGATAAAAGAATGTAAATTTATTGGTGTATATATTAGTTTTTCTCCTCTAATAGCATGTTAGCACGTTTTACTATCCACGCCCGATGAAGAACGTTCTGTTCGAAAGCTTGCGGTAATAAAGAAATCTACACAAGAAGCTCCTCTTATTGTTTATTATTGTTTTAATGATCGTTTTAAAGAGTTTAATTTCTACAATAAAAGAATCTCCTGAATATGCTATAAAATTACTAATGGCTAGCACAACAGTCGGAATAAATATCAACTAAATATTGATTTTTAAAGGTTTAATTAGTTTGTGTGTTTGTCTCTAAATTTATCAAACTGAGATGACAATACAATTCACACATACACAATACAATTTAACCTTTTTATTGTTTATTTTTCAAACAGTTTGGCATTCCTACGCCCTTCCGACCTTGAATACCTTTTTTTTTATTTTACAGGAAGCCTCAAAGACCAGTTTATTTTGTCTTTGAGGTACAGATTGCACCACGCTGATGATGGCTACTAGCCTGTAAGCGTACGGGCTTAGATTTTCTTGATTAATCAAGAAAATGTATTTGGCTATTTTTTGAACCTTCCAATATATTGCCTAATGACGTTATGTGGCGCTGATTATTGTTGACACACATTAATATGTTGTTAATAAGTTTGGCGTTCAGCCAACTGAATTGGTTAATAAATTATATTTTGAAATAATATATGCCTTTTCAATTAAATATATTTATATATATAAGTTATAGAAAAATATGATGTCGAATTGAAGGTATAATGTCAGTATATCAAGCTATTAATGAACATTTAAGAGTTATATTTATATAATATAGGAAAGATAATTGGTAGAGAGAGAGAGAGAGAAGATAAGGAGTATTGATAGTTAAAATGTAACTAGATAAATATTAATATTGTCTAATTTCTTTTTATCTATTAATTATCATTCTCTTATACCAATTATCTTTCATATATTGTATATATAACTCTATATACATATATGTATATGTATATATATATATATATATATATATAGTGTAGAAACTATATAACAGAATTATAACAGTGATTCTACTTTTAAAACTTAAGGAGCAAACTGATAATAAAGATAACTTATATCAATTAGATTTGATTAGATTAGCAAGCTAAATCTAAATTAATTATAATAATAAATAGTTATTTGATTTTATAGTCCAGTTTTGTATTAAGATTATCTTCACTATTATGATCATTTAAATTCAAATTATAAAATTTGTAAAATGTTATTAATTTGTAGATAGAGAGAGAAAAAAAAATCCTTTACTTCTAATACATCATCAAGTTAATTATATATTTATAATTAATAACAATAAAAATTAACAACGTAACGTCTTTTGCATCGGCTTTTACACGTCATTTAGACATACTCTAATTCTATATATAGAATAATCGAAGTGAGAATATATATAATAGTTAGAAAAAAGAGAGAAAGACAGAACCATGCACTTTTAATCAAACTAATAATAAGGAAAAAAAAAAGTTTTGTAAAGAAGGTAGATAAGATTGTTAGTATATATATATATATTTATAATTTTATATTTTATCCTTTTTTTTTAAAGATTTTTTAAGGTTTTTTTTATTTTATAATATGATTATAAATAGTTGTATTTAGTAATATATCTATAGTATGAATTAACATTTGTTATAAGTTTGGATATTATGTTTTGAAACCCTAATGGTAGACCAGACATACACAAAAAACTTTAAATTGAAATAAATTGGAAAAAGAGATCTGCTGGACCGGGGATCTTCAGATAAAAGTCCAGCGACATTTCACCCCTTCTTTATTATGTCATAGATCTCTTTTAAACCGGATTTTATGTGTTAATATTAAGTTGTTTCAGTGAAATATTTAAATGAACATATATAACAGATACAAGTGTTAACAAATTCAAACTGTAAACCTACCTCGACCGCGGCGTCCTCCATTGTGAATATCTATTTCTGGCTGACACATGTTGCGGGGGGGGACATTTCAAATTTAGACCATTTATTCAGAATTTTTTGAACAACAAGAAAATTAAAGAAGAAAGGAAAAATAGTTAAGGGAAGAAAGCTGAATTTCATAATCTTTACAGTTAGTTATATCAAAATAACTGATTCAACACTTATTCATCTTTTAATATTCCTTTGAAAAGGCAAATTATAAGAGTTTAATAAAGCTATTAATTGTGCAAATTCACCTTTATTTAACTTCCATTTTCCTCCCCAGAAATTGGAGATTAAACAAAATGAACTATATACTATAACATTTTAAAAATCTTGTGAAAAAATCTTTTAATCAGTTATTTAATCAAAGTTTAAATAACTGTTAAAGATTATAAATTTGTATTAGTTATTATTAAGAGAAATTATAGAAAGTTGATTTCATAAATGGATATTTCCATTTATTTTTTTTTTAATATTTTATAATTGATATACTGTTGAAATATTTTACTTGTCTGATACTAAATTTGTTTTTAATAAATTCCATGTTTAAATTTTTAACATCTTCTATGAATGGTCAGTTGTTATATGGTTATGTTATGTTCAGTTATGGTCTGTTATGGTCATGTTATGGTATGTTATGGTCAGTTTCTAAGATTTTATAGAATAAATAATATATTAGATAATTTCATAGAAGATGTTAAAAATTTAAACATGGAATTTATTAAAAACAAATTTATTATCAGACAAGTAAAATATTTCAACAGTATATCAATTATAAAATATTAAAAAAAAAAAAATGGAAATATCCATTTATGAAATCAACTTTCTATAATTTCTCTTAATAATAACTAATACAAATTTATAATCTTTAACAGTTAATTAAACTTTGATTAAATAACTGATTAAAAGATTTTTTCACAAGATTTTTAAAATGTTATAGTATATAGTTCATTTTGTTTAATCTCCAATTTCTGGGGAGGAAAATGGAAGTTAAATAAAGGTGAATTTGCACAATTAATAGTTTTATTAAACTCTTATAATTTGCCTTTTTAAAGGAATATTAAAAGATGAATAAGTGTTGAATCAGTTATTTTGATATAACTAACTGTAAAGATTATGAAATTCAACTTTCTTCCCTTAACTATTTTTCCTTTCTTCTTTAATTTTCTTGTTGTTCAAAAAATTCTGAATAAATGGTCTAAATTTGAAATGTCCCCCCCCCGCAACATGTGTCAGCCAGAAATAGATATTCACAATGGAGGACGCCGCGGTCGAGGTAGGTTTACAGTTTGAATTTGTTAACACTTGTATCTGTTATATATGTTCATTTAAATATTTCACTGAAACAACTTAATATTAACACATAAAATCCGGTTTAAAAGAGATCTATGACATAATAAAGAAGGGGTGAAATGTCGCTGGACTTTTATCTGAAGATCCCCGGTCCAGCAGATCTCTTTTTCCAATTTATTTCAATTTAAAGTTTTTTGTGTATGTCTGGTCTACCATTAGGGTTTCAAAACATAATATCCAAACTTATAACAAATGTTAATTCATACTATAGATATATTACTAAATACAACTATTTATAATCATATTATAAAATAAAAAAAACCTTAAAAAATCTTTAAAAAAAAAAGGATAAAATATAAAATTATAAAAATATATATATATATACTAACAATCTTATCTACCTTCTTTACAAAACTTTTTTTTTTCCTTATTATTAGTTTGATTAAAAGTGCATGGTTCTGTCTTTCTCTCTTTTTTCTAACTATTATATATATTCTCACTTCGATTATTCTATATATAGGATTAGAGTATGTCTAAATGACGTGTAAAAGCCGATGCAAAAGACGTTACGTTGTTAATTTTTATTGTTATTAATTATAAATATATAATTAACTTGATGATGTATTAGAAGTAAAGGATTTTTTTTTCTCTCTCTATCTACAAATTAATAACATTTTACAAATTTTATAATTTGAATTTAAATGATCATAATAGTGAAGATAATCTTAATACAAAACTGGACTATAAAATTAAATAACTATTTATTATTATATATATATATATATATATATATATATATATATATATGTGGAAAATGGTGAAAAGTATTTTTTTCTTTATCCCTAGTACACGTGGTACAGGCCATGGTAATCATGGTGGGTAGAAGAAGGCGACTGCTTTTACTGTAAGCGCACCACATGTCTACACATGTGAAAAACAGTTCGACTTTTGCACTTACAAATCTTCCAGAGATCTGTTTGTTTACTTGCACTCGCTGATGGGGGTTGGACTTTTGCAAGAATCGGGGGCCATTGGAACTTTTTTTTTCAAATAAAGAAAAAAAAAAGGCCAATGCCGGAACTGACCCCGGGTCGTAGCGGTCAAAATCCAACGGTTTAGACCAACCTTCCACCGCCCCCCGGTAAAAAAGTAAATATACTGGCATTAGTGTGAGAAATTAGGAGAATGACATCTCCTGATCGTACAACTGAAAGTTGATGTTAGTCATAATATAATAAATAAATTAAATATTATTTATGAAATTTTCACTCTAGAGATTAGAAATAAACTACTTGATAATAAATTATTATTTTCCATATTTTTTCTCAAAAGATTGCGCTCTGCCATCTAAAATGCACATGCTTTTGGTCAGGATATACCTTCTTTATTTTTAATATATATATATATATATATTAAGAAAAAGGCATCTCCTTATCGTGCAACTGAAAGTTGCTAATGGCGTGCGCCATCTATCGGAATAAATATCAACTATTCTCTTTGATTTTTAATTATTCCAGAATTGGACAAATACCCATTCTTGAATAATCAAGAAAAGCTAACCACGGACGCGTTTCGGGCTGTTGGCGCTCATCAGCGTGGTGCAAGCTGTACCTCAACGACAAAAAAATTGGTCATTAAGGCATCCTGAAAAATCAAGAAACGGGTAGTTAAGGCCAGAATTGTGTAGAGTTCTCACGCAATTCTGGCCTTAACTACCCGTTTCTTGATTTTTCAGGATGCCTTAATGACCAATTTTTTTGGTCGTTGAGGTACAGCTTGCACCACGCTGATGAGCGCCAACAGCCCGAAACGCGTCCGTGGTTAGCTTTTCTTGATTATTCAAGAATGGGTATTTGGCCAATTCTGGAATAATTAAAAATCAAAGAGAATAGTTGATATTTATTCCGATAGATGGCGCAAGCCATTAGCAACTTTCAGTTGCACGATAAGGAGATGCCTTTTTATTAATTTATGCACCTTATCCCAGTACAATATTACATTTGTACTATTTTTTTCATATATTTCGTGTGTATATATTATATATTAAAAACGAATATATTGGATCAAAATATAATTTTTATTTTACCAATTTATATATCGTAATTTAAACAATGTGATATCTTATATATATATAAAAATGAATGTTTGCATGTTTGTCTGTTTGTTGGTTTGTATGTCCGGTATACAAATTTGCAGTAGTTCACTAATTCAAACCAAAATTTCCATACATAGGTAAAAAATAACGGGGATGACGATAGGCTATTTTAATATATATATAAATCATTTATTAAAACTATATATTCAAATTATTCTACTTAGCTCACGAGCAGCGCCCTCTAGAACACTCAGGCGTCCTGCCGGCGGCGCGCGCCCGTTAACTGCCATCGAGCACGTGACTTCCCTGTGCGCGCGAATGGCGGGCGGTCGCGTGGGCCCTCGCCGACAGCTATGCGCGCGCACAGGGAAGTCACGTGCTCGCCGGCAGCCAACGGGCGCGCGCCGCCGGCAGGTATATATTTTCATTTTTTGCTATACCTGATCTAATTCAGCGTTTAAAATAACTGCTCTTGCTATATTTGCTATGTTTTATTTTGCTATGTTTTATGTGTTTGAATAATACATTTAATCGTGTAAACCCGGGCGTTGCCCGGGTCATTCGTCTAGTGTAAGTAATAAAGTATGACGTCTTTTCTAGTCGTCTCAAAGTGACACCAGCTTGCGACCGGACACCAGGGGGATCCAGATGGGGAAAAAGGGCGTTGGTCCAGATGTTGACAGTTAGTTAGGTTACAGTGGATATTTTCGGACAGCCCCGCTCTGTTCTAGGCCATTATCATCTCACGACGGTCCCCGCGGCTTCAGGCTGGACGCCGAGCTTTTCCTCAGTTAATCCTCAACTTTCCCCTGATCCTGGTGCCACTTGAGACGTACTCGGAGAGCGTCTTTTGATCCCAAACTTTGTCCTTACTGTCCTGTACGGACTTCCCACTCTGCACTCCTTGCCACTCAACCCCGACTGCTTCCAACTCACTTGTTGGCTTACCCGGGTTTACGACATATATATTATACCAATATATATATATATATAAGATTAGTCGCGCGACAGGATTAACCTATTTTCAATTAATAATACAGTATAAAAAAATAATTCAAAATGACAAAAGCGAAATTTTCAAATTCAAATATGCAAATTACTACAATAAAAATAGCCTTCTCAAGCAAAAAATAGTCACCTAAAAGCAACCAAGAATAACCTATCTCATAAACCATAGTCTATACAATCAACAAAAGACATCAAAAACAAACATAGCTTATTTTCAATTATGCAAATCAGACATAGCCTACCCCAATTAAACATAGCCCAATACAAGCAAACATAGCCATCTCCAAACAAATATACCCATCTCCAAGCAAACATAGCCATCTCCACAAGCAAACATAGCCATCTCCACAAGCAAACATAGCCATCTCCACAAGCAAACATAGCCATCTCCACAAGCAAACATAGCCATCTCCACAAGCAAACATAGCCTTCTCCACAAGCAAACATAGCCTTCTCCACAAGCAAACATAGCCTTCTCCACAAACAAACATAGCCATCACCATCTCAAAAGGTTTCAAGCAGCCTTCTCCCTTCCATCTCCAGCCATCACATCTTCCGCCCAACACCAGCCACCTCCCGAGATCTTCAAATCTAGCCCATCATCCAAGGTACTTTGTAACTACCTTTTACATAATTTACCTAATGTCCACTTTTCTAATTCTCACCCATACTTTTCAATAGTTTTCATTTGCAAATTCAGAGATATATTCCTTATTGTTAAATAATTTTTAGATACCAATTTTACCATTGCCCTTTAAATTACATCACACCTTTAATCCTTTTAAACCTTATTTTGCTTTGCATAATTTGTACCTCTTATAATTATCGACCTCGATTCTTTTTCTTTAAATGATCATTCTTTATTCCTATCATTATTTTATAATCTTTATATGTTCACTCCTTATTTTCACATTTTTCCTTTTGTACATAAACTTTGTCTCAACTTATTTCTTTTTCTCAAATGACCATTTTCTATTCTTACCATTAATTTATTTATTTTTACATCTTTATTCCTTGTTTTCACATTTTTCATTTTGTACATAAACTTTGTCCCAACTTCTTGCTTTTCACAAATGCCCTTCTTCTTATAATTATCAAATGTTTTCACCTATCTTTTACTAATGTAATTTTCATATTTTTTTCAATGTTATTCATCATTTTTCATTTATATACTTTTGTAATTTATTAATTCATTTTATTTGCCTTCCTCATTTTTAATATTATGTGTATCATTTTTTCTTGTCTATTTCCAATCTATTGGTTCACAGTAAGCCAATACGATTATGGAACACTTTTATTTTCTCTCTTTTGCATTTTCACTCTATACCACATTTTCACTCTATGCCACATTTTCACTGCCACATTTTCACTCTATACCACATTTTCACTCTATGCCACATTTTCACTCTATGTCACATTTTCACTCTATACCACATTTTCACTCTATGCCACATTTTCACTCTATACCACATTTTCACTCAATGCCACATTTTCACTCTATTCCACATTTTCACTCTATGCCACATTTTCACTCTGCCACATTTTCACTCTATGCCACATTTTCACTCTATACCACATTTTCACTCTATGCCACATTTTCACTCTATGCCACATTTTCACTCTATACCACATTTTCACTCTATGCCACATTTTCACTCTATGCCACATTTTCACTCTATGCCACATTTTCACTCTATGCCACATTTTCACTCTCCACCAACAATATTTGTAATCATTCACACTTTATATCATTTTGTATTTTCCTGTCTATTGGTTACCATATAAATAACCAATATGACAGGTGAATATCACCTCTCACCTTTTCTTTCTATCTATCATTTTATCTTTTTTTTAAGCTATATTTTTTATCACTTTACTCTGAAATAACTCATATTATTATTTTCACAGAGGGGGAAATGTTATATTAAAATATTTTATTTAAAATTATAATTTCATAGATATAAATACTCTGTATAAATCGACCGCCAGAGGTCACGCTTTCTCTATAAATACTCATTGTTGTTGTTCCCCGTTGGCCGTTCTTCCCCGGCTGGTTGATCGTTGGTCACAACAATTTGCTCCTGCCATGGCTCCTAGGAAGAAGAAGAAGAATGCCGAGAATGCCGAGAAGCCCCTCGTAACCCTCGCCCAACTGGAGATGGAGAACGAAGAGGTGAAGCAGAACTTCGAGCAGAAAATACAGAATACTTACCCTACCTCCCGATTTTACCTGTTCCAAAGCCTAATGGAATTCATCAACTTACGGTCTGAGCAGATCAAGGCCCTCATTGCCGAGGTAGAGAACCTCTCTGGCACCCTCGCGTCCTTTAAGGAACTGGACGAAATCAAGCCACAGACAGCCTGCCACAGCACTCAAACCAGCCCTTCTCCCTCCTGCAAGGAAACCAGCACTCAGACTGACCCCACCAAGCCCGCCACTCCCGCTCCAACCAAAAGGAAGCAGCCTGAGGCTCCCTACCCGCCCGCAAAGAGGACCAACCTCAATGGTCCCGCAAAACCTGCGCCCTCCCGAGTCCCCAAGCCTGCGGCCGCCCAAGTGGTCCTCCATGGGGAAAAATCGGCGGCCCACACAGTGGTCATCTCTGATGACCCACAGGCTGACCCAAGAGCAATGCTTAAAGCTGTCCGCGCTGCCCACACTCTACCCCAAGGCGTTTGGGCCTCCCTGCGAACCAAAGGGAAGCTTGTCCTCCACTCCAGCAACCCCGATACCATCCCAGCTGTTACCACCTCCCTGGCCAACAAGCTGGATGGCATGAAGGTCCGCCAACAGAAGGTGATCCTGCCTCGCATCTGCCTCTTCAAAGTGGATGAGGAAACATCCAACTCCACCATTGAAGAGACGCTGCTGGAAACCCCTGCTGTCAGCCAACTCCCTGGGGACAAGGTGGTGCGCGTGGCGCATCGCTCTGCACCCAGAAACGGGACCTGCACCGCCTTCATCGAGGTGGACCTCACGACCTTCAGAGCTCTGGGAAATCGTGGAAGGATCGTGGTGGATGGTGTGATCCTCAACTTCGAGGAGTCCATCCGCGCACGAGTCTGCTTCCGCTGTTGTGGCTTCGGCCACAACTCTGCCCAATGCACCAGAGCTCCCACGTGCTTCCACTGCGGTGAAAGCGGCCATGAAGGCCGTGCCTGCCCCTCAGTTGCCGACTGGCACACTTCCAAGTGCGCCAACTGCTGTGCCAAGGGCCTCCCAGACAAGCACGAGGCGAGAGCCTCAAGCTGCCCCATCTTGAAGCTTAGAGCCCTCAAGTTCTAGGCTTCCAGGACCTCCTGCCTCCTCAACTGGCCTCCATCCAGGCTTCTCACCCATCAAGGCGCTGTTTCCTTGACCTCTCCAGCTTCCTCCCCCCTGCGATGACACCTCCACTGCCAGATCCTAGGATCCCTTGCGATGATCCCTGGCCACCCATCCCCAGGCCCCCCAACTATGCTTTGTATATATTCCGCTTTATGCGTCCATCGGGGCTCAAAAATCATTCATTTTGGTTAGCAGCCCGTAAAATAAAGATATTTTCTTCCCCGTTGGCCGACCCAAAACTTTGTAATTATGTAAATAATCTTTTCATTTTTTTATTCTTACGCCTTAAGCCAGGCGGTACTTTTACCAAATTGTGTTTAACCTAAAAAACTCAATTAAAGCAATCTCTCCGATCAAAACTGTTTTATTATTATTCTTTCAATATTTATGCCACGACTGCTCAACCAGATGATCCAAAACAATAGAAATCGTATTTTTTAAATTTATATAATTTTATAACAGAAATCTAATCTTATTTTATTTAAAATATAATATATATATATATATGTTATGAATATTTTGTTTTAGTTAGATAAGGCTTGATAAGACAAAGGATCGATAAGATAAAGGGTTGAGGTGCAGTTGTGATAAAAAAAAGATAATTATTTACCGTCAAGTAGCTTTTATTTTCAATTACTTGAGGAAACATTACACATTAGTTATTTTCACATTATATAGAAGTTATAAAGTTAATCCTATATTAGTGATTAAAAAGGATAGATATATTAACTACGCATATTTACAACAAAACTATACAACAAAACTGAAAGTCTTTCTAAAAACGATGATAAAAAAGTAAAATTATCAATGAATAAAATGAAATATATATTTTTTGAAATATAGAAATATTTGAGTTTTTAGATTATATAATATATATATATATGTTAAAAATCAAGAAAAATAGAAAAATGGTCAGGTGTTGATATTAAAAACAAAATTGGCATTTCCTGACTGAAAAATCCTCATTTGAGCGGTCAGGAAATGCTAATTTTGTTTTTAATAAATATATATATTAAAAAAAGGCATATCCTTACACGCTAACACGAACATTTTTAGGTGACAGTGCGCCATCTAGTGGAACATAAATCAACTAAACGTTGATATTTCCTGTTCCTGATGCCTGGTCAGAATATGCCTTTATTTATTTGAATATCAACACTTGACTTTTTTATAATTTTATTTTTCATTTGTATTTTTACATATATATACCTGCATATCTTTAAGGACATATTCGAATTAAAATATGGTCGATATATATTCAGAAAATAAAAGTAGAAATAGAGATGACTTGTATATAAGAGGAATCTATTTTACATGCTGGAAACAGAGTAAGAAACAGAGAAGGGACAATCAAGATTTCCATTAAGATTATTTAATGGGAAATGCATATATTTACTATATATGAAAAAAATTAATGGAATGAAGTAAGTAACATTTTGAATCTACCTTGTATATCATTTATTCGCACATTCTAATATTATAACTCAGAAAAAATAAATATAAAATTTAGCAACCAATATATCGTTTCCAATATGGTCGTTTTGTATGAGATAAAATCCAAGGATATAACTATGCCAGCAATACGCAATTACAATATCTCTGATAATTGTGTGGCAACCCTCTTATAAGCCATTACAAGCTCTCTTATTTCATTTTCCCAGCTATAATCGGATTAAGTTTAGTCTCTTGTGAGCTTAGCTTCGATTTTATCCAATAATTGAGTTAAATGCGACTTTATTAACTCCCCAATTTGAGAATAGGAATGAATTTTTATGGTATAATGAAGAGTTATCTCTCTCTTAATTATCTTTTAGTTAATTATAATAATTAGTAACTATAGATTTACTTTATCAAAGTTAATGTAGTTTGTGTCTCTTTGCATGTAGTAAAGAGATAACTTAATCTAAAAGAAATTATATTTGTAGGTTGGAATTTAATTGGGTCAAAGAAAACGTTTTACATTAAACCTTTATATTTTTAAATCCGACATGTTTAATGACACAAAGTCGTCTTTTCAAAGTTGATTGAAGGTTTCATGCTTATAATTTTTCGAAATATATTATTTGAACCTTCTACATGTTTTTATAAGGCTATGTAAATATAGGCTATGTAAACTTTAAGAAAACGGTATTCCTATACCAGTACAATATCACATTTGTACTATTTTTTCACATTATGTAAACTTTGTTTTAATCATAATTCAAAAAAATAATCACTTGTATCAATATTGAATTAAACATATCACAGGATTGCAGGAAAAATTATCTTTTCAAAACATGTTTAGCTTTCGTTCACGGGAGCCTATCTACAGAAGAAAAAAATGGTATAATTCGTTCAAATCGTGTTCTATTGGCGAATTATTATACAAAGCTTTCTACTGTAGAAGGGCTTTCGTGCCCGAAAGCTATAGAATAAAAATATTTTGAAAATATACTTTTTTCCTGGAGAGAGGCTTGATATATTTTTACTCAATAATTCATAATACTTATTTATTTATTTCAACACACAAAACGCGATATCCCGGCTAGGGATAATTGCGTCTATTTACATTTTTAAACAGGAGCTGTTATAAACATATTATACAAAAGAAAATTCAAAAAAGAAACAAAATAAGATATATTAGGAACCAGATCCTTATATATATCCTTATAATATCGTCACAGAAAGAATTAGAAATATATAATAATAATCAATAATAACTGAATTTACACAAAAGAGAATCAAATATGAAAATTCAATAAAATAAAAATAACATAAATTCCCTTTTTCTGAGTTCTATAATGAAGGAGCATTCGTAACCATTTCTTTGAAAGCAACACACACACAAGAAACACAAACATTTACATTGTATTTTACCTTTTAAAATGTAAAAGACTGGATTTTTCATCATCCCGAAAATCCATCTATTTGAAAACCGCGTGTTGATCCATTAGAAAAGTAACATATGCTATTTTTAGAAATTCCTAATATTTTATCGGAAATATTTTTTTATTCCCATTTCTAAAGTCTTCATTGTAATGATAAAACTAAATCGAAGGCTTGGCTTGGTGAAATATCACAGCAGTTTAGTAAAAAATGTATAACAACAGATGTGACACTAATGCATGGTATTTAATATGCAATTATGTAAATATCTAATGATTAATTACACTATAAGACCTTAATATACATCATAGATTAATATTTTACTCTGGTAAGATGTTCTCACGAAAATTCATATTTTTCATTATAATATTGACAAAAAGTGACAGTAAGTATTTAAAATGTCATAATAGATATATAAGAAATCAATGCAAATAATTATTTTATCACTTTATTTATCAAATAGTAATTTAAAAATATAAAATAGTTGGTGCCATTGGGCCAAGGGTATCTTTTTTATTAGTTGAAAAGACGCAACCAATCGAGAACGACGGTCTTTTAAAGGCTATACTTTTTACTTATTCAACATAGTATTTCTCTTCTTAACTTGGAAAAACCTATATTAGACGTTATAAAACAGGATATTTGCATACATTTTCAAAAATATAAAATGAAATGCTTTCAGCGTTTGCTCATTATCAGGTATATATAAGTAGATTTTCATACGAATTATTAAAATTTAAATAGAAGATTTCAAGCGTCAAATTGGATAATGGCATTAAGTTTCTTTAATAATTTAAAATGATAGACTTTCATGCGTTAGCTATTCATCAGGTATTAATCGAGAACAATTGCCCTGGAGATAAAATAACGCCTGCTAACCTGCCATTTTAAATCAATAAAGAAACACTTTTATAAAAATTCTTATTGATAAATTGTTTTTATACTTTTGAAATGATTATACAATTATATATTCTTACTAGACGAATGACCCGGCTTCGCCCGAGAATTCCCCCGAGTGCAATTTCCTTCATACTGAAATTACATCAATAATAAATTGTAGAAGTGCCATGGAATAGCAATACAGAAGTAACACATAAAACACAGGCACAAAATGTGTTTTTTATGGCAAAATTTGTATTTATTAGTGTTTAGGTATTTGATTTAATTATTATTTGCAATCCATTTAGTTGTTTTAAAATCAATATAGTTTAAATATATGGCAGCTTTTCAACCCAACCCCCGAAGTACCCGCCCCAGCGCATTAACACTTGAAATTGCCCGATTTGAGTGAGGGACTACGATGGATCTTGACTGCGATGCCCATCTTCTCAGTGAGAATAAGAAAAAAATAGGTTTATAAAAAAAATTAATCCAAAATTCTAGCATGTAAATATGTTTCTGTAAAAAAATAAAAGAACACATGGAAATTAGGCAAACATATGTATTTGATAATGACTGCGACTGCATTTAAAACGATTTTTTTTTATCAGAGTCATCAATTCTGTCATCGTTTGCTTTTGAGAATGGAATGCTTTTACGTAATATGCGTAAAATACACAACTAATATGACTGAAATTTTAGCAGTATGTATAGTAGAATCTGGAAAAACTTATATTGAATATTTCAGGTCTCTATCCCGAATATTCTTCGAGTTATTTGCAAATTTGAGTTGCAAATTTGCTCTTTCGCTCGCAAGCAGCGCCACTAGCGGTGAAGATGGGAGGTAATATCAGCTGACCTATTGTACATGCAAAACGTGTTTTAACAGGAAATAGAAAAAAATATGGAAGAGATATTTGGCGCATTTTTAGCCAAGAAAAATTGAAATTGACAGGTTCTGGGCAGAAATAGTTGTTTTTTTAGTCAGAAAATGATTATGACAATATTGCTGTATCATATTTGATTATCAGATACAAAATTATATCTGGAAAAATTCCAAAAAGCAGAAACCACGGGTGAAGCCAGTTCATTTTTAGTATGCAGGAACAAAATTATAACAGAAAAACATTCATTCGAGCAGAAGACACAAAGCCAAATCATCTCTTTATAAAAATATCGCTTCTAAGACACAAAGTTTGGAGCGGGACGTTTCACAAGAATGCCATCCACGGCGCCAATTTATAATTGTAACGAATAGTATTTGAATAGATGCATTTAATCGGGTAAAACCCGGGCGTTGCCCGGGTCATTCGGCTTGTTAAAATATACAAGTATCAGAGTCATCAACAATCAATTCTGTCATCGTTTGCTTTTGTGAATGGAATAAATACCCAAATATGGCCATTTCTTATAAGCATCGGTGGTTCAGTGGTAGAATGCTCGCCTGCAACGCGGGCGGCCCGGGTTCGATTCCCGGCCGATGCATTTTTTTTTTACAATTTTTAAAACTCATTTATATTATTATCCCTATATATATATATATATAAGTCAGCCTATGTATCTATGTATGTTTGTCAACTATACACGTCCACAATACGTAACTAATCTGACTGAAATTTTAACAGTTTATAAAGTAGAATCTGGAAAAACTCTTGTTGAAAATTTCAGGTCTCTATCCCGAATATCCATCGTGTTATTTGCAAATTTGCTCTTTCGCTCGCGCCTCTAGCTGTGAAAATGGGGGGGGGGGGGTAATACCAGCTGACCTAATGTACCTGTAAAGTTTGGAGCGGGACGTTTCACAAGAGTGACATCCACGGCTCCAATTTATAATTGTAACGAATAGTATTTGAATAAAAACATTTAATCGGGTAAAACCCGGGCGTTGCCCGGGTCATTCGGCTAGTCATGTATAATATTGAATATGCTCTTTGACTTAGCAATCATCTCAAATCTGATAGAATATATCTCATATTTTATATAGGTTTGTATATAATAATGTGCATATAAAAATTATATTTATTATTAAGTTTTTAATGTGACAATCCTGTTGAAGAACTGATAAGTCCGAAAGCTTGAAAATAAAAAGTTGCACAAGAAACTTAACTCTGGAAGCTTTATTTATTATAAGATATGTTTATGTAAAGTGTATCTTTTTAGAAATATCGATGATATAAACATACAAAATCTCATTTATAAAGAAACATAAATTTATACTTATTTAATAAAATATAGGGAAAATGCCTTATTCTTAAACCTTTTGTATATTAAGAATATATTTATGAAAAGCTTGGAAATGCATTTTTAAACGAAAGCTAACACGAACACGTTCATTTTTTGAAATATGTATCGCTTGAGAAAATAGTGTTTGAAATATTTATCATGTGAATATTCTCCTCTAAAAAATAGGAATTTTAAAATTGAAGTTATACTAGAGAGAGAGAATTGAGAATAAATAAATTAATTTTTAAAATCTCGTTTGTTTCTCACTCTAAAATATTAGGTATGTAGAATATATCTTGTATAAGAAATAATATCACATATACACATATTTTAGTATATTTTAGAAAAGAATTTATTATATTTTATAACAGGATATTATTAATATTTTTATATTCATCATATTATATATATTTTGCTACTCCGGAAACTTCCTTCGGTACTTATATTGAATCTTATAAATTAATAAAATAAAATATTTGATTTTGTTTTTGCCTTAAATAAATTGCTGTGTCATTATGTAGTTTGTGTTTCCTAATATTCAATGTGACAATACCTATACATTTAAATATAAAAATATATAAATAATTAGCCAATCATTATATAAAATAAATATAAAATTTCTTCATATGAGAAAAAATATCATGCCCACTCCATCTATAATTAATCCTATATTTGACAATAACAGACAAGACCTCACTTAAAACTAATACGTGAATTCTGAGTTGGTAATTTAGAAGGTTTTTAATATAAATGATGACCGTATTTTTCAATATAAACGTTTCGAATAATATTTCTTGATATTCTTCAAACATCCTTATCTGTAGTCTTTAGAACTATTCATTAAAACATTAATACCACTTTTCTTTTGACAGTCTTCTTGGTCCTCATTTATGTACCGATGTAAATATATTTTATTTAAAAAATTCTAATGATTTTAGAATATTATTGATATATAGAATTGTTACCTTCTTTCTGGATACATAAGCTTCTTGGCAATAGCATGCAGTATATGAGTATTTTATGATATCGTTTATAGCCGTGAAGAGAATAATAAAAACAGTTTTGAATCAAACACAACACACACACAACAACAACACACAGTCTACTCCATGCTGACGAGCGCCAACAGCGCGAAACGTGTTCGTGGATGGCTTTTCTTGATTTATCAAGAAATTAGGTTGGCCAAATATCAGGGAACAGGCTAATTCAATGATTAGTTGATTTCTGTTCCACTAGATGGCACTCTGCCTTCTGAAAAGCACATGTGCTCATGTCAAACAGCAACAATGAATTTTATAAAAAAGAAGCCGCAACATCTGACGATCGAATTTTTTTTCCTAGAAATTATAATTTCAAAATAAAATAAAAGTTTTTATGTAACATGTATTTATATTTATGTATGTCTGTTCAAATGGAATAAGCCTTCACCCATGCAGATTAATTTTAACATGTAAAAAGGTAGAAATGTTAAATGGTGCTAATTCAGATGAAAAGACATATTCTGAAGAATTTCAACTTTATTGTGAAAAAGGTAACTAAAAATTATCATATTTTCAATTCTAATTTTATCTAAAAATGTATAATAAAATTGATTTCTACGGCTCTTATTCACCAATATTGAGAGAAGAAGGAAATGGATCATTAGTGGTAAATTTTCCCAACTTTTTAGTTAAGTTAATGATGAGATTTTGATTATTATCTATCTTTTATACCGAGATGAGTGAAAATAAATTGTCTAAATGTCAATCAAGACATATTACACCTAGAATTGAGTGTAATAAAAGCATTTAAAATATATTCTGTTATAAAACGAAAATTGAAATATTCTGTTATGTTCTAATTATAATTAATAGGGGGTTTTTAAGGGGACTACCAAGCCTCAAGAGATAGTGTTTATTATCTTCTACTTAGAAAATATAAGACAAATGGTCTTATTAAAGATTTTGTTTATACTATACATTAGCGCGCTATTTGTTATTATAAATTTAAACTATTTTTAAAGAGTATGATTATTTTGAAAATAAATCAATATTCTACTGTCTTTACTGCAATGATAAAATAATGGGAGGGTTCATCACTGATGAACCAGGCCCTTACATAATTTTATCATTGCAGTAAGGGCAGTAGAAATTGATTTATTTTTGAAAGAATCAAACGCGTCAAAAATCAGTTCAAATTTCATATGAAGATTTTGAAGCCTCAAAAGATTTTTTCCTGTACTCAGAATTATGTATAACAGCAAATGATCTTAATAAAGATTTTGTTATACAATATAATATAATATGGATTGTGATTGTAAAACGACATTTGAATTATGCCGCCTTTATTTTTTGTGTTTCCCATCTCTATACACTTTTATTTTTCCGTTTATCATTAATCTTCACAATTCATTCTTTCATACCTCACCCCTAAGGTTAGAAATAATCGTTATTTCTCCTTAAAATAAATTTTGATTTTTCGTTCAGAATAAACAAATACGGGATAATTTTCTAATGTCGTTTTACAAAGATATTGTTGTTGATGTTTAATTTAAGACGATATAAAGATATAATAACGATAGAAATCACACATGTATAAGATAATTTATTAATAAAATTTATAATTTCCTTATAGCCATTTTTACAAACTCCTCTTCAAAGTGCCTACCCATCTTACAGATGCCAAATGACTATTTTGAATAAAACATATAATTTATATAAGTAAAAATCCTATTGAGTTTGAATAAAACATATTGAATATGTTTGTATAATATATATATTAGGATAGGAACTTATGGAACATATGTCGTAAAGGATGTATATTTTGCACTTCCAAAAGAGAGAATATCAAATAAAAAGTTTATAATAAAACTTCGAACACACACTTTGTAAGTATTAATTACAATGGATATACAGTAATTTTCTGTCATTTTTTATTTCAAACTCTGTTATCAATTGTCCATTATTTATTAAAAACATAGAATATTTTGGAGAAAAAAGAGAAAGCATATATCTTTCTATTTATTATACTATTTTATATTTATCCCCCTTATATAATCTTATTTGGGAACGATGTAATAAAGGCGATATTAATCTATATATATATATATATATATATATATATATATATGCGAAAAAATAATAAAAAATAAAATTATAAAAAGGTCAGGTGTTTGTTGTTAAAATAAAAAATACCTATCCTGACTACGTTCACATGAATCTTTAGATGGCAGAGAGAGAGCGCCATCTAGTGGAACATAAATCAACTAAACATTGATTTAACCTATTTCCTGATATTCGGCTAACCCATTTTCATGATGAATCAATGTGTTTCGGGCTTTTGGCCCTCGTCATATATATATATATTTATAAAGAGTGTGCCTATATATCAAAATAAAAGGTTGGGATAATTTTACTCAATTTCAAATTGAAATGGACGTTTTTTAAAAGATCTTCAATTACTAAAGCATGAATTTGATCATAAAATAATTTATATACCAAAATATCAGTTGGCTGAACGCCATATTTTTAAAGATACAACTACGTTTTTATTTCAGCAAAAACAAATACGTTATTGTACTTTGAAAAAGGTTGGCGTTGAGCTTAATAAAATATTAATTATATTAATATTTAAAATTTTTTAATCCTACCATCATTTCAAATGTTGAACGTTTTAGACGTCTATTAAACGCCTTGGTGATCAACAATAGACTTAGAGAACACAATTTGTATTTTTTCTTCTAGAACGGAGAAAATATGCGTAGCTCGTTCTGTAACGTAATGTGCGTTTGACCTTCCATTAAAATAAGTAGTTAAAATACATGTTTCTGGAAATATATTCAAACATTTGGGGGGTCGGTGGAAGGCTGGTTAAACCGTTTGGTTTACGACCACTACGACCCGGGTTCGATCCCCGCATTGGACACTTTTTTTTCTGTTTGAAAAAAAAAATGCTCCAATGGCCCCCCGATTCTTGCAAAAGTCCAACCCCACCAGCGAGTGCAAGTAACCAAACGGGGCTCTGGCACATTTGTAAGTGGAAAGTCGAACTGCTTTCACATGTGTAGACATGTGGTGCGCTTACAGTAAAAAGCAGTAGCTAACTACCCACCATGATTATCATGGCCTGTACCACGTGTACTAGGGATAAGCAAAAAAAATAAATAAATAAAAAATAATTAGAATTGAAGTTTAAAATTTAATTATTTTATATATTTAAGTTACTATCTTGAGAACTATTGAATTTTTAGCGCAAAAATAATAGGAGCGAGGACGATACTAAAATACACAAAATTCAAGGAAGTTGTATCTTTTAGCATGTATATCGGAATCCAGGCAATACCTCTGAAAGATATTTGATACACAATGACCTTTATTGAAGACATGAGATAACTAAATGTGAACTAAATTGCCTCTGTTTCCTTTAAAAAAAAGACTATTGGCGACATCAAAGAAACATCTATAAACAATTTTTTCTTTATTCAAACTGGTGACTTGAGGTTCTATATCGCCTTAAAACTTCTTTATTTGAGTTTTGGACAGTCAAGAGATTGTAACAAGAGGCGGGGATTCCCTAAAGACAATAGGCTCTTGTGACCCTTTTCTACTAATCAAAGAATAAGCACTAGCTTGGCAGCATTTTGATTCAGAATTCATGTGACTAAAAAATAATATTAAACCCTAAATTCTAAAATTGTTTATTTAAATTCGCTAAAAAGTACATAATAAATATTTCAGTTACCGCCATTAAACAATATTTTACATGAGTCAAAATAAACGTGAGACGATCTTCTTATATTGAAGAAAGAAGTTTAATGTTCAGTGAAAATGAAAAATTGCTAACAGTTGTTTATATTGAATTACACTAAGTTTTAAAATAAATGTTAATTAAACGAAAAATTTGTACAAATTTGTACCATAGTCCTTATAAAGTCGCGCTTCATTTCACGCCTGTTGAAGGGTTTTACCCGAAAACTTGCACCTATGCATCAATAAAAGAAACCCGTCTTCCTTCACCATATTTTTTCGTTTAATTTCAAATCAGGAAGAATTCTTTATCTATATTTAAAATAAATGTTGATCATCCAGGACGCTTTAATTTTTACCTATATGAATCTCATTACCTTTTTTATTTTTTTTATTAATCAATATTTCAATTAGGAAAAAAAAAGGGCATCTTTTTATCGTGCAATTGAAAGTTGCTGATGGCTTGCTTTAAGATGCATTTTAAGGAGATGTCCTTTTTTCTTTTCTTTATTTATCAACCTTATCCCAGTACAATATCCTATTTGTACTATCTTTTCACAAATCGTTATATGTGATAAATATTTGTGTTTCAACATTTTTTTCTATCAAACTTATTTATAATATAAATGTGACATACCTTTACAGTTTTTTTTTGTTCAGGTGGATACATTATTAATACATTTTATTATATATTAAGTTTAAATTTTGTTTCTTTTAGTTTATCTCTCTAAACCGATATATCTTCTAAATAATAGAATACAATAAAATTAAATTTTTACATTTATATTTTAATTCTACGTTAGAAACCTAAAGGAAAATATTGTGTAAAGATATAGAAAAATCTAAACATATCACAATAATTTTATATATACTATCCTCAATAATTTTATATATTATATACTATATTTCTATTACAATTGCAATAAATTATTCTTTTATTTTGAGGGATTATATTTACTATGCTATATACTTTAAGATTATTCCGATCTATTCAAAATTTCCATTATATATTAGAATAAATCTTGAAACATATTGGAAGGATTTTAAAATACATATTTAAACGAGCTTATATCCTTTTGCCAAGAAATCAATAGATTTCACAAAATGCGTATCCTTTTTTACGATCTGGAATAAATTTGTCGTTGAATTTTTATAAGTCGCCATCTGATGCTAGTGATAGATTGAATGCCATTGAAGGATCAATTTTGTTAGGTTCAGCATTTGGAATTTTAAATCTAATTGGTAACCTAGATTTCCAAATATATGCATCAATTCTTATACATATTTATTGGATATTCCGATAATTCGACCATTTTAAAAATCAAATTTACACAGTTGATTGTTGTTTGAATACAACTTTACCGGTAAAAAGGTATTACAGAGGCGATGGCAACTACTGAAAATGTACAAAATTTATGTATAGAGAAATGGGAAAATTTAGTTAATAAAGAGAAGTCCAAAATCTAAATAATTGGTAATAGTGTATTGACAAACAACTAAAACAAAAAATCCTTTGAAGTGAGAAACTATAGACATTAGTAAAATGTTTATATAAATATATTTC
This sequence comes from Cordylochernes scorpioides, assembly GCA_030710605.1. Classification (NCBI taxonomy): domain Eukaryota; kingdom Metazoa; phylum Arthropoda; class Arachnida; order Pseudoscorpiones; family Chernetidae; genus Cordylochernes; species Cordylochernes scorpioides. The sequence goes on along the minus strand of CP092883.1, from coordinate 22,124,373 downwards.
AAATTAAAAATATATAAGCAAATAAATCAGAAAAAGAGGTTGTCAACTATATTGCAGAGGAGAATACTTATACAAGGAATTAATCTGAAGGACTCATTAAAAATAAATTTCTATTTTTATTCATACATGGGTTTAACTTTATATGTATTTTGTTTAAAGTTCGAACACGTGCAAAAGCCGCATAGAGCTGTCCATGCGTATGTAGCAAGAACCCAAATATTATTTATAGTCATAGCAAAACCCAACTTTAGTGAAAACTGACGCCTCTTAAGAATGAAGGGAAGGCTGATATCTGAAGGAGCAAAATATATTTTTGGCACCAATACAGTGTGTCCAACATTGGTCCCGGTCAGTATTTGTGATTCAACTCTACTTGTATGCTATCCGAAGTTCACACACGTGAAAAAGCCACATACGAGCTCGTAGAGCTGTCCATGCATAAATACAGGCTCTTGTGGCAAGAGACCCACAGGAATTAGCTAACTGTTCTGACTCATGTTAAATTCAAAATCTGTATTTCTTAATATTTTGCTTTTCTCTATTTAAAAAAAAATACTATTAATATTTATATATATGTATATATATATATATATATATATATATATTTATAAGATAATAAAAAGGCATATACAGTGGTACCTCGACATACGAGTTTAATTCGTTCCGCAACCTTGCTCGTATCTTGAATTACTCGTATCTCGAAGCAAATTTCCCCATACAAAACAATTGAACTACCATTAATCCGTTCCAACCTCCAAAATGTCACCCAGTTATTTTTGTTACGTGGTTTTAAATAATAAAAACGTATTTATAAATATCAAATATTTATTGCACAAAACAAAAAAGAGAATGTAAAGAAATAAATTAGATATCCTCACTGGTCTTTGCCTTTTTCGCTACATTTTTCTCGTTTTCACCTGTAGGCCGTTTAGAAAAAGACATGTCCAAGGAGGTTTGTTTCTTCCTCCCTCTCAGAATGTTCCGGAAATGAGTTAGGCAAGTGTCATTAAAAAGGTCAGATGCACGACCTGTTGCAACTTTTTCTGGGTGTTTTTATTCCACGAACTGTGAAACTCTCTCCCACATTCCTAAGACCTCCTTCATCTCACTTGTAGAAATTTCACGTTTTAATTCAATACTCATCATCTTTTTCTTAGCACTTGACTTTTTACAAACTTTCTTCCGATCCATGGTTATAAAATAAATGAACTAAAACTGTAAATGTAAACGCAACACAAAATGCGAAGACAAAACACAACTTATCACAGCGGCAGCACGCTGCTAACTGATCGTGATGGCGCGACTGCGTGTTACTACCGAACCGAACTCGTATCTCGAATTTCGCTCGTAACTAAAATCAAAAAATCATTTGCTCGTCGGCTCGTATCTCGAAAAACTCGTATGTTGGGGCGCTCGTATGTCGAGGTACCACTGTATTGGATTTTGAAAACTATTTATTTGCCAATATTTCGGTTGGCTGAACGCCAAACCTTTATCAAGACATTTCATTTTTGTATATATAACAATAAATAGTTGTATAGTTTTATAGTTAAGTATTCTATTAAAATTATCTTCATTAATTTGATTATTAAATTCAAATTATAAAATTTATAAATTGTTATTATTTAGTATAGATAGAGAAAAAAAAAGTCCTTTACTTCTAAAACATCATCTAGTTAATTATATATTTATAATTAATAACAATACAATTTAACAACGTAACATCTTTTGCATCGGCTTTTACACGTCATTTAGACATACTCTAATCCTATATATAGAATAATAGAAGTGAGAATATATATAATAGTTAGAGAAAAGAGAGAAAGACAGAACCATGCACTTTTAATCAAACTAATTATAAGAAACAAAAAGTTTTTTAAAGAAGGTAGATAAGATTGTTAGTATATATATATATTTATAATTTTATATTTTATCCTTTTTTTTAAATGATTTTTATTTTTTTTTATTTAAAATATGAATATAAATAGTTGTATTTAGTAATATATCTATACTATGAATTAACTTTTGTTATAAGTTTGGTTATTATGTTTTGAAACCCTAATGGTAGACAAGACATATACAAAAAAAATTAAATTGGAGTAATTATTGAAAAAAGAGGTCTGTTGAACCGGGACTTCTCAAATAGAAGTTCAACGACATTTCATCCCTTCTCTATTATGTCATAGACCTCTTTTCAACCGGATTTTATGTGTTAATATAAAGTTACTTCAGTGAAACATTTATATGAACAGATATAACAATATAAAAGATACCTATCTTCCATTTAATGATACGTTTATTCACAAATATAAGTGTTACCAAATTCTTACTGTGAACCTACCTTGACCGCGACGCCTTCAACTGTAAACATCTATTTCTGGATGACACATGTTGTGGGGGGTGGGGGACAAAATTAGACCGTCCATTCTGAAGTTTTAGAACAACAAGATATTCAAAGAAGAAAGAAAAGATAGTTAAGGGAAGAAATCCAAAAACTTTATAATCTTTACAGCCAGTTATATTAAAATAACTGATTCAACACTTATTCATCTTTCAATATTCCTTTAAAAAGGCAAACTATTAGAGTTTAATAAAGCTATTAATTGTGAAAATTCACTTTTATTTAATTTCTATTTTCCTCCCCAGAAATTGGAGATTAAACAAAATGAATTCTATACAATATTACTTTAAAATCTTGTGAAAAAATCTTCAAATCAGCTATTTAATTTAAGTTTAACTAATTGTTAAAGATTATAAATTTGTATTAGTTATTATTGAGAGAAATTATAGAAAGTTGATTTAATAAATGGATACTTCCATTTATTTTTTTTTAAAGTATTTTATAATTGATATACTGTTGAAATATTTTACTTGTCTGATACTAAATTTGTTTTTAATAAATTCCATGTTTAAATTTTTAACATCTTCTATGAAATTTTCTAATATATTATTTATTCTATAAAATCTTAGAAACTGACCAAAATATATACCTTTACAACAATTTAATGATATATTAGAATTCATATTACAGTATTTTATAATATTGAAATTATAAATACTTTTTTATTATAAATTTTAATAGTATTATTTGTAAGGTCTATATTTAGGTCTAAAAAGTTAACTTTTTTGTTTCTATAAATTTTTTCATTGTTCTTAAGTTTCAAGTATTTAGGATAAATTTTAGGTATTAAGTTTTCGAACTGTTTTCGAACTTCGAACTAATATTATTAAATATTATGATGTCATCTACATAACGGAACATTTGCCAGTTAACATTATTTTGTAGAAAGTATTCTCTTTCGTACCAGAATAATATTAAGTTTGCTAATAAAGGACTTGAAGAAGTTCCCATGGGAACGCCTTCTGATTGAATATATATTTTATTTTTAAATTCTATATAGTTGATATTTAAAAATGTTTCCAGTAGAGTTTTTACTGTTTTAAGATATAATTAAATTAGATCTTAAAACAGCAAAAACTCTACTGGAAACATTTTTAAATTTTAACTATATAGAATTTAAAATAAAATATATATTCAATCAGAAGGCGATTTCATGGGAACTTCTTCAAGTCCTTTATTAGCAAACTTAATATTATTCTGGTACGAAAGAGAATACTTTCTACAAAATAATGTTAACTGGCAAATGTTCCGTTATGTAGATGACATCATAATATTTAATAATCCACAGTTCAAAAACTTAATACCTAAAATTTATCCTAAATACTTGAAACTTAAGAACAATGAAAAAATTTATAGAAACAAAAAAGTTAACTTTTTAGACCTAAATATAGACCTTACAAATAATACTATTAAAATTTATAATAAAAAAAGTATTTATAATTTCAATATTATAAAATACTGTAATATGAATTCTAATATATCATTAAATTGTTGTAAAGGTATATATTTTGGTCAGTTTCTAAGATTTTATAGAATAAATAATATATTAGAAAATTTCATAGAAGATGTTAAAAATTTAAACATGGAATTTATTAAAAACAAATTTAGTATCAGACAAGTAAAATATTTCAACAGTATATCAATTATAAAATACTTAAAAAAAATAAATGGAAGTATCCATTTATTAAATCAACTTTCTATAATTTCTCTCAATAATAACTAATACAAATTTATAATCTTTAACAATTAGTTAAACTTAAATTAAATAGCTGATTTGAAGATTTTTTCACAAGATTTTTAAAGTAATATTGTATAGAATTCATTTTGTTTAATCTCCAATTTCTGGGGAGGAAAATGGAAATTAAATAAAAGTGAATTTTCACAATTAATAGCTTTATTAAACTCTAATAGTTTGCCTTTTTAAAGGATATTGAAAGATGAATAAGTGTTGAATCAGTTATTTTAATATAACTGGCTGTAAAGATTATAAAGTTTGGATTTCTTCCCTTAACTATCTTTTCTTTCTTCTTTGAATATCTTGTTGTTCTAAACTTCAGAATGGACGGTCTAATTTTGTCCCCCACCCCCCACAACATGTGTCATCCAGAAATAGATGTTTACAGTTGAAGGCCGTCGCGGTCAAGGTAGGTTCACAGTAAGAATTTGGTAACACTTATATTTGTTATATCTGTTCATATAAAATGTTTCACTGAAGTAACTTTATATTAACACATAAAATCCGGTTGAAAAGAGGTCTATGACATAATAGAGAAGGGATGAAATGTCGTTGAACTTCTATTTGAGAAGTCCCGGTTCAACAGACCTCTTTTTTCAATAATTACTCCAATTTAAATTTTTTTGTATATGTCTTGTCTACCATTAGGGTTTCAAAACATAATAACCAAACTTATAACAAAAGTTAATTCATAGTATAGATATATTACTAAATACAACTATTTATATTCATATTTTAAAATAAAAAAATTTAAAAATCATTTAAAAAAAAAAGGATAAATTATAAAATTATATATATATATATATATATATATATATATTATATATATATATATATATACTAACAATCTTATCTACCTTCTTTACAAAACTTTTTGTTTCTTATAATTAGTTTGATTAAAAGTGCATGGTTCTGTCTTTCTCTCTTTTCTCTAACTATTATATATATTCTCACTTCTATTATTCTATATATAGGATTAGAGTATGTCTAAATGACGTGTAAAAGCCGATGCAAAAGACGTTACGTTGTTAAATTTTATTGTTATTAATTATAAATATATAATTAACTAGATGATGTTTTAGAAGTAAAGGACTTTTTTTTCTCTATCTATACTAAATAATAACAATTTACAAATTTTATAATTTGAATTTAAATAATCAAATTAATGAAGATAATTTTAATAGAATACTTAACTATAAAACTATACAACTATTTATTGTTATAATTAATTTAGATTTAGCTTGCTAATCTAACCAAATCTACTTGATATGATTTATCATTCTTATCAGTTTGCTCCTTAAGTTTTAAATGTAGAATCACTGTTATATTTTTATTATATAGTTTTTACACTATATATATAGATGAAAATTTTGCCGGGAGGATATTGATCCAAAGAGCCAATGGGCGCCTCTCCCGTCAAATAGGCGTCAAAACTAGACGCCATCTATTCACCATCGCCGCAACTAGAGGCCACGGGTCGGTGACAAAGCCACAACACCAGCTTTGGCAAACTGAAAAGCGTCCACCTAGAGACCATGGTTTCGGGCTAATATCCCTCGTCAGTCTAGGGCCATTAGCCCGAAACCCTGGTCTCTAGGTGGA
>CP092883.1:22026858-22118535 GCA_030710605.1 Cordylochernes scorpioides | reverse complement strand
TAAGAATGCCTTTTGGACTACGTAATGCTCCTTCTACATTTCAAAGACTGATTGATAGATTTCGAGGTGGGTTAGGACACGTTCTAGTGCTTTCTTATCTAGACGATATTATCGTCCTCTCTGATACTTTTGAAAAACATGTCACCGATCTTCAATCGGTTTTTGAAAGACTCACTCTGTTTAAACTACATGCTAATAGGCACAAGTGTCATTTTGCAGGTTCTCGGGTTAAGTATCTGGGTTTCTGGATTACCCAAGAAGGACTAGAAATTGATCGAGACAAGGTATCCTCGGTAGAGAAGATTCCGCCTCCTACGAATGTAAAAGAAGTTCAATCCTTTTTGCAGACCTGTTCCTGGTTTCGGCGTTACATACCGAATTTTGCTGAAAGGTCTAGGCCCCTTAGTAATTTAACTAAGAAGAAAGTTCCATGAGGGTGGGGATTTTCCCAACAAAAGGCTTTTGAACTTTTGAAAGAGTGCTTGATAACCCCTCCTGTATTGAAACAAGCAGATGGATCTAACCCGTATATTATTCGAACGGATGCTAGCAGTTTTGCACTCGGAGCGGTATTACTTCAGGGACAAGGGGCTGGCGAAAGACCGATTGAATATGCTAGTCGATTATTGAGTCCCGCAGAAATAAATTATTCTACTACGGAACGAGAAGCTCTCGCTGTGGTTTGGGCCTTGAAGAAGTTTCGTGGTTATGTAGAGAGCTCTGAAATAACTATTGAGTCTGACCATCAACCCCTGAAATGGCTACTTAGCCTCAAGTCACCTACGGGAAGACTGGCACGATGGGCATTGGAAGTACAGTCCTTCAACCTGAAAGTACAATATGTGCCAGGAAAGGCAAATGTCATTGCAGATATGTTATCAAGACCAGTAGTCCCGAATGTTCCTTCATGCGAGGTTAATAACATCATTGTAGCTGACATGCCTGCGAGGAGTCCCAAAACCATTCGCGAATCCCAACTTCAAGATGAAAACCTAGAGAAAATAATTAGTTCATTTGAAGCCACACCTAAAACCGAGGAGTTCGCAAATTGGACTGAAAGAGGATTTTTGATGAATCAGGGAGTTCTCTACAGATATGTTCCCGATTCCGACAGTGAAGAAGCTCAACTTGTTATACCGACCCACGGTATACACACACATTATCATCATGATAATCCCACTGCTGGTCATTATGGAGAAGAGGGAACCTATCAAAGAATTGCAAAAAGATATTACTGGACAGGAATGAGGAAATATATCACTGACTATGTTAAAAAATGTGCCGAGTGCTGTCGGTATAAACCCACCAATCAGAAACCATCCGGTTTGCTTAGAACACCTGTTTATTCTCAGCGTTTTGAGATTCTCTCCATTGATTTGTTTGGACCTTTACCCAAAACCAAGTCTGGAAAACAATGGATTTTTATTGTAGAGGATTGCGCAACTAGATGGGTCGAGTTATTTGCTCTCGAGCGGGCCACTGCCCAAGAGTGCGGTGTCACGCTCATTGAGGAAGTCTTTTTGAGGTATGGTTTACCTCGACGCATAATTAGCGATAATGGCCCACAGTTTGTCAGTGCTGTTCTTCAACAAGTGTGCCACGTCCTAAAAATCGATCAAAATCTCATTCCTGTATACTGTCCACAGGCCAATCCAGCTGAACGCAAAAATCGTGATTTAAAGCCTCGAATAGCCATACTTGTGGGGATGGAGCATGATAAATGGTCTGAAAAGTTACCGGTTATTCGTTTTGCTATGAACACCTCTCAGAACGATACCACTGGACATACCGCTGCCTATCTACAGTTCGCTCGCGAGTTAAGAACCATTGATGATGTGGTCCAAGACTTTAAAGCAGTCGTCGATAATGACAATTTTGTTGCAGAAATTACTCCCTACCTTAAGCGATTTGCTACAATTACCCATGAGATCCAAGAACGCATTCAGTTGAAGCAAGATCAACATAAGAAATATTTTGACAAGAATCGCCGACAGGTTTATTTTTCTCCTGGAGACCGGGTTTGGATAACTACACATCCAATCAGTAAGTCTAAATCAAAGAAAACTGGCAAGTTTATGCCTCGACGAGAAGGTCCTTATCTGGTTTTAACTCAGAAATCACCTACTACTTACACTGTTGCTGCAACCTCGGATCCCATCATTCCCATAGGAAATTATCATGTCTCTTCTCTAACTCCATATAGTGCAAGGGACACTCGACAAGTTTGCCCCATAAGAAGACGCGGTCGTCCCAAGACCTCTTCTAATACCCCCGGAGGGTCACCGAGGGCTGTTCCTAGTACTTCTGGAGGCCCAATAGGATTGTCTGGAGTTACTGGCTCCTCGTCGGGACGACTTCGTAGCCAGAGGGGGAGTTTGTAACAATGGTTCGCTTTCTCCACGGAAGATGGCACCAGCTGATGGAGATCGGCGCATGCGTTGCAGTCCCGTCACGAGGGAGCTGCGTCTATAAAGGTTCTTTTTCGCCTTTCTAGCAAGTAAGCTAGCTGGGAAATGTTAAGTTAATTTTGTTGTTTTAATTCTTTTATAATTATTTTGTATTCCAAATAAAGAAAATAGGCAAAAATCCTTTTACTATTTGTTCTTGTAAATCTTTTACGATAAATTGGATACATATTTACTTTAATGCATATAACAAAATTATATAGATGGGGCTGCTTCTAAAATTATTTTTTAAATCTTTAAAACACCAAATTAACATTGATATACGTTTTTTATAAGTTAGGTTTCTATCTTGGAAATATCTTTATTTAGTATTGAAAAAAATATGTATCTATATAAAATAGAATTAAGATGATATTAGCAAAAGTTTGAAATATTAATATGAATTTGAACCTTATGTGGTTTTTCGCAATATATGTTTTATATTTTTACGAGAATTACTTAAAATAAGAGTAATTTCTAATTAATTTTTACCAAGATGTGAAAGTTTACAATATTTTAAAAAGTATGTTATTTACTTAAAATCATTATATATATATATATATATATATATATATCCAAAGAGCCAAAGGTCACCTTTCCCGTCGAAATAGACGTCAAAACTAGACGCTATCTATTGACCGTCGCCGCAACTAGAGGCCTCGGGTCGGTGACAAAGCCACAACACCAGCTTTGGCAAACTGAAAAGCGTCCACCTAGAGACCAGGGTTTCGGGCTAATGGCCCTAGACTGACTATATATATATATGTCATAAAAAAAGGACGTATATTCTATTTACGTTACTAATTCATGCAGTCGTTGATGGTAAAAATGAATGATAACTTTTGTCCCAAAAAATATTTATTATTTTGATTATTTTTTTAAAGCAAACAGTTTTTGCATATATACAACTAACAAGGTTATTATCTATTTTCAAACAAAAAATATTGGGTTGTATTCCTTTTGTTAAGGATTCCTTTTCATTTTAAAATTTAACTCTGTGATATAGAATTTTAATTATTTTATGAATAATAAAAATCATATTTTTATTATGTCATATATATATATATATGCCGCACTGAGTTTGTTTATACAAAATGAAATGTCTTGATAAAGGTTTGGCGTTCAGCCAACCGAAATATTGGCAAATAAATAGTTTTCAAAATCCAATATATGCCTTTTTATTATCTTATAAATATATATATATATTAATAGTATTTTTTTTTTAATAGAGAAAAGCAAAATAATAATAAATACAGATTTTGAATTTAACTTTGAGTCAGAACAGCTAGCTAATTCCTGTGGGTCTCTTGCCACAATAGCCTGTATTTATGCATGGACAGCTCAACGAGCTCGTATGTGGCTTTTTCACGTGTGTGAACTTCGGATAGCATACAAGTAGAGTTGAATCACAAATATTGACAGGGACCAATGTTGGACACACTGTATTGGTTCCAAAAATATATTTTGCTCCTTCAGATATCAGCCTTCCCTTCATTCTTAAGAGGCGTCAGTTTTCACTAAAGTTGGCTTTTGCTATGACTATAAATAATATTTGGGTTCTTGCTACATACGCCTGGACAGCTCTATGCGGCTTTTGCACGTGTTCGAACTTTAAACAAAATACATATAAAGTTGAACCCATGTATGAATAAAAATAGAAATTTATTTTTAATGAGTCCTTTAGATTAATTCCTTTTATAAGTATTCTCCTCTGCAATATAGTTGACAACCTCTTTTTCTGATTTATTTGCTTATATATTTTAATTTGAAATATATTTATATAAACCTTTTACTAATGTCTATTATTTCTCGCTTCAAAGGATTTTTTTTTGTTTTATTTGTTTGTTAATACACTATTACCAATTATTTAGATTTTGGACTTCTCTTTATTAAATAAATTTCACATTTCTCTACACATATATTTTGTACATTTTCTGTTTGTTAATACACTATTACCAATTATTTAGATTTTGGACTTCTCTTTATTAACTAAATTTTCCCATTTCTCTATACATAAATTTTGTACATTTTCAGTAGTTGCCGTCGCCTCTGTAATACCTTTTTACCGGTAAAGTTGTATTCAAACAACAATCAACTGTGTAAATTTGATTTTTAAAATTGTCGAATTATCGGAAGTGTCGAAAAATCGATAGTGTCGAATTACAATTTGTTATATGATAGGCCATAGTTCAGGACATCAAAACATGGTCAAATTACCATGTGTCGATATAAAACTAGAAATTTATTTTTAAAAAGTCCTTTAAATGAATTAATTGCTTTTATATGTTGTCTTATCTGCAATATAGTTGTGTTGTTTGAAATTTTATTTTCTAATTTGTTAATTTTTTTCTTCTTTTCACTCAAATAATATTTATTTATATCTAATTAATTTTATTCAATGTAATTTAATTAATAATTTATTTAATCCAATGTCTATAGTTTCTTCCCTGAAATTGTTTACCAAACATGAGTCAGGGTTTCCTCAGTGTTAACCGTTGGAGTGTTAAAATGTGGAGGAGCAAAATAACTCCCTACTGAATTTCTCAATAGCCTTACTCCCACAGGAATGCTTCCACACCAGTTACACTCTAGGTTGGTGCTATTGTTATGCTTCTGAGAAGTTTTAATCCTAAGCAGGGTCTTTGCAAATGATACATGTATGGTGATACAGTGCATGTGCTCTCATGTCCTTGAAGTAGTGTAGATGTGTTGTTTGCAATTTTATTTTCGGATTTGTCAAAATATTTCAACTTTTTCATTTTAAATATTTTTTTTAGGCATAGGCACCAATGCTTATAGTTTCTCACCTGCGGGTCCTTTGGGTAAACCCTGGACAACGCCCGGGTCACTCGCTAGTGTTATTGATGAAAAATATATTTTTATAAAGACTTGTTTTATTTATCTTAGGTGAACAAAGTTCAACATACTACTAATGTAAATTTAGATGTAATTTATAAATATTTATAAAAAACAATAATATTGATCGATGGTCAAATATATTTAAACATATTATATTATATTACAGTGATGAAACTTACGGACATAATTAGTGAGGCAGCTTATTCGTCTCTGGAAATCAAATCAAACTCTTTCAAGCATATATATAGTATAAAGTGGTGGAATGGGAATCTTGAGAAAATGAAAATTTATTTTCATTATATTAGAAACTTATACTATCGGCATAGAGTTATCAATAAAAAAAATTTAATTTGCAAGAAACAAGGTACATTAACGCTATCGTAAGAGCTAAGAGAAAAAGTGTTGGGGATTATTCATTTAAGAAGATGAATCAAACAACCCATTTGGAAATGTCTATAAAATTTTTAAATCTCTGAGATCATCCAACAACAATAAAGGACTTCCAATGATCGATAATATACCGGATACTTTGAAGAAAGAAAAAATGAAAAGTCTCTTGAATGATTTATTTCCAGATGATGATGAAAATTCAGATAAAGAGGAACATGCTATTATTATAAACTATAAACCTGAATTTAAAAACCAAAATAACATTTTTATAGAAATAAAATATGTTGGAAATATATTTTCAATAATATATATCAAGAAAGCACCAGGTACAGATTTTATCAGTAATAATATGATCAAACAGGCAGGTACACTTTTAATCCCGATTTTACAACAAATATTCAACAAATGTAATGAATTAGGTTATTATCCGGATATATGGAAAGACTCTACTGTAGAGATAATTTCAAATCTGATAAAATAAACTATGAAACAAGCAAAAGCTATAGACCAATATCACACACACACACATTGACGTCAAACATTTCTAAAATATTTGAAAACATAATTTAAAACAAAATCAATAAATATTATGAAGAGAACAATCTAATGAGTGCAAGACAACACGGATTTACTAAACATAATTCAACGAACAGTGCAATGGAAGATATAATGGAAAACATTGAAACACAGGCAAGGAGAACTAACTTCTTTGATTACAGTGGAAATAGCAGGCGCATTCGACAACGCATGGTGGCCAGCAATTATTAGAAGACTCGATTTAGATAACATTCCCTCCAAATTAATAAGAATTATACAATCTTATTTAAGCAGTGGAAGAAGGGCGAATTTCTCATATTAAGATACAAAGGTTGCAAAATATTTGACTAAAGGATGCCCTCAAGGCGGTCTTCCTTCCCCAATATCATGGAATATTTTGTTAAACGACTTGCTGAAGAGCTTCAAGCATCCGAATGTAGAAATAACTTGCTACACAGACGAAGTTTCTATCATTTGTAGGGCGAGTCTGTCGAGGATATCAAAATATTAAGCGAATATATTCTATGCTATGTGATTCAATGGTTTAATAGGAATAAATTATCAATAAGCCCAAAGAAAACGAATTTACTTTACTTACATAATAAACCTAAAGTTCCAATTGAAATACAGAATATTATTTTAAACCCAGTAAATCAAGTTAAGATATTAGGCATAAAATTCTCAAATCATAGAATGAAAAAGATTAACTTTACCTCACATATCAATGACATTTTGAGCAGGATCGTGAGAATGAGAATTTTCTGTTGTCACTTTGTGGAAAAATGTGGGGAATAAATACTAAAAAAAAGAATAATTTTGTATAAAACAATTTTCAGGCCAGTTCTTACGTATGGTTCAGAAATATGGTACAGATTTATAAATAGTTGATGCAAAGAAAAACTAAACTCTATCAATATCAAATTCTTCTTTGGGCGGTTGGAACCTACAAGACTACATCTTCCAACTGTGTCCATAGTCTTGTGAACATTCCCCTTTCTCACAGATTATATTGAATATAAAACAATTAAATATGATTTGACTCATCTTTCGATTGAGGATCAGAATGCTTTCAGACCACATTCTCCGAGTATAATTGGTTCATTTTTAAGTGCAAAAATGGATGAATTATTTCTAAAAACAAATGAAACATTCTAAAGCTTTTTCCCTTTTGGAATTCCAACATTTTCCCGTTCGAATTTTTATAATGCCCAGTTTACAACGAACCATGGACATTTTAAGGGATTTTTATCAAAAATTGAGCGGTTGAGGACTCTAGCTGTCATTGTGGCAACAAATTCCAGGACTCGAGACACCTACTGCTGGAATGCTCACTCTTCTTTAGCGCTAGACAACAGACAGTGAACAATGTTGTAGATCTATATCAATTTGTAAATACCAGAGAGAATTATCATAGATTTAACTATCTTTGTAAATTATTTATGATTATCTTTCAAACCTGATAGGTTCAGGTTCCTAATATATATTATTGTTTCTCTTTTTTATTTTAATTACTTTTTCTTGTATAAAATGTTTGTAACTGTTTCTGTTCAAAAAATGTAAATAGACGCAATTATCCCTAGCCGGGATATCGCGTTTTGTGTGTTGAAATAAATAAAATAAGTTTGCATTTATTACGCACTTCTATTTATATAGTACCTTGACAAAAGCGAATATGCCGACAACTACATTTCTGACGCCATTCTAAAAGTGCATATATCCTTAAATACATTGACGTACTATGCCAAAAATATGTTTCTTTTAATATACAGTAGAACCCTTCTGTAAAAGACACCTAATTTCCCAGCCAAAGTGTCCTCTAGCCAGAGGCGTTCTCATACCGGAGAGTTGCTAAATAGTAAAAATGGTAATTTTGTTGTGAAAACAGTCCTTCATTGAGAGGTGTCCTCTATTGTGAGTTTCCACTCATGGAGGTTCTACTGTATAGACATTTAATTTTTCCCAAAATCTATTTTGCTTTGCTGATCTTCAAAAGATAATTAAACCTTTTTTACTTTATGAATCCTTCATTTTGAATAAAATTGAAAATTTGGGATTCCTTACCTTTTTAATTATTCCATGTACACAGGTTAAAAGTCATGCTAAGTATTGTGGGTAATTAAAGAGTTTGATTTTACTTAATTGCACCATATATCTGCACTATAGAAAGTGAAATTCGACTTTACACTTACATTTATGCCAGAAACTTGTTTGGTTACTTTATTCCGTGATGTGCTTGTTCCTTTGCAAGAATCTGGAGTTATTGAAGCAATATTGCCTTCAGAAAAAAATATGCTCAAAGCGCTATTCAACCATTTAATTCTGGGTTGTATTGATATTTTTATTCTGTCAATTCAATTTGTTTTGTGTTCATTTTCTGTGCTCATTTGATTATAATAACATATTTTATATATAGCACTATAAGGTAATTTACACTTTCAAGTTCTCTTTTGAAGCTAATCATTTCATTATATTAATTTGTGACAAATACTCTCAATCTCTCAAATGGATGATTTCATTTTAGTATAATTTATTATTCATACATAATTTATTTATTACTTTATTATATATATTTGGTAACCATCCTCTTAACAATGCAGATAGAAAATTTTAAAATTATGTTATAATTCGAAAATATGCTATCAAGAATTTAGCACGACGAAAAAAATCAATTATATCATTATATTTTATGTCTCACTTTAGAAAATATTTTTAAAATAGTTCATTTATTCTAATCAATATTCAAAATAGTTGAAAATTTGAAATGCGCTCTTCAAAAATATAATTGTCTAAAGGTTTCTGAAATCAAGGATATGTGATTATATATAATCGATAATTTGTTAATTATCAACCCTTAAGAACTTTTATATATAAAAGTGAAAAAGAAACTTGCATCTATGCTAACGGATCCAGAACCGTATTAATGATTCTCTTTTAACAAAAACAAGAACAGTGATCATTCGATCGTAATCAATATGCTATGATAACTAACATGAACAGTTTCATTTCGGGATATTTACACAAAATATATAGTTCAAGAAAATGTCAACTTAGAGAGGTCAAACATAATGGAAATAATCAAGAGATCATAATTGGATATGATGACCCTCACCATCAATCCTTATGTATGAGCAAGAGTAAATATCATGAGGGAAGATAGATCGCCTACTTCTTAGAAAAACCTATATATCAAAAAGCGTGAATGCGAAATCAACATTAGAGAGGAACAAAAACAATCAATCATTATAACCCTCACTATTCAATTATCCAAATTGAACCCAAATGAACAGAATGGATAGTTCTAGTGGAAAAAATTGGGTCGTATGATAGAGCAATATTATTTTAAATTGTGACGAAAGGCACATGACCAAATTTAGAAATATTATTAGAGACTCCATCAGAAAAAAATGCTCAAAAATATAGAAATGGTTTATTAAAAGTCTGAAAAAGAAATCTCAGTGTGGCTATCGGAATTCGGTACAAGATTAAACACAACGCACTTTGAAAATATTTTTATTCTCGACACTTCTTGGGATATTATAACTCTCCGAAAGATTCCAATTACAGAAGTCGAAATTCATCTCGTGAGTACATAGCTAACCCATCTCTACAAATGTATAAATGTATATAGTTCGCATATTCAATTCAAAAGTTCGCAACTCTATGTGCTATGACCTATACTAAATGGGTATCTTGCATATTCGAAAAAGAAAATTAAATGAGCACTCTAAGATGAATATTCTGTCAACATTATTTCTTAAATTTATAATCTACATTTAAGGCCATTTTTACTTCTTTTTTTGTGCTATATAAGAAATCAGAAAACCTTTTAAAAAATTATGAATATTCCTTCTCTTTAAGAACATGATATCTCAGGATACAAATTTCGTAGTAGCATAAGAACTATACAGTTGATGTTCTAAAGAAAGTTATTTTCAAAATATTAGGATTATTAATTTCAAATCTGAGCATTTTATTCACTATCTGAAGTTTTTACATATTTTGAAAAGATAATATATGACATATTCTATATATTTTCATTTAAATACTCGTTGTTTTTGGTCATATATTCATCAGGATAATTTTATTAACACAGTACAACATTTTCTACTGAAAAACTAAATATACCAGTATTAGGTTATTGGTGAGATTATAGCGATTGTTTCAAAATTACCAAGCTTACCCATTAACACTTATTGTAATCAAAGTTAAAGGTAAGCGTTATATTATCTCTCTATAGTATTTCAAATATTGATTATAAATTAACGCGCGATGAAGAACAATGAAGCATTATAATCACAATAAATAACTATATATCATTCAAGCCCATTCTAGGAAGTCAAAATATCCTTTTTCCTATTTGAATTTAGTGCCAATATTTAAAAAAACGCGCGATCTATAATATCAATGATATAAGTAAATATGATGTTTTTTCGAAAGGATATATCTTAAATATTTATATATATAGAACTGGTAAAATTTGTAGCATTTTATTATTTTTGTTTAAATTGCAAAAATTCGATATCTATATTTCATTTCTACTTAGAGCGCTATGTCCCACTAGGGACATTTTCACTACAAAGGTAAACTAAACATAGAAAGAAAAGAAAGATATTTGAAATATGTACAAGAATTAATATGCAAGTTAGTTAGATGAAAATATAGAAATTATATCAACACAATTGATTTATGTACAAAGGGTTTGTATGCAAATATAATTAAATTAAATCTATTGTAAAGTATTGTGTGTATTCGAGGAAAACAATTTTCAAATTTAAGAAAGTTTTAATAAATATTTTAGAACGAAAATATGCAATATATTAGAGAATTATTTAATTGACACTATGATAAACAGAATTAATTTCTAAATAAAATCGTTCCAATGAATTTAGCAGTTTATTTCCTATAAAATTCAAAATTAATCTGAAAAACGAGTTAAATTTTATATATTTGTCTTTTGTTGAAATTAGATCAAACGGGTTTGATGCATTGATTAGTTCATTGTTTATTCTATACTTTTGGAAAAAGAGGCAATTTAGCAGCAGATGAATAGAAGTTTGTTCCTCACATCTACAGAAGTATATCTATATGATTCTAATATATATACGCAGAACACAAACAATTTGAAAATTGACATACACAGCATTCGAAATATTTCACCAAAAAAATTATTTAATAATAATAATAATACGAAGATAGGGTAACATATATCAAATATCTACACATATTCAATAAATATGTATAAGAATTGATGCATATATTTAGAAATCTAGGTTACCAATTAGATTTAAAATTCCAAATGCTGAAGCTAACAAAATTGATCCTTCAATGGCATTCAATCTATCACTAGCATCAGATGGCGACTTATAAAAATTCAACGACAAATTTATTCCAGATCGTAAAAAAGGATACGCATTTTGTGAAATCTATTGATTTCTTAGCAAAAGGATATAAGCTCGTTTAAATATGTATTTTAAAATCCTTTCAATATATTTTAAGATTTATGCTAATATATAATGGAAATTTTGAATAGATCGGAATAATCTTAAAGTATATAGCATAGTAAATATAATCCCTCAAGATAAAAGAATAATTTATTGCAATTGTAATAGAAATATAGTATATAATATATAAAATTATTGAGGATAGTATATATAAAATTATTGAGATATGTGTTTAGATTTTTCTATATCTTTACACAATATTTTCCTTTAGGTTTCTAACGTAGAATTAAAATATAAATGTAAAAATTTCAATTTTATTGTATTCTATTATTTAGAAGATATATATCGGTTTAGAGAGATAAACTAATAGAAACAAAATTTAAACTTAATATATAATGAATGTATTAATAATGTATCCACCTGAACAAAAAAAAACTGTAAAGGTATGTCACATTTATATTATAAATAAGTTTGATAGAAACAAATTTTGAAACACAAATATTTATCACATATAAGGATTTGTGAAAAAATAGTACAAATAGGATATTGTACTGGGATAAGGTTCATAAATAAAGAAAAGAAAAAAGGACATCTCCTTAACATGCATCTTAAAGCAAGCCAAAAGCAACTTTCAATTGCACGATAAAAAGATGCCCTTTTTTCTTTTCTTAGTTGAAATATTGATTAATAAAAATTAAAAAGGTAATAAGATTCATATAAGAAAAAATTAAAGCTTCCTGGATGATCAACATTTTTTAAAAATATAGATAAAGAATTCTTCCTGATTTGAAATTAAACGAAAAAACATGGTGAAGGAAGATGAGTTTCTTTTATTGATGCATAGGTGCAAGTTTTCGGGTAAAAACCCTTCAACAGGCGTGAAATGAAGCGCGACTTTATAAGGACTATGGTACAAATTTGTACCAAAGTTGCGCTTCATTTCACGCCTGTTGAAGGGTTTTTACCCGAAAACTTGCACCTATGCATCAATATAAGAAACTCGTCTTCCTTCACCATGTTTTTTCGTTTAATTAACATTTATTTTAAAACTTAGTGTAATTCAATATAAACAACTGTTAGCAATTTTTCATTTTCACTAAACATTAAACTTTCTCAATATAAGAAGATCGTCTCACGTTTATTTTGACTCATGTAAATTATTGTTCAATGGCGGTAACTGAAATATTTATTATGTACTTTCAGTGAATTTAAATAAACAATTTCAGAATTTAGGTTTTAATATTATTTTTAGTCACATGAATTCTGGATAAAATGCTGCCAAGCTACTGCTTATTCTTTGATTAGTAGAAAAGGGTCACGAGAGCCTGTTGTCTTTAGGGAATCCCCGCCTCTTGTTATAATCTCTTGACAGTCCAAAACTCAAATAAAGAAATTTTAAGGCAATATAGAACCTCAAGTCACCAGTTGGATTAAAGAACAAATTGTTTATAGATGTTTCTTTGATGTCGCCAAGAGTCTTTTTTTAAGGAGACAGAGGAAATTTAGTTCACATTTAGTTATCTCATGTCTTCAATAAAGGTCACTGTGTATCAAATATATTTCAGAGGTATTGCCTGGATTCCGATATACATGCTAAAAGATACAACTCCTTAGATTTTGTTCATGAGTGTATTTTATTATCGTCCTCGCTCCTATTATTTTTACGCTAAAAATTCAATAGTTCAAGATAGTAACTTAAATATATAAAATAATAAAATTTTAAACTTCAATTCTAATTATTTTTTATTTATTTATTTTTTTTGCTTATCCCTAGTACACGTGGTACAGGCAATGATTATCATGGTGGGTAGTTAGCGACTGCTTTTTACTGTAAGCGCACCACATGTCTACACATGTGAAAGCAGTTCGACTTTCCACTTACAAATGTGCCAGAGCCCCGTTTGGTTACTTGCACTCGCTGGTGGGGTTGGACTTTTGCAAGAATCGGGGGGCCATTGGAGCATTTTTTTTTCAAACAGAAAAAAAAGTGTCCATTGCGGGGATCGAACCCGGGTCGTAGTGGTCGTAAACCAAACGGTTTAACCAGCCTTCCACCGACCCCCCAAATGTTTGAATATATTTCCAGAAACATGTATTTTAACTACTTATTTTAATGGAAGGTCAAACGCACATTACGTTACAGAACGAGCTACGCATATTTTCTCCGTTTTAGAAGAAAAATACAAATTGTGTTCTCTAAGTCTATTGTAGACCACCAAGACGTTTAATAGACGTCTAAAACGTTCAACATTTGAAATGATGGTAGGATTAAAATAATTTAAAAATTAATATAATTAATATTTTATTAAGCTCAACGCCAACCTTTTTCAAAGTACAATAACGTATTTGTTTTTGTTGAAATAAAAAACGTAGTTGTATCTTGAAAAATATGGCGTTCAGCCAACTGATATTTTGGTATATAAATTATTTTATGATCAAATTCATGCTTTAGTAATTGAAGATCTTTTAAAAAACCTCCATTTCAATTTGAAATTGAAGAAAATTATCCGAACCTTTTATTTTGATATATAGAAACATTCTTTATATATATACTTTATATATATATCGTATGACGAGGGCTAACAGCCCGAAACGCATTTATTTATCAAGAAAATGGGTTGGCTAAATATCAGGGAACAGGTTTAAATCAATGTTTAGTTGATTTATGTTTCACTAGATGGCGCTCTGCCATCTAAAAGTTCATGTGAACGTAGTCAGGATATGTCTTTTTATTTTAACAACAAACATCTGACCTTTTTATAATTAATATCGCCTTTATTACATCGTTCCCAAATAAGATTATATAAGGGGTTAAATATAAAATAGTATAATAAATAGAAAGAGATATGCCTTCTCTTTTTTTTCTCCAAAATATTCTATGTTTTTAATAAATAATGGACAATTGATAACAGAGTGTAAAATAAAAATGACAGAACATTTATGTATATACATTGTAATTATTATTTACAAAGTGTGTGTTCGAAGTTTTATTATAAACTTTTGATTTGATATTCTCTTCAGGAAGTGCAAAATATACATCCTTTACGACATATGTTCATAAGTTCCTATCCTAATATATATATTATACAAACATATTCAATATGTTTTATTCAAACTCACTATGATTTTTACTTATGTAAATTATATGTTTTATTCAAAATAGTCATTTGGCATCTGTAAGGTAAGTAGGCAGTGTGATGAGGAGTTTGTTAAATGGCTATAAGGAAAATGGAAAATTTTATTAATAAATTATCCTATACATGTGTGTTTTCTATCGTTATTATATAGTTATATCGTCTTAAATTGAACATCAACAACAAAATCTTTGTAAACGACATTAGAAAATTATCCCGCATTTGTTTATTCTGAACGAAAAATCAAAATTTATTTTAAGGAGAAATAACGATTATTTATAACCTTAAGGGTGAGTTATGAAAGGATGAATTGTGAAGAGTAATGATAAACGGAAAAATAAAATTGTCCAGGGATGGAAATACAAGAAACACATGCGGGATAATTTTCAAATGTCGTTTTACAATCACAATCCGCATTTTATTATATTGTATAACAAATCTTTATTAAGATCATTTGTTCTTATAAATAATTTTGAGTACAGGAAAAAAATCTTTTGAGACTTCAAAATCTTCATAGGAAATTTAAACTAATTTTTGACGCGTTTGATTCTTTCAAAAATAAATCAATTTCTACTGCCCTTTCTGCAATGATAAAATTATGTAAGGGCCTGGTTCTTCAGTGGTGAACCCTCCCATTATTTTATCATTGCAGTAAGGACAGTAGAATATAGATTTATTTTCAAAATAATCATACTCTTTAAAAATAGTTTAAATTTCTCATAACAAATGGCGCGATAATGTATAGTATAAACAAAATCTTCAATAAGACCATTTGTTCTTATATTTTCTAAGTAGAAGATAATAAATACTATCTCTTGAGGCTTGGTAGTCCCCTTAAAAACCCCTATTAATTATAATTAGCACATAACAGAATATATTTTAAATGCTTTTTTTTGAAATGGTTTATATTACACACAATTCTAGGTGTAAAATGTCTTGATTGGCATTTAGACAATTTATTTTCACTCATCTCGGTATAAAAGATAATCATCAAAATCTCATCATTATCTTAACTAAAAATTGGAAAATTTACCACTAATGATCCATTTCTTTCTTCTTTCAATATTGGTGAATAAGATCTGTAGAAATCAATTTTATTATACATTTTTAGATAAAATTAGAATTGAAAATATAATATGTTTAGTAATAGATTATCTTGTTCACAATAAAGTTAAAATTATTCAGAATCCTGTCTTTTCATCTGAATTGGCACCATTTAACATTTTTACCTTTTTACATGATAAAATTAATCTGCATGGGTGATGGCTTTTTCCAATTAAACAGACATACATAAATACAAATTCATGTTACATAAAAATGTTCATTTCATTTTGAAATTATTTTTCTAGAATAAAATACTCTGTGAATTCGATCGCCAGATGCCCCGGCTTCTTCTTTATAAAATTCATTGTTGTTGTTTGACATGAGCACATAAGCTTTCCAGAAGGCAGAGCGCCATCTAGTGGAACAGAAATCAACTAATCATTGAATTAGCCTGTTCCCTGATATTTGGCCAACCTTATTTCTTGATAAATCAAGAAAAGCCATCCACGAACGCGTTTCGCTCTGTTGGCGCTTGTCAGCATGTTGTAGACTGTGTGTTGTTATTGTGTTTTATTCAAAACTGTTTTTACTATTCTCTTCACGACTACAAACGATATCATAAAATACTCATATACTGCATGCTATTGCCAAAATGCTCATGTATCAAGAAAGAAGGTAACAAAATTCTATATATCAATAATATTCTAAAATATGCAGATTTTTTTAATAAAATATATTTACATCGGTACATAAATGAGGACCAAGAAGACTGTCAGAAGAAAAGTGGTATTAATGTTTTAATGAATAGTTCTAAAGACTACAGATAAGGATGTTTGAAGAATATCAAGAAATATTATTCGAAACGTTTATATTGAAAAATACGGTCATCATTTATATTAAAAACCTTCTAAATTACCAACTTAGAATTCACGTATTGGTTTTAAGTGAGGTCTTGTCTGTTATTGTCAAATATAGGATTAATTACAGATGAAGTGGGCATGATATATTTTCTCATATGAAGAAATTTTATATTTATTTTATATAATGATTGGCTAATTATTTATATATTTTGAATATTAAATTTATAGGTATTTTCGCATAGATAATTAGGAAACACAAACTACATAATGACATAGAAATTTATTTAAGGCAAAAAAACAAAATCAAATATTTTATTTTATTAATTTATAAGATTCAATATAAGTACCGAAGGAAGTTTCCGGAGTAGCAAAATATATATAATATGATGAATATAAAAATATTAATAATATATTGTTATAAAATATAATAAATTATTTTCTAAATATACTAAAATATGTGTATATGTGATATTATTTCTTATACAAGATATATTCTACATACTTCATATTTTAGAGTGAGAAACAAACGAGATTTAAAAAATTAAGATATTTATTCTCAATTCTTTCTCTAGTGTAACTTCAATTTTAAAATTCCTATTTTTTAGAGGAGAATATTCACATGATAAATATTTCAAACACTATTTTCTCAAGCGATACATATTTCTAAAAATGAACGTGTTCGTGTTAGCTTTCGTTTAAAAATGCATTTCCAAGCTTTTCATAAATATATTCTTAATATACAAAAGGTTTAAGAATAAGGCTTTTTCTCTATATTTTATTAAATAAGTATAAATTTATGTTTCTTTATAAATGAGATTTTGTATGTTTATATCATCGATATTTCTAAAAAGATACACTTTACATAAACATATCATATAATAAATGAAGCTTCCAGAGTTAAGTTTCTTGTGCAACTTTTTATTTTCAAGCTTTTGGACTTATCAGTTCTTCAACAGGATTGTCACATTAAAAACTTAATAATAAATTTATTTTTATATGCACATTATTATATACAAACCTATATAAAATATGATATATATTTTATCAGAGATGAGATGATTGCTAAGTCAAAGAGCATATTCGATATTATACATGACTAGCCGAATGACCTGGGCAACGCCCGGGTTTTACCCCGATTAAATGTTTTTATTCAAATACTATTTGTTACAATTATAAATTGGAGCCGTGGATGTCACTCTTGTGAAACGTCCCGCTCCAAACTTTACAGGTACATTAGGTCAGCTGGTATTACACCCCCCCCCCCCCCAAATTTTCACAGCTAGAGACACGAGCGAAAGAGCAAATTTGCAAATAACACGATGGATATTCGGGATAGAGACCTGAAATTTTCACTAAGAGTTTTTCCAGATTCTACTTTATAAACTGTTAAAATTTCAGTCAGATTAGTTACGTATTGTGGACGTGTATAGTTTACAAACATACATACATACATACGCTGACTTTTATATATATAGGGATAAAAATAGAAATGAGTTTTATAAATTGTAAAAAAAAAAATGCATCGGCCGGGATTCGAACCCGGGCCGCCCGCGTTGAAGGCGAGCATTCTACCACTGAACCACCGATGCTTATAAGATATGGCCATATTTGGGTATTTATTCCATTCACAAAAGCAAACGATGACAGAATTGATTGTTGATGACTCTGATACTTGTATATTTTAACAAGCCGAATGACCCGGGCAACGCCCGGGTTTTACCCGATTAAATGCTTTTATTCAAATACTATTTGTTACAATTATAAATTGGCGCCGTGGATGTCATTCTTGTGAAACGTCCCGCTCCAAACTTTGTGTCTTAGAAGCGATATTTTTATAAAGAGATGATTTGGCTTTGTGTCTTCTGCTCGAATGAATGTTTTTCTGTTAGAATTTTGTTCCTGTATACTAAAAATGAACTGGCTTCACCCGTGGTCTCTGTTTTTTGGAATTTTTCCAGATATAATTTTGTATCTGATAATCAAATATGATACAGCAATATTGTCATAATCATTTTCTGACTAAAAAACAACTATTTCTGCCCAGAACTTGTCAATTTCAATTTTTCTTGGCTAAAAATGCGACAAATATCTCTTCCAAATTTTTTCTATGTCCTGTTAAAACACGTTTTACATGTACATTAGGTCAGCTGATATTACCTCCCATCTTCACCGCTAGTGGCGCTGCTTGCGAGCGATTCAAAATGGCAGGTTAGCAGGCGTTATTTGATCACCAGGGCAATTGTTCTTGATTAATACCTGATGAATAGCTAACGCATGAAAGTCCCTTTAGGTGCCGGCCGTTTTCAAGGTCATTCCTGATTATTGTTAACCTTTAAAAGACATTAAACTATTCTTTATATTATTATTATTTTTTAAATAAACCCTTTTATGATTCATATGAAACACAATGCAACAGAATATACGCTTTTAAATACAATTAATTAATTTTCATTAGATTTTTTAAGGAGAAAAGAAGCATCAAGTCACATCAAACCGATACATCCTCTTACCTGGCGCTTAAAGGGTTAAAGAAACTTAATGCCATTATCCAATTTGACGCTTGAAATCTTCCATTTAAATTTTAATAATTCGTATGAAAATCTACTTATATATACCTGATAATGAGCTAACGCTGAAACCATTTCATTTTATATTTTTGAAAATGTATGCAACTATCCTGTTTTATAACGTCTAATATAGGTTTTTCCAAGTTAAGGAAGAGAAATACTATGTTGAATAAGTAAAAGTATAGCCTTTAAAAGACCGTCGTTCTCGATTGGTAGCTTCTTTTCAACTAATAAAAAAGATACCCTTGGCCCAATGGCACCAACTATTTTTATATTTTTAAATTACTATTTGATAAATAAAGTGATAAAATAATTATTTGCATTGATTTCTTATATATCTATTATGACATTTTAAATATTTACTGTCACCTTTTGTCAATATTATAATGAAAAATATGAATTTTCGTAAGAACATCTTACCAGAGTAAAATATTAATCTATGATGTATATTGAGGTCTTATAGTGTAATTAATCATTAGATATTTACATAATTGCATATTAAATACCATGCATTAGTGTCACATCTGTTGTTATACATTTTTACTAAACTGCTGGGATATTTCACCAAGCCAAGCCTTTGATTTAGTTTGATCATTACAATGAGGACTTTAGAAATGGGAATATAAAAAAAATATATTTCAGATAAAATATTGGGAATTTCTAACAATAGCATATGTTACTTTTCTAATGGATCAACACGCGGTTTTCAAATAGATGGATTTTCGGGTTGATGAAAAATCCAGTCTTTTACATTTTAAAAGGTAAAATACAATGTAAATGTTTGTGTTTCTTGTGTGTGTGTTGCTTTCAAAGAAATGGTTACGAATGCTCCTTCATTATAGAACTCAGAAAAAGGGAATTTATGTTATTTCTATTTTATTGAATTTTCATATTTGATTCTCTTTTGTGTAAATTCAGTTATTATTGATTATTATTATATATTTCTAGTTCTTTCTGTGACGATATTATAAGGATATATATAAGGATCTGGTTCCTAATATATCTTATTTTGTTTCTTTTTTGAATTTTCTTTTGTATAATATGTTTATAACAGCTCCTGTTTAAAAATGTAAATAGACGCAATTATCCCTAGCCGGGATATCGCGTTTTGTGTGTTGAATAAATAAATAAGTATTATGAATTATTGAGTAAAAATATATCAAGCCTCTCTCCAGGAAAAAAGTATATTTTCAAAATATTTTTATTCTATAGCTTTCGGGCACGAAAGCCCTTCTACAGTAGAAAGATTTGTATAATAATTCGCCAATAGAACACGATTTGAACGAATTATACCATTTTTTTCTTCTGTAGATAGGCTCCCGTGAACGAAAGCTAAACATGTTTTGAAAAGATAATTTTTCCTGCAATCCTGTGATATGTTTAATTCAATATTGATACAAGTGATTATTTTTTTGAATTATGATTTAAACAAAGTTTACATAATGTGAAAAAATAGTACAAATGTGATATTGTACTGGTATAGGAATACCGTTTTCTTAAAGTTTACATAGCCTACATTTACATAGCCTTATAAAAACATGTAGAAGGTTCAAATAATATATTTCGAAAAATTATAAGCATGAAACCTTCAATCAACTTTGAAAAGACGACTTTGTGTCATTAACATGTCGGATTTAAAAATATAAAAGTTTAATGTAAAACGTTTTCTTTGACCCAATTAAATTCCAACCTACAAATATAATTTCTTTTAGATTAAGTTATCTCTTTACTACATGCAAAGAGACACAAACTACATTAACTTTGATAAAGTAAATCTATAGTTACTAATTATTATAATTAACTAAAAGATAATTAAGAGAGAGATAACTCTTCATTATACCATAAAAATTCATTCCTATTCTCAAATTGGGGAGTTAATAAAGTCGCATTTAACTCAATTATTGGATAAAATCGAAGCTAAGCTCACAAGAGACTAAACTTAATCCGATTATAGCTGGGAAAATGAAATAAGAGAGCTTGTAATGGCTTATAAGAGGGTTGCCACACAATTATCAGAGATATTGTAATTGCGTATTGCTGGCATAGTTATATCCTTGGATTTTATCTCATACAAACGACCATATTGGAAACGATATATTGGTTGCTAAATTTTATATTTATTTTTTCTGAGTTATAATATTAGAATGTGCGAATAAATGATATACAAGGTAGATTCAAAATGTTACTTACTTCATTCCATTAATTTTTTTCATATATAGTAAATATATGCATTTCCCATTAAATAATCTTAATGGAAATCTTGATTGTCCCTTCTCTGTTTCTTACTCTGTTTCCAGCATGTAAAATAGATTCCTCTTATATACAAGTCATCTCTATTTCTACTTTTATTTTCTGAATATATATCGACCATATTTTAATTCGAATATGTCCTTAAAGATATGCAGGTATATATATGTAAAAATACAAATGAAAAATAAAATTATAAAAAAGTCAAGTGTTGATATTCAAATAAATAAAGGCATATTCTGACCAGGCATCAGGAACAGGAAATATCAACGTTTAGTTGATTTATGTTCCACTAGATGGCGCACTGTCACCTAAAAATGTTCGTGTTAGCGTGTAAGGATATGCCTTTTTTTAATATCAACACCTGACCATTTTTCTATTTTTCTTGATTTTTAACATATATATATATATTATATAATCTAAAAACTCAAATATTTCTATATTTCAAAAAATATATATTTCATTTTATTCATTGATAATTTTACTTTTTTTATCATCGTTTTTAGAAAGACTTTCAGTTTTGTTGTATAGTTTTGTTGTAAATATGCGTAGTTAATATATCTATCCTTTTTAATCACTAATATAGGATTAACTTTATAACTTCTATATAATGTGAAAATAACTAATGTGTAATGTTTCCTCAAGTAATTGAAAATAAAAGCTACTTGACGGTAAATAATTATCTTTTTTTTATCACGACTGCACCTCAACCCTTTATCTTATCGATCCTTTGTCTTATCAAGCCTTATCTAACTAAAACAAAATATTCATAACATATATATATATATTATATTTTAAATAAAATAAGATTAGATTTCTGTTATAAAATTATATAAATTTAAAAAATACGATTTCTGTTGTTTTGGATCATCTGGTTGAGCAGTCGTGGCATATATATTGAAAGAATAATAATAAAAACAGTTTTGATCGGAGAGATTGCTTTAATTGAGTTTTTTGGGTTAAACATAATTTGGTAAAAGTACCGCCTGGCTTAAGGCGTAAGAATAAAAAAATGAAAAGATTATTTACATAATTACAAAGTTTTGGGTCGGCCAACGGGGAACAACAACAATGAGTATTTATAGAGAAAGCGTGACCTCTGGCGGTCGATTTATACAGAGTATTTATATCTATGAAATTATAATTTTAAATAAAATATTTTAATATAACATTTCCCCCTCTGTGAAAATAATAATATGAGTTATTTCAGAGTAAAGTGATAAAAAATATAGCTTAAAAAAAAGATAAAATGATAGATAGAAAGAAAAGGTGAGAGGTGATATTCACCTGTCATATTGGTTATTTATATGGTAACCAATAGACAGGAAAATACAAAATGATATAAAGTGTGAATGATTACAAATATTGTTGGTGGAGAGTGAAAAATGTGGCATAGAGTGAAAATGTGGCATAGAGTGAAAATGTGGCATAGAGTGAAAATGTGGCATAGAGTGAAAATGTGGTATAGAGTGAAAATGTGGCATAGAGTGAAAATGTGGCATAGAGTGAAAATGTGGTATAGAGTGAAAATGTGGCATAGAGTGAAAATGTGGCAGAGTGAAAATGTGGCATAGAGTGAAAATGTGGCATAGAGTGAAAATGTGGCATAGAGTGAAAATGTGGTATAGAGTGAAAATGTGGCATAGAGTGAAAATGTGGTATAGAGTGAAAATGTGACATAGAGTGAAAATGTGGCATAGAGTGAAAATGTGGTATAGAGTGAAAATGTGGCAGTGAAAATGTGGCATAGAGTGAAAATGTGGTATAGAGTGAAAATGCAAAAGAGAGAAAATAAAAGTGTTCCATAATCGTATTGGCTTACTGTGAACCAATAGATTGGAAATAGACAAGAAAAAATGATACACATAATATTAAAAATGAGGAAGGCAAATAAAATGAATTAATAAATTACAAAAGTATATAAATGAAAAATGATGAATAACATTGAAAAAAATATGAAAATTACATTAGTAAAAGATAGGTGAAAACATTTGATGATTATAAGAAGAAGGGCATTTGTGAAAAGCAAGAAGTTGGGACAAAGTTTATGTACAAAATGAAAAATGTGAAAACAAGGAATAAAGATGTAAAAATAAATAAATTAATGGTAAGAATAGAAAATGGTCATTTGAGAAAAAGAAATAAGTTGAGACAAAGTTTATGTACAAAAGGAAAAATGTGCAAATAAGGAGTGAACATATAAAGATTATAAAATAATGATAGGAATAAAGAATGATCATTTAAAGAAAAATAATCGAGGTGGATAATTATAAGAGGTACAAATTATGCAAAGCAAAATAAGGTTTAAAAGGATTAAAGGTGTGATGTAATTTAAAGGGCAATGGTAAAATTGGTATCTAAAAATTATTTAACAATAAGGAATATTAGTAAAAACTTAAAACTCTTCCGGTGTACAGCTTATGAAAAAACGTATCATTAAATGGAAGATAGGTATCTTTTATTTGTAAACGTTACGAGCTTTCGGGCAAACGCCCTTCTACAGGTTTGACAGAAATTAAGGCGAGAGACCGACCTATATACAAGGGATGATTTACATAATAAACAATTTTTATAACTTAGCAGTAAAAATTTTTAATTTTTAATAAGTAACTATTGTATTGATATGGTAATAAGATGTTGTATACTAGATTTTTAACTATGTAAAAAAGGAATAGATTAACTTGAAACAAAGATATCATAAATTTCAGGAATTTCTATTTTTCTATTTATGCTTTTAAGTTTGGTGGATACTATGGATTCTAACATTAATCTTTGGTGTAGGTTGGGTATGTTACGGTAATGGATAGTGGGGTGGTTGGTATTAAAAGAGTGGCCAGTGGATGCAACATGCTGATAGATGAGGGAACGTGGGTCGTTGTTATTAATGTTGCGGGTGTGTTCTGACATTCTAATGGCGACGGTTCTACCTGTCTCACCCACATAAGTGGCGGAACAATGTTCGCATGAGACAGAGTAGACCGCCCCAGAAGAATCCAGAGGACTGAGTTGGGTACCAGTTTTTGTAATGGGGTGTCGGAGAAGTGAGTGGATACTGGGGGTATTAATGAAGGGGTATTAATGGGGCTTTTAATACCAACCACCCCACTATCCATTACCGTAACATACCCAACCTACACCAAAGATTAATGTTAGAATCCATAGTATCCACCAAACTTAAAAGCATAAATAGAAAAATAGAAATTCCTGAAATTTATGATATCTTTGTTTCAAGTTAATCTATTCCTTTTTTACATAGTTAAAAATCTAGTATACAACATCTTATTACCATATCAATACAATAGTTACTTATTAAAAATTAAAAATTTTTACTGCTAAGTTATAAAAATTGTTTATTATGTAAATCATCCCTTGTATATAGGTCGGTCTCTCGCCTTAATTTCTGTCAAACCTGTAGAAGGGCGTTTGCCCGAAAGCTCGTAACGTTTACAAATAAAAGATACCTATCTTCCATTTAATGATACGTTTTAATAAGGAATATATCTCTGAATTTGCAAATGAAAACTATTGAAAAGTATGGGTGAGAATTAGAAAAGTGGACATTAGGTAAATTATGTAAAAGGTAGTTACAAAGTACCTTGGATGATGGGCTAGATTTGAAGATCTCGGGAGGTGGCTGGTGTTGGGCGGAAGATGTGATGGCTGGAGATGGAAGGGAGAAGGCTGCTTGAAACCTTTTGAGATGGTGATGGCTATGTTTGTTTGTGGAGAAGGCTATGTTTGCTTGTGGAGAAGGCTATGTTTGCTTGTGGAGAAGGCTATGTTTGCTTGTGGAGATGGCTATGTTTGCTTGTGGAGATGGCTATGTTTGCTTGTGGAGATGGCTATGTTTGCTTGTGGAGATGGCTATGTTTGCTTGTGGAGATGGCTATGTTTGCTTGGAGATGGGTATATTTGTTTGGAGATGGCTATGTTTGCTTGTATTGGGCTATGTTTAATTGGGGTAGGCTATGTCTGATTTGCATAATTGAAAATAAGCTATGTTTGTTTTTGATGTCTTTTGTTGATTGTATAGACTATGGTTTATGAGATAGGTTATTCTTGGTTGCTTTTAGGTGACTATTTTTTGCTTGAGAAGGCTATTTTTATTGTAGTAATTTGCATATTTGAATTTGAAAATTTCGCTTTTGTCATTTTGAATTATTTTTTTATACTGTATTATTAATTGAAAATAGGTTAATCCTGTCGCGCGACTAATCTTATATATATATATATTGGTATAATATATATGTCGTAAACCCGGGTAAGCCAACAAGTGAGTTGGAAGCAGTCGGGGTTGAGTGGCAAGGAGTGCAGAGTGGGAAGTCCGTACAGGACAGTAAGGACAAAGTTTGGGATCAAAAGACGCTCTCCGAGTACGTCTCAAGTGGCACCAGGACCAGGGGAAAGTTGAGGATTAACTGAGGAAAAGCTCGGCGTCCAGCCTGAAGCCGCGGGGACCGTCGTGAGATGATAATGGCCTAGAACAGAGCGGGGCTGTCCGAAAATATCCACTGTAACCTAACTAACTGTCAACATCTGGACCAACGCCCTTTTTCCCCCATCTGGATCCCCCTGGTGTCCGGTCGCAAGCTGGTGTCACTTTGAGACGACTAGAAAAGACGTCATACTTTATTACTTACACTAGACGAATGACCCGGGCAACGCCCGGGTTTACACGATTAAATGTATTATTCAAACACATAAAACATAGCAAAATAAAACATAGCAAATATAGCAAGAGCAGTTATTTTAAACGCTGAATTAGATCAGGTATAGCAAAAAATGAAAATATATACCTGCCGGCGGCGCGCGCCCGTTGGCTGCCGGCGAGCACGTGACTTCCCTGTGCGCGCGCATAGCTGTCGGCGAGGGCCCACGCGACCGCCCGCCATTCGCGCGCACAGGGAAGTCACGTGCTCGATGGCAGCCAACGGGCGCGCGCCGCCGGCAGGACGCCTGAGTGTTCTAGAGGGCGCTGCTCGTGAGCTAAGTAGAATAATTTGAATATATAGTTTTAATAAATAATTTTTATATATATTAAAATAGCCTATCGTCATCCCCGTTATTTTTTACCTATGTATGGAAATTTTGGTTTGAATTAGTGAACTACTGCAAATTTGTATACCAGACATACAAACCAACAAACAGACAAACATGCAAACATTCATTTTTATATATATATAAGATATCACATTGTTTAAATTACGATATATAAATTGGTAAAATAAAAATTATATTTTGATCCAATATATTCGTTTTAATATATAATATATACACACGAAATATATGAAAAAAATAGTACAAATGTAATATTGTACTGGGATAAGGTGCATAAATTAAGAAAAAGGCATCTCCTTATCGTGCAACTGAAAGTTGCTAATGGCTTGCGCCATCTATCGGAATAAATATCAACTATTCTCTTTGATTTTTAATTATTCCAGAATTGGCCAAATACCCATTCTTGAATAATCAAGAAAAGCGAACCACGGACGCGTTTCGGGCTGTTGGCGCTCATCAGCGTGGTGCAAGCTGTACCTCAACGACCAAAAAAATTGGTCATTAAGGCATCCTGAAAAATCAAGAAACGGGTAGTTAAGGCCAGAATTGCGTGAGAACTCTACACAATTCTGGCCTTAACTACCCGTTTCTTGATTTTTCAGGATGCCTTAATGACCAATTTTTTTGGTCGTTGAGGTACAGCTTGCACCACGCTGATGAGCGCCAACAGCCCGAAACGCGTCCGTGGTTAGCTTTTCTTGATTATTCAAGAATGGGTATTTGTCCAATTCTGGAATAATTAAAAATCAAAGAGAATAGTTGATATTTATTCCGATAGATGGCGCACGCTATTAGCAACTTTCAGTTGCACGATAAGGAGATGCCTTTTTCTTAATATATATATATATATATATATTAAAAATAAAGAAGGTATATAAAAGCATGTGCATTTTAGATGGCAGAGCGCAATCTTTTGAGAAAAAATATGGAAAATAATAATTTATTATCAAGTAGTTTATTTCTAATCTCTAGAGTGAAAATTTCATAAATAATATTTAATTTATTTATTATATTATGACCAACATCAACTTTCAGTTGTACGATCAGGAGATGTCATTCTCCTAATTTCTCACACTAATGCCAGTATATTTACTTTTTTACCGGGGGGCGGTGGAAGGTTGGTCTAAACCGTTGGATTTTGACCGCTACGACCCGGGGTCAGTTCCGGCATTGGCCTTTTTTTTTTTCTTTATTTGAAAAAAAAAGTTCCAATGGCCCCCGATTCTTGCAAAAGTCCAACCCCATCAGCGAGTGCAAGTAAACAAACAGATCTCTGGAAGATTTGTAAGTGCAAAAGTCGAACTGTTTTTCACATGTGTAGACATGTGGTGCGCTTACAGTAAAAGCAGTCGCCTTCTTCTACCCACCATGATTACCATGGCCTGTACCACGTGTACTAGGGATAAAGAAAAAAATACTTTTCACCATTTTCCACATATATATATATATATATATATATATATATATATATAAATAGTTATTTAATTTTATAGTCCAGTTTTGTATTAAGATTATCTTCACTATTATGATCATTTAAATTCAAATTATAAAATTTGTAAAATGTTATTAATTTGTAGATAGAGAGAGAAAAAAAAATCCTTTACTTCTAATACATCATCAAGTTAATTATATATTTATAATTAATAACAATAAAAATTAACAACGTAACGTCTTTTGCATCGGCTTTTACACGTCATTTAGACATACTCTAATCCTATATATAGAATAATCGAAGTGAGAATATATATAATAGTTAGAAAAAAGAGAGAAAGACAGAACCATGCACTTTTAATCAAACTAATAATAAGGAAAAAAAAAAGTTTTGTAAAGAAGGTAGATAAGATTGTTAGTATATATATATATATTTTTATAATTTTATATTTTATCCTTTTTTTTTTTTAAAGATCATTAAAGGTTTTTTTTATTTTATAATATGATTATAAATAGTTGTATTTAGTAATATATCTATAGTATGAATTAACATTTGTTATAAGTTTGGATATTATGTTTTGAAACCCTAATGGTAGACCAGACATACACAAAAAACTTTAAATTGAAATAAATTGGAAAAAGAGATCTGCTGGACCGGGGATCTTCAGATAAAAGTCCAGCGACATTTCACCCCTTCTTTATTATGTCATAGATCTCTTTTAAACCGGATTTTATGTGTTAATATTAAGTTGTTTCAGTCAAATATTTAAATGAACATATATAACAGATACAAGTGTTAACAAATTCAAACTGTAAACCTACCTCGACCGCGGCGTCCTCCATTGTGAATATCTATTTCTGGCTGACACATATTGCGGGGGGGGACATTTCAAATTTAGACCATTTATTCAGAATTTTTGAACAACAAGAAAATTAAAGAAGAAAGGAAAAATAGTTAAGGGAAGAAAGCTGAATTTCATAATCTTTACAGTTAGTTATATCAAAATAACTGATTCAACACTTATTCATCTTTTAATATTCCTTTAAAAAGGCAAATTATAAGAGTTTAATAAAACTATTAATTGTGCAAATTCACCTTTATTTAACTTCCATTTTCCTACCCAGAAATTGGAGATTAAACAAAATGAACTATATACTATAACATTTTAAAATCTTGTGAAAAAATCTTTTAATCAGTTATTTAATCAAAGTTTAATTAACTGTTAAAGATTATAAATTTGTATTAGTTATTATTAAGAAAAATTATAGAAAGTTGATTTCATAAATGGATATTTCCATTTATTTTTTTTAAATATTTTATAATTGATATACTGTTGAAATATTTTACTTGTCTGATACTAAATTTGTTTTTAATAAATTCCATGTTTAAATTTTTAACATTTTCTATGAAATTATCTAATATATTATTTATTCTATAAAATCTTAGAAACTGACCATAACATACCATAACATGACCATAACAGACCATAACTGAACATAACATAACCATATAACAACTGACCATTCATAGAAGATATTAAAAATTTAAACATGGAATTTATTAAAAACAAATTTAGTATCAGACAAGTAAAATATTTCAACAGTATATCAATTATAAAATATTTAAAAAAAAATAAATGGAAATATCCATTTATGAAATCAACTTTCTATAATTTCTCTTAATAATAACTAATACAAATTTATAATCTTTAACAGTTAATTAAACTTTGATTAAATAACTGATTAAAAGATTTTTTCACAAGATTTTTAAAATGTTATAGTATATAGTTCATTTTGTTTAATCTCCAATTTCTGGGGAGGAAAATGGAAGTTAAATAAAGGTGAATTTGCACAATTAATAGCTTTATTAAACTCTTATAATTTGCCTTTTTAAAGGAATATTAAAAGATGAATAAGTGTTGAATCAGTTATTTTGATATAACTAACTGTAAAGATTATGAAATTCAGCTTTCTTCCCTTAACTATTTTTCCTTTCTTCTTTAATTTTCTTGTTGTTCAAAAAATTCTGAATAAATGGTCTAAATTTGAAATGTCCCCCCCGCAACATGTGTCAGCCAGAAATAGATATTCACAATGGAGGACGCCGCGGTCGAGGTAGGTTTACAGTTTGAATTTGTTAACACTTGTACCTGTTATATATGTTCATTTAAATATTTCACTGAAACAACTTAATATTAACACATAAAATCCGGTTTAAAAGAGATCTATGACATAATAAAGAAGGGGTGAAATGTCGCTGGACTTTTATCTGAAGATCCCCGGTCCAGCAGATCTCTTTTTCCAATTTATTTCAATTTAAAGTTTTTTGTGTATGTCTGGTCTACCATTAGGGTTTCAAAACATAATATCCAAACTTATAACAAATGTTAATTCATACTATAGATATATTACTAAATACAACTATTTATAATCATATTATAAAATAAAAAAAACCTTAAAAAATCTTTGAAAAAAAAGGATAAAATATAAAATTATAAAAATATATATATATATACTAACAATCTTATCTACCTTCTTTACAAAACTTTTTTTTTTCCTTATTATTAGTTTGATTAAAAGTGCATGGTTCTGTCTTTCTCTCTTTTTTCTAACTATTATATATATTCTCACTTCGATTATTCTATATATAGGATTAGAGTATGTCTAAATGACGTGTAAAAGCCGATGCAAAAGACGTTACGTTGTTAATTTTTATTGTTATTAATTATAAATATATAATTAACTTGATGATGTATTAGAAGTAAAGGATTTTTTTTTCTCTCTCTATCTACAAATTAATAACATTTTACAAATTTTATAATTTGAATTTAAATGATCATAATAGTGAAGATAATCTTAATACAAAACTGGACTATAAAATTAAATAACTATTTATTATTATAATTAATTTAGATTTAGCTTGCTAATCTAATCAAATCTAATTGATATAAGTTATCATTATTATCAGTTTGCTCCTTAAGTTTTGAAAGTAGAATCACTGTTATAATTTTGTTATATAGTTTCTACACTATATATATATATATATATATATATACATATACATATATGTATATAGAGTTATATATACAATATATGAAAGATAATTGGTATAAGAGAATGATAATTAATAGATAAAAAGAAATTAGATAATATTAATATTTATCTAGTTACATTTTAACTATCAATACTCCTTATCTTCTCTCTCTCTCTCTCTCTCTCTCTACCAAATATCTTTCCTATATTATATAAATATAACTCTTAAATGGTCATTAATAGCTTGATATAATGACATTTTACCTTCAATTCGACATCATATTTTTCTATAACTTATATATATAAATATATTTAATTGAAAAGGCATATATTGTTTCAAAATATAATTTATTAACCAATTCAGTTGGCTGAACGCCAAACTTATTAACAACATATTAATGTGTGTCAACAATAATCAGCGCCACATAACGTCATTAGGCAATATATTGGAAGGTTCAAAAAATAGCCAAATACATTTTCTTGATTAATCAAGAAAATCTAAGCCCGTACGCTTACAGGCTAGTAGCCATCATCAGCGTGGTGCAATCTGTACCTCAAAGACAAAATAAACTGGTCTTTGAGGCTTCCTGTAAAATAAAAAAAAAGGTATTCAAGGTCGGAAGGGCGTAGGAATGCCAAACTGTTTGAAAAATGAACAATAAAAAGGTTAAATTGTATTGTGTATGTGTGAATTGTATTGGCATCTCAGTTTGATAAATTTAGAGACAAACACACAAACTAATTAAACCTTTAAAAATCAATATTTAGTTGATATTTATTCCGACTGTTGTGCTAGCCATTAGTAATTTTATAGCATATTCAGGATATTCTTTCATCTATTGACATCATATAAGGAATTAATTTCCACTTGGAATTTCTTTTTAAAACCATTTAAACTCCTAAACGGTTTCAATTTATAAAGATTATTTTATTAACCCTAGTACACATACAAGTAGTGTAAAGGCCTTGATAATCATTGTGGGTAGAAGTAGGCGACTGTTTTTACTGTAAGTGCACCACATGTCTACACATGTGAAAAGCAGTTCAACTTTGACTTACAAATTTGCCAGAGCCCGTTTAGTTACTTGCATTCACTAGTGGTATTGGACTTTTGCAAGATTCGGAGGGGGGGGGGGGGGGGCATTGAAGCATATATATTTTTTAAATGATTAATGTGCCCAATTCGAGATTCGTTCCCTGGCTGTAGGGGTCGAAAACCAACGGTTTAGACCATCTTTCCACTCTATCAAGATTATTCGTCTTAATATTTATTGAGCTAATAAGAATACATACTTTGATATATATCTCTGTTTCTATAAGTCCTATAAAACCATTCACAAATTTTAGAAAACTATGGTGAGATATATATTTAAAGAAATTAATATCGTATCCAGTGATAGATAAGAAATCATGTATTTCTGGTTAGAAAAAAAAATTTCATAGACTATTATATGCAAATACAAATTGGTTTATAGAGCATATAAAGGCCAACAATTTTTAACTTGTATTTATAAAACTGTTTTAAAATAACTTGTGTAGAAAGGCTTTCAAGATCTAGAGCTTCCTAGAGGAAAGAAGGAAAAATAAGAAGAGGCAAAATATAAAAAAGAGAACGAAATTTCGACAAGCAAGCCAAAGTTTGATTAAAAAGAAGTTAAGGAAAGTTTACTAAACAATAAAGAATCATTATTGAATTTACCCTGAAAACAACTTAGCTTTGAAGAGTTTTGAAACTCTATATAAATTATAATATAGGTCATTACTTTTCTTTTATAAATATAATAAGAAAATATCCATTGTTTTCCTTAATTGTTTTCTGTTTATTGTTTTGTTTAAAGATATGTTTTCTTGTGTGAAATATTATAAAACTTGAAAACATATATATATGTGAAAAATAGTTTGTTTTTCGCTTATTCCAAGTACACGTGGTACAAACCATGATAATTATGGTGGGTAGAAATAGGTGACTGCTTTTACTGTAAGTGCACCACATGTCTACACATGTGAAAAGCAGTTCGACTTTGCACTTACAAATGTACCATAGCCACGTTTGGTTACTTGCACTCGCTGGTGGGGTTGGACTTTTGCAAGAATCTTGGACCAAGGAGCATTTCTTTTTAATCAGAAAAAAAAGTGACCAATTAGGGAATCAAACCCGGGTCGTAGCGGTCGAAAACCAACAGTTTAGACCATCCTTCCACCGAACCGCCTTGAAAAAGAGTAAAAGTGAAATTGTGCTGAGGGATCAGGTGAGTAAATTAAGAAAAAAGGTTTCCTGATCGTACAACTAAATATTGCTGATGGATTGCCTCATCTGTCGGTATAAATATCAACTACAATATAATACACTGCCGCATGTAATTGTAAAACGACACTTGCAAGTTTAACCGCATGAGTTTCTTTTCAACGACAAATTAAAATTTTATTTTAAGGTGAAATATCGACAATTTCTAACCTTTTGGATGAGGTATGAAAGGATGAATTATGAAGAGTAATGACGAACGGAAAAATAAAAGTGTCCAGGGATGGGAATGTCGATATTTCACCTTAAAATAAAATTTTAATTTGTCGTTGAAAAGAAACTCATGCGGTTAAACTTGCAAGTGTCGTTTTATAAATATCAACTAATCATTGATTTTTTAATTATTCCAGAATTGATTAAAAGATTGATCTGAAATGTGGAATAAGTGTAAACAACTATTCGTTGATATTTATTCCGACAGATGGCGTAAGCTATTTAGTTGCACGAGCAGAAGATGCCTTTTTCTTAATAAATGTTTAGTAGGGGCATAATATTTCATTTTTACTCAGAATATTTCTCTTATTATGCTTTTTGTTTTTATTAATATTGTGATAAATATAGATCTAATGAAATTTATTTGCCATTATCATGTTTGTCTTCACTTATTTTCCTACCTTATAATTTTGTAGAGATTCTGAGGGCAGTAAAGAAGACAAACTGAATATCACCAGCAGACCTTGATAACATGGAAGTTGTGAACTACAATTCCCATGTCAGAGTCAAAGATTCCTCTTCAGTATAATGGTCATTACTACTTTCCAAGAAGGCAATGTTCCTATGGACGCTTTGTGGCATCTTATTTAATTCTTAAATATCAGTTTATTTATATCTATATATTGTTACTTAGCAGAGTTTTAATAATGTTCTTCTTATAAAATAAAATGATTCAGAAAAGCGCGAATGTTTCTTTTATACAAATACAAACTTCTACTGTCCTTACTGCGATGAAAAAAATATATTGGGAGGGCTTGGCTCATCAGTGGTGAACTCTCCAAGCGGTTTCGCCAATTTAATCCACCAGACCGCTTCTCAGAGCTCTAATACTGTATTGGATCATTCTGCTTTTATATGCTACACTGAAGGATGGAATCTTAGAAATGGTTTTCAAGTAAACTATGGACATAAGCTTATAGGGAGGGTTCACCACTGATGAGCCAAGCCCTCCCAATATATTTTTTCATCGCAGTAAGGACAGTAGAAGTTTGTATTTGTATAAAAGAAACATTCGCGCTTTTTAAAAATCCTTTTGTTGTATATGTATAGATGGCGCGTTATTGCTTTTTGTGTTAATGTTCTTCTTTTTTGTTGTTAACAAATTGGTGATTGCTTTGATCAGAATAAATTGATATTTGATCCACACTTTTGCAAGTGACAATATATATTTCAAGCAAAGTGTTTCTTCATCGTCTTTCTGAGAGTTTCAGAAAGCTTACGCTATCTGTAGGAATAAATATTGATTAAACGTTGATTTTTAATTATTCCATAATATTGAATGAAAGGTCTTTTATTCATCAAACAAAATAAATCAGCAACAACAACAAAAACCTTTATTAAATGCAATCTTCCCATACAGGATTCAAACAGATACGTGTTTCAGGCTGTTTTCACTCGTCACCCTGGTTCAGGCTGTACCTCAACAATTGAAAAAGCTGTTCTTTGAGGCCATGTATTTTTATCGGTAACATTCAAATGAGGTCAGCTTCGTCTTAATTCGAATATTCTTTGAACCATGTGTTTCAACACTTCGGTGAACATGAATTCCCCACCTCCTTTTATATTGCACACCTATATATATCAGAAAAAGTATACTATTAGTTTCAATAATATAAAATAGTTATTTTTTGAAGTAATATATTCGAAGATAGACAATTTCTAGTATATATATTTAAAAAATACAGAGAGAGATTGAGATTGAAACTACTTTATCACATCGTTCATATAAAATTATATAAGGTTAAATATAAAATAAATGAATAAATATGAAAATAAAAATTAAATAAGATATATTGATTAATATATATAAATTCATAAATATACATATATCTAAAATATATATGCAAGTGTTTATTGGTGGTGACTGCGGGAGAAAGACTCCGCCACCGGTGGACTGCAAGAGTTCTTTCCCAAAGAGTGGGCAGGTCGAGAGCACGTAGCATTCTTTCTCTGATTTTTTCATACACAAATTGAATATATTTTTAAAATTTAATTTATCAGTCCCTTTCATATCGAAATATAATATTTTAAAATTCTCAAATCGTGCCAAGTAGCTAATCGATCACAACACCAGTTTGTAAAATACAGACAAAAGCCATCAACCTGTATAATAAGGGTTTGAACTATGGCTCTCATCAGTCCAGGGAATGTTTCAATTTCATAAAATTCTACAAGAAGGGCCCATGATAAATCCTACCAAATCTGCCAAAGAACTTCATAGCATGAATAAATTACTTGTTGAATTCAAGAGTCATGATTTCCAGACTTAAGTCTGGTCATCTAAGGACTATGACTTCCCATAATGGTTACAAGGTTTTCCCACTTTGTACTAAGTACAATTCTCAACCTGGAACCCCAAAACACATTATTTACTGTATTGACTGATCCATTGATGAGCTCTACTCATCTCTAGTAGACACCATCAACAAGTTCTACAAGTTTGATACCCTAATATGATTGTTGAGTGGAGATAAGAAAGAAGAAGACATTTAGGATCAGCATTGTTCGAATAAGACTTAACATAACTGGTTGATTCGTAGATATGGATATGTACTTTCTATGTTGAAAATTAAAAAGAGAACAACACACTATCTTGTTTAAATTCTTCATTAAATGCATCGTTTTAGTAAATTTTCAATAAAAGGGAAAGGTACATATTTTTCGAACATGAATATAACCTTTTTACGTTTACACACAAACAAATATATAAATATTATAAGGGTGTTTTAGATAATATACTCAATTCTTAAGATATCCTTTCAAGAATGTTTTTTCTTATTTTCTTAAAAAAAAAAGAAAAACTTCTGGAATTTCTAGAAAGTTAGAATGTTAAAGTTGGTTCAGAAACTAAAAGTTCCAAGTTTGTCTAAGGCTGGAAGGAGATTAATTTAAGAGAGCTACAACAACATTACAGTGGTGTTCTACTAAAAAAAATTCAAACATTCCAAATTTAGGTTTTGAAATAGCGCATATGCAAAATGGAACGAAAAGTATTGAACAAGCAAATCTCTTTTTACCATATTGCCGCGTTGTCAGAATAAACCTGTCTCCAAGAAGACGTCAAACTTTTTTTCGGTGACTATCATTGCTAAAACAAAAACAAGATTCATCCTAGAACACTACCCTAAGCCATTTCGCTGTCCATTTGGCTCAATCCTGAAAAATGCTAGCGTAGATTTTGTACCGTTTGGCCAATGGCAGTCTTCTTAACGATCGCCTTGAGCATAGGCCGGCGGCAACAAATCAGCGTATAATGGTTTTGTTCAAAATAGGAGAATCAAAGGTCTACTGCACATCATTCGATATGATGAAAGAAATGAATTGTAGGGCCACCAACGTCATCAGGCGGATGAGTCGGTCCACGCGTGCTGACGTCACTCTGGCCACACCAGCACCCTTCAATCCCACCACATTTTCTTATTCCAACCACAGCCTGTGTACTGTGGACGCATCGCAGTGTCTGTATTTTGCAAAACTATGGAGACATGAACTTTGAAGAGAATATAATTGCAAGAAAACAAGTTTTATTCCTTTTATTTAAAGAAAAAGTCAGCTTAAAAGTTGTATTAATTATAAGCTATATTCCAGTAGGGGGAAATATAATAGCATGGTGGGGGGGGGGGGGTAGAGGGGTGTAGAGCCTTTTAGAGGTTTATTGCTATTTTTTTCCATAACTCTGTAAACTATCTCTCGACTAGGCCTGATGTAAATTTATAAATATTGATTTATTATCAGAAAAGGACAAAAATATACTTCAATAGCTTAAATATGATATTTATAGACTATAAATGGCAAATTTCACATTATATCTATCAATTATATTTGATTATTAATGGAACAAATAATAATATAAGCATTATCTACTAACATATAAAATAAAAGGATTTAAAACTTTGTTTTAATTATCTACTAACGTTTAATCGGTTATTGTGGAAATTAAGACTATTTATTTTATTTTTAGGTATATTAATTCTCTATAGCTATTGCTACAATGATAAAAAATAACAGTTGAAAAAGTCATACCATATTTTTATTATTGCATTATGCACAGTAAATATTTTCTATGTATATAACCCAGTGAATATAACCCAATATACATGCAATGAATTTCTATACATTTCTTATGATAATTTGAATTGAATGGTGATCCATTTAAATGGAGTAACACGTCCAGTTAGGACATTTTGTATGTAAATATGATCATTTG
This sequence comes from Cordylochernes scorpioides, assembly GCA_030710605.1. Classification (NCBI taxonomy): domain Eukaryota; kingdom Metazoa; phylum Arthropoda; class Arachnida; order Pseudoscorpiones; family Chernetidae; genus Cordylochernes; species Cordylochernes scorpioides. The sequence continues at coordinate 22,080,768 of CP092883.1, read as the reverse complement.
TTTTATATTTCAATAATATTATTTGCATGATGTTTAATCCGAATGTGGAAATATGTATTTATTATTATAAAATCTAAAATTCGAATATTTTATTTTTCAAAAACATGTATTTTACTTTCATCATTGACTAGATTGACTAGTCTTTTATTTTTGACCATAGATTTAGAACATAACACTCTGAATATTGTTGTAAATATGTATAGTTAACCTACCTATATATATATTTTTTTAATTCACGAATATAGAATTCATTTCATCAATTCTATATTACTGTGAAAAATACATTTTATGTGTAATTTTCATCAAGTATTTCAAAATAAAAACTACTTGATGGGTGAATAATTATCTTTCCTATTTTCACGACTGTACCTTCAATTCTCTATCTTTTTCAACAACAAAACAAAATATTCATAACATATATACACTGCGTGACATTGAAAATGGAACACCAAGAAATAGTGGCCAGAAAATTATGCAAATTTCAGGGTAGACGCGCCTAACCGAGTTATGCAAATGATGTAAAATGCGCAGCTCTCGTGCGCACATGGAGTCAGATATAAGGGAAGGAACTTGCAGAAAGGACAGTATTCGTGTCGTTATTTCTTCAAGGAAAATCATTGTAGAAATTTTGTTCTTGTGTCAAAAGACACGTGTAATAACAGAGAATGCCAGGTCATCGTAAACGGAGGCAGTTCAAGCAGACAGACGCTTTTACGAGGGGCATGGTGATCGGACTGAAAAGGGCAAGTTGATCCATACGTCAAATCGCAGCTGATACACACCTTGGTGCATCCACGGTGCACCGACTGTGGAGAAGATGGTTGGAACAAGGAAATGTGGCAATTTATAGGAATGTCGGTGCAACCAGAGTGACGTCAGCACGTGTGGATCGGCGTATCCTTCGACAAGCAGTGGCGGCCCCACAAGCCACTTGTACCGCCATCCTGCAACATGTGCAAGACACCCTAGATCATTCCATCTCGACCAGAACTATTTCCCGTCGATTGGTTGCTAATGGCTTGCACTCATGCCGTCCGCTAAAAAGACTGCTATTGACCCCACCGAATAGGCGCCAACGTTTGGAATGGTGCTGGGCTAGATCGACGTGGATGACGGAATGGCACAGGGTCGTGTTCTCAGATGAGTCGCGTTTCTGCTTGTCCAGTGATAGTCGCCGTGTACGCGTGTGGCGTCGACGTGGAGAAAGGTCCAATCCGGCAGCAATTGTGGAACGCCCCACCGTGCGACAACGTGGAATCATGGTTTGGGGCGCAATCGCGTATGATTCCAGGTCACCTTTACTTCGTATTCAGGGCACTATGACGGCCCAACGATACGTTGATGATGTGCTGCGACCGGTGACATCCCCTACCTTCAGGGGGTACCCAATGCCCTTTATCAGCAGGATAACGCCCGACCGCACACTGCTCGCATTAGCCAACAAGCTCTGTAAGATGTACAGATGCTTCCCTGGCCACCGTATTCTCCTGATCTCTCACCAATCGAGCACGTCTGGGACATCATTGGACGCCGTTTGCATGCCTTGCCACAGCCGCGTTCAGAAGACGAACTGTGGCAAATGGTTGAGAGGGAATCAAGAGCCATCCCTCAGGACGCCATCCGTACTCTGATTGACTCTCTACCTAGACGTGTTGCTGCGTGCATCGCCGTCCGCGGTGGTCCTACTTGCTACTAAGCCGACGCCGTTCTCGCTCTGTATTATGACTATCATTTTGAAATAAAGATCACTTATTGTTCGTCCCTGTCTCTCTCTGTCTGCCGAGTTTCATCACTTTCTGGCCACTATTTCTTGGTGTTCCATTTTCAATGTCACTCAGTGTATATATACTAGCGAACCCGGCCACGCGGTGCTGTGGCTAAATTGTAATATGTTAAATTAACATTATACTAAACTATTCAGTACAGTAAAGTTAATATTCACTTATAAAGATAAAAATGTTTTAGCCGATCTAAAGCCCTACGGGATTGAGAATGGAACGTTACGTTAAAATTTGAAAGTGATTTTTATATATATAGATAATATAGCCCTTCATTGTAATCATTGATTATAATCACTGCATTAATAAATGTCAGCGAACTCGTTTATATGTATTGTTTTTTGTTCTCGAGATATTCTAATAGAACGTTCTCACATTTTTTGTAAAATATTTATATATGCACAAACACATAATATAAAAATATGTCTTAGAATTTGCTATAATTATTGTTATAAATATTATTTTAAAATAATTCGCCAGAAATCGTCCGGGTAGTATACTAAACAACTTCCCAAAGTTTCATGGCAAACATCTAAAATAAAATAATACTTTTAATACTTTGCTACAATATTAAAAAGAGGGGGGCTTAGGTGTTTAAAATGTAAAATGTGCTCTAAATAGTATTACATAGAGCCTTCATAACAAACATATTTAAAATAAACCAATCAAAATATAATAATGCTGTAAAAACAGACCTTGCTACAATAATATGAAAGAAATGAAAATAAAAAAAGACACCCACGCTGAGCCTCGAACCTAGGTTTGTTACAAATATTATTAAAATATTGTTTATGTTAATTTTTATTTTAAAAAGCCTACATTTTAAATAAAATAATATTTTTAATAATTTGCTACAATAATATAAAAGAAATGAAAAAAAAAAAACACACACGCTGAGCCTCGAACCTAGGTTGCGGGGGTACGAAGCTGTGTACCTAACCTATAGGCTAAGCTTGACGTTACTAATAAGCTCATGCGAGGCTATTTCACGCCATACGTCTACCGCGAGGGGGCGCTGATTGCGAGTGAATTTACGTTTTATTGTAAATAAAAATGCAACGAAAGGTTATTTCTAAAGAGTAATTAGCCAGAAACCATCCCGGTAGTATACTAAACATCTTCCCAAAGTTTCATCACGATTGGTTAATCGTGATGAAACTTTGGGAAGATGTTTAGTAGACGGACGGACGGACCAACGGACCAACAAACATCCATTTTTATATATATAGATTAAGAAAAAGGCATCTCCTTATCGTGCAACTAAGAGTTGCTGATGACTTGCGCCATCTATCGGAATTAATATCAACTATTCTCGTTGATTTTTAATTATTCCAGAATTGGCCAAATACGCATTTTTGATTAATCAAGAAAAGCTAACCACGGACGCGTTTCGGGCTGTTGGCCCTCATCAGCGTAATACCTCAACGACCAAAAAATTGGCCATTAAGGCATCCTGAAAAATCATGAAACGGGTAGTTAAAGCCAGAATTGCGTGAGAACGCTACACAATGTGAAAAAATAGTACAAATGTGATATTGTACTGGGATAAGGTGCATATATTAAGAAAAGGGCATCTCTTTATCGTGCAACTGAAAGTTGCTGATGACTTGCGCCATCTATCGGAATAAATATCAATTATTCTCGTTGATTTTTAATTATTCCAGAATTGGCCAAATACCCATTCTTGATTAATCAAGAAAAGCTATATAATATATATATATATATATATATATATATTTATATATATATATATTAAAAATGGCATATCCTGACCAGGAGCACATGTGCTTTTCAGAAGGCAGAGCGCCATCTGGTGGAACAGAAATCAACTATTCATTGATTTAGCCTGTTCCCTGATATTTGGCCAACCCAATTTCTTGATAAATCAAGAAAAGCCATCCACGAACGCGTTTCGCGCTTTTGGCGCTCGTCAGCGTGGAGTAGGCTGAACCATTGCGACCAAAAAATAATTTTTGATCCCAATGGCTTCCTGAAAAACCAAGAAATGGGTATTTAAGGCCAAACTTGCGTAAATACGCTTAGCACATTAAAAAACGAAAGAAAAAAATAAAAGATAAAAAGATCAGGTGTTGAAAGCAATATTAAAAATGGCATATCCTGACCAGGAGCACATGTGCTTTTCAGAAGGCAGAGCGCCATCTGGTGGAACAGAAATCAACTATTCATTGATTTAGCCTGTTCCCTGATATTTGGCCAACCCAATTTCTTGATAAATCAAGAAAGCCATCCACGAACGCGTTTCGCGCTTTTGGCGCTCGTCAGCGTGGAGTAGGCTGAACCATTGCGACCAAAAAATAATTTTTGATCCCAATGGTTCCTGAAAAACCAAGAAATGGGTATTTAAGGCCAAACTTGCGGGTTGGCCAAATATCAGGGAACAGGCTAAATCAATGAATAGTTGATTTCTGTTCCACCAGATGGCGCTCTGCCTTCTGAAAAGCACATGTGCTCCTGGTCAGGATATGCCATTTTTAATATTGCTTTCAACACCTGATCTTTTTATCTTTTATTTTTTTCTTTCGTTTTTTAATGTGCTAAGCGTATTTACGCAAGTTTGGCCTTAAATACCCATTTCTTGGTTTTTCAGGAAGCCATTGGGATCAAAAATTATTTTTTGGTCGCAATGGTTCAGCCTACTCCACGCTGACGAGCGCCAAAAGCGCGAAACGCGTTCGTGGATGGCTTTTCTTGATTTATCAAGAAATTGGGTTGGCCAAATATCAGGGAACAGGCTAAATCAATGAATAGTTGATTTCTGTTCCACCAGATGGCGCTCTGCCTTCTGAAAAGCACATGTGCTCCTGGTCAGGATATGCCATTTTTAATATTGCTTTCAACACCTGATCTTTTTATCTTTTATTTTTTTCTTTCGTTTTTTAATATATATATATAATATGTAATTGGAGTTATTTCAATTTTGACATCATTTTTTTCTGTATAAAATTACTAAATGCCTTATATAAATGATAATACAATTATAACACACTACACTGGTTTAAATATTTCACCTTGTTACTGGAAAATACTTATTGAGGTCACACTATTTTAAGATCTCCAGTAATTTTACAATGCTTTCTGTTTATTATTCAAATAAGGGTTTCAATTTATTTGAATTTGCTTTTAAAAAAATTGTCAGTGATTTAAATATTTAAATAATGCAATTTTTAAATGGAAAAGAATATTATTCTTTGTTAAAAATAATTATTCATATATATATATGTGTGAAAAAAACGCGTTCGTAGATGGCTTTTATTTATTTATCAAGAAAATGGGTTGGCAAATATCAGGGAACAAGCTAAATCAATGTTTAGTTGATTTCTGTTTCACTAGATGGCGCTCTGCCATATGAAAAGCACATGTGCTCTTGGTCAGGATATGCCTTTTTTATTTTTCATATATATTTTTAATTTGAATTAAGAATTATATAATATTGTAGTGTTGAAAATAATTAGCCAGTCAGTTAATTAACTTAACAAACAAAAAGATAGTTTTTATTATTCTATCTAAAGAGAAAGAAGGAAATATCTAAAAGATTAAATAGTAAACAACGCGAGAAGAAAAAGGAATCAGTCTCGTGCCCACGCGGCCTTGCACGGGTTACTTCCACAGGCAGTGACGTCAGCTCCAGAGTTGCCGAGCCAGCAATTTCACTATGAAGTCGGCTTTGGTATATATTCTAAAAGTTATGTTCAGTTTTATTTATATAAAATTTCTTAGAACAGATGATGCCCTAATGCATTATATCTCAATATGAAATTATATATAATATAATATACTGCGGCATGTGATTGTAAAACGACACTTGAAGTTACACCGCATGAGTTTCTTTTTAACGAAAATTATTTTTTTTATTTCAAGGGGAAATATCGACTATTTCTAACCTTTTTGGATGAGGTATGAAAGGATGAATTATGAAGAGTAATGATGAACGGAAAAATTAAAGTGTCCAGGGATGGGAATCGAACCCACAATGTTCCGCTTACAGGGCAGATGCCATGTCCACTAGGCTACCTTGGACGTATTTCTCCGTTTGTAAATGATACATAAAGTAAATTACTTTTTTTCGTTAAAAATAAACTCATGCGGTGTAGCTTCAAATGAAATTATATATATTTGTAAAAATATAGAACGTTTTTCATTCGACCTTTAAAAAATCATACTTAAAATACATTAAAATCTTTTAAATGATGTAGTTTAATTTAATTTAATTTAATTCAACACACAAACGCGATATCCCGGCTAGGGATAATTGCGTCTATTTACATTTTTTAAACAGAAACAGTTATAAAATTTTTACAAAAAAAAGTAATCGAAATAAAAAGAGAAATATATATATATATATATTAGGAACCTGAACCTTTCAGGTTTTTGAAAGAAAATCATGAATATATTTACAAAAATAATTAAACTTATTAATAGTTTAGTTACTATGAATTTATTCCAAGCAATAATGAATCCATAATATATAATCCATATCGTAATGATAGAGGTTGCCTGGCCGGCATCCTTAGTTCTTAGAATCAAAGATACTTCAGCCTGTATCAATCTTTTGTTTGTTCCTGACGAGGAAAAAATGATTTGTCAAAACGTCGAGATAATAAAGAGATTTATACTGAACAAAGTATCTTTAATCTTATATATAAGAAATATAATGTTGAAAAGTGACTCGCACGTCGGCTGTTACCAGGCCACTTCCCCCAGACATCACGTGACCTGACGCCGCTCCGGCGTACCTGTAATATAGGTTTCAGTTTTGCCTTTGTTCTCTTCCCTACTGCGCTTGCTTTTGTTTGACTCTCTTTGTTTCTTGTCATCTTATATATATAATTGATAATTAAACATACTTTCTGAGATCCAGCCTATGATTCTCTTACATGGCAGCAGAGCTTGGTTGGTATCAAATATTTTTGTTTATTTAAGCTGAAATTCGTTTGCTTGCTCAAGATGACAACTGAACTTCCACAAATTCGAAAATTCAACGGCGATAATTTTCATCTATGGAAATTTCAAATCAAGATTATTCTAGAAGCAAAAGATCTTCTCAGTATAACTGATGGCTCTGAAGTAAAACCTGAAATAGAGGATATTGCAAAATTCTCTGAATGGAAAAAGAAAGATGCAAAATCCAAAATGCTGATCACTACTGCTCTAGAGTTTAAATATCTTCAACAGATTGTTAATTGCCAGACTTCAGCAGAAATGTGGAAGAAATTATCAACAATATATGAACTGAAATCTGAAACAAACAAATACTTGCTGCAACAAAGATTTTTCGAATATAAAATGAATCCAAATAATAACATTGCTACTCACATTTCCAAAGTTGAAACTCTGGCACAACAAATGAAAGATCTAGGTGAGCCAATCTCTGATGTTGCCCTAATTACAAAGATAATTTGCAGCTTGCCTGATAAATACAAGAATTTCATAACAGCATGGGATTCAGTTTCATCAGAAGAAAAGACTTTAGAAAACTTGACGGCAAGATTACTGAAAGAAGAAAGCTTACAGGATCATTGGGATTCTTCAGGAAATTTTAAACCAGATAATGCCTTGGTGACTTTTTCAAAGTTCAACAGAAATTCAACAGCTTCCAACAAACAACAGCAGCATCAACAATCCATTAAAGATAAAAAGAAGAACACACACTGTGGATATTGCAAGAAGAAAGGACATTGGTGGAAAGAATGCTATAAAAGAAAGGAAGAACAAAAAGGACAACAGCCAAGTTCTTCAGCCAGAGATGATAGCTGTGCTTTTTCAGCTGAGACAAGTGCCTTCCTCGCTGAAACAAAGGATTCCTGGATTGCAGATTTTGGAGCAACGGATCACATAACTTTCAGAAGAGAATGGTTTTCTACGTTCGAAGAAATACCAGAAGGTGTTCATCCTGTGTGCCTTGGAGATGGAAAGAAGATTCATGCAAAAGGTAAGGAAAATATTGATATTCTCTCTTATGTTGATAGTCAGGAAATTAATACAACTCTTTTGGATGTTCTCTATATACCTGAATTGGAGACCAATCTTTTTTTCAATATCTACTGCAACAAAACATGGTTTGACGCTCATTTGTAAAGGAAATCAGATAAAATTGACAGAAAATTCGAAAGTGCTAGTTACTGGAATAAAGGACAATTCAAATCTTTATAGAATTTTTATTAAAGCAAAGCAATCTTCACAAACTCATGTTGCTCAGTTAAGTCTAGATATATGGCATCAAAGAATGGGTCATGTAAATCCTATAAAATTAACCCAAATGTTTGAAAATAATGTTTTTGAAGAAAACATTAAAATTAGAGAAAAGCCTGATTCTTTACTATGTGAAGCATGCATCTATGGAAAACAAAATAGAAAAGTTTTTCACTCGTCAACAAGTCCAAATTCGACCTATCCAGGAGAGCTGATCTATTCAGATGTTTGTGGACCAATGAGTAAAAGATCACCAGGTGGATCATTATATTTTGTATCATTCAAGGATGATTTTTCAAGATTTAGAGTGGCCTACTTCATTAGGCATAAATCAGATGTAATTGAGAAATTTAAAGAATTTGTAAAAAGAGTTAGGGCTGAAACTGGAAATAAAATAAAAAGATTCAGAACAGATAATGGCACAGAATTCTTAAATAAGAATTTTTCTGATTATCTAAAATCTCTAGGAATTGTTCATGAACTCACTGCTCCATATACCCCAAAACAGAATGGAATTTCTGAAAGAGATAACAGAACAATAGTTGAATCAGCTAGATGCTTGTTACATGGAAGAAAAATGCCGCTTGAACTGTGGGCTGAAGCCGTAAACACAGCAGTCTATCTCTTAAATAGATGTACTACCAAAGTATTGGGAAATTCTACACCTTATGAAATATGGTACAAGAGAAAACCCTCCATCTTACATTTGAAAACTTTTGGATGTAACGATTATGTGCATATACCAAAAGATAACAGAAAGAAATTAGACAAAAAGAGTATTCGTACATATTTTGTTGGATATACTGAAACTAACAAAAAATATAGAAAGTGAGATCCTATTGCTAGAAAAATTATCATAAGCAGAGATGTAATATTTACTGAAGCTAATACATCAGAAAATATTCAGGATAACCAACAAGAGCAGGTAACTATATATAGTGAAGAAAGTGTTGATAGCACAAATACCAGTTCCAAACCAGAAGAATCATGTCGATACCCTCTCAGGAATAGAATCAGAGAAAAGGAACAATCATCAACCAACTGTACAAAAGCTATTTCATATGCTTGTTATGTCCATGACCAAGAACCATTGAACTATGAAGATGCAATTGTAGGACAAAACTCAAAAAAGTGGAAACTAGCTATGGACGATGAATTCAATTCCTTGATGAAAATTCAAACATGGACGTATGTGACACTACCATCAGACAGAAAAGCTATTGCATGCAAGTGGGTATACAAAATAAAGCAAAATGCAGATGGATCAAATAAAATGTTTAAGGCTAGACTAGTTGCGAAAGGTTATTCACAAAAATCAGGACTTGATTATGGTGAAACTTTTTCTCCAGTAGTAAAATTCGATTCAATTAGAACAATCTTTTCACTTTGTGCATCACTTGATATGGAAATGATTCAATCAGTTGTGAAATCTGTACCTTCTGATCCTTACTCAAAACTAACAAAAGAGATGTGCCCAAAGGATAATCAGGAAATTGAAGAAATGAACAAGATTCCATACGAACAGACAATTGGTAGTTTAATGTACCTCATGACTGGAACTGGACCTGATATTGCCTACGCAGTCAGCAGGGTTAGCCAATTTATGAACAACCCAGGACCTTCACATTGGACCGCAGTAAAAAAAAATTTGGATACTTAAAAGCTACAAAAAACATCGGTATTTGTTTTGGTGGGAGTTCTTGCACTACATCTCTGATAGGTTTTTCCGATGCTGATTTTGCTGGAGACCTAGACACAAGAAAATCAACCACCGGATATGTGTTCATGTTGAATAATGGACCTATTTCTTGGTGCAGTCAAAAACAGAATTGTGTGTCTCTGTCAACAACAGAATCTGAATATATTGCGGCTTCCAAAGCAACGAAAGAAGCAATTTGGCTGAGACAACTTCTACGCGAGCTACATCAAGAACAAGTAAAGCCTACAACAATTTTTTGCGACAATCAAAGCTGCATAAGACTTGTTCACAACCCAGAATACCACAAAAGAACTAAACATATTGATATTTCATATCACTTTATCAGAGATCATTTTCAAAAACATGCAATTGACCTTCTTTATGTCTGCTCCAATGATCAAGCTGCAGACATATTTACGAAAGCTCTACCTCCAGAAAAGTATAGAAGACTAAGAAGCCAACTTGGACTGTTTGAAACAACAAACTGCTCGTCAGGTGGGAGTGTTGAAAAGTGACTCGCACGTCGGCTGTTACCATAGCAACGGCCACTTCCCCCAGACATCACGTGACCTGACGCCGCTCCGGCGTACCTGTAATATAGGTTTCAGTTTTGCCTTTGTTCTCTTCCCTACTGCACATGCTTTTGTTTGACTCTCTTTGTTTCTTGTCATCTTAATATATATAATTGATAATTAAACATACTTTCTGAGATCCAGCCTCTGATTCTCTTACATATAATCCATAATTTATCTGTATGTTAATTTTAAGCACTATATGCTGAATAATTTCTAGATATAATCTGTATATGCATTTGGAAATTTAATATACCCACTATATTACCTTATTCCAACCAGTCTTCTATAACCGTGGCCCAAGTCATTTTTCCCTCTCGGACCCCTCTGGAGGAGCTCGAGGAGCAGTTGGTGGAACTATATTTTAACCTAGACGGTTATTCTCTCCTGTACCCCATCTATGTGTAGGTTCCTGAGGGTATAGTACTGGGGGCGATCCTATGCCTCCCTGAGAGGGAGCATCTCCTCATGCAGCTCTCACCAGAAAACAAGACCATTCTGTGCGAATTCCTCAACATGGCAAATGAGCATGTTGGGGACAAAACCTCTATTTTGGCCAAGGGCCTACCGCACTCAAGGCTGCTTTGAGCCCTTGATATAGTCTAGACGTCCCCGGAGAAGGCCTCGGGTCTGATGTCATGTATATATTTTACTAGCGGATGTACCCGGCTTCGCCCGAGTTTTACCCGAGTAAAGGTTTGTCTAATGAACATTTGTTGAAACAATTCTCTATAAACTAATAAAAAAAAGATATATTTTGATAATTAAACTCGTAAATCTTTTAATCTCTCGATAGAGTGAACATTTTTTCCCGGTCCTTGTGTGCCGTGTCATCCTGAATTTTGTCTTTCCTAATTTTCTACATTACAAAATCATCGTTTTATCTAGTGAACATTTTTTCCCGGTCCTTTGAAAAATACTCGATAAGTTGAATAAAATCAATATTAATTGGTTCCCTCGGTAATTGGAAGTTAAAGGAATAGTATATTTGCCTTGGAATTGTATCATTATTCTTGTCTCAAATAAATTGCCGTGTCATCCTGAGATAACCTTACTTTTGATAAATAATCTTAGTGATAATAAAGCTTATAGATAAAAAAAACTTATCATCGTCGCAATGGTGGCGCTGCTTGCGAGTTAAATCTACAAATCTGCAAATAACTCTAAGGATATTCAAGAAATTATTTTTCAGAAACCTTCCCAGTAGTATACTAAATAACTTCCCAAAGTTTCATGGCGTTCCAATGAGTGGTTTGGTCAGGCATAAAGAACAGACACACACACACATACATTCATTTTTATATATATATACACTGGTGTCCAAAAAATAAGAAACTTTTGTTTTTTAATGATATGTTTTAAAATATTCAACGCTAAAAGCTAAAAAGTAATTTAATTAGGTATTTTAAGTCGTAGAATTTATTTATCGCAACCATTCGATTCGGTAAAATTGAAAATATGCAAATTTTTGCTTGTCTTTATAAGTGGGCTATTTGGCGTTTCGTTTATCCCATCTAAGAATTGTCCAATTATAATTTATTTAATCCTTAGTTAATTATGAGTTTACGAAAAATTTTAGCAGATGATTTAAAATGGAGAGCTGTTGGAAGAATGGTGGCAGGGCAATCACAAGGTGAAGTAGCAAAATGGCTAAATGTGAATAAATCTGTGGTCAGCAAAATATGGAAACAGTTCATTGAGACAGGAACCATCAAAAGAAAAGAAGGTTCTAGTAGAAAAAGAAAAACAGCTACCTCTGAAGACCGTTATCTGGTCGTAACTGCCAAGCGCCATAGGGAGATGACAGCTATTCAACTCTCTAATGAACTTTCAAGTGCTACTGGAACGAGAATTTCAAGACAAACTGTTTACCGAAGGCTTCACGAAGGTGCTCTTTATGCAAGACGACCAATGGTCTGTATCCCTTTAACCTCTGCTCACAGGAGAGCCCGCTTGAATTGGTGCTTGGAACATCACGCCTGGACTCGTGATCAGTGGGCCAATGTTCTCTTCAGTGACGAGTCAAAATTTAGTTTAAACACAGTTATAGACGAGTTTTCATCTGGAGGGAGCCTGGAACCCGCTATCATCGCAGTAACATCAGGGAAATAGAGAGTTTTAGAGGGGGCAGTCTTTTAGTCTGGGCTGGCATCAGTTCTAGCAGACGCACACCTCTCCACATTTTTTCTGGGGGCACTTTAACTGCCCAAAGGTACCTGAGACGAGATCCTTGAGCCCATCTAAGACCTTATAGAGATCAAATTGGTCACAATTTAATTTTTGTGGACGATAATGCTCGTCCGCATAAAGCTAGGCTAGTCAATGAATATTTCCAGAGTGAGAATATTCGAAGGATGGATTGGACAGCCAGATCTCCGGACCTGAATCCAATAGAGCATGTGTGGGATGCTCTAGAGAGACGTATTGGAGCTCGTCACCCCTCTCCCAGAACCCTCCGTTGAGCTAAGAACTGTTCTATTGGAGGAGTGGAGTTTACTACCCCTGGACCTCCTCCAAAGCCTGGTAAACAGTATGAGGGCTCGCTGTGAGACCTTGATAGCTGTTAGAGGTAATCATACTCCCTATTGACATTTTATTTCTTTAAGATCTGGAACCTTAGCTTTGGAAATGTTGGTAATAATTTGCATATTTCATAATTTCAAATATTTTTTTAATTCTCATATAGCTAGTCAAATTCTCCATAGTTTAAACTTTAAACTATGGTGAGAATTTGACTAGCTGTATGAAAATTTAAAAAAATATTTGAAATTATGGAATATGCAAATTATTACCTACATTTCCAAAGCTAAGGTTCCAGATCTTAAAGAATTAAGATATCAATAGGGAGTATGATCACCTCTAACAGCTATCAAGGTCTCACAGCGAGCCCTCATACTGTTTACCAGGCTTTGGAGGAGGTCCAGGGGTAGTAAACTCCACTCGTCCAATAGAGCAGTTCTTAGCTCAACGGGGGTTCTGGGAGAGGGGTGACGACCTCAAATAGAGCATCCCACACATGCTCTATTGGATTCAGGTCCGGAGATCTGGCTGTCCAATCCATCCATCGAATATTCTCACTCGGGAGATATTCATTGACTAGCCTAGCCCGATGCGGACGAGCATTATCGTTCATAAAAATTAAATTGTGACCAATTTGATCTCTATATATCAAAATATAATGAAAATGAAAACTGTCCTTGGTTGAGAGGTGTCCGCTAAAGCGAGGTTCTACTGTATTTACAATTAAAATCTTGACTTCTAGTAAATCCTGGTGACTCCTGGCCTTAATAGATATCAAAATTTAATGAAAATATTTTGAAAAAGAAAACTGTCCTTTGTGGAGAATGACCGCTAAAGAGAGGTTCTACTGTATTTACAATTAAAATCTTGACTTCTAGTAAATCCTGGTGACTCCTGGCCTTAGTAGATATCAAAATTTAATGAAAATATTTTGAAAAAGAAAATTGTCCTTTATGGAGAATGACCGCTAAAGAGAGGTTCAACAGTATTTACAATTGGAATCTTGACTTCTAGTAACTCCAGGTGATTCCTGGCCTTCGTAGATATAAAAATATAATGAACATATTTTGAAAATGAAAGCTGTCCTTTGTGGAGAGGTTTCCGCTGAAGGGAGGTTCTACTGTATTTACAACTAAAACCTTGACTCCTAGTAACTGCTGGTGACTCCTGGCCTTAGTAGATATCAAAATATAATGAAAATATTTTGAAAATGAAAACTGTCTTTGGTGGAGAGGTGTCCGCTGAAGCGAGGTTCTACTGTATTTACAGTTAAATTCTTTACTTCTAGTAACTCCAGGTGACTCCTGTCCTTAGTAGATATCAAAAAATAATGAAAATATTTTGAAAATGAAAACTGTCCTTTGTGGAGAGGAATCCGCTGAAGGGAGGTTCTACTTGATTTACAATTGAAATCTTGACTTCTCTCTAGTAACTCCTGGTGACTCCTAGCCTTAATAGATATCAAAATTTAATGAAATTGATTTGAAAATGAAAACTGTCCTTTGTGGAGAGGTGTCCGCTGAAGGGAGGTTCTAATGTATTTACAATTGGAATCTTGACTTCTCTCTAGTAACTCCTGGTGACTCCTGGCCTCAGTAGATATCAAAATATAATAAAAATATTTTGGAAATGAAAACTGTCCTTGGTGGAGAGGTGTCCGCTGAAAGGAGGTTCTAATGTATTTACAATTGAAATCTTGACTTCTCTCTAGTAACTCCTGGTGACTCCTGGCCTTAGTAGATATCAAAATATAATGTAAATATTTAGAAAAAAAAACTGTCCTTTGCGGAGAGGTTCCCGCTAAAGGGAGGTTCTACAGTATTTACAATTGAAATCTTGACTTCTAGTAACTCCAGGTGATTCCTGGCCTTCGTAGATATAAAAATATAATGAAAATATTTTGAAAATGAAAACTGTCCTTGGTGGAGAGGTGTCCGCTGAAGGGAGGTTCTACTTGATTTACAATTGAAATCTTGACTTCTCTCTAGTAACTCCTGGCCTTAGTAGATATCAAAATTTAATGAAATTGTTTTGAAAATGAAAACGGTCCTTTGTGGAGAGGTGTTCACTAAAGGGAGGTTCTAATGTATTTACAATTGGAATCTTGACTTCTAGTAAATCCTGGTGACTCCTGGCCTTAGTAGATATCAAAATTTAATGAAATTGTTTTGAAAATGAAAACGGTCCTTTGTGGAGAGGTGTTCACTAAAGGGAGGTTCTAATGTATTTACAATTGGAATCTTGACTTCTAGTAAATCCTGGTGACTCCTGGCCTTAGTAGATATCAAAATTTAATGAAAATATTTTGAAAAAAAAAAACTCTCTTTTGTGGAAAATGACCGCTAAAGAGAGGTTCTACTGTATTTACAAATAAAATCTTGACTTCTAGTAAATCCTGGTGACTCCTGGCCTTAGTAGATATCAAAATTTAATGAAAATATTTTTAAAAATAAAACTGTCCTTTGTGGAGAATGACCGCTAAAGAGAGGTTCTACAGTATTTACAATTGGAATCTTGACTTCTAGTAACTCCAGGTCATTCCTGGCCTTCGTAGATATAAAAATATAATGAACATATTTTGAAAATGAAAACTGTCCTTTGTGGAGAGGTTTCCGCTAAAGGGAGGTTCTACTGTATTTACAACTAAAACCTTGACTCCTAGTAACTGCTGGGGACACCTGGCCTTAGTAGATATCAAAATATAATGAAAATATTTTGAAAATGAAAACTGTCCTTGGTGGAGAGGTGTCCGCTAAAGCGAGGTTCTACTGTATTTACAACTAAAACCTTGACTCCTAGTAACTGCTGGTGACTCCTGGCCTTAGTAGATATCAAAATATAATAAAAATATTTTGAAAATGAAAACTGTCCTTGGTGGAGAGGTGTCCGCTGAAAGGAGGTTCTAATGTATTTACAATTGAAATCTTGACTTCTCTCTAGTAACTCCTGGTGACTCCTGGCCTTAGTAGATATCAAAATATAATGAAAATATTTTGAAAATGAAAACTGTCCTTGGTGGAGAGGTGTCCGCTGAAGGGAGGTTCTACTTGATTTACAATTGAAATCTTGACTTCTCTCTAGTAACCCCTGGTGACTCCTGGCCTTAGTAGATATCAAAATTTAATGAAATTGTTTTGAAAATGAAAACGGTCCTTTGTGGAGAGGTGTTCACTAAAGGGAGGTTCTAATGTATTTACAATTGGAATCTTGACTTCTAGTAAATCCTGGTGACTCCTGGCCTTAGTAGATATCAAAATTTAATGAAATTGTTTTGAAAATGAAAACGGTCCTTTGTGGAGAGGTGTTCACTAAAGGGAGGTTCTAATGTATTTACAATTGGAATCTTGACATCTAGTAACTCCAGGTGATTCCTGGCCTTCGTAGATCTAAAAATATAATGAACATATTTTAAAAATGAAAACTGTCCTTTGTGGAGAGGTGTTCGCTAAAGCGAGGTTCTACTGCAATTAAAATTAAAATCTTGACTTCTAGTAAATCCTGGTGACTCCTGGCCTTAGTAGATATCAAAATTTAATGAAATTTTTTTTAAAAATAAAACTGTCCTTTGTGGAGAATGACCGCTAAAGAGAGGTTCTACAGTATTTACAATTGGAATCTTGACTTCTAGTAACTCCAGGTCATTCCTGGCCTTCGTGGATATAAAAATATAATGAACATATTTTGAAAATGAAAACTGTCCTTTGTGGAGAGGTTTCCGCTAAAGGGAGGTTCTACTGTATTTACAACTAAAACCTTGACTCCTAGTAACTGCTGGTGACTCCTGGCCTTAGTAGATATCAAAATATAATGAAAATATTTTGAAAATGAAAACTGTCCTTGGTGGAGAGGTGTCCGCTAAAGCGAGGTTCTACTGTATTTACAACTAAAACCTTGACTCCTAGTAACTGCTGGTGACTCCTGGCCTTAGTAGATATCAAAATATAATGAAAATATTTTGAAAATGAAAACTGTCCTTTGTGCAGAGGAATCCCTACTTGATTTACGATGGAAATCTTGACTTCTCTCTAGTAACTCCTGGTGACTCCTGGCCTTAATAGATATCAAAATTTAATGAAATTGTTTTGAAAATGAAAACTGTCCTTTGTGGAGAGGTGTTCACTAAAGGGAGGTTCTAATGTATTTACAATTGGAATCTTGACTCCTAATAACTCCTGGTGACTCCTGGCCTTAGCATATATGTCTTAATGATTTCAAAGCCATGCAGCTGTCCAGCAGTCGTTCTATGATCTATCCTCGATATAACGGTCCCCTAACATTGATCCAACTACTATCTAATCTAGGTCGTTTCCCTGGTTGATCTCTGCAGCCATTGGTTATCTTTGGCGTTCAACTTTTATATTTAAACTACCTACATCATTCCAGCATTCGCTCCATGGCTTCAATTTTTTTATTTTCTTAGGTTGTTCTGAGGTTTATATATTACTCTTTTATTTTAAAATGATTTATATAGATTTTGTATTCAATAACATCTCACCCCCGTTTTATTTATTTATTCAATCTACATAACCGCTTTTATTTTAGTGATATATTTCTATTTACTTGATAGTGATAATTGGAGAGCCAAACTGTCCTTCAGGGAGAGGCGCCTTCTTACCGGAGAGTTGATAAATTGAAGAAATGGTAATTTTGCAAATTAAAACTGTCCTTTGTAGAGAGCTGTCTGCTAGAGGGAGGTTCTACTCTGTATATATATATACTTGAAAACATACTCTAAATATTTATCTATGTATGGAAAAATTCAAAGTTTCATACCTTTAATTTTCAAGGTTGTGATACAGTTAAACCTGTTTATAGCGCCCCCTCTTGGGACTCGCCAAAATAGGGTATTATAGACAATTCACTTTTAATGTAAATCGCATTGTACTACGTATATAAATCGGCCGCTATAGAGATGGAGGCGCTATTTAGAGGGGGTGCTATAGACAGGTTTAACTGTAAGAGATAAAATTGCATATTTCGGGAACAAAAAAATAACCATAAGATTATATTAGTAAATTTCTAAAAAGACACACATTGCTCATAACTCTCGAAAAATATATAAAAATGAATAGGTATTTGCTTTTTTGATATTAAACATTAAGGGATTTATGACAGGTATATATGTGTTTTGAAAATATAGCAATCCATAAATAGATATTTAATTAAAATTATTAAATACTAGAAGAGAATGACCCGGCATCCCCCGAGAATTTACCTGAGTGCAATTTCCCTCATACTGAGAGTACATCAATAATAATTAGTAGAAGTGCCATAGAATAGCCATACAGAAGTAACACATAAACCACAGGCAAAAAGTGTGTGTGATGGTAAAAATTGTATTATATTAGTGTTTAGGTATTTGATTTAATTATTTTTTTGCAATCCATTTAGTTGTTTCAAAATCAATATAGTTTAAATAGATGGCAGCTTTTGCGCCCAACCCCCGAGGTACCCGCCCCAGTGCATTAACCCTTGAAATTGCCTAAGTTGAGTGAGTGACTGCGATGGATCTTGACTGCGTGCCCACCTTTTCAGTAAGAATAAGAAAAACTAGGTTTATAAAAAAATTAAAACGAAATACTGGCATGTAAATATTTTTCTGTAAAAAATAAATGAGCAGGTGGAAATTAGGCAAAATATGATTTTGCCAATAACTGCGATTGCATTTTACACGATTTAAAAAAAAAGTTATAAAAAACAAAGGCCAGAACAAAAATTAATAAAAAATACGAAAGTCATTATTTACAAACAGTACCGCTAATTTTGTAAAGTTTTTTTTTTTAAATTGCATTGAGTGCTCTTACAATAGCTTAGTTAGTAACATAAATTTCTCTCTCAATGTTTAATACTTTTTTAAAAAAAGTAACACTCGAATAAAAAGTTATTTAAAAAAAGTACGGAAGCAACTTAAAAAAAACGCAATGCTCATTGGTCGCTTAATTGGCCTGGTGTTGTTACTTCGCCTGGTATTTACTCCGCATAAAAGAAGTCCTCCAAATGAAAAAAAAAATAAATAGCCAAATAACTAATCAAAATGTGGATGAAAATCTTCATCAGGTTTATAAAAAGCGACATGCAAAATTTGGAACATTTTGAATCAGTATTTTTGAGTTTATCGCGAAACAGACGACAGACATTGACTTTTATATATAAGAAGATATATGGAATGGATATACAAGTATGCACAAGAGGTTCATATATTGTCAGTAAAATTAATAATTAATGTAAATGTAAAATTGAGAATGAATTACAATACCAGTATGTACAAGGAAGATGTAGAAAATATAACTTGAATAATACCTGAGATGCTTGAAGAGTACAGAGCGGCATATCCTCAAAGTTCTTCTAGACTCCATTTCCAAATTGTCTTGCGCCTTCTATCTAAATTAATTCCAAAACGTTGATTTTATGTAAATTTCTTATATATACATACAGTAGAACCTCTCTGTAAAGGACACCAAATTGCAGAACCAAAGTGTCCTTTAGAGAGAGGTGTCGTCTTACCGGAGAGTTGCTAAATTGTAAAAATGGTAATTTTGCAAATAAAATCTGCCCTTTGTAGAGAGGTGTCCGATATCGGGGTGTCCGCTAAAGGGAGGTTTTACTGTATATAAATTAACAAATAAAATAGAAAAAAAGTAAAATATTTATAATAAGTACAATAGTAATCATAAAATATTTAAGATTTATTTTAATAATAATGATTCCCTAATCGATAAATTAATTTAATGTTACATTTGTAAGATATTCAGCTAGATTAGCACAACTCAGTAGAGTCACATTTTTTAGCTGAATTTTCTTTACAGTACAAACCCATTAGAAAAGTAAGTGACCTCTTTCAAGATCCTCCTTGTAGTATTCTTCTATCATACTACTGTAAATTTGAAGGTTGTCTTTATACCAGGACATACTCCATCCTATATGTTCTTGTATCTTATTATTCTCATTGTTAACTTTTAAACCATGTACAATATAAAATAATATTAGTAAACTTTAAAATGTTACCTTAAAATAAATATGTGAAAAGTTTTACACAACAATATTTAAAAATTGTATTACTAAATTCGGTTGTCTTGAAGGCTCTGCAGACCTCCTGACAAAATCGAAACCTATCTCCTCTCAGTTACCCAAGTGGGATGTTGGTTGCGAGTGAAATGCACAAATTTGTAAAGAATTCAAAGGATTTTCGAGATATAGAGACCTTAAAAATTTACTATATGTTTTTCCAGATACAATTCTATATACTGTTATAATTTCAGCCAGATTATAACGTATTGAGGACCACATAGCCGTAAAAAAATATAATATATATGGAAATCAAATATATATACTGTAGTGGTGTCTTGTCCATGGAGGAGATCAAATTGGTCCATGCACCCCTGATCACAATACCAACCAAAAAAGATGCTTGTTCCTATGGATTTCTTCTTTTGGATTGATGTCTGCCATATAGAGGGCTGCAAGGATAGCCAGGCAACTGTATATATGGTCCAGAGTGAGTTGGGTGTTGTAACAGTTATTGCAGTCCCTGTAGGATCTAGTCATTTCTTAGTTTATCTTTATTACTTAAAATATATATACTGTATATAGAGATTAAGATTGAATGTTATTAAATATTATTTGTTGAATCACTTTTTTCGTTACTTATTTTGTAAATAAAATTAATCAACTTAAAATGGCATGCTATTTTATAAATTCACGCTAAGATAAAAATTCACTTAGGTAAATTCTTGGCTTCGCTTATTTATTTAGCTAGTAATGCATATTTTGATCAAATGTGTCATAGTTCAATTATTTAAAATAAGAGATATTATTTTTCGAAAATATACCGAATAATTGAATTATGACCATTAATGAGCAATCTTGAAGGTAGAGGTTGCCTGGCCAGCATTCATAGTTCTGTAAAAATGGACACTTCGCGCGCGGCCAGTAAAGTTTTACATAAAAAAAAATAAATATGATTGAGAAAGTTGAAAAAATCCAGAAATTTGAAAACTCCGCCCTTGCCGGTCCCAAGCTCGAATGAAAAAGGAGGAGGGGGAGGGCGGCAGCATATGGAGCCTTTTCCTCATGTCAGAGACGGCCATATATTTTGGAGCTTAGTCGGCCTGCCACTGAATAGTGCTCCCAGTCTTAATGACAAAGGCAGACGCATTCTACTTCACCCAGTGTGGAGATAAGAAAGAAGAAATTCAAAAAATTCCTGAATTACATTTATATAACTTAAATAAAAATGGAGGGTATAGAGTAGCAGATGTCATTTAATATATTGAGGGAAAACAGATGAAAGAATTATGTGAAACATTATTCAATAAAATATTTCCTTGTATCAATATTGAGTAAAAATACCAGAAATATTAAATCCAGACAATCTGTGTTTCCATTATTGAAAGCAATATCAAGTTTTAAATCCATTTGAAATATATATTCACATTATATACCTTATTTTTAGTTTATTAAGATAAAATACTTTGTAGTCTAGTGGTCTAAACATATTTTAGAAGGCTCTTTTTCTAGTATTATTATTAGAATGCATTATCAACAAAATAATTCAGTAAATTAGCATAAAGCTTTATGACCCTAAAAAGGCAAGTTAGTCTGTTATTAGGCTATTTTAAATTATGGGTTTGAATTCCTTCCAGATCTAACTATCAGGTTTCTTTCACAAAAAAGAGTAATATTAGTGATAAAAATTCGAAACTACTTTGTGCCAGGCCCTCCCATTAATTTTTCCATTGCAGTAAGGGCAGTTAAAATTGTTTATTTAAAAAAATCATACGCGTTTAAAATACTTTTGAATTTTTATAACAGAAGGCGCGCTAATGTATCTTAATAATTAAATTGTTATAATAAAAGACACAAATTGATATTTGCGGAAGAGCGGTTGCTCGAAGCATTTTATATAATTAAAATTGTACGTAATTCTGCTGTCCTCAAAGCTTATGACCTTAGTTCATCTAAAATACCCATTCCAAGAGTCTAGCTTCAGTATCACTATAACATACACATTGAAAAATGCAATATAACAGCGGTAAGGAAGATAAAACTGGTGAAACCGCTGGCAGGGTTCACCACTGATAAGCTAAGCCCTCCCATTAATTTTTCCAATGCAGTATGAGAAGTAGAAATTGTTTATTTCAAAAAAGAATCATAAGCCTTTATAATAGTTTCGAATTTTGATAACAGTATTTGCTGATTTTTTAATAGGCTTTTAATAGCCTATATTTTGAACTGCAATTAGAATTAGCTTCTTTTTATTGCGTTTTTACTGAGAGCATTAATTTGAAATATTTTAAAAATTACATCTATTCACTTTTCATTTAACTTTTCCAAAGTATTTATTTCTAATTTCACTTATTCTGACACAAAATGTAATATATATATATATATAAGAAAATAGAATCTGCAGACTTCATTCAACTCAATATACCTCACCAATTATATACAAGTCAATATTTTCATTTCAATTCAATATTTAATGAATGAAAGGAAGAAAAAATTGTTTGCAACAAGTTTCTTTCATTCTTAAATTTGGCGAGCTTTCAGGCTTATAATATAAACGAACACGCGCGTATTTGTTTTTTAAAATAGAATTTCAATTAAATTTTTGATAGAAGTGGATAAATAGCTTGTCATTCATGCAATACAAATAATAAAACAAATACCCAATAAGAATATAATTTACATACTATGCAATAAATTTATAATTTCAATAGTAAAATATTAATTAAAATCAATATCCCTATAGAAATTTTAAAATAACCAATGTTGAGACAATTTTCGTTAGGCAAACATTCACTTGGGAAAAAAATGAATAAACCAGGTACTCCAGTTCGTAAAAATATTTTTAAAAAGTGAGGACTTGATTAATTTGAATACAATACTAATCAATATTTGATAAACAGATTTGAAACATAAGGGACAATAAAGTTATTTCAAAGTACGGATATATATTTGGGATAAGGTGCATTACCAGCATGTATAAAATGTTGAAAATGACATATAGAATATTTAAAAAAAATTATAATGTTTGAGGGTACATAGAAGATACTTTGATCATATATATATATATATATATATATATATATATATATATATATATATATATATTACATAAGTCTATAGTGAGTAGTTACTATTTACCTATTAACTACATCATGAATGGGCTTATGATGAATCAAATAATAAAATATTTTTTTTTATTAATAGTCTAATATTTATATACATAAACTCTCACTTATCTTCTTCTGGAACTATTTTTCATATTTCAAATGCTTTTTGGATAGAATATTCAATGATTTCACATGGCTGAATTTCAGAATTGATTTTTAATATTTATTTCCTAATAAAGAAATTCACCTAATGTTTCATTTGTAAGGTATTCAGCTATATTTGCACAATTCATTTTGGTCACATCTTTATACTGATTTTTCTTTGCAGTACACACCCATTTAAAAAGCAGTTTACCCCCTTTTAATATCCTCCTTGTAGTATTCTTCAATCATGCTACTATAAATTTTAAGGTTGTCTTTATACCAGGTCATATTCCATTCTAGGTGTTCTTTTATCCCATTATTCTCATTGTATATGTACCCAGCTCTTGTGTTTAGGTCAGGTTCTACCAGGTAGCTGTGTAAGGTTAATCTGTCCTAATTTGTGGTCCAGAATTGTGGCCACCTCTCGTTGACAACTGTCCCACCAACTTGAGAGCATCTCTTCTGAGGATACGACACTAGGAATTGATGATCTGGGATGATAAAGGACAAAATATTTCACCATCATTGTTATAGATTTTGAATGACCTACATTTGAACCAACATATTCGTTTAGATCGAAATCTCTTGTTGCTTGTAAGAGATATTTCAAGCCAGAAACCACATTTGACCAATCTAAAAAGGAATTAATTAGTACTGTATGTGCCAAAGGAATAAATCCCCCATTGTCTTTCAAGTAGATGTCAGCTTTCGACTCAACTAATATCTTCAGTATATTGATATTTAAATACTGAGCAGCTAAATGCAAGGGGGTCATACCAAGCATACCTGCACTGTTTACATTTGCGCCTAAATTTATCAGTAACCTTGTCATCTCAATATTGTTTCCTAAAATTGCATGAGCTAACACATTCCCAAAATTATCTTTAGCATTAATACTTGCACCTGCTCTTATCAACATTTGAGCTTCAAATATATTTCCATTATCAGCAATATTCATCAATAGAGTGGTTCTACTCAAACCTCTTGAATTGACATCAGCACCAAATTCTATCAGAAGTTTCATCAGTTCTCTCTTTTTGGATTCCTCGAGTCGTTAGATGCATAGTGCAAAGCAGTGTTTCCAAAATCATCTTTAAAATTAACCTTAACACCCAATTCCAATAAATTTCTAATAAAACCTAGGTGTTTTAAGGATATAACAGCAGTTATTAAAATTGTCTCTTTTTTAAAATTGTAAGAATGAATATCAGCTCCATTTTTGATTAATTCTCTTGAAATATCTAAATGCTTATGTTTTATTGAAAGATGTAATGGGGTGTCACCATTAAAATCCTTGATATTAAGCGATGCTCCTGCTTGAATTAGATGCAAATAAGACGTATCATTTGGTATTGATACAGCATAATGTAATGGTGTTTTTCCAAGTGAATTCTGAATATCAATATCAGCATTTTTTCTTATCAGATTCATCAACATATCAATCCTACCAAATCAACTGCACCATGTAATGGAGCCATTCCCAAACGCCTCTACAATCGATATCAATGCTTGATTCAATAAGTTCTTCAAACATTTCTGAATCATTATTTTTAATTGCAGATTGCAGAAGAATCATATTTTCCCCTATCATTTTATAGTGCTACAAAATGTATATTTACTCTGTCTCTCTTGAGGTAACCTGGATTCCTAGAGCGGTTTTAATACTCGGCGCTAGGTGTAGTAATATATATGAGATATTCACGTAATAAATAAGAAAAACAAATCAGGGTAGTTAAATGTTATTTTCAAAATATTGAATAATAATCAATTATTCTATGATATTTAATATATATTTAATAATTACCGCACTGTTTTTAAATGTTTTCCATTAATAAATGATAGCCTTTTTTGAATGTTCAATCTCAATAAATATAAACATTTGTTTGTTTGAGATGAACTCTTCAACTAATATATCATATGTCACCACAATTTTGATAAACCTATTTGACCCATTGAGATGAGGAAAGGAGAGAAAGCTATAAAATGTTTGCCCAGCGCTCGCCCTACGCGCTTGAAGGACGTCACGAGAAGCGCGCGCTTCAAAAGGCTGGCGCGCGCATCGAAGGTTGTTGTTAACTTTTGTTCCCAGTAGAATAAAGTTGATTTATTTTTTTTTATATTATTATCTCTCTAATTTAATAAAAAAGAAAAAGAAATCTAAAATATATGGCGCAGCCGACAGGATCAATAGTTTTATACTTCCAACGAGAAAAGGTATTTGGATTTAATTTTAACCCTACCGGTGAGATATTGAAAATTCACGAAGAATATCAATCTCCTGTTCATCAAGAACTGGTATTGAAATGCGGTAAACGTCCTACTTCTTACTACCTCCATAAGGATTCAAATAGATTTGTGGGAGTACCAAAAAATGTCATTCAATGTTATGTGGAAAGAAATTCGATCTGTTATGCAATATATAGAAGATGAAGAATTGGATTGTCATGAAGAAGATAAAATAACTTCAGCTACAAGTATTGAAAACCTACTTTGAGTCATGACAGAACAGCAAATTTTAATAACCCAAATGCTTCTTAAAAATCAGAAAGATATTACTAAATGTGAATCAGTCAAACAAGATGTAGCTATTTGTATTGGAAATAATATTGAATTTTGGATGAATTTAGATTTCTTAAGTTTACATTAGATAAAAATATATACTCAATTACCCTTTGTTTTTATATCAAATAATGTTCTATTAAAAAGTGATAAAACATTTTTCATAAAGAAAAAGAAGCATTCTGATGAAATCACACCGCGAAAATATTTTTAGAGTTTAAAAAATATTAATTATGAATATACATTAGAATTTGGATAAAAGTGCATTTAACAGTCTATTTACATATTATATATATATATATTATCTTTACAATATCACAAAATAAATAATAAAAGAAAACATGTATAGTAGAATCTCCTTGTAAAGGACACCTAATTTCTGATCCAAAGTGTTCTTTAGGAAAAGGTGTCCTCTTATCGGAGAGTTGCTAAATTGTAAATATGTTAATTTTTCAAAGGAAAACTGGCCTTTGTGGAGAGGCGTTATTAGAGGGGTGTTCGCTAAAGGGAGGTTCTACTGTATTTACAATTGAAATCTTGACTCCCCCTAGTAACTCTTGGTGACTCCTGGCCTTATTAGATATCAAAATTTAATGAAAATATTTTTAAAATGAAAACTGTCCTTTTGGAGAGTGGCCGCTAAAGGGAGGTTCAACTGCATTTACAACTGAAACATTGACTCCTAGTAACTGCTGGTGACTCCTGGCCTTAGTAGATATCAAAATATAATGAAAAATTTGAAAATGAAAACTGTCCTTTGTGGAGAGTGGCCGCTAAAGGGAGGTTCTACAGTATTTACAATTGAAATCTTGACTTCTAGTAACTCCAGGTGACTCCTGGCCTTAGTATATATTAAAATATAATGAACATATTTTGAAAATGAAAACTGTCCTTTGTGGAGAGGTTCCCGCTAAAGGGAGGTTCTACTGTATTTACAACTGAAACCTTGACTCCTAGTAACTGCTGGTGATTCCTGGCCTTCGTAGATATAAAAATATATTGAACATATTTTGAAAATGAAAATTGTCGTTTGTGGAGAGGTGTTCGGTAAACCGACGTTCTACTTATTTACAATTGAAATCTTGACTCTCTCTCTTTGTAACTCCTGGTGACTTCTGGCCTTAGTAGATATCAAAATATAATGAAAATTATATAGGTTCCCGCTAAAGGGAGGTTCTACTGTATTTACAATTGAAATCTTGAATCCTAGTAACTGCTGGTGACTCCTGGCCTTAGTAGATATCAAAATATAATGAAAATAATTTGAAAATGAAAACTGTCCTTGGTGGAGAGGTGTCCGCTAAAGCGAGGTTCTACTGTATTTACAATTAAAATTTTGACTTCTAGTCAATCCTGGTGACTCCTGGCCTTAATAGATATCAAAATTTAATGTAAATATTTTGAAAAAAAAACTGTCCTTTGTGGAGAATGACCGCTAAAGAGAGGTTCTACAGTATTTACAATTGAAATCTTGACTTCTAGTAACTCCAGGTGATTCCTGGCCTTCGTAGATATAAAAATATAATGAACATATTTTAAAAATGAAAACTGTCCTTTGTGGAGAGGTTCCCGCTAAAGGGAGGTTCTACAGTATTTACAATTGAAATCTTGACTTCTAGTAACTCCAGGTGATTCCTGGCCTTCGTAGATATAAAAATATAATGAACATATTTTGAAAATGAAAACTGTCCTTTGTTGAGAGTTGTCCGCTGAAAGGAGGTTCTACTTGATTTACAATTGAAATCTTGACTTCTCTCTAGTGACTCCTGGTGACTCCTGGCCTTAGTAGATATCAAAATTTAATGAAATTGTTTTGAAAATGAAAACTTTCCTTTGTGGAGAGGTTTCCGCTAAAGGGAGGTTCTACTGTATTTACAACTAAAACCTTGACTCCTAATAACTGCTGGTGACTCCTGGCCTTAGTAGATATCAAAATATAATGAAAATATTTTGAAAATGAAAACTGTCCTTTGTGGAGAGGTGTCCGCTGAAGGGAGGTTCTACTTGATTTACAATTGAAATATTGACTTCTCTCTAGTAACTCCTGGTGACTCCTAGCCTTAGTAGATATCAAAATTTAATGAAATTGTTTTGAAAATGAAAACTGTCCTTTGTGGAGAGGTGTTCACTAAAGGGAGGTTCTAATGTATTTACAATTGAAATCTTGACTCCTAGTAACTCCTGGTGACTCCTGGCCTCAGCATATATGGCTTAATGATTTCAAAGCCATGCAGCTGTCCAGCAGTCGTTCTATGATCTATCCTCGATATAAGGGTCCCCTAACATTGATCCAACTACTATCTAATCTAGGTCGTTCCCCTGGATGATCTCTGCAGCCATTGGTTATCTTTGGCGTTCAACTTTTATATTTAAACTACCCACATCATTCCAGCATTCGCTCCATGGCTTCCATTTTTTATTTTCTTAGGTTGTTCTGAGGTCCTTCAGGGAGAGGCGCCTTCTTACCGGAGAGTTGCTAAATTGTAAAAATGGTAATTTTGCAAATTAAAACTGTCCTTTGTAGAGAGGTGTCTGCTAAATGGAGGTTCTACTGTATCTCACCCCCGTTTTATTTATTTATTCAATCTACATAACCGCTTTTATTTTAGTGATATATTTCTATTTACTTGATAGTGATAACTGGAGAGCCAAACTGTCCTTCGGGGAGAGGCGCCTTCTTACCGGAGAGTTGCTAAATTGTAAAAATGGTAATTTTGCAAATTAAAACTGTCCTTTGTAGAGAGGTGTCTACTAAAAGAAGGTTCTACTCTGTATATATATATACTTGAAAACATACTCTAAATATTTATCTATGTATGGAAAATACAAAGTTTCAAACCTTTAATTTTCAAGCTTGTAATACAGTTTAACCTGTTTATAGCGCCCCCTCTTGGGACTCGTCAAAATAGAGTATTATAGACAATTCACTTTTAATGTAAATCGCATTGTACTACGTATATAAATCGGCCGCTATAGAGATGGAGGCGCTATTTAGAGGGGGTGCTATAGACAGGTTTAACTGTAAAAGATAAAATTGCATATTTCGGGAACAAAAAAATAACCATAAGATTATATTAGTAAATTTCTAAAAAGACACACATTGCTCATAACTCTCGAAAAATATATAAAAATGAATAGGTATTTGCTTTTTGATATTAAACATTAAGGGATTTATGACAGGTATATATGTGTTTTGAAAATATAGCAATCCATAAATAGATATTTAATTAAAATTATTAAATACTAGAAGAGAATGACCCGGCTTCCCCCGAGAATTTACCTGAGTGCAATTTCCTTCATACTGAGAGTACATCAATAATAATTAGTAGAAGTGCCATAGAATAGCCATACAGAAGTAACACATAAACCACAGGCAAAAAGTGTGTGTGATGGAAAAAATTGTATTATATTAGTGTTTAGGTATTTGATTTAATTATTTTTTTGCAATCCATTTAGTTGTTTCAAAATCAATATAGTTTAAATAGATGGCAGCTTTTCCACCCAACCCCCGAGGTACCCGCCCCAGTGCATTAACCCTTGAAATTGCCTATGTTGAGTGAGTGACTGCGATGGATCTTGACTGCGATGCCCACCTTTTCAGTAAGAATAAGAAAAACTAGGTTTATAAAAAAAGAATACGAAATACTGGCATGTAAATATTTTCTTTAAAAAATAAATGAGCAGGTGAATATTAGCAAAATATGTTTTTGCCATTAAAAAAAGTTATAAAAAACAAAGGCCAGAACAAAAATTAATAAAAAATACGAAAGTCATTATTTACATACAGTACCGCTAATTTTGTAAAGTTTGTTTTTTTAATTGCATTGAGTGCTCTTACGATAGCTTAGTTAGTAACATAAATTTCTCTCTCAATACTTTAAAAAAAAAGTAACACTCGAATAAAAAGATATTTTTAAAAAAGTACGAAAGCAACTTAAAAAAAAAACGCAATGCTCATTGGTTGCTTACTTGGCCTGGGGTTGTTACTTCGCCTCGTATTTATTCCGCATAAAAAAAGTTCTCCAAATGAAAAAAATTAAATAGCCAAATTAATTATCAAAAGGTGGATGAAAATCTTCATCAGGGTTATAAAAAGCGACATGCAAAATTTGGAACATTTTGATTCAGTATTTTTGAGTTTATCGCGAAACAGACAACAGACATTGACTTTTATATATAAGAAGATATATGGAATGGATATACAAGTATGCACAAGAGGTTCATATATTGTGAGTAAAATTAATAATTAATGTGAATGTAAAATTGAGAATGAATTACAATACCAGTATGTACAAGGAAGATGTAGAAAATACAACTTGAATAATACCTGAGATGCTTAAAGAGTACAGAGCGGCATATCCTCAAAGTTCTTCTAGACTCCATTTCCAAATTTTCTTGCGCCTTCTATCTAAATTAATGCCAAAACGTTGATTTTTCGTAAATTTCTTATATATACATACAGTAGAACCTCGCTGTGAAGGACACCAAATTGCAGAACCAAAGTGTCCTTAGAGAGAGGTGTCGTCTTACCGGAGAGTTGCTAAATTGTAAAAATGGTAATTTTGCAAATAAAAACTGTCCTTTGTAGAGAGGTGTCCGATAGCGGGGTGTCCGCAAAAGGGAGGTTTTTACTGTATATAAATTAACAAATAAAATAGAAAAAAGTAAAATATTTATAATAAGTACAATAGGAATCAGACAATATTTAAGATTTATTTTAATAATAATGATTCCCTAATTAATAAATTAATTTAATGTTACATTTGTAAGATATTCAGCTAGATTAGCACAACTCAGTAGAGTCACATTTTTTAGCTGAATTATCTTTACAGTACAAACCCATTAGAAAAGTAAGTGACCTCTTTCAAGATCCTCCTTGTAGTATTCTTCTATCATACTACTGTAAATTTGAAGGTTGTCTTTATACCAGGACATACTCCATCCTATATGTTCTTGTATCTTATTATTCTCATTGTTAACTTTTAAACCATGTACAATATAAAATAATATTAATAAACTTTAAATTTTACCTTAAAATAAAAATGTGAAAGTTTTACACAACAATATTTAAAAATTGTATTACTAAATTCGGTTGTCTTGAAGGCTCTGCAGGACCTCCTGACAAAATCGAAACCTATCTCCTCTCAGTTACCCAAGTGGGATGTTGGTTGCGAGTGAAATGTACAAATTTGTAAAAAATTCAAAGGATTTTCGAGATATAGAGACCTTAAAACTTGACTATATGTTTTTCCAGATACAATTCTATATACAGTTATAATTTCAGCCAGATTATAACGTATTGAGGACCAACAATAGCCGACAAAAATATAAATATATATGGAAATCAAGTATATATACTGTAGTGGTGTCTTGTCCATGGAGGAGATCAAATTGGTCCATGCACCTAGATCACAATACCAACTAAAAAAGATGCTTGTTCCTATGGATGTCTTCTTTTGGATTGATGTCTGCCATATAGAGGGCTGCAAGGATAGCCAGGCAACTGTATATATGGTCCAGATTGAGTTGGGTGTTGTAACAGTTATTGCAGTCCCTGTAGGATCTAGTCATTTCTGAGTTTATCTTTATTACTTAAAATATATATACTGTATATAGAGATTAAGATTGAATCTTAATAAATATTATTTGTTGAATCACTTTTTTCGTTACTTATTTTGTAAATAAAATTAATCAACTTAAAACGGCATGCTATTTTATAAATTCATGCTAAGATAAAAATTCACTTAGGTAAATTCTTGGCTTCGCTTATGTATGCGAATGCATATTCGTAATGCATATTTTGATCAAATGTGTCATAGTTCAATTATTTAAAATAAGAGATATCTCTTCGAAAATATACCAAATAATTGAATTATGACCATGAATGAGCAATCTTTAAGGTAGAGGTTGCCTGGCCAGCATTCATAGTTCTGTAAAAATGGACACTTCGCGCGCGACCAGTAAGGTTTTACATTTTTAAAAAATAAATATGATTGAGAAAGTTGAAAAAATCCAGAAATTTGAAAACTTCGCCCTTGCCGGTCCCAAGCTCGAATGAAAAAGGAGGAGGGGGAGCAATAACAAGCTCACTAAAAAACCTGGACTCAGCTGGCCCGGCTGATAGTAGCCTGTAAGTACTCCTAATCCAGGTATGCATGATGAGCAGCGTTTGTACTCCAGGTTAGAGGCGGCAGCACATGGAGCCTTTTCCCTCATGTCAGAGACGGCCATTTATTTTGGAGCTAAGTCGGCCTGCCACTGAATAGTGCTCCCAGTCATAATGACAAAGGCAGACGCATTCTACTTCACCCAGTGTGGAGATAAGAAAGAAGAAATTCTAAATATTCCTGAATTACATTTATACGAGGGGTGTCCCATAAGTCCGTGGCCCGACCATGAGAACGAAATATTAGAAACTAATAAATTTTAACCATATATACCTTAAAGCCTTGTATAAAGATATGTAAATTTTAAGTTTCTACAATTAACCGTTTTTTTTTGTTATGGGTTCTGAAAGAGGACAAGAAACAGGAATCATCTAAAATGGAGACAAACGAGATTCGTGCTGTAATAAAATATCTTTGTAAGAAAGTAATGCCGCCGAAGGAAATCTATGAGGGTATGGTGGATACATTAAGGGAAGATGCTCCTTCCTATAGCACAGTAAAAAAATGGGTAGCTGCGTTTAAATTAGGGAGGATCAGCACCGAAGACAAACATCGACCAGGAAGACCTGTTGAGTCAGTTACTCAAGAAAACATCGACAAGATACATGTTTTTGGTTATGTTGGACAGAAGAATGA
The DNA here is from genome assembly GCA_030710605.1 of Cordylochernes scorpioides. Classification (NCBI taxonomy): domain Eukaryota; kingdom Metazoa; phylum Arthropoda; class Arachnida; order Pseudoscorpiones; family Chernetidae; genus Cordylochernes; species Cordylochernes scorpioides. The sequence goes on along the minus strand of CP092883.1, from coordinate 22,048,371 downwards.
CAGTTCGTCGGATAGAAGAGACCTTGTGTATTCTAAAAACAACAGTGGATCGGATTTTGAGAGAACACTTGGGCTTCAGGAAGCTTTCTGATCGTTGGGTTCCAAAACTTTTGACACCCGATCAAAAGGCTGTAAGAAGAAAGTCATTTTCGGACAACTTGCGTTATTTGAAGCCAATCCAGAGGAATTTGTCAGTAGATTTGCTACCATGGATGAGACTTGGGCCCATCACTTTACACCAGAGTCCAAGCAATAATCCATGCAATAGGAGACACTCCGGTTCCCCTCCCTCCAAGAAAACCAAGACAGTTCCATCAGCAGGGAAGGTTATGGTGTCTGTCTTTTGGATTCCGAGAGTGTACTTCTTCTAGACTTTCTGAATAAGGGTCAAAACCATCACTGGCAATTATTATGCAAATCTTGTGAAGCAACTACGAGAAGCTATCAAGGAAAAGAGAAGAGGAATGTTGTCCAGGAAGATTGTTTACCCATCAAGACAATGCTCCGAGTCATCGGTCCGCTGCAAGCTATGGCTGCTATTATGATTCTGGCTTTGAACTTTTACCACATGCACCCTATTCACCCAGATCTAGCTCCATCTGACTTCCACCTATTTCCTCATTTGAAAAAATCACTTTCTGGCATTCATTTTAGGTCAGATGAAGAGGTCGTGGATGCTGTAACCTCATTTTTTGAGTCACTTGAAACTTCGTTCTTTTTTGGGGGAAATAAAAGCATTAGAACATCGCTGGAAAAAGTGTATAGACCTTAATGGGGATTATGTTAGAAAAATAATCATAATAATTTTATTTGTCATTTCCTTTATATGTCGGCCCACAGGACTTATGGGACACCCCTCGTATAACTTAAATAAAAATGAGGGTATAGAGTAGCAGATGTCATCTAATATATTGAGGGAAAACAGATGAAAGAATTATGTGAAACATTATTCAATAAAATATTTTCCTTGTATCAATATTGAGTAAAAATACCAGAAATATTAAATCCAGACAATCTGTGTTTTCATTATTGAAAGCAATATCAAGTTTTTAAATCCATTTTGAAATATATATTCACATTATATACCTTATTTTTAGTTTATTAAGATAAAATACTTCGTAGTCCTAGTGGTCTAAACATATTTTAGAAGGCCCTTTTTCTAGTATTATTATTAGAATGCATTATCAACAAAATGATTCAGTAAATTAGCATAAAGCTTTATGACCCTAAAAGGGCAAGGTTAGTCTGTTATTAGGCTTTTTTCAAATTATAGGGTTTGAATTCCTTCCAGATCTAACTATAAGGTTTCTTTCACAAAAAAGAGTTTATATTAGTGATTAAAATTCGAAACTACTTTGTGCCAGGCCCTCCCATTAATTTTTCCATTGCAGTAAGGGCAGTAAAAATTGTTTATTTAAAAAAAATCATACGCGTTTAAAATACTTTTGAATTTTTATAACAGAAGGCGCGCTAATGTATCTTAATAATTAAATTGTTATAATAAAAGACACAAATTGAAATTTGCGGAAGAGCGGTTGCTCGAAGCATTTTATATAATTAAAATTGTACGTAATTCTGCTGTCCTCAAAGCTTATGACCTTAGTTCGTCTAAAATACCCATTCCAAGAGTCTAGCTTCAGTATCACTATAACATACACATTGAAAAATGCAATATAACAGCGGTAAGGAAGATAAAACTGGTGAAACCGCTGGCAGGGTTCACCACTGATAAGCTAAGCCCTCCCATTAATTTTTCCACTGCAGTATGGGCAGTAGAAATTGTTTATATCAAAAAAGAATCATAAGCCTTTATAATAGTTTCGAATTTTGATAACAGTATTTGCTGATTTTTAATAGGCTTTTAATAGCCTATATTTTGAACTGCAATTAGAATTAACTTCTTTTTATTGCGTTTTTACTTAGAGCATTAATTTGAAATATTCTAAAAATTACATCTATTCACTTTTCTTCAACTTTTCCAAAGTATTTTTTTCTAATTTCACTTATTCTCAAACAATGTAATATATATATATATAAGAAAATAGAATCTGCAGACTTCATTCAACTCAATATACCTCACCAATTATATACAAGTCAGTATTTTCATATCAATTCAATATATTTAAGAATTTTTGAAAATTCTGAGTGGTTTGGAAGTATGTTAAAAAAGGGTAGACAAAAGATATAGACACCCGTGAAAGACATTTAAATGAAAGCATTTATAATAGGAATTAGGAGAATATATCTCTATTAGTTCTGGTTAAATTTAAAAAATAATATTTGATAAACTAGGTAATACATATTTTATAATAATATAAACGAACGCGCGTATTCGTTTTTAAAATAGAATATCAATTAAATTTTTGATAGTAGTAAAGAAGTGGATAAAAAGCTTGTCTATCATGCAATACAAAGAATAAAACAAATACCCAATTGGAATATAATTTACATACTATGCAATAAATTTATAATTTCAATAGTAAAATATTAATTAAAATCAATATCCCTATACAAATTTTAAAATAACCAATGTAGAGACAATTTTCGTTAGGCAAACATTCACTTGGGAAAAAAATGAATAAAGCCAGGTACTCCAGTTCATAAAAATATTTTAAAAAGTGAGGACTAGATTAATTTCAATACAATACTAATCAATATTTGATAAACAGATTTGAAACATAAGGGACAAATAAAGTTATTTCAAAGTACGGATATATATTTGGGATAAGGTGCATTACCAGCATGTATAAAATGACATATAGAATATTTTTAAAACATTTATAATGTTTGAGGGTACATAGAAGATACTTTGATCATATATATATAATTACATAAGTCTAAAGTGAGTAGTTACTATTTACCTATTAACTACATCATTGAATGGGTTTATGTTGGATCAAATAATAAATAATTTTTTTTTATTAATAGTCTAATATTTATATACATAAACTCTCACTTATCTTCTTCTGGAACTATTTTTCATATTTCAAATGCTTTTTGATAAAATATTCAATGTTTTCACATGGCTGAATTTCAGAATTGATTTTTAATATTTATTTCCTAATAAAGAAATTCACCTAATGCTTCATTTGTAAGGTATTCAGCTATATTTGCACAATTCATTTTGGTCACATCTTTATACTGATTTTTCTTTGCAGTACACACCCATTCAAAAAGCAATTTACCCCTTTTAATATCCTCCTTGTAGTATTCTTCAATCATGCTACTATAAATTTTAAGGTTGTCTTTATACCAGGTCATATTCGATTCTAGGTGTTCTTTTATCCCATTATTCTCATTGTATATGTACCCAGCTCTTGTGTTTAGGTCAGGTTCTACCAGGTAGCTGTGTAAGGTAATCTGTCCTAATTTGTGGTCCAGAATTGTGGCCACCTCTCGTTGACAACTGTCCCACCAACTTGAGAGCATCTCTTCTGAGGATACGGCACTAGCAATTGATGATCTGGGATGATAAAGGACAAAATATTTCACCATCATTTTTATAGATTTTGAATGACCTACATTTGAACCAACACATTCGTTTAGATCGAAATCTCTTGTTGCTTGTAAAAGATATTTCAAGCCAGAAACCACATTTGACCAAGCTAAAAAGGAATTACCTAGTACTGTGTGTGCCAAAGGAATTAATCCCCTATTGTCTTTCAAGTAGATGTCAGCTTTCGACTCAACTAATATCTTCAGTATATTGATATTTAAATCATAGCAGCTAAATGCAAGGGGGTCATACCACGCACATTTTCACTGTTTACATTTGCGCCTAAATTTATCAGTAACCTTGTCATTTCAATATTGTTTGCTAAAATTGCATGATATAACACATTAAAAAAATGATCATCTTTAGCATCAATACTTGCACCTGCTGTTATCAACATTTGTGCTTCAAATATATTTCCAATTCCAGCAATATTCATCAATGGAGTGTTTCTACTCCAACCTCTTGAATTGACATCAGCACCAAATTCTATTAGAAGTTTCATCAGTTCCTCTTTTTGGATTCCTCGAGTCGTTAGATGCATAGTGCAAAGCAGTGTTTCCAAAATAATCTTTAAAATTAACCTCAACACCCAATTCCAATAATTTTTTAATAAAACCTAGGTTTTTTAAGGATTTAACAGCAGTTATTAAAATTGGCTCTATTTGAAAATTGTAAGCATGAATGTCAGCTCCATTTTTGATTAATTCTCTTGAAATTTCTAAATGCATATGTTTTATTGAAAGATGTAATGGGGTGTCACCATTATCCTTGATATTAAGCGATGCTCCTGCTTGAATTAGATGCAAATAAGACCTATTATTTGGTATTAATACAGCATAATGTAATGGTGTTTTTCCAAATAAATTCTGAATATCAATATCAGCATTTTTTCTTATCAGATTCATCAACATATCAGTCCTACCAAATTCAACTGCATAATGTAATGGAGCCATTCCCAAAACGCCTCTACAATCGATATCAATGCCTGATTCAATAAGTTCTTCAAACCTTTTTGAATCATTATTTTCAATTGCAGATAGCAGAAGAAATATATTTTCCCCTATCATTTTATAGTGCTACAAAATGTATATTTACTCTGTCTCTCTTGAGGTAACCTGGATTCCTAGAGCGGTTTTAATACTCGGAGCTAAGTGTAGTAATATATATTGGATATTCACGTAATAAATAAGAAAAACAAATCAGGGTAGTTAAATGTTATTTTCAAAATATTGAATAATAATCAATTATTCTATGATATTTAATATATTTTAATAATTACCGCACTGTTTTTAAATGTTTTCCATTAATAAATGATAGCCTTTTTTGAATGTTCAATCTCAATAAATATACACATTTGTTTGTTTAAGATGAACTTTTCAACTAATATATCATATGTCACCACAATTTTGACAAGCCTATTTTGACCCATTGAGATGAGGAAAGGAGAGAAAGCTATAAATTGTTTGCCCGGCGCTCGCCCTACGCGCTTGAAGGACGTCACGAGAAGCGCGCGCTTCAAACGGCTGGCGGCGCATCGAAGGTTGTTGTTAACTTTTGTTTCAGTAGAATAAAGTTGATTTATTTTTTTATATTATTTTCTCTCTAATTTAATGAAAAAGAAAAATAAATCTAAAATATATGGCGCAGCCGACAGGATCAATAGTTTTATACTTCCAACGAGAAAAGATATTTGGATTTAGTTTTAACCCTACCGGTGAGATATTGAAAATTCCCGAAGAATATCAATCTCCTGTTCATCAAGAACTGGTATTGAAATGCGGTAAACCTCCTACTTCTTACTACCTCCATAAGGATTCAAATAGATTTGTGGGAATACCAAAAAATGTCATTCAATGTTATGTGGAAAGAAATTCGATCTGTTATACAAGATATAGAAGATGAAGAATTGGATTGTCATGAAGAAGATAAAATAACTTCAGCTACAAGTATTAAAAACCTACTTCGAATCATGACAGAACAGCAAATTTTAATAACCCAAATGCTTCTTAAAAATCAGAAAGATATTACTAAATGTGAATCAGTCAAACAAGATGTAGCTATTTGTATTGGAAATAATATCAAATTTTGGATGAATTTAGATTTCTTAAGTTTACATGAGATAAAAATATATACTCAATTACCCTTTTTTATATATCAAATAATGTTCTATTAAAAAGTGATAAAACATTTTTCATAAAGAAAAAGACGCATTCTGATGAAATCACACCGCGAAAATATTTTAAGAGTTTAAAAAATATTAATATAGGATGTCATGTATAAAAATGTGTGCTTTGTATGAAGCATATTTATATATACATTAGAATTTGGATAAAAGTGCATTTAATGGACTATTTACATATTATATATAATATCTTTACAATATCACAAAATAAATAATAAAAAAAACATGTATAGTAGAATCTCCTTGTAAAGGACACCTAATTTCTGGACCAAAGTGTTCTTTAGGAAAAGGTGTCCTCTTATCGGAGAGTTGCTAAATTGTAAATATGTGTATTGTAAATTTGTGGAGAGGTTTCCGCTAAAGGGAGGTTCTACTGTATTTACAACTAAAACCTTGACTCCTAGTAACTGCTGGTGACTCCTGGCCTTAGTAGATATCAAAATATAATGAAAATATTTTGAAAATGAAAACTGTCCTTGGTGGAGAGGTGTCCGCTAAAGCGAGGTTCTACTGTATTTACAGTTAAAATATTGACTTCTAGTAACCTTTGGTGACTCCTGGCCTTAGTAGATATCAAAATATAATGAAAATATTTTGAAAATGAAAACTGTCCTTTGTGGAGAGGTGTCCGCTGAAGGGAGGTTCTACTTGATTTACAATTGACTTCTCTCTAGTAACTCCTGGTGACTCTTGGCCTTAGTAGATATCAAAATTTAATGAAATTGTTTCAAAATGAAAACTGTCCTTTGTGGAGAGGTTTCCGCTAAAGGGAGGTTCTACTGTATTTACAACTAAAACATTGACTCCTAGTAACTGCTGGTGACTTCTGGCCTTAGTAGATATCAAAATATAATGAAAATATTTTGAAAATAAAAACTGTCCTTTGTGTAGAGGTGTCCGCTGAAGGGAGGTTCTACTTGATTTACAATTGAAATCTTGACTTCTCTCTAGTAACTCCTGGTGACTCCTGGCCTTAGTAGATATCAAAATTTGATGAAATTATTTTGAAAATTAAAACTGTGATTTGTGGAGAGGTGTTCACTAAAGGGAGGTTCTAATGTATTTACAATTGAAATCTTGACTCCTAGTAACTCCTGGTGACTCCTGGCCTTAGCATATATGGCTTAATGATTTCAAAGCCATGCAGCTGTCCAGCAGTCGTTCTATGATCTATCCTCGATATAACTGTCCCCTAACATTGATCCAACTACTATCTTATCTAGGTCGTTCCCTGGATGATCTCTGTAGCCATTGGTTATCTTTGGCGTTCAACTTTTATAATTAAACTACCTACATCATTCCAGCATTCGCTCCATGGCTTCCATTTTTTATTTTGTTAGGTTGTTCTGAGGTTTATATATTATATATTACTCTTTTATATTAAAATGATTTATATAGTTTTTGTATTCAATAACATCTCTCACCCCCGTTTTATTTATTTATTCAATCACATAACCGCTTTTATTTTAGTGATATATTTCTATTTACTTGATAATGATAACTGGAGAGCCAAACTGTCCTTCAGGGAGAGGCGCCTTCTTACCGGAGAGTTGCGAAATTGTAAAAATGGTAATTTTGCAAATTAAAATTGTCCTTTGTTGAGAAGTGTCTGCTAAAGGAAGGTTTACTCTCTCTCTCTCTCTCTCTCTCTGTATATATATATTTGAAAACATACTCTAAATATTTATCTATGTATGTAAAAATTCAAAGTTTCAAACCTTTAATTTTCAAGCTTGTAATGCAGTTAAACCTGTTTATAGCGCCCTCTCTTGGGACTCGTCAAAATAGGGTATTATAGACAATTCACTTTTAATGTAATTCCCTATAGAGATGGAGGCGCTATTTAGAGGGGGTGCTATAGACAGGTTTAACTGTAAAAGATAAAATTGCATATTTCGGGAACAAAAAAATAACCATAAGATTATATTAGTAAATTTCTAAAAACGCACACATTGCTCATAACTCTCGAAAAAAATATAAATGAATAGGTATTTGCTTTTTTGATATTAAACATTAAGGATTTATGACAGGTATATATGTGTTTTGAAAATATAGCAATCTATAAATAGATATTTAATTAAAATTATTAAATACTAGAAGAGAATGACCCGGCTTCCCCCGAGAATTTACCTGAGTGCAATTTCCTTCATACTGAGAGTACATCAATAATAATTAGTAGAAGTGCCTTAGAATAGCCATACAGAAGTAACACATAAACCATAGGTAAAAAGTGTGTGTGATGGAAAAAAATATTATATTAGTGTTTAGGTATTTGATTTAATTATTTTTTGCAATCCATTTAGTTGTTTCAAAATCAATATAGTTTAAATAGATGGCAGCTTTTCCACCCAACCCCCGAGGTACCCGCCCCAGTGCACCCTTGAAATTGCCTAAGTTGAGTAGTGACTGCGATGGATCTTGACTGCGATGACCACCTTTTCAGTAAGAATAAGAAAAACTAGGTTTATAAAAAAATTAATACGAAATACTGGCATGAAAATATTTTTCTGTAAAAAATAAATGAGCAGGTGGAAATTAGGCAAAATATGTTTTTGCCAATAACTGCGATTGCATTTTGCACGATTTAAAAAAAGTTATAAAAAACAAAGCCAGAACAAAAATTAATAAAAAATACGAAAGTCATTATTTACATACAGTACCGCTAATTTTGTAAAGTTTTTTTAATTGCATTGAGTGCTCTTACAATAGCTTAGTTAGTAACATAAATTTCTCTCTCAATGCTCAATACCTTTCAAAAAAAGTAACACTCAAATAAAAAGATATTAAAAAAGTACGAGAGCAACTTAAAAAAAAACGCAATGCTAATTGGTCGCTTAATTGGCCTGGTGTTGTTACTTCGCCTCGTATTTACTCCGCATAAAAAAAGTTCTCCAAATGAAAAAAATAAATAGCCAAATAACTAATCAAAATGTGGATGAAAATATTCATCAGGTTTATAAAAAGCGACATGCAAAATTTGAACATTTTGATTCAGTATTTTTGAGTTTATCGCGAAACAGACAACAGACATTGACTTTTATATATAAGAAGATATATGGAATGGATATACAAGTATGCACAAGAGGTTCATATATTGTGAGTGAAATTAATATTAATGTGAATGTAAAATTGAGAATGAATTACAATACCAGTATGTACAAGGAAGATGTAGAAAATACAACTTGAATAATACCTGAGATGCTTAAAAAGAGAGTGGCATATCCTCAAAGTTCTTCTAGACTCCATTTCCAAATTTTCTTGTGCCTTCTATCTAAATTAATGCCAAAACGTTGATTTTTCGTAAATTTATTATATATACATACAGTAGAACCTCCCTGTAAAGGACACCAAATTGCAGAACCAAAGTCCTTTAGAGAGGTGTCGTCTTACCGGAGAGTTGCAAATTGTAAAAATGGTAATTTTGCAAATAAAAACTGTCCTTTGTAGAGAGGTGTCCGATAGCGGGGTGTCCGCAAAAGGGAGGTTTTACTGTATATAAATTAACAAATAAAATAGAAAAAGTAAAATATTTATAATAAGTACAATAGGAATCAGACAATATTTAAGATTTATTTTAATAATAATGATTCCCTAATTAATAAATTAACTTAATGTTACATTTGTAAGATATTCAGCTAGATTAGCACAACTCAGTAGAGTCACATTTTTTAGCTGAATTTTCTTTACAGTACAAACCCATTAGAAAAGTAAGTGACCTCTTTCAAGATCCTCCTTGTAGTATTCTTCTATCATACTACTGTAAATTTGAAGGTTGTCTTTATACCAGGACATACTCCATCCTATATGTTCTTGTATCTTATTATTTCATTGTTAACTTTTAAACCATGTACAATATAAAATAATATTAGTAAACTTTAAAATGTTACCTTAAAATAAAAATGTGAAAAGTTTTACACAACAATATTTAAAAATTGTATTACTAAATTCGGTTGTCTTGAAGGCTCTGCAGACCTCCTGACAAAATCGAAACCTATCTCCTCTCAGTTACCCAAGTGGGATGTTGGTTGCGAGTGAAATGTACAAATTTGTAAAAAATTCAAAGATTTCGAGATATAGAGACCTTAAAACTTGACTATATGTTTTTCCAGATACAATTCTATATACTGTTATAATTTCAGCCAGATTATAACGTATTGAGGACCAACATAGCCGACAAAAATAAAATATATATGGAAATCAAGTATATATACTGTAGTGGTGTCTTGTCCATGGAGGAGATCAAATTGGTCCATGCACCCTGATCACAATACCAACAAAAAAGATGCTTGTTCTATGGATGTCTTCTTTTGGATTGATGTCTGCCATATAGAGGGCTGCAAGGATAGCCAGGCAACTGTATATATGGTCCAGAGTGAGTTGGGTGTTGTAACAGTTATTGCAGTCCCTGTAGGATCTAGTCATTTCTGAGTTTATCTTTATTACTTAAAATATATATACTGTATATAGAGATTAAGATTGAATCTTAATAAATATTATTTGTTGAATCATTTTTTCGTTACTTATTTTGTAAATAAAATTAATCAACTTAAAATGCATGCTATTTTATAAATTCATGCTAAGATAAAAATTCACTTAGGTAAATTCTTGCTCGCTTATTTATTTAGCTAGTAATGCATATTTTGATCAAATGTGTCATAGTTCAATTATTTAAAATAAGAGATATCTCTTTCGAAAATATACCAAATAATTGAATTATGACCATGAATGAGCAATCTTGAAGGTAGAGGTTGCCTGGCCAGCATTCATAGTTCTGTAAAAATGGACACTTCGCGCGCGGCCAGTAAAGTTTTACATTTTAAAAAATAAATATGATTGAGAAAGTTGAAAAAATCCAGAAATTTGAAAACTCCGCCCTTGCCGGTCCCAAGCTCGAATGAAAAAGGAGGAGGGGGAGCAATAACAAGCTCACTAAAAAACCTGGACTCGGCTGGCCCGGCTGATAGTAGCCTGTAAGGACTCCTAATCCAGGTATACATGATGAGCAGCGTTTGTACTCCAGGTTAGAGGCGGCAGCACATGGAGCCTTTTCCTCATGTCAGAGACGGCCATTTATTTTGGAGCTAAGTCGGCCTGCCACTGAATAGTGCTCCCAGTCTTAATGACAAAGGCAGACGCATTCTACTTCACCCAGTGTGGAGATAAGAAAGAAGAAATTCAAAAAATTCCTGAATTACATTTATATAACTTAAATAAAAATGAGGGTATAGAGTAGCAGATGTCATCTAATATATTGAGGGAAAACAGATGAAAGAATTATGTGAAACATTATTCAATAAAATATTTCCTTGTATCAATATTGAGTAAAAATACCAGAAATATTAAATCCAGACAATCTGTGTTTTCATTTTTTTAGTTTATTAAGATAAAATACTTTGTAGTCTAGTGGTCTAAACATATTTTAGAAGGCCCTTTTTCTAGTATTTTTATTAGAATGCATTATCAACAAAATAATTCAGTAAATTAGCATAAAGCTTTATGACCCAAAAAGGCAAGTTAGTCTGTTATTAGGCTATTTTCAAATTATGGGTTTGAATTCCTTCCAGATCTAACTATCAGGTTTCTTTCACAAAAAGAGTTATATTAGTGATTAAAATTCGAAACTACTTTGTGCCAGGCCTTCCCATTAATTTTTCCATTGCAGTAAGGGCAGTGAAAATTGTTTATTTAAAAAATCATACGCGTTTAAAATACTTTTGATTTTTATAACAGAAGGCGCGCTAATGTATCTTAATAATTAATTTGTTATAATAAAAGACACAAATTAATATTTGCGGAAGAGCGGTTGCTCGAAGCATTTTATATAATTAAAATTGTATGTAATTCTGCCGTCCTCAAAGCTTATGACCTTAGATCATCTAAAATTCCCATTCCAAGAGTCTAGCTTCAGTATCACTATAACATACACATTGAAAAATGCAATATAACAGCGGTAAGGAAGATAAAACTGGTGAAACCGCTGGCAGGGTTGACCACTGATAAGCTAAGCCCTCCCATTAATTTTTCCACTGCAGTATGGGCAGTAGAAATTGTTTATATCAAAATAGAATCATAAGCCTTTATAATAGTTTCGAATTTTGATAACAGTATTTGCTGATTTTTTAATAGGCTTTTAATAGCCTATATTTTGAACTGCAATTAGAATTAACTTCTTTTTTTTGCGTTTTTACTGAAGCATTAATTTGAAATATTTTAAAAATTACATCTATTCACTTTTCTTTAACTTTTCCAAAGTATTTATTTCTAATTTCACTTATTCTGACACAATGTAATATATATATATATATATATATATATATATATATATATAAGAAAATAGAATCTGCAGACTTCATTCAACTCAATATACCTCACCAATTATATACAAGTCAGTATTTTCATATCAATTCAATATATTTAATAATTTTTGAAAATTCTGAGTGGTTTGGAAGTATGTTAAAAAAGGGTAGACAAAAGATATAGACACCCGTGAAAGACATTTAAATGAAAGCATTTATAATAGGAATTAGGAGAATATATCTCTATTAGTTCTGGTTAAATTTAAAAAAAATAATATTTGATAATCTAGGTAATACATATTTTATAATAATATAAACGAACGCGTGTATTCTTTTTTAAAATAGAATATCAATTAAATTTTTGATAGTAGTAAAGAAGTGAATAAAAAGCTTGTCATTCATGCAATACAAAGAATAAAACAAATACCCAATTGGAATATAATTTACATACTATGCAATAAATTTATAATTTCATAGTAAAATATAATTAAAATCAATATCCTATAGAAATTTTAAAATAACCATGTACAGACAATTTTCGTTAGGCAAACATACACTTGGGAAAAAAATGAATAAAGCCAGGTACTCCAGTTCGTAAAAATATTTTTAAAAAGTGAGGATTAGATTAATTTTAATACAATACTAATCAATATTTGATAAACAGATTTGAAACATAAGGGACAAATAAAGTTATTTCAAAGTACAGATATATATTTGGGATAAGGTGCATTACCAGCATGTATAAAATGACATATAGAATATTTTTAAAAATTTATAATGTTTGAGGGTACATAGAAGATACTTTGATCATATATATTATATATTACATAAGTCTAAAGTGAGTAGTTACTATTTACCTATTAACTACATCATTGAATGGGCTTATGTTGGATCAAATAATAAAATATTTTTTTTATTAATAGTCTAATATTTATATACATAAACTCTCACTTATCTTCTTCTGGAACTATTTTTCATATTTCAAATGCTTTTTGGATAAAATATTCAATGTTTTCACATGGCTGAATTTCAGAATTGATTTTTAATATTTATTTCCTAATAAAGAAATTCACCTAATGCTTCATTTGTAAGGTATTCAGCTATATTTGCACAATTCATTTTGGTCACATCTTTATACTGATTTTTCTTTGCAGTACACACCCATTTAAAAAGTAATTTACCCCTTTTAATATCCTCCTTGTATTCTTTCTATCATGCTACTATAAATTTTAAGGTTGTCTTTATACCAGGTCATATTCCATTCTAGGTGTTCTTTTATCCCATTATTCTCATTGTATATGTACCCAGCTCTTGTGTTTAGGTCAGGTTCCACCAGGTAGCTGTGTAAGGTAATCTGTCCTAATTGTGGTCCAGAATTGTGGCCACCTCTCGTTGACAACTGTCCCACCAACTTGAGAGCATCTCTTCTGAGGATACGGCACTAGGAATTGATGATCTGGGATGATAAAGGACAAAATATTTCACCATCATTTTTATAGATTTTGAATGACCTACATTTGAACCAACACATTCGTTTAGATCGAAATCTCTTGTTGCTTGTAAAAGATATTTCAAGCCAGAAACCACATTGACCAAGCTAAAAAGGAATTATCTAGTACTGTATGTGCCAAAGGAATTAATCCCCTATTGTCTTTCAAGTAGATGTCAGCTTTCGACTCAACTAATATCTTCAGTATATTGATATTTAAACATAGCAGCTAAATGCAAGGGGGTCATACCAAGACCAAGCACATCTGCACTGTTTACATTTGCGCCTAAATTTATCAGTAACCTTGTCATTTCAATATTGTTTCCTAAAATTGCATGATCTAACATATTCAAAAAATCATCATCTTTAGCATTAATACTTGCACCTGCTCTTATCAACATTTGAGCTTCAAATATATTTCCAATATTAGCAATATTCATCAATGGAGTGGTTCTATAAACTCTTGAATTGACATCAGCACCAAATTCTATTAGAAGTTTCATCAGTTCTCCTCTTTTTGGATTCCTCCAGTCGTCAGATGCATAGTGCAAAGCAGTTTTCCAATAATCTTTAAAATTAACCTCAACACCCAATTCCAATAAATTTCTAATAAAACCTAGGTTTTTTAAGGATATAACAGCAGTTATTAAAATTGGCTTTTTTTAAAATTGTAAGCATGAATGTCAGCTCCATTTTTGATTAATTCTCTTGAAATTTCTAAATGCATATGTTTATTGAAAGATGTAATGGGGTGTCACCATTAAATCCTTGATATTAAGCGATGCTCCTGCTTGAATTAGATGCAAATAAGACTTATCATTTGGTATTAATACAGCAATGTAATGGTGTTTTTCCAAATGAATTCTGAATATCAATATCAGCATTTTTTCTTATCAGATTCATCAACATATCAGTCCTACCAAACTCAACTGCATAATGTAATGGAGCCATTCCCCAAACGCCTCTACAATCGATATCAATGCCTGATTCAATAAGTTCTTCAAACCTTTTTGAATCATTATTTTCAATTGCAGATTGCAGAAGAATATATTTTCCCTATCATTTTATAGTGCTACAAAATGTATATTTACTCTTCTCTCTTGAGGTAACCTGGATTCCTAGAGCGGTTTTAATACTCGGAGCTAAGTGTAGTAATATATATGGGATATTCACGTAATAAATAAGAAAAACAAATCAGGGTAGTTAAATGTTATTTTCAAAATATTGAATAATAATCAATTATTCTATGATATTTAATATATATTTAATAATTACCGCACTGTTTTTAAATGTTTTCCATTAATAAATGATAGCCTTTTTTGAATGTTCAATCTCAATAAATATACACATTTGTTTGTTTAAGATGAACTCTTCAACTAATATATCATATGTCACCACAATTTTGACAAACCTATTTTGACCCATTGAGATGAGGAAAGGAGAGAAAGCTATAAAATGTTTGCCCGGCGCTCGCCCTACGCGCTTGAAGGACGTCACGAGAAGCGCGCGCTTCAAAAGGCTGGCGCGCGCATCGAAGGTTGTTGTTAACTTTTGTTCCCAGTAGAATAAAGTTGATTTATTTTTTGTATATTATTTTCCTCTAATTTAATAAAAAAGAAAAAGAAATCTAAAATATATGGCGCAGCCGACAGGATCAATAGTTTTATACTTCCAACGAGAAAAGGTATTTGGATTTAGTTTTAACCCTACCGGTGAGATATTGAAAATTCCCGAAGAATATCAATCTCCTGTTCATCAAGAACTGGTATTGAAATGCGGTAAACGTCCTACTTCTTACTACCTCCATAAGGATTCAAATAGATTTGTGGGAGTACCAAAAAATGTCATTCAATGTTATGTGGAAAGAAATTCGATCTGTTATGCAAGATATAGAAGATGAAGAATTGGATTGTCATGAAGAAGATAAAATAACTTCAGCTACAAGTATTGAAAACCTACTTCGAGTCATGACAGAACAGCAATTTTAATAACCCAAATGCTTCTTAAAAATCAGAAAGATATTACTAAATGTGAATCAGTCAAACAAGATGTAGCTATTTGTATTGGAAATAATATCGAATTTTGGATGAATTTAGATTTCTTAAGTTTACATTAGATAAAAATATATACTCAATTACCCTTTGTTTTTATATCAAATAATGTTCTATTAAAAAGTGATAAAACATTTTTCATAAAGAAAAAGACGCATTCTGATGAAATCACACCGCGAAAATATTTTAAGAGTTTAAAAAATATTAATATAGGATGTCATGTATAAAAATGTGTGCTTTGTATGAAGCATATTTATATATACATTAGAATTTGGATAAAAGTGCATTTAATGGTCTATTTATATATTTATATATATATTATCTTTACAATATCACAAAATAAATAATAAAAGAAAACATGTATAGTAGAATCTCCTTGTAAAGGACACCTAATTTCTGAGCCAAAGTGTTCTTTAGGAAAAGGTGTCCTCTTATCGGAGAGTTGCTAAATTGTAAATATGTTAATTTTTCAAAGGAAAACTGTCCTTTGTGGAGAGGCGTCCGTTAGCGGGGTGTTCGCTAAAGGGAGGTTCTACTGTATTTACAATTGAAATCTTGACTCCCCCCTAGTAACTGGTGACTCTGGCCTTAGTAGATATCAAAATTTAATGAAAATATTTTGAAAATGAAAACTGTCCTTTGTGGAGAGTGCCGCTAAAGGAGGTTCTATGTTTTACAATTGAAATCTTGACTCCTAGTAATCCTGGTGACTCCTGGCCTTAGTAGATATCAAAATATAATGAAAATATTTTGAAAATGAAAACTGTCCTTTGTGGAGAGGTGTCCGCTAAAGGGAGGTTCTAGTATTTACAATTGAAATCTTGACTTCTAGTAACTCCTGGTGACTCCTGGCCTTAGTAGATATCAAATATAATGAAATGTTTTGAAAATGAAAACTGTCCTTTGTGGAGAGGTGTTCCGCTAAAGGGAGGTTCTAATGTATTTACACTTGAAATCTTGACTCCTAGTAATTCCTGGTGACTCCTGGCCTTAGCATATATGGCTTAATGATTTCAAAGCCATGCAGCTGTCCAGCAGTCGTTCTATGATCTATCCTCGATATAACGGTCCCCTAACATTGATCCAACTACTATCTAATCTAGGTCGTTCCCCTGGATGATCTCTGTAGCCATTGGTTATCTTTGGCGTTCAACCTTTATATTTAAACTACCTACATCATTCCAACATTCGCTCCATGGCTTCCATTTTTTTATTTTCTTAGGTTGTTCTGAGGTCCTTCAGGGAGAGGCGCTTTCTTACCGGAGAGTTGCTAAATTGTAAAAATGGTAATTTTTCAAATTAAAACTGTCCTTTGTAGAGAGGTGTCTGCAAAAGGGAGGTTCTACTGTATCTCACTCCCGTTTTATTTATTTATTCAATCTACATAACCGCTTTTATTTTAGTGATATATTTCTATTTACTTGATAGTGATAACTGGAGAGCCAAACTGTCCTTCAGGGAGAGGCGCCTTCTTACCGGAGAGTTGCTAAATTGTAAAAAATGGTAATTTTGCAAATTAAAACTGTCCTTTGTAGAGAGGTGTCTGCTAAAGGGAGGTTCTACTGTATATATATATATATATTTACTTGAAAACATATATATATATATATAAAAATGAATGTATGTGTGTGTGGTCTGTTTGTCCTTTATGCCTGACCAAACCACTCATTGGAACGCCATGAAACTTTGGGAAGTTATTTAGTATAGTACTGGGAAGGTTTCTAGCAAATAAAATTTTTGAAAAACTTTTCGCTTTAAAATAATCGAATTAAATATTCTAATTTATCTGTTATAATTCAACAATCTGCTCTAAATATTATCATGATGATACAATGATTTTGTAACGTAGAAAATTAGGAAAGACAAAATTCAGGATGACACGGCAATTTATTTGAGACAAGAATAATGATACAATTCCAAGGCAAGATACTATTCCTTTAACTTCCAATTACCGAGGGAACCAATTAATATTGATTTTATTCAACTTATCGAGTATTTTTCAAGGGACCGGGAAAAAATGTTCACTTTATCGAGAGATTCGTTAGACAAACCTTTACTCGGGTAAAACCCGGGCGAAGCCGGGTATGTCCGCTAGTATATATATATTTTTTTCTTTTATATTAAAATGATATATATAGTTTTTGTATTCAATAACATCTCACCCCCGTTTTATTTATTTATTCAATCTACATAACTGCTTTTATTTTAGTGATATATTTCTATTTACTTGATAGTGATAACTGGAGAGCCAAACTGTCCTTCAGGGAGAGGCGCCTTCTTACCGGAGAGTTGCTAAATTGAAAAATGGTAATTTTGCAAATTAAAACTGTCCTTTGTAGAGAGGTGTCTGCTAAAGGGAGGTTCTACTGTATATATATATATACTTGAAAACATACTCTAAATATTTATCTATGTATGGAAAAATTCAAAGTTTCAAACCTTTAATTTTCAAGCTTGTAATACAGTTAAACCTGTTTATAGCGCCCCCTCTTGGGAATCGCCAAAATAGGGTATTATAGACAATTCACTTTTAATGTAAATCGCATTGTACTACATATTTAAAATCAGCCGCTATAGAGATGGAGGCGCTATTTAGAGGGGGTGCTATAGACAGGTTTAACTGTAAAAGAAAAAATTGCATATTTCGGGAACAAAAAAATAACCATAAGATTATATTATTAAATTTCTAAAAACACACACATTGCTCATAACTCTCGAAAAATATATAATAAAGTCGGTTTTACGGGCGAAGATTTTACGTGACAACGGTAGAATATTTATTGATATGAATATAATTAAATTGCACAATAGGAACAAGGAATTGAATGAAAATAAGAATTGCACAAATTTTAACTATAGAAATATATTTTGTTTACTAAAACATTGTACATGTAAACTTAAACTTAACTAATTCCTATTTGAGTGATTTTGTTGAGGATAGGACGATGATAGGAGAAATATGAAATGAAAGGAAGTGTTTCTGCTGTAATGTGTCTTGCGAAAGTCAAGTCGATAGTTGTTCCTTTTAACGTAGTTGACTTAGAAACGTTTGATACGCAATCAAGATTATACGTATTTTTCATGAAATTAAGAAACGAGTTGTCAGGCTTTACGTTTTTGTTAAAATCACCACACAGAAGAATCGGTATGCTAGAATCAACTTGCACGAACGGTGGCACGTACTGGCTGTTGTGAATGTACGGACCGAGTCCTTGCCATAGTAACATTCCAATATCCTGCATACTAGCTCCTGGATGAATATATACAGCACCGAGTATAAACTTGAAGCTAGTATTAGCGGCGAAGCAAGTAACTTCAGTCATGCACATGTCACCCTTGGTTTTAATGACACGAGTTACGTCTGTAATCGCAACTTGGAACACTTCCGCCGTAGATGTCGATGATAATTTACGATAGATCGCCACTCCACCAGCCGCGTTGGTATTTGAAATTCAAAACACTTATTCAGATCGAAGGTTCAAATTTTTGCTAAATAAATTTGAAATTAAATAAAATTTGTAATTGTAAATGATGAAGTTGAAAATTAAAACATTTACTTAAATTAGATGTTAAAATTCTTGCTCAACACAGTTTAAATAAAGTTTTCTTATATCTGCCACTTTTTCTTAATATTTGTAATTTTAAAGAATCAATTTGAAAATCAAAACATTTATTCAGATCGAAGGTTCAAATTTTTGCTAAATAAATTTGAAACTATTTAAAATTTGTAAAATAATAATTAATTAATTAATTAATTTTAAACTAATAATTTACTTAACACTATCAACATTTATCAATAGTATGACATAACCTATAAACTCAGTTTCTCAACTTTTGTGTCAATCTAACAATTAATCAATCAATCATAGTTTACGATAATGAAATATCAGTGTACAATTATTTACCTTTATTGTTGTAGTTGTTGTAAATGACGAATCTAAGCACTCCACATTTTCACTACAGACACAGCTGACGATACTTTAACCACACGTGTGAACTTGTATTATGACGCTTTCTTGTTTTTCCAACGCCAAGAACGTTCGAGAAAGACAAAGACAGAGACAAGCATGCGCCGATTCAATGCGCCTAATTCTCTAGCGCTGCGCGCGCAGCTGCGCGCGCAGCACTCTCGTTCGGTGACTCATCGTAACGTTACCGGGCGTTACACTTTTTCATAAGTGACTCCCAGCCGCAACCTAATTTAAGACGTTGTCACGTCAAAAATGAATAGGTATTTGCTTTTTTGATATTAAACATTAAGGGATTTATGACAGGTATATATGTGTTTTGAAAATATAGCAATCCAAAATAGATATTTAATTAAAATTATTAAATACTAGAAGAGAATAACCCGGCTTCCCCCGAGAATTTAACTGAGTGCAATTTCTTTCATACTGAGAGTACATCAATAATAATTAGTAGAAGTGCCATAGAATAGCCATACAGAAAGTAACACATAAACCACAGGCAAAAAGTGTGTGCGATTGAAAAAAATGTATTATATTAGTGTTTAGGTATTTGATTTAATTATTTTTTGCAATCCATTTAGTTGTTTCAAAATCAATATAGTTTAAATAGATGGCAGCTTTTCCACCCAACCCCCGAGGTACCCGCCCCAGTGCATTAACCCTTGAAATTGCTTAAGTTGAGTGAGTGACTGCGATGGATCTTGACTGCGATGCTCACCTTTTCAGTAAGAATAAGAAAAACTAGGTTTATAAAAAATAATACGAAATACTGGCATGTAAATATTTTTCTGTAAAAAATAAATGAGCAGGTGGAAATTAGGCAAAATATGTTTTTGCCAATAACTGCGAATGCATTTTACACGATTTAAAAAAAAAGTTATAAAAAACAAAGGCCAGAACAAAAATTAATAAAAATACGAAAGTCATTATTTACATACAGTACCGCTAATTTTGTAAAGTTTTTTTTTTTTTAATTGCATTGAGTGCTCTTACAATAGCTTAGTTGGTAACATAAATTTCTCTCTCAATGCTCAATACTTTTTTAAAAAAAGTAACACTCGAATAAAAAGATATTTAAAAAAGTACGAAACAACTTTAAAAAAAACGCAATGCTCATTGGTCGCTAAATTGGCCAGGTGTTGTTACTTCGCCTCGTATTTACTCCGCATTAAAAAAGTTCTCCAAATGAAAAAAATAAATAGCCAAATAATTAATCAAAATGTGGATGAAAATCTTCATGAGGTTTATAAAAAGAGACATGCAAAATTTGGAACATTTTGATTCAGTATTTTTGAGTTTATCGCGAAACAGACAACAGACATTGACTTTTATATATAAAAAGATACACTGCGTGACATTGAAAATGGAACACCAAGAAATAGTGGCCAGAAAGTGATGAAACTCGGCAGACAGAGAGAGATAGGGACGAACAATAAGCGATCTTTATTTCAAAATGATAGTCATAATACAGAGCGAGAACGGCGTCTTGTTGGTAGCAAGTAGGACCACCGCGGACGGCGATGCACGCAGCAACACGTCTAGGTAGAGAGTCAATCAGAGTACGGATGGCGTCCTGAGGGATGGCTCTCCATTCCCTCTCAACCATTTGCCACAGTTCGTCTTCTGAACGCGGCTGTGGCAAGGCATGCAAACGCGCGTCCAATGATGTCCCAGACGTGCTCGATTGGTGAGAGATCAGGAGAGTAAGGTGGCCAGGGAAGCATCTGTACATCTTGCAGAGCTTGTTGGCTAATGCGAGTAGTGTGCGGTCGGGCGCGTTATCCTGTGATAAAGGGCATTGGGTCCCCTGAAGGTAGGGGAGCGCGTACCGGTCGCAGCACATCATCAACGTATCGTTGGGCCGTCATAGTGCCTGAATACGAAGTAAGGTGACCTGGAATCATACGCGATTGCGCACCAAACCATGATTCCACGTTGTCTAACGGTGGGGCGTTCCACAATTGCTGCCGGATTGGACCTTTCTCCACGTCGACGCCACACGCGTACACGGCGACTATCACTGGACAAGCA
>CP092883.1:21975475-22026758 GCA_030710605.1 Cordylochernes scorpioides | reverse complement strand
CAGCATTGTCAAGTTTTTTAATGGGAATTATTGTTGCATTTTTACAGTCTTGAGGCAATTTTCCAGTTTTCCAGGAGTTATTGAAAATATTAAGAAGTCTTTCTTTGCCAATTTTGCCCAAGTTTGATATCATTCGGCCATGGATTCCATCTGGCCCAGGAGTCTTGTTTAGGTCAGTGTTTTCTAATGCATAAGCTAGCTCTTTCATATTGATTTTTTTCATGGAAAATATTATGAGTGCTGGTGACATTTTTACAGTCATGAAAAATCTTTCGGGCCTTTTTTCAACATTGATTTTACTACCTTTTTGATATGAATTACCTAAAAGATTGGCAGCAATTTTGTCATTAGTTGCTGGTGTACCATCTGTATTCTCAAATCATATTTGTGTTTTCAGTTTGTGGCTGGACTCTGTCAATTTGTTTTGCCAAATTCCAAAGTTTTTGTATTTGGGTTTCTTGGGTTCAGGTTTTCACAAGTTTGTTTCCATTTTTCCCTTTTCACATTTACGTATAATCCTTTTATTTTTGCAATCACAATGCTCAGTTCAGTTCTACAATTTGTTTGGTTTTGGGTGCACTTTTTTGTAGTTCATTTCTTTTAGTTATAAGTGTTTGAATATTTTTTGCCTGGTGTGTATAATTTGGAATCCATTTCTTAATATAACTTCTTGGTATTTAAACTTTGGCTGCTTTAATAATGGTGTTTTCGAAAGATATCATATTAGCCTTTTTGAAGTTCCATAATTTTTCTAATTGAGCTAGTTTTGGTATTGGTGCTAATTTCTATCAAATTAGACAAATGATCACTTTCAAAACCTTTTAATATTTGCTATTTGCATTTGTGGGAAATGTCAGGATAGTAAAAACTTATATCAAGGGCTTGTGCAGTATTATAGCTGTAGGAATGATGGGTAGGATTCCCATCATTTAAGCACATGAAGGCATTGTCGTCAAATATGTTTGATAGTATTTTGACTCTTGGGTTTGGCGTAAAACATCCCCATAGTTGATGTTTGGCATTAAGGTCACCTAAAATATAGTGTTGTCTGTAAGAAATTGAGCCATTGTTCCATCGTCAATAAATGTATTGTTTGGAGGGTGATACATATTGTATATATTGATGGCTTTGTTTTGATTGAGGTAGACTTTGATACCTTGGGTTTCGAGGTCTAATGTGTTTGGAATATTAACGGCTAAGTCCTCATAGTACAATTTTTTGATTAAAAATGCTAGGGCCACGCCCTTCAACAGCATATACAGATGGATCTTCAGACCTTACCCTGAGTAATGGAGGGGCCGGAATTAACATAATACTGCAAGATGGAACAAACATCAAAATCAAAGAAGGAGCAGGACAGATTTCGTCAAACTTCACTTGTGAACTGACAGCTATCTGGAAAGTCCTTGATGTATGCCTTAACCAACCATCCCTGCATCAAGCAGAAGGAATTATAATATACAGCGACTCCATATCCGCTCTAGAAGCAATTCAGAAGGGCAATACTAAAATCACACAGAAAATACACTCGTTACTTACCCAACTGGAACCATTGGAGAATAACTGCATTCTACATTGGATCCCTGCCCATGCTGGGATCAGGGGTAATGAAATGGCATTTGAATTGGCAAAGGAAGCCAGAAAGTTGAGCCAAAGGAAAGAACAAATGTCATTATTTGACGCTGATTCTTTGTCAGAATACATGATATTAAACAAAAAATAAGAAAATATCAAAATGCGAAATAAACTCTGAGAGAAAAATGACAAAAACTATAACAAGACTTAGAACAAAACAGTATAAAGGAATGACAATACATCCAGATGTCACAAGAACCTATAGGGCATGCAACAATTGTCCTGGTGTGGAACTTACACCTACCCACATATTCTCATGTCCAGCAATGGCCGCAGCCTTGCAGAAATTTGACATAGACCCAGAGCAGCAGCTTTACACACCCAAGATAGTGGACATTGCTGCTGATGTGATGGAGATGCATGGTACATCTGAGGCTCTTTATTGGACACGACAACAACAACGGCATTCCAGAGTAAAATAAATTATCAGAGATAGATACATATTTTTCAAATGAATTAAAATAAATATAATCGATACTGAGTGAGAGTTGAATTAAAAATATTAGAAATTTATTATCTTCGGAAACAAACCGTATCTAAAATATCAATTTTCTTTTTGCTACATGTTTTAATTTGCATTTACCTATTTTACATATCTCTGGTTGTATTTGAAAATCGTTACCAATTCTTCATACTTTTGGCGAAGTGGTGTTTTATTAATTTGTTATTTGATATTATTAGGGTTCTTTCCTGGTATTCAAAAAGGAAAAATACGTGTCGATCAGTTATATTTTTAATTTATCAAACAATTTGGCCGCTGAATCTCTGATTCTGGTAAAGCGCCATCTGGCGAATAAAATTGTAACTAAAATCAATTTCGAATTTTACATTATTTGCCATAAAAAATCCCATTGCCTTCTGAACACAATGGTGTTTACCGCATTGCTCTAGCGCGAATATTCGCGGAGTTATTAATTTTTAAAGTTGTGCGGGACTTTGGATCACCCTGTATTTCAAAGATTAATGACTCTCCTAAATCGACTGCTAGAGGCCACGCTTCCCCTATAAAAACTCATTGTTGTTGTTTCCCGATGGCCGGCTCAAACCTTTTGTACATTATGTTAATAAGTTTTTCATTTTTATATTCTTACGCCTTAAGCCAGGCAGTACTTTTTATCAAATTATGTTTTTATATGATATTTTGGTTCAAATAAAGCAATCACTGATCAAGACTATTATTATTATTGCCACGATTGCAGAACAATAGCGTAATATACTCATGGATACCAAAATCAGCATCAAGTAATAATTCTATAAAATTCTAATAAACAAAAACCAACAGGAATCTCTTTTTTTATAATATATATATATATATGTAATAATGGGTTGGGGTTTGGTAAGCCTGTTGTAGAACCTCGTCGACTTTCGCTATAAGTTGTGGCAACCGAGGGTCAAACCTGTAGTAACCGAGAGGGACAGCCAGGGCGTGGAGAGTTTTCCAGTACCTCTCTGCACCTTGTAGGACCTTTAACAGTTCTCACAAAGTACAGGCAGTCGTGGTCGAGGCAGAGTGGAAAAAGCTTGGGAATGTCCACACACACAAAACGAAGCGACACAGTTGAAAGAAGGAAAGTTCCTTGAATAGATAAAAAGACGAGCCAAGAGCAAGATGGAGATAGGAGTTAAGTTCTTACATGGCGAATGAGGTGGAACTTGGAGACAGCCGGCGACGCGCTGATGGGGAACTGAACTAACTGTCGCTAAGGCCGGTCTTAATTATACAATTCCTTGGACCAGGAAGGGGACCAGGAAGTATTGCCTTACTGCACGTGTCCGTTAATCGACACTGGCACCGGTCTGTCGGCTTCCAATCTATCTTTAGAAGTTACTTTGTGATTGTGGTTCTCTCTTGCTCTTAACTCAGTATTTAATCTATTATATAGTTTTATTTATTCATCCTCAGTACATTACATATGGTGATGCAAGGAAACATGTCAATTATGCGTATAATTAGTTATAGTTTATAATTAGTTCTATATACAACATGACAATCTTGTTATAAGTATTATATAATATAGGGTTATTGGTTTAAATTATCATAGATGGGCCCCGGGAGTGAAAGGGTTTATCCGAGTTTAAGCGGGTAAAGCCTCTCTAACACAGGTAAGTAATTAAAATTTATTTTAATTAATTAAACTGTGAGGGTAAAGGGTTATAACAAGATGTTTATTTGGATATATCTGAAAATTATAAAAATAAAACTTATGTTTAATTTAAAAGTTATGATATTCATTATAAAAGAGAACTTTAGATAAAACTTTTGTTTGATAAAAATTAATGATGATGTTCTAAGAGATTGTTGGCGGGCGTTGGAAATGGTTAGGGGTTGAAGAATATGCAATTGTAAGTGTTGCACAGACAATCAAATACTGAGATCCAGGTGCAAAGCGAGGATATAGACTTGTGCGTCTTCCTAGGCAATGTTTCACCTGTGATCCTGTATAAGGTTACAGTGCTTTGTCACAATTGTAGGGTTATTGGGTTGAACAGTTGTTGAAGAAAATAATTAATATGATTGAAAGGGGTGGTAGAGCCATGCGATAAGTAGAATTGTTGTAGCGACAGTAGGAGGTCTGACTTGACTTGAAATCAAAGGTTGATTGTGGTCCGCTAGAGCTGAAAAAAAATTGAAAATTGAAAAATGTGAACGCTTTGTGCATGCGTTGGTGATGTGCTCTGCGGATGATTGAAATAAACTTTTGAAACGTGTTCAGACCAAAAGTCGAGACTTGTACTTCTGGGAACTGTGTTCAAAGAGTTTGTTGAATTAAGAAATCAAAAGAAAAATTGTCAAGCAGTACTGTCGTTTCTACGATGGTTTGAAGCAATGGCTGAAATAGATAGTGAAAAAGTATATGGAATTAGTTTAAAGAATATGATTGTTGAAAACAATTGTTGTAGATGCCCGATAGTTGATGATAAATAAACTTTGTCATATAATAAAGTTACTTAAACAAAAATATAGTGAATAAAAAGATAAAAATATGATTGCGGATAAAAAAAAGTATAAGTGGATAAGATCAAACATGTACTATATAAAAAAGATATAATAATGAATTAGTAAAATATAAAAGATATAATAATGAATTAAAAATGATTATTGAAAGAATTAAATGTTTTGTCACACTAAAATAATATCATGAAAAATAAAATTGTTAAAATAAAGTTGTTAAAATAATGTTGGAATAAAAATTTGATTATATAATTGAAAAGTAAAAAATAAAAATAATTATTCAAGATTTTATACAAAGTTATAATATAATTAAAGATTATTAATGATTAGATAAATGTTAAGTAGTGAAAAATGGAACAAAAATTGTCTCTTTGGAAGAAAAGTTACAACTGTGGTGTGTAACTAGGTCATTTCCCTTTTGGTACACATTGGTGTTTCTATGTCTCTCTGAAACTGGGAATACGTGATCTGACATGTTCATGGTGATATGTAGAGAATGTTTTCACTTTTGCGTGCTGGGTATAGAAAAACAAAGACATATAGCATACAAATATAAAATAAATGATAACTTGATTGATTCTTTAAAAAAAAAATGGATTGCATTGACAAAGATGATTGTAATATATAACAATAAAGGGTTAACATTATATAAAAGATGGCGTTCTAGTTTAGAAAAAATATTCCACACTGGTCGTGAAAACAATGTAAAAGTTGTAAAACACATAATGATAATTAAAGATATAAAGTGTTATAATATTTAAATATTAAAGTTCAAATTAATAAGTAAATTGGGTAATGATTGGTAAGTCAATCAGTTGATAATTGACAGGTTATTTGGTGGACACGAAAGTCTAGCATACCCTAGCGAACTGGAGGTGTCATGTTAACATGGCGGCTGCAATGGTGTCCATATCAACATGTGTCATGTCCTTTGATGCCGACCGACATAGCTGGGTTGTTTATTTTCGTAGGCGGTCCTTTGTTGCCGACCCTTTGTTGCCGACTGGCACATGATCCCATGTCTGGCCTACGTCCCGAGTTGAGTTGTCTTCTCTTGCCTCCACTGTGGTAATTTGTTTCTCTCCTATTTGAAAATATAGTTTTCTCTGTGTTTGCAAGCGTTGTGTCTCGACGATGTTGCGGACTTAATAAAAAATGTTATTCAATGATGTCAGGTTTAGATGTGAATAAAAGTGCGACTTCAACGTAGACACGCTTTGGTGAGGTGTCACAGGCATGAAGGCGTCTTGGGCCTGTTAAGTGAGAAAAATTGTTGTGTTGCGCTGTGTGACACTAGTGGGTGAATTGTATGGAAAGGTGTCACGTGAAGTCTTCGTTTTTGGTACAGCATCTAACTAGTTTCCGAATGAATAACAAATTTATAGTCATTGGTGGTTGTTGTACGAGACACATCGAGAATTTTCAGATTGTTATAGAGGTGGTATGTTTATCGTGAAATCTTTGTGTTCGCGACGATATGGAGCTCGTGTGACTCGAAATTGGACGAGTTGTTGAATTGCGCGTTAATAGATGGTGGCCAATTGGAGAAAGTAAGGTGGGAATGTGTTGAAGTTCGTTCCGAGGGATGTGTGAATTATATTAATAATTATGCATGTAAAAAGAAAAGGACGAGGGAGTGTAGTTATGTTGGAATTTTAAACTTGTTTTGGGGAAGGACAGTTACATTTCTAGTTGTGCTTTTGAAGATAGTGTATCTTTCGATTTTTGTATTAAAAAAAAATGCGTTTCATCTATGTTTATTAAAATTTGGATATATATATATTTTTTAATCTTTGATTATGGTAGTGCGAAAATTATACTTGTAAAAGGGCAATGGCATGATAGTGACTTATCATTTGAATGGGGCGTTTACATGAAATAGTGAACATAACAATGATTTTTTGCAAAGTTTTGTGTATTTAATTAAGACATTGCTGTTTTTTTGGTATAAAAATAAGGTATTAAAAAAAAACACACAAATAAGTTTAGAATTATGATTCGAGTAATTTAAATATAATATGATTTTTTAAAACTGTAAGATTGCAAGTAATGAATTAAAATTTATAAGTTGCTTAAAATAAAGTAAAAATTGATAAATGATGGTGTACAAGATTTAAAATTTGAATTGAAATGCTATAAAAATGGTAAAATTTGATTTAAAAATAATTACAGTAAAAATAAACATTATATTTATGGAAAATCAAGTTGTTAGCATGAAGAGAGAGTTAAGTAGATTTTTTAAAAACTCACAGTTTTTATGATTGTTCAGTCAGGAGACTTGGTCTTTGGTTGTTGTCCTGATGACGTGGAAGGCGTCCCATGTAGAGCTTGTAGAAGCTTGTGACTTCTGTTTGGCGATGGTGGCATGTCGTTTGGATGGTTGCGTTGTAAGGCCGAAGGTGTGTAACTTCTCACCGGCTTATTTTGCGGAAATGTCGGCTGTGTCGTTGAAGGGAGATTGCTTGGTCGTTTCGTTGGAATGGCGTGCTTGTTCCTCCATCTTTGCTTCTTGGCTCTTCTATCTATCTGGACAGTCTTTTTACCTTCTTCGTTGTGGTCTCCTTCGTTGTGGTTATCCTGTCGACTCTCTGTAATAATGTGTTGAGTCGACTTATCTGTGATTAGGGATCCTGTCGACTCTCTGTATTAATGGGTTGGGGTTTGGTAAGCCTGTTGTAGAACCTCGTCGACTTTCGCTATAAGTTGTGGCAACCGAGGGTCAAACCTGTAGTAACCGAGAGGGACAGCCAGGGCGTGGAGAGTTTTCCAGTACCTCTCTGCACCTTGTAGGACCTTTAACAGTTCTCACAAAGTACAGGCAGTCGTGGTCGAGGCAGAGTGGAAAAAGCTTGGGAATGTCCACACACACAAAACGAAGCGACACAGTTGAAAGAAGGAAAGTTCCTTGAATAGATAAAAAGAGGAGCCAAGAGCAAGATGGAGATAGGAGTTAAGTTCTTACTGACTACATGGCGAATGAGGTGGAACTTGGAGACAGCCGGCGACGCGCTGATGGGGAACTGAACTAACTGTCGCTAAGGCCGGTCTTATTTATACAATTCCTTGGACCAGGAAGGGGACCAGGAAGTATTGCCTTACTGCACGTGTCCGTTAATCGACACTGGCACCGGTCTGTCGGCTTCCAAGCTATCTTTAGAAGTTACTTTGTGATCGTGGTTCTCTCTTGCTCTTAACTCAGTATTTAATCTATTATATAGTTTTATTTATTCATCCTCAGTACATTACATATGGTGATGCAAGGAAACATGTCAATTATGCGTATAATTAGTTATAGTTTATAATTAGTTCTATATACAACATGACAATCTTGTTATAAGTATTATATAATATAGGGTAATTGGTTTAAATTATAATATATATATATATATATATATATATATTAAAAATAAAGAAGGCATCATCTGACTACGAGCACATGTGCTTTTTAGATGGCAGAGCGCCATCTAGTGGAGAAAAAATAAACTAAACGTTTATTTAGCTTGCTCCGAGATATTTGGCCAACCAATTTCTTGATAAATCAAAAAAGCCATCCACGAACGCGTTTCGCGCTGTTGGCGTTCGTCAGCGTGGAGAAGGCTGTAACCACTGCGACCAAAAATATTTTTGGTCCCAATGGCTTCCCGAAAAATCAAGAAATGGGTATTTAAGGCCAAATTTGCGTGAAGACGCTTAAAACATGAAAAAACAATAGAAAAATAAAATATAATTTCTTATATTAATTAATCAATGTCACATATTGAATTATTTTAAATGTATTTTCACTCCTGTTGAACGGCAGAAATGCTGGAAAGCTCGGCCAAATATATTCTTACATGAAGCTCTTCGCTTTGCGATTTTTTACTTTGAATAACTATTGCTCAAGACGATTATACAACTTAAAATCCTGTAGGAATATCCTCAGCGCTAGACAACAACGTGTTAGTGGATGGCTTTTCATGATTTATCAAGAAATTGGGTTGGCTAAATATCTCGGAGCAAGCTAAATAAACGTTTAGTTTATTTTTGCTCCACTAGATGGCGCTCTGCCATCTAAAAAGCACATGTGCTCGTGGTCAGAAGATGCCTTCTTTATTTTTAATATCAACACCTGGCCCACTTATCTTTTATTTTTTTCTATTGTTTTTTCATGTGTTAAGCGTCTTTACGCAAATTTGGTCTTAAATACCCATTTCTTGATTTTTAGCAATAGTTATTCAAAGTACAAAATAGTGAGGCGAAGATCTCATGTAAAATTTATTTGCCGAATTTTCAAGGATTTCTGCCTTTCAAAAAGAGTGAAAATAAATTTCTAAATAATTCACTATGTGACGCTGATTAATTAATATTATAAGAAAGAAATAATTTACTGTCTGAATCGAACTGGCTTTGGCCTCCTGGCACTAAGGAGGAATCACCGCCTAATTCTTATTTTAACGCTGGTTTTAATTATATGCTTCTTGACTCAGCGCGCTAACTATAACTCCTTCAAACTTGAATAACTGCTATTGTCTCGTCTCACCAATTCTAATGACTCAACCTCGTATACTTTAATAACTCGTTTTATTTTCTAAAATCAAGTTTATATACATTTCTAAAATTTACATAATTTAACAATAATTAACAAAAGTAAATTCTAACAATTTTGCATATTTAAGGCCGGAACATACTCCCCCCGGCCGCTGAACCCTGGTTCAGATTTGAAGGGAAGCGGAGCCAACTTCGTAATAGGTCGTAGGTAGACTCCGGTAGCAGCCCGAACTTGGGCAACTCGCACCTTCTGGTCAGACTGAAACTCGGGACTGGCAAGCTAAGGCTACCTTTTCTTCCTCATGGCATTCTCGGCCATAGCAATTATCCTGATTCTGAACAAAGTTGTTATCTTTCAACCAAGTCGGTCCTTGCCACCACAGTGTATGTCCAGATAACGCAGCAGGCATTATTCCCCTAGAGGCACAATCGGCGGGATTATCCTTCCCAGACACGTGACGCCATGAGTTTCTGTCAGACAGTTGCTGTATTTTCACAACTCTATTGTGTATAAAGGTCTTCCATCTGTTAGGATCTGATTTGATCCAACTCAATGAGATCTGAGAGTCTGACCACAAATATGCCCTGCCAATATCAATCTTCAATGAATCAACAACAGATCTGTAGAGCTGAGACAGGAGGAGAGCCGCGCTCAATTCCAATCTAGGTAGAGTTAGAGACTTACATGGGGCAACTCTGGTTTTTGCTGCAAGCATTGATATATGGACTTGTCCATCCAGAGAGACTGTTCTTAAGTAGCACACAGCCGAATAAGCTACACTTGACGCGTCACAAAATCCGTGGAGCTGAACATCTCGATCCCCTTCACATGCCCATACGTATCTTGGGATACTCAAATCCTCTAATTTTAGTAATTCGGCTCTAAAATTATTCCACTTTTCCTTGATGTCGTTCTGAATATGCTCATCCCAGCCTGTCCCACCTCTCCATAACTCCTGCATTATTATTTTCAAAGCCACTGTAGTAGGTGAGAGGAAACCAAGTGGATCGAAAATCCTCGCAATATTGGAGAGAATATCTCTTTTGGTAACAACTTCTTCAGGAAGAGTTATATTAACTCTAAACGTATCTTGTACATGATCCCATACAATTCCTAAAATCTTGGATATGGCTCCTTTCTCCAAGTTAATTTTCTTCTCTTCGTTCATTTCCTCGACATGAGACACTATCTCGTGGCAATTTGAATTCCACTTTCTTAAGTGAAACCCTCCCTTTTTCATTAAGTCCTTTAATTGGTCTATTAGTTCTTTGGTTTCAGCAATCGTTTGAGCTCCTGTTAGCAGATCATCGACATAGAAATCATTCAAGGTCACCCTAGAAGCTTCAGGATAATTTTGGCCTTCATCTTCTGCTAACTGTTGTAATGTTCTCATTGCCAAAAATGGAGCCGAAGTTGTACCATAGGTAACAGTCAGTAGTCGATAGTCCACCACAGGCTCTTCTGGCGATGGTCTCCACAATATCCTCTGATAGTCCGCATCTTCTGGATGAATTTTTATCTGGCGGTACATTTTTTCTATATCAGCAGTTATGGCGACAGGATACGTTCTGAATCTGAGGAGAATGAAAAATACATCCTGTTGAATTTTTGGTCCCTTGTGCAAAAATTGATTTAAAGAAACATTATTTTCAGATTTAGCTGATGCATCAAACACAACTCTCATTTTTGTTGTAGTGGATTGCTCTCTAATTACTGGATGATGAGGCATGTAATAGCATCTGCACAATTCTCGCTTCACTTCTGCAATTGGGACCCTTTCCATGTGGTTTAAGTGTTCATATTCCTTCATGAATCCCCGGTATTGGTCATATAATTTCACATTCTTACACAATTTTCTTTCCAACAAAAAAAACCTTCTTAAAGCTTTTTCTCTTGATTCACCCAGAAGCGGTCGATGTTGTCTGAATGGCAATTTTACCCAATACCTTCCATGGCTATCTCTGCCATGGTTATTCGAAAATAAACTTTCACAATCTTCGTCCTGTGTACAAAGATCCGGTGACGGCACAGATTCAGTTTCCCAGAATCTTTTCAATACAAATTCTAGTTCTGGTTCAGTTTGTAAACTCAGGTTACAGACTTCTGTATTACTCTCCGATGTTCCCATGAGTTTTCCTAGAAGTACCCAACCTAGTCTTGTATTAATAGCCATTGGCAATCCTTCTCCGAGAGATATAGGGCCATTCAACATAAGTTCAGTGTATATATCTGCTCCCAATATCATATCTATTGGGGCTTGTATGTAGAACTCTGGGTCTGCCAATTTGAGGTTCTTCAAAGTTGGCCAATTAGGGTCTTTCAACCTGAAGTTCGGAATTTCTGAAGTGAGCACTCCCGTGACTACTGCCTCCACCGAGAATTCCTCAGAATTATTCAGTGGACAAAATGTCACACTTACTGTCGATGAAGAATGCTGCACTGGTGTGTTTCCAACCCCTATAATCATTCGATCAGATTTCCTTTGGACAAGTCCCAATCTTTCGCAGCATCCTTTTGTTATCATGGTGACTTGGGAACCGCTGTCCAGTAGGGCTCTGCAGGTGCATAACTTTCCGAGTCCATTTTTTTATCTTGATTCTAGCTGTTGCGAGTAGTACGTGGCTATCATTGCAGTTTGCCTGTTGAGTATTAGTTAAATTGATAGCACTTTCATGTTCCTTCGGAGTTGTATTCTCAACTTGGGCCGAAGCGCCTTCCGTGCTCGGTTTATCATAATGAATCATCGTGTGGTGCTTCCCCTTGCATACTTTGCATCGTTGGTTCAGCCTACAATTCCATGAGAAATGGCCTTTCCTCAAGCAATTGAAGCATAATTTATGACTCTTTACTACATTTAATTTTTCTTTTAAAGGCATTTTGCAAAATAAGTTGCACATGTATAGTGGATGATGCTTAGATTTGCATAATATGCAAGTGTCCGATTTCTCAATTAGCATCCCGTAGCTTTGGCATTTGGGAAATCTCGATCCGGTGGTTTCTTCCCTTTTTGAACATTCCTTGACAGCACAAGACATGCTTCTCGCATGTCTGGAAATGAATGCTATGAACTTGTCATAAGATGGAAGAGTGTTGTCCATTGACAGTTCCCAATCCAACCTTAGATTTTCACTCAACTTCTGCTGGAGGAAGTGCACCAGGATCACATCCACAAATTGATTTCTTTTCAATTCCAGCGTTTCTAAGTTTCTTATGGCTTCATTACAAACATCCATGAATTCACGGAGACACTTAGCCGATGGATTCTTAATTGCCCGGAAAGAAAATATTTTTGACACCTGGGCATAAGCTAGCTCTCTCGGGTTATCATATCTTGATAACAGTGTACTCCATGCTTGGCCATAATTTTCACTTAGTAAAGGGAAACCCCTTATTAATCTGGCCGCTTCGCCTTTTACTGCAGAATTCAAATATTGTAACTTCTGTATATTAGTTAACCCTGGATGTGCATCGATGGTGGTGAGGAATAGCTCTTTGAAGTTGATCCAAGTGCCCATATCTCCATCATATATCGGCAAGTCAAATTGAGGCAATTTTATATTTGCCTGAGAGCCATTTGGCTTTATGTCCGCCAGTTTGTCTTTGAGTTTTCTTTCATTTTCTATTTTTACCCTCAAGCTTCCAATCTTGTTCATTGAACTATCATATGCCTCACTTTCTTTATCTATATCAACTTCATCCAAAGAAAACAGCTCATCGTAAAGTTTCTCAATTTTTTCTTTGATCTCCTTTAATTCTTCACCCATTATTTCTAAGCGTACTGTTTCACCTGCCTCAATAATTGAATCCACAGTTTCAATAAATCCATCAATTCTCCTTATCTGGCAACGTAACTTTCTTTGGAGGATCCTTTCGTCTCGAGACATTTCGCAATTTTATTCTCGCTGAGTTTTTTCCTAAATTTCTTCTGTTTCAAATCCTAATCCAGATATCGAGGGACCATGAATTGAACTGGCTTTGGCCTCCTGGCACTAAGGAGGAATCACCGCCTAATTCTTATTTTAACGCTGGTTTTAATTATATGCTTCTTGACTCAGCGAGCTAACTATAACTCCTTCAAACTTGAATAACTGCTATTGTCTCGTCTCACCAATTCTAATGACTCAACCTCGTATACTTTAATAACTCGTTTTATTTTCTAAAATCAAGTTTACATATGTCATAATATATGCTCTTCCAGGATTAATAAAACAAACCAACAGCCAACGAGAGAGAAATGGGCCGCTAAAGCGAGACACTTTAGACAACTAACTAACGACCATTTTTTGGCCACATTCCTGGGGGGGCGTCACCACCTGGCGACTATCCTGGTTAACCCCCCCCCCCCCCCGGTTGTGTACACAGGGAAAACAGTCGTTCAGCAGATAACGTCTCGGTCGCTCTCTCTCGGCTGGCTGGCTGGATGATTGCTCTAACAACTCGTCGTTTCATTATTTCCCACCTCACCACATCATTACCACTATATTCTCACATTGAAAAGTCGACAGGATAAGACCTGGCCGGGAAGCAAATCCCTCATATACCGGAGTATGAAGAAACAAGAAGCCAAGCCACGATGATCGGCCAAACCCAACTCAACTGTAACCACTCCTCTTCGAGCCCTCAACCCCTTCTTCGCCAACCTTTGAACCGTGATCCCGAAGAAGTATTCACCTACGACGGAGATGGAGCTGCCACACACTTCTTCCAGCACTAGATCTACCCAAGAACGACCACCGTGCCAGGGCAGGACACCTTCCTCCATCATGGACAAGACTCCGCCATATCCCTGCCGCTACTGTGATGTACAACACTGGTACGCTCAGTGTCACAGACAGAACTCTCCCGAATCTCAATGAACTTACCTGCTCTCTAAACCAGCATAACCTGTAAGTGAAATTGTTTTACCCCTTCCATTCATTCTTTAAATAAGTCATTCCTTGTAAATTGTCCCAATATTTACATAATTAGCTCCATTTATTCTCTCCATGCCTATTAACAATGATTTTATGCTCCGTACTATTTATCTAGATATTTGTAACTCATTTAATTAGTTACCTTACCAGTAGAATTTAACGATCGTTATTTTAATTAAATAATTTCCATTTTTAACGTAACTCTTTAAAAAAAAACTCTTAAAAAAAATGGAATTCTACCTATTAATGCTTTACGATTTTTACTATTAACAATAGATTTTTCATAATCAAATTATTTATAAAAATATGCCTCCAGCACCTAAACTTTTGTATAGACCTCTCCTACTTGTAAGCACGGCTCACGAAAAATAATTTCTTTCCCTAATCGATTCAAAATTCACCCTGTAAGACAGGCGTCGAAGAATTTCAACCATCACGTGAGCCTTGCTTACAACCAACCCTTGGTGACTCTTATCTATCTTCCCCTTAATGCCCCTCCCATTCTTACAACTTTGTTAACTTTATACCAGCTCAGGACCTTTATAGAGAATTATTGATTAATCAATTATCGAACTTCTATATTGTCATTTCAAAATCCTAACCTTCGCCCTTCATTTATGATAATTTATTTCGTAGTTCATCTCTAGCCTATCCACCGACCCACACCATCTAGCCAATGGTGTGTTCGTCACAGGGTGCAGATTGACTAACTGCTAGATATTTATCAACCCCTTTTTGTTCGCACTTGAACAATCTGCATCGAACGACACAGTTCGCTTCTTCTTCTCGCGCCACACGTTCGCCACACGGACCCTGTCTTCAAATCTATGTTTGTCCATTGTCCAAACCAGCACGATATAGCCTACCTCCGATATATCCCACGGAGGTACGTTAAACATCGTCGCTGATTCTGTCCGGTCCGTCATCATTTCGCGCAGACATGGGTCTTACTTTCAACCCACCGCGAAATCATCGCCTTGCACAAGCTCCCACGACGGTTCAAACACCTCGTGTCCGAGCAGCTTGTCACTTGTAACGGACAACGCAGTCCTCGTCCCAATTTTTGGTACTGTGCGCGCAGACTTTCCGCAAATTAAATATAAGTCCGTTCGACTTCCTCACCTACACACGGGACTTTTCCCCTCGGACTCGCTACACAAGTAACTGCATAGATAAGTTAGATTGGCCCAAAGCAAGTTTCCCCTCGCTCTGTTCGCCGAAATTCTAACATTATATGTAGTTTTCAATTTACCTCAGTCCTGAGCTCACACAATTGTCAACCTCAATCTCATTTCTCGTACTCTACACTTATAGCATAGAAAGCCCATGACAAGTTTCCCCTTGCCATGTCCGCCTGAAAAATATTTTAAAGTGTAGAGTTCCCCAGTCTTAATGATCTTCAGAATTTCACCATATGTATGTGACTCTTCTTCTCGTTGTTCACACTCCTCCATATCACTTCCCTTATAGTACATTAGATTTTGTTGTATATAGCCTTTTATAACCTTGATATTTTCAAAGATTTCCTTAAATGTCAAACTCCCCGGTGTTGTAAAACTGCTTGTAAATAATATTTACTTGTGTACTATACAATATTTTATTTACATAAAACTATGTCACCATTACCTTAACTAATTTTAACTGTAAAATTATTTTCTCTATTCCTGGCTTCTCCAGCTTTAAATATACTTAAACTATGTTCAGCCTTCTTCAACGGGGGCCATATGTCATAATATATGCTCTTCCAGGATTAATAAAACAAACCAACAGCCAACGAGAGAGAAATGGGCCGCTAAAGCGAGACACTTTAGACAACTAACTAACGACCATTTTTTGGCCACATTCCTGAGGGGGGCGTCACCACCTGGCAACTATCCTGGTTAACCCCCCCCCCCCCCGGTTGTGTACACAGGGAAAACAGTCGTTCAGCAGATAACGTCTCGGTCGCTCTCTCTCGGCTGGCTGGCTGGATGATTGCTCTAACAACTCGTCGTTTCATTATTTCCCACCTCACCACATCATTACCACTATATTCTCACATATACATTTCTAAAATTTACATAATTTAACAATAATTAACAAAGTAAATTCTAACAATTTTGCATATTTAAGGCCGGAACACTGTCAAAAGATTAATTTCAATTATATATCAACTTTAGCTGTAAAATCATTTGTTCATTGATGATAATGTAATTTATCACTGAAGTTAAGATGATAAAAAAGTATCCAATGAAAAAATTGCTTCAAAATTGATGAACCACGCGAAGAAGAATACATTTTTTAGATATCAAAATTGAATTTCTAAATATTTTCTTACTAAAGTATAGACGTCAGCAAGCATACTATATTGTTATGAAGCATCTGCTAGCCATCTTTTATGTCTGAATATGAGAGTTCACATGTGTTAGTCATAGAGTGTATAACCTCTATG
This sequence comes from Cordylochernes scorpioides, assembly GCA_030710605.1. Taxonomy (NCBI): domain Eukaryota; kingdom Metazoa; phylum Arthropoda; class Arachnida; order Pseudoscorpiones; family Chernetidae; genus Cordylochernes; species Cordylochernes scorpioides. The sequence goes on along the minus strand of CP092883.1, from coordinate 22,010,298 downwards.
TATTTTAGATATTTTCAATTTTAAATATCTCAATCTAGATATATAATATATATCTTATCATATAATAATATTATAAAACAGGCATCTCTTAATCCTGCAACTGAAAGTTGCCTGTGGCTTGCGCCATATATCAGAATAAATATCAACTATTCTCGTTGATTTTTAATTATTCCAGAATTGACCAAATACCCATTCTTGATTATTCAAGAAAATCTAACTCCGGACTGTTTCGGTCTTTTGGCCTTCATCAGCGTGGTGCAAGCTGTATCCCAACGACCAAAAACTGGTCATTCAGGCATCCTGAAAAATCACTATTTAGCACTATTAAATCGCTATAAGCCATCAGCACCTTTCAGTTGCACGTAAGGAAATGCCTTTTTTATAATTTATACGCCTTATCCCAGTACAATATCACATTTGTACTATTTTTTTTCACAATAAATAATATGTTTTTTAAAACTCTTGACATCTTGTGAATTAATTCTGTTTAATTTCCAAGGTGAATAACGTGGTAACAGCACCCATTTTCATTGAAGAACAAGATAGTGTACATTGCGACTGCTGTGCTAGAGATGTATGGAGACATCTGAGGCTCTTCATTGGACCCCACTATCTCAACATCTTGTGAATTTCTTTGTTTGGTAAACGTAATTTTCAAAAGGACACTATATACTAGTGAAATTGATATTATTGTTTACTTTGGAAAAATTAACATTCTATCTATAAAATAACAATAATAATTATATAGGACAAACACAAGGTAATAAGACCATTTCCAAATAAATAAATAGTGTGGGACATTTTGGTAACAACGTTATTACTATCTTCAGACAAAAGTGCTGAATGAGAAAAAATAAATACCACAGCATGTTTAAAACATATTTGAACTATTTGAAGCATGCTGTGATATTTTTTCTCATCCTGAACTTTTGTCTGAAGATGGTAACAACGTTGTTACTGAAACGTCACACACTATTTTTTTTGTATTTGATCTTATTACCTTGCGTTTATAATTTTGTCTGAACTGTACCTTATTAATATAGGATGATATTTATAATACAATATAATGCGGCTTATGATTGTATAATGAAATTTGGCAATTATACCGCAAATGTTTATTTTGAACGAAAAATCGAAATTTATTTTAAGGAGAAATAACGATTATTTCTAACCTTAGGAATGAAGTATGATAAGATGAATTGTGAAGCGTAATAATACACGGAAAATAAATTCCCATCCCTGGAAACTTTCCGTTCATCATTACTCTTCACAATTGATCCTTTCATACTCATCCCTAAGGTTAGAAATAATCGTTATTTTCCTTAAAATAAATTTCGGTTTTTCGTTCAAAAGAAACATTTGCGGTATAATTGCCAAATTCCGCCATAGAAAAATATATTTTAAGTTATAAATAATATGAAATAATACTGTGTTTTTGAATTATTTCCATTTGAACATATTTATATTTCGTTATAATTTTAAAAAAGCATTACTTAAAATCTTGATGTTTATCAATATCTTAAATCATTCTCGGTAGATGGAGCTGGTTCAAAAACTATTTTTAAAACTTTAAAATTTCTAAAACTCCTATGTATTTATCAATATTATTCTAGAAAGAGAATTTAAAAAAATAATTTTAATTTATTCTGAAACATAATATTAAGGTAGGTCGAATAATATTGTGATGATATTTTAAAAGCAATATATTATTCTCTATTTTCATTTATTTTCTTTTGTTGTAATCCTTTACATTTCTAAACCAATTTAGGTTATCATTTAAATTTATGATATTTTCTTACGAAATTTCTAGAATTTATATCAATAAATTTTAATTGAGTATATAGGTATTTTAATTTGAAACACTAATGCGTATTTTAAGATATGATTTGATCGAGTCCAAATAAAAGCGGTTGGTGAAAATCATAATAAATTTCATATATACAGGTTTAAAGGTGTTGCAACATTTTAACAATAGATTATTTTATTTGTAAATAAACCTATTATTATACATTTATATCAATGTAAATCCTTTTGGTAAACTATTATCCAGCTATTGGTTTACTGGTTAATAAATCCTTGAATTTTCAAATGATTTAATTGAAAATATTTAACATTTTAATTTATAATGATAATATATAATGTGTGTTATATATACATTACTGGAAAAATGTAATTCTTCTTTGGAAGGTCTAAGCCGTTGTGTTTCGACCTCTACGACCCGGGTTCGATTCCAGCATTGGGAACTTTTTTCTGATTAAAAAAATGCTCCAATGGTCCCCGATTCTCGCAAAAGTCCAACGCCACTAACGGGTACAAGTAACCAAACGGGCTCTGGCACATTTGTAAGTGCAAAATTTTCACATGTGTAGACATGTGGTGCACTTAAAAAAGAATCAGTCGTTTACTTCTACCCACCATGATTATAATTGCCTATGCCACGTGTACTAGGGATAAACAAAAAAGGGTTGTTCTTTGATTATATCATAGTATTTTCTTTCTTATCATGTTCAGTTCTATGTAGCTTAAAAGCATTTTCAAAGAGGAATTCTATTTAGAAATGAGGGGTAGTCACAATATTTTGTGTTTCAATATTTAATTCAATTACAGGGTTCAACAACAATAAATAACAAGATTAACAATAATATATAAACAAAAATTATATATGTAAAATTAGAGAAAAAAAGGAAAAACAGTGTTGTTGACTGCCTAACAATGATGAAAATTAAAGAATAATTAAAAATTTTACATAAATATAAACAAAGAATGTTACAATTTCAACATATTATCCATAAAAACTGCATCAATTCTGCATAACTCGATGTTAAAGTATAACCCGCAATGTTGAGACCCCATATCTATTCAAAATTGCGACTTATATTATGGAAGACATGCTAATCTCGCAATAGGGAATGTGAAGCATTTATTTTAAAAATACATAAAGAAATATCTCAAACTATCGAAACATTTATTTATATTTTATTAATAGATTATTTTATGAATAATATTCAAAAATCAGTAGAAAATATTTTTCTTTTTCGTAATATATATATACAACTCTTAATATAATTGGTAATACAAGGCTTATATATATATTTAATTTTCAAATTAAAATTTGTAGAAAAAAATTACTCAGTTAAATCAACCGCCAGAGGTCGCGCTTTTCCTTTATATAACCCATTGTTGTTGTTTCCCGTTGGTCGGCTCAAACCTTATGTAATTATATGAATAATATTTTGTTTTCTTTATTCTTAAGCCTTAAATCAGGCAATACCTTTCTAAATTTGTTTCTTTTTGATAAGCTAAATTAAAGCAATAATGATCTAAACTGTTTTTATTTATATTTTCAAGATTTTAATCACGAATGCATTACCATAGCATAATCTTCCAAAAAACAAAATCATCAGAAAATCACATTTTTTATATTATATATATATATATGTCATATTAAAATATTATTTCATTAAAAAAATATATTTGATAGATTCAAATATTCTGTTTAAATCTACCACTAGATGTCGGGACTTTCCCTATATAAAACCGATTGTTGTGTTTCCCGATGGCCGGCTCAAACTTTTGTACATCATGTATATAAGCTTTTCATTTTTTTTATTCTTACACCTTAAGCCAGGCAGTACTTTTAACAAAATATGTTTTTTTTTATATATTCCTTTATCTCAATTAAATCAATCTTTGATCAAGGCTATTATTATTTTTAACCACGACTGCATTACTATAGCATAATCCACGAGATAATTAAGATCAGCAGAATTCTCTTTTTATTTATAACAATACCAAAATCAAGCCACGACTAATACTTCTGTATATTTCAAAATATTCCAAAATCACTTTCCCTTTATAATGTGAGTAACTATCTCACCTTCTTCCATGCGAGGGTTCACCTGGTGGCAGAGACTAAGAATCTCCTGGATGTATGACTCGCTGGATTCCTCGGCCTTCTGTGCTCTTGACTTCAGAACTTCCTCGGCGCGTCGAGCAGAATCCTCCTGCAGTCCGAACACACCGCGGAATGCGTCTTCAAAGCTTCTCCACGAGTTGAGTGATTCTTCGTTATTATCAAACCACCTTCCAGCAGTTCCGTTCAAGTAAAAGACGACGTTGGCAAGCTTCATGGTGCCGTCCCATCTGTTGTACTTCGACACTCTCTCGTACTCCTTCAACCACTGTCCAGGGTTTATATTTCCATCTCCAGAAAAGGTAGATGGATCTAGTTGGCGCTGATAAGGGAGGTAGGATCCGCTAACAGTAGGTCTGTGGTCGTCTTCCATTTTTATTCGTTGTGGCAAAAGTTCAATAATTGGTTCACGTCCCTGTAGACGTCGACTTCTTCGAAGTTCCGTCACGTTACCCAGCGTCTCCACCAAAATATGTCGCGGAGATAAATAAAGCAAGGGAAAATTTGGGAATAAATAATTTATTATAAGGGGTATTTATAGGGAGAGAGAGAGAAAGTACGACTTACTCCAAGTTGAAGATTATCCTAATGTCCGCCACCGTCCCGTTTTCCTTATTTACAGATCAGGGGGGATCATGTGGTCCCCCCGGGGTCCAGGGATGATTGACAGGTGTCCCATCTGGATGGAGCTACTTGACAATATGAATATATTAATTTTAATTTGATATTATGCATAGAAATGTGATATCCTAAGGGTCTCTAGCTGTTTTGTGAGATCCGAGAGGGTCTTTCGCTATACTGTGGTAACCGAATAAGGTATCTGGTCTAACTAATTGAAATATTTTCGACTTACACTAAAAGTGCCATTATTACAATGTTTAAAATACCAGTATACTATATGTATATCTATTAATTTCATATTTTACATTTATTCACATCTATTTGACATCATATCGCCACGCTGTAATATTCAAAGAAAAACAGGGTAACGTGGTAAGATACTTTTAATAGAACACGACGAGCTTTCAGGCAGCAACTGCCCTTCTTCAGGTCTAATACAAGTGTAGACAAAGAAGTGCCATATTTAATCTTATTTATTTGTATATTTTGTATTTAACCCTTTATAACCTTATATGAACTATGTAATTTATATTTTCAATCTCTCAATCTCTCTCTCTCGGCCGTGCGGCCACGCGGCGCGCGAGCTCCGCGTTTTTTCGTGATGGAGATGGGCGACATGGATATAAGTAATCCCTATGGGGTATTGGCGGAGAGCCAACATCAAGACCTACAAGATGGCGTTAGTTCCATCATTGTAGAAGAAAATGACGTCGAGATAGCGACGAAAACTAATTCAGCAGAAAATCGCATGAATTTAAAAAAAAGTAGACGGCCATGCAAATTCGTCTACAAAGAACGGCAGCGATGCAAATCAGGCTGCGGAAACAATCGAGAAAAATGTGAATTGGGCGGATCAAGTGGAGACCGCGGAGTAGGATGAAGATCCTACACCTTTCATCCAAGTGAAAAAAAGGAAAGCGTCACCTCCTAAAAGCCAGCCGACCAAGGTTGCGAAGTCGGAATCCAGAGCTCCAAAGCCAGCTGGGAAGACACGGGTTTTCAACAGGAATCCCGTGGCAGCCATCAAAAACACCAGGCAACAGCAGCAGATCAACAAGGCCAGATCTGCAGCAGCATCCTTCGATCAGGGCTGCTTCATTGAATGATGTCCGGATTTCGATCACCTGTCCTACATGAGGGCATTGGAGGAGAAGCTGGGAAGGGGATCCGTTTTCCAGCTCATGAGAATGTCTGGCCACATGCTGGCCAGTCTGTCCAGTGTGGAGAAGGCCGAGCGCCTGACCGAGGATGGACTTACAATCGGAGACACCATCCTCAGAGCGTTCCCCTATAGGAAAAGGGCAGAAAAAATAATAATCGGAAACCTTCCCATCGCCGTAAAGGAGGAGGACATAGTCGCAACCCTGCGTCCATACTGCAAGGTCGTCTCTCTGGCCTTCGAGATTGTCAACTGCGAGGGCTACTCCTGGGCCACAGGCAATAGAGAGGCCTTCATCCTCATGAATGATGGCATGAAGCTCCACCAGCTCCCTGGAAAAGTGGATATCAAGTCCAAGGGAGAAACAACACCTGCCTTCATCACGCACGGCGTGAAATGCAGCATGTGCCATCGCCAGGGACATCGGCGAGCCAGCTGCCCCAGGAGAGACAGGGAGGAACGCCCCACTCATCAACAAACACCCAGGCAGGACCCAGCGCGCCTTCCACCTACCACTCAGTCGCCGTCCTCTGCAGCACTTGCCGTGACTCCCCCAGCAGCGGTTGGCAGGCCTCAGGAGACCCCCTTCCAAAAGTGTCTCGGCTCCCGCGGCGTCCACTCCCGTCCAACCGACGCCGGCTACAAGCGCCGCAAAATCACCAGCGGAAGGGGTGTCTTTCTCCAGCAAAGTTAGCGAGGCTAAGTTAGCTGTTCCTGCCCTGCCCCTCCCTTCTGTTCCCAGAGTGCAGGAGGAAAGCTCTCGGTAGGAAGAAACGCCGAAGAAGGTATCCTCGGCTCTTGAGCAGCTGAGGCCAGTCCTTGAGCGACTCCCTGACACCATATTCAAGGAATTTAAAACGGCGGGCGTTGGGAGAGGAAGGGTGATTCAGGCAATCACCAACAAAGGCCCTATGAAGGCGCTGATCGCTGCCCTGAATCCCGAGCAGGCGGCCTGCCTGACTGACATCACCACCAAGTTGATATTCAATATAGAGGTTAAGGCCTGCCACCTCTACAAGCGGCCCACCACCATCAGAGCTGCAGCTAATAGAGGGATGTCATAAGCTTCCGCATGGCATGCCTCAATGTGCGCGGCATTGCCGTTCGCGAAAGGAGTGTGGAGTTGTGCTGCTTCCTTAAGCAGCACGCAGTTGATGTCGCGTTCGTCCAGGAGACGAACGTGCTGGCCCTGAACAATGTCCGGGACCTCTGCCTGGGCTACAGCGCCGTCTTCGCGCCATCATCGACACCCAGGGGATCCGGCCTCGCCGTCATCGTGGCGCCGGGAGTCACCGTCCTCTGGCATCGTGTCCTGTGGCCAGGCAAGATTGCCATCGCCAGCGTCAAGATCCGGGGTTTCGAGACCCGCGTCATCAACTGCCACCTCTCCCACACTCCCGAAGAACGGCATCTCCAACTGCAGATCATCGCTGAGGAAGCCATCAGAGAAGATGCGTGGACCCTCGGCGACATCAACATCTCCGAGGAGTCTTCGAGCGACATCGGGTCTGGAGCCGTGGAAAGCCTTCGCGGAACTCCTGGACCGGACCGCCCTCGTCGACATCGCCGCCATCTTCGATGCCGCGCACCTGCCTACCAGGGTCGCCAGTTACGGAAGCCGGGTTGACGCCGCCCGTCTGGATTGAGTCCTTATACCATCAAGACTCTCTGGGCGCGTCACCCGTTACTGGACCCTCAATTGCCGCAACTCGGACCACCGTGCCATCCTTCTCCAAGTGGGGGATCCCCCTCACCGTCTGCGCCATCCATCTCCGCGCTACTGCGATCAGCGCCAGTCATCGAGAGGATTGAGGCGCTTCTTAGTGAAGCTTCGCAGGAAATCGAAGGCATCCCTACTGGAGATCTATGGGGAAAATGGGGAAAATTGAAGCGGGAACTCGTTGAAGATATCAAGTGCCTCTACGTTCCCCGCGTTGAAGATGAGGACTACGTCACCAGGGCAAGTCGGTTTCTTCGCTCCAGGCTCGAGGCTGAGACCGTGGAGGCGGACTACCCTTCACTGCCTGAACTTGGGCGTGCCCTGCGTGTCCGACAACATCGCGCGGAACTGACGACCGTCTTCGACGCCCAGGGGAACCTCTTCGAGGGAAAGAGCCTGAGGCGCTACGTCTTCAACTCCTTCAGAGAGCGCTTCAACGGCTCTACCTGCAGCCCGGAGGACATCGCTGGGTTCTTGGAGGGAGCTACTGAGTGCATCACTCTGGAGGACAGTGACCCGCTTCATCGAGCAGATATCTCCTTGAATGAGGTGGAAGTTGCCATCAGCCGTCTGCCTCAAGGGAAACCGGCTGGTTGGGATGGCATACTCTGCGAGCTTGTCAAGGGCTTCGAGGACTTTTCCGGTGGAGTCATACATCAAGTCCTCGCCGAATCCAAGCTTCGCGGGACTCTTCCAGAATCATCGAGGAGGAATATCATCTGCCTCGTCCCCAAAGCGCACGGTGGTCCGGGCCTAAGCGGTTACCGGCCCATATCACTTCCGACGGCGGACTACAGAATCGTCAGCGGCGTTCTTCTGGGTCGTCTACGTCGCCACCTTCCAGCTATCGTGCCGGATTGCCAGACATACGCCGTTCCGGGAAGATGTCCCTCCTGGAACATCGCGTGCGTGTCTGACGAGGTGGTCCTGGCCTTCAAGAACAAGACGCCGCTGGCAGTCATTTCCACCGACCTGCAGTCCGCCTTTGACAACGTGGACCGAGAGTTCCTGGCCTCCCAGCTACGCATCATCGGCCTGTCTCCGCCCTTCATGGAATGGCTCCACCTGCTCTACGCGGAGGCCGACGCTACCATCAAGGTGAATGGAAACTTCACCCGCCCATTCAAAATGCGCAGAGGGCTTCGGCAGGGTTGTGCCTGCAGCGCAGCCCTTTTCTCCATCTTTACGGGTCCCCTCCTGCGCCAATTGGAGAGAATTCTCGGAAGAGGGAACGTCCTGGCGTACGCCGATGACATTCTCCTGCTGATCCGCGAGGATTGGCAGTTTGAGAGAGTCAAGACCATCTTTGACGAATTCCGGCGTGCGTCGGGAGTCAGCGTCAACTTCCCGAAAAGTAAAGGACTGTGGTGCGGCGCCTGGAGGGACCGTGCCGACTCTCCGCTGGGCATCTCGTGGTCCCCATCCTCCATCACGGTGCTGGGCTGCGAAATAACATCAGGCCATGGAACCTCGGTCCAGGAAAATCACCTGCTGGGCATCTTGGAGAGGGCGATCTCCAGATGGTCCCCATTTGTCCGCGGCTTTTCCCTGGTGGGGCGGGCAAGAGCGGCCAACACGCTAGTACTGGCGGCGGTGCTCCACCATCTGCACGGCTACCTGCCCGGTGATGCCACTATCGCCATACTGCAGGCCAGGCTGACGCGGTTCGTCTGGGGATCCTGCCATCGCGCCGCCTGGCTCCCGGGAGGTCTACTGGCACGTCCTGTGTCCGTCGGTGGCGTAGGACTGCTCGACATCAGGACCCAACTCCAGCTCGCCTGCTTCAAGGGGGTCCAGGCTGCATCCAGAAATGGAGGCAAGAACGCCTACTCTTGGCTGGCGGAGTCTGGAGCCTGGATGACCCCCTTGTCCTCGGGTTCCTGGTTGCTGCCTCGCCGCCGCCGGCTGCTGGATCTATGGGGGCAGGCCTCCTCCATCCTGGGCCTGAACCATCGGGTGTTGCCTGCTCCCACTCTACTGAACCTGCCCCTCGTCGGTGCCTGCAGGTTCCTGGCGACGCCATCGCTTCGGGCTCCCTCTAGATGGAGAGGAGTTCGCGTCCGCGACCTGGCAGGCCCTGCTCCGCCACCCATCGCCAGGCTTACAAGAAGCGCCTGCGAAGATGCAGCTGCTCTTGGGGCATTTTGCCAACGCCTGGTGGCAGACAACGCGACGAGCGTCTACAGGGAGCGGACCTTGGAGGAAGCCGTGGTGCTGCGCGGGACGGCCACGCCGTTCTTGCGCATCAGCACACGCACTGCGCGTCGCATGTTGGAGCGTCCCCGCCTGGCCGCCGTTCCCATCTCGCGGTATCTCCGGAGCTGGGCGCATTTCGTCGACGTGACCTCCACCAGCCTGGCGTTCTCATCTCTCCGTCGCTGCTCCTTCGGGGGCCATGCAGCGGACATCGCTCTGCGGCTAGCCCTGCACGCCCTGCCTCATCCGGGGCACCCGGCGTCGAGCCAGCCCGTCTGCATCGCCTGCGGCTCCAGCGACCTGTCGCTGGCTCATCGCTACTGGTCCTACAGCGCCGTCCGCCCTCTCATCCGAGAGGTGTTCTCCATCATCGGGCGGCCGCCGGACCTGCAATCCGGGATCTTCGCGGTGAACCTCGAGAACCACGCCATCACCATCTCCTCAGCGGCAAAGCATGCCATCTACGTTTTCTTCGTAGATCGCGAGATGCGTGGTATCGCTGGGGACCCATTGGCGATCTTCCATCAAACTCTGCAGCGGTGGCAGAGGCGCCATGTACATAGTTGTATTTTTTAATAATTTTTAAAATCATTTTTTATTATAACCATCATCCTCATTATAAATTTCTCATTTTCTCATAATTAGTGCGGACTGTGCACTTTACATGTATTGACAAGATGTCAATAAAAAAATATGTCAATTGTCAATTGTCTCTCTCTCTCTCTCTCTCTCTATATATATATATATATATATATATATATATATATATATTGCCATCTAAAAAGCACATGTGCTTGTGGTCAGTAGATGCCTTCTTTGTTTTTAATTGCCATCTAAAAAGCACATGTGCTTGGGGTCAGGAGATGCCTTCTTTATTTTTAATATCAACACCTGACCCACTCATCTTTTATTTTTTTCTATTGTTTTTTCATATATATATATATACATACAACTTGCCAACACACACAAAACAACAAACACCCACACACACAAGCAACACAGTCCACGACTGATTAGCAAAAATCACAAAATATATTATACACGAAATTTGGAATAGATATATTAAAAACAAAAAGGCATATCCTAAATGCGCTCAAGTGAGCATTTCTAGATGACAGAGAGTATTCTGAAATTCTCATGTGAGCGGGGTCAGGATACCTTTTTTTTGTTTTTAATATCAATACCTAACTCTTTTTTTATTTTTATTCTCCATATATACACCAAAATATTTTATAATATATTTTGTAATTTTTGCTGAGCAGTCGTGGGCTGTATGGAAAAGGTAAGGGCACACAAAGAGTCAGAGTTCAGGATCATAAACGTGTGAGGAGGAGTTTTAAGAGTAAAGAGAAAGTCTGAGGACCACCCTGGGAATAATTGGCGTGAAACCTAACTCCGAGAGAACTGTTTCCTGATTATATAAATCCAGGTCTTTTATAACTATTTTCATTAGGGTAAAATAGTTACTGTTGAGAGGGAAAACGAGGAGGTGACATTGGAAATGTCCATTTTTATAGCAGGAGACCTGAGGTCGACAGGCTTTTATTACTAGCTAACTTCCTATTCCCTCTAATTATAATTTCACATAGATTATCCTTTTACAGATATTTCTATAATATGCATTTGTACTTGTCAGAATATTATGACAATATATATATATATATACTAGCGGATGTGTACCCGGCTTCGCCCGGGTTTTATCCGAGTGGAAGTTTGCCTGACGAATATTATTGATAATAATATTCGGGAACACACACAACATATTATGATTGTTGAGAAGTGGTTGGGAAAAGCGGCACTAGATGGCGCGAGCCACGGGATTCGCCGCAAAGTCACCACAGAGTGCGCCCACGTGACTGTTTTCGAACATATAAAAGAAGGTGTGGAGTGAGCGGTGGGTGGAGGAAGTAGCGGCAAGTAGTGTGTGAGAGAGTAGTGGCAAGTAAGGTAGAAGGAAGAAGCAGCGGCAAGTAAGGTAGAAGGAAGAGTAGCGGCAAGTAAGGAAGAAGGAAGAGTAGTGGCAAGTAAGGTAGAAGGAAGAGTAGTGGCAAGTAAGGTAGAAGGAAGAGGTAGCGGCAAGTAAGGTAGAAGGAAGAAGTAGTGGCAGGTGAGGTAGAAGGAAGAGCGAAGCAGAAGTCAAGTAAGATCAAGTTAAAAGACAAAGCAAAGGAAGCGGAAGCAAAACCTGATAAAGTACAAGAACTCAAAGAAGTTAGAAATAAAGAAGACGAAATTGAGAAGTCAAAGCAAACTGTATATATGTAAATAAGCCTTTTGATATCTCGGATTACCATATTAAGGAATAAAGTTTAATATTACTGAAAAGGTCAAGCCTAATTCTTCTCTGGGATTTCAATGACCGTTAGTCATTCTTGGTTATAACACAAAAGACTAAACAATGATAATAATATTTGTTACATTATATATTTAACTAGCGGACGTACCCGGCTTCGCCCGGGGTTTTAACCCGAGTAAAGGTTTGTCTAGCGAACATTTGTTAAAACAATTCTCTAAAAACTTATTTAAAAAAAAAGATATATTTGATAATTTTGAAACTCGTAAATTTGAATCTCTCGATAAAGTGAACATTTTTTTCCCGGTCCCTGTGTGCCGTGTCATCCTGAATTTTGTCTTTCCTAATTTTCTACATTAGAAAATCATAGTTTTATCTAGTGAACATTTTTTTCCTGGTCCCTTGAAAAATACTCGATAAGTTGAATAAAATCAATATTAATTGGTTCCCTCGGTAATTGGAAGTTAAAGGAATAGTATCTTCGCCTTGGAATTGTATCATTATTCTTGTCTCAAATAAATTGTCGTGTCATCCTGAGATAATCTTACTTTTGATAAATAATCTTTAAGATAACAAACTTAGTGATAAGAAAACTTGTTATCATCGTCACAATGGGGGCGCTGCTTGCGAGTTAAAATCTACAAATCTGCAAATAACTCTAAGGATATTCAAGATATTCATGAAATTATTTTCAAAAACCTTCCCGGTGATATACCTAATAATATCCCAAAATATCACGCGATTGGATGTATGGTTTTTGAATCTATAGAGTACAGACAGACAGACAGACATTCAATTATATATATATAGATTTACTCTTCATTGTTGGCTTTTTATCTTACATTCATTCTTCATTGTTGGCTTTTTATATTACATTTACTATTCATTGTTGGCTTTTTATCTTACATTCACTCTTCATTGTTGGCTTTTTATATTACATTCACTCTTCATCGTTGGCATTTTATCTTACATTCATTCTTCATTGTTGGCTTTTTATATTACATTTACTCTCCATTGTTGGCTTTTATCTTACATTCACTCTTCATTGTTGGCTTTTTATATTATATTTACTCTTCATTGTTGGATTTTTATCTTACATTTATTCTTCATTGTTGGCTTTTTATATTACATTTACTCTTCATTGTTGGCTTTTTATCTTACATTCATTCTTCATTGTTGGCTTTTTATATCATATTTACTCTTCATTGTTGGCTTTTTATCTTACATTCATTCTTCATTGTTGGCTTTTTATATTATATTTACTCTTCATTGTTGGCTTTTTATCTTACATTTATTCTTCATTGTTGGCTTTTTATATTATATTTACTCTTCATCTTCTTTTTATGTTACATTTATTCTTCATTATTGCTTTTTATATTACATTTACTCTTTATTGTTGGCTTTTTATCTTACATTCATTCTTCATTGTTGGCTTTTTATATCATATTTACTCTTCATTGTTGGCTTTTTATCTTACATTCATTCTTCATTTTTGGCTTTTTATATTATATTCTGACCAAAATCTATCCGTGAACTTCACACAGTGAACTTCATACAGACAGAATAAGGCAATTATATAAGTAGATTTACTCTTCGTTGTTGGCTTTTTATCTTACATTCATTCTTCATTGTTGGCTTTTTATATTATATTCTGACCAAAATCTATCCGTGAACTTCACACAGTGAACTTCACACAGACAGAATAAGGCAATTATATAAGTAGATTTACTCTTCTTTGTTGGCTTTTCATCTTACATTCATTCTTCATTGTTGGCTTTTTATATTACATTTACCATTCATTGTTGGCTTTTTATCTTACATTCACTCTTCATTGTTGGCTTTTTTATATTGCATTTACTCTTCATTGTTGGTTTTTATCTTACATTCACTCTTTATTGTTGGCTTTTTATATTATATTTTTAGATTGAGATTATTAGCTAGTATGTAAAAAAATTAACTCTGTTGAAATTTAATTTTGTATTTATATATAAATAAAATTAGCTCTGTTGATTTTTTTTGTATTTAATCGATAACAGCGAAGTTACGCATGTTATTGTTAGGAAATATATTTTGATGTTAAGCAAAACCTGCTCCATCTCGTTTTACATAAATGTTGAAAATTTGGTTGAAATTGATGCATTGTAACGAAAGTTTTTAGTGAACAACACTTATGAAATTTGCATTTTATTAATATACTAGCGGATGTGTACCCGGCTTCGCCCGGGTTTTATCGAGTGAAAGTTTGCCTAACGAATATTATATATTATGAAGTATAATAAAAACAATGTTAAAGATTAGTTTTAATTATTAATCTAGATTGTGTGTGAATATGTGAGAAAGATGTAATATCGTTGTTGTTTTCTTGGCCGACTGTTTTACATATGGTGTTATCTTAAAATTGCTTGTTTTGAATATTTTTTTAGATTGAGTTGAAAGAATTGCTGAATTTTTTTTTTGTATTTATATATAAAAAAAATTAACTTCGTTGATTTTTTTTTTTGTATTTAATCGATAACAGCGAAGTTACGCATGTTAAAGTTAGGAAAAATATTTTGATGTTAAGTAAAACCTGCTCCATCTCGTTTTACATAAATGTTGAAAATTTGGTCGAAATTGATGCATTGTAACGAAAGTTTTTAGTGAACAACACTTATGAAATTTCCATTTTATTAATATATATATATTATATTTTAATAAATTAAATTGGTATTCTAAAAGAAAATTGTACTGAGTTGAGTTGTTTCTTCTTGATATTTTGGATCATGTTGAGGATTATTGTAATGGTGCTGCAGTCGTGGCTATAATAATAATAATGGTTTTGATCAGTAATTGCTTTTATTGTGCTGAGGTTTGAATTCGTATGAAAAACATAATTTTGTACAAGTACTGCCTGACTTAAGGCGTAAGAATAAAAAATAGGAAAAACAAAAGGATATTTACATAATTACATATGGTTTGAGCCGACCAACGGGGAAGAACAACAATGGGATTTTATATGGGAAGCATGACCTCTGGCGGTCGATTAAAACAGAGTATTTATATCTATGAAATTATAATTTTAAATAAAATAACATTTTAATATATAACATTTTTAAATAAAATATTCTAATATAACATATATATTGTGACGAAGAAATATTTTATTATTTAATTTAATATTATTCAATGAAAATATATTCAACAGATTAAAAAAATATATATTAATCTGTATTTGTGAAATCATCCTTAAAATATTTCTTTGCTTGCTTGCTTAAGATTCTCTAGCTGTAAATAGTTTTTTGGGGGCTGAATTGTTAATCATTGTCGACTCGTCGCTGTGACGTCATCAATAAATACTTTTACATCTTAGGATATTTCAAGGCTTGATTTCTACTCTACAACTGGTGGAGAGACTGGACCGATACCCATTAAGAAATAAAAGAAAAATTGATTCTGTTGAACCAGAAGAAACTTCTATGAATGTAAAGAAGGAAGGTACTCAGGTAAGCAACTACGTTTTTCAACATTTGCCAAGGAACCCTTCCATTTTCTCCGGGGAGGATGGTGAAGATCTTCAAAAATGGTTAAAAGGGTATGCACGTGTGGCAAGGTACAACCATTGGGACGAAACCCTTTGTCTTACTAAAGTTTATTTTTATCTGTCTGGAACTGCTATCAAATGGTTTGAGAACAACGAAGAAAGCATACGGACTTGGAAGGAATTCACATCTCAATTAGAGAATGTGTTCGGAAAAAAAGAAAATTCAAAATTGCAAGCGGAGAAAAAACTTGAAACACGGGCACAATTAAAAGGTGAAAGTACCGAATTTTACATCCAGGATGTCCTGTGCTTGTGCAAAGAGGTTGATCCTCAAATGAGCGAGGAAGATAAAATCTCCCACCTCATGAAGGGGATAGCTGAGGAGCTTTATCAAGCACTCCTACCGAGGGATGTACAGAGCACCGAGCAATTCATTACAGAATGTCGCCGTGTTGAAGCGCTCCGTTGTAGGCGAGTTACCCCAACCAGGTACGAGCGTCTACCAAATGTAGCCTCTCTCTGTGACCAGGATGACGGAGAAGATCTGTCACCTTTGATTAGGCTAATTGTTCGTGAGGAGGTACAGCGGGCATTAGGCTCTCCTCGGGAGGAACCAAAAAATGCTACAATCGAAGAAATTGTAAAGGTGGAGATTGGAAGAACCCTGGCGCCAATCTCAAAGTCTAGGAGAAGTTCCCCTCAGAAGGAAAAACCCCGACAGTTTTTAAATACTAGATATGAGGCCGAAACGATAAGACCGCACCCTGAACCTCGATACCCAAAACAAGGAGGAAGACGCGACACCAATGATTGGCGTACAACTGAGGGAAGGCCAATCTGTTTCTACTGCGGGACGCCCAGGTCACGTCGTCCGCTATTGCCGTGACAGGAAGAGACACAATGAGGAAAGGAGAAATGACTATTTCCAAAGAAAGCAAGACGCAATGGTATCCTACAACTCTCGAGCTGAATCTCAGGACCCCAATGACGAATCATCGAGGAAAACTTTCACTCGCTACCGAAGCCCTACTTCATATCGCGGTCGAAACAGACAACATTTCTCACCTGCTAGAAGATCTAGCTGGACGCCCCGCCATTAAAACTAGATGATAGACCACATTGGAGGTGAGGCCGCAAAGTTATAAAATCCCCCCTTGCCGACCACGTAGAAATTAGAAAAAGCTACCTTGACGTAAACATAGACCTACCAAGTCCTCATGAAGAAGATATCTCAACTGAAAGAAGACATCCACCGCAGTCACCTGAAAATATCCCTGGCCATAGTACTAGTTCTTAAGACTGACGACGTAAGTTTCCTGCTGAGCATCGGGTCGATGCTCTCTATAGGAGGAGGCTATGTGACGAAGAAATATTTTATTATTTAATTTAATATTATTCAATGAAAATATATTCAACAGATTAAAAAAATATATATTAATCTGTATTTGTGAAATCATCTTTAAAATATTTCTTTGCTTGCTTGCTTAAGATTCTCTAGCTGTAAATAGTTTTTGGGGGCTGACTTGTTAATCATTGTCGACTCGTCGCTGTGACGTCATCAATAAATACTTTTACATCTTAGGATATTTCAAGGCTTGATTACTACGCTACAATATATATATATGTTATATTAAAATTTTGTTTTATTCAGAATTATATTTCATGGATTCAAATACTCTGCTAAGTCGACCGCCAGAGGCCACGCTTCTCCTATAAAAACTCATAGTTGTTGTTTCCCGATGACCGGCTCAAACCTTTTGTACATTATGTAAATAATCTTTTGTTTTCCTTGTTATACTCGCCTTTAGACAGGAAGTACTTTTATCAAATTATGTTTTTCAATATATTCCTTTAGCTCAATTAAAGCAATTACTGATCAAAACCATTTATAGTATTATAATTTCAAGATTTTTAATCACGACTACCCTTCCATAGAATAATCCTCAAGATAATCAAAAATCAAGCATAAAATATCATCATTTTTCATAATATATACATTTCAAATATCAATATATATGTTATAATAATGTTATTTTATTTTAAAATTATATAATTTATAGAAAAAATTACTCTTGATAAATCAAGAAAAGCCATCCACGAACGCGTTTCGCGCTGTTGGCGTTCGCAGCGTTGAGTAGGCTGTACCAAAATATTTTTTATTTCAGTTTTCTTGGGAAACTAAGAAATGGGTATTCAAGGCCAAACTTGCGTGAATACGCTTAACGTGTGAAAAAATAATAGAAAAATATTTCAAAAAACCAGAAATAAAGAAGGCATATCCGACCAGGAGTACATGTGTTTTTTTTTTTTTTTTTTTAATATTGTGGTGTTTTGCATAACAATAGTTATGTTTAGATGGATTGTCGTGATATGCAAATAAGGTTTTGCATAGTGTTTGTTTGTGTTACTATGTTAATTATTTCTATGTATATATATCATTAATTTGTAAATAGTTCGTTCAGTCATATTAGTGTTTATGAGGAATAAAGGTTTCATCCTTCGCTTAATGGATCTCGGTGTCATGGAGTGATTGTAGAACATAGAGACGCAACAGTGGCGACGAGTATAAAGAACGTATACGCAACAGTGACTATTGAAGAAAGCAAATACGAGTGAATGAAATTGAGCGAACAATGATGAACATTGAGCAATTCAATCCTAACAACGGAAATGAAATCTCAAGTTATTTAGAGCGCTTTGAATCCTATTGCATAGCGAATGATATAGTAAAGGTCGTTAAAAAAAGGGCAACCTTTTTTTCGCTATGTGGAAGAGAAACGTATAATATAATACGGATGTTGACCTCTCCCAAGAATCCATTGGAGACAGAGTGGGAGGAGGTGGTCACAAGGATTAAAAAATACTTTGATCCAACGCCAAATATAATAGTGCAGCGTTTTAAATTTACGAAAAGGCTTCAAATGCCAAATGAAACAATATCTGAATTTATAACAGCTCTAAAGAAAATTGCCGAGAAGTGTGAATTCCCTGATTTGGAGGATAGGTTGCGTGATGCCCTAGTATGCGGTATTCTAAACGGGGAGATACAATCAATGCTGTTAATGAACAGTATGCTAACATTTAAAGTGGCTCAAGAAATGGCATTGGCACATGAAGCTGCGGTAAAGAACGTTGCAGAAATTAAAGACGGAAAACCTCAGGAAGAAATTAATGTAATGGGAAGAGCTGTTAAAATGAGACTGAGGGATGAGAAGAGGATTTTTAAATGTTTCCGCTGTGGAAACACAAATCACAGAGAAGAGCAATGGTTCTTTAAAGATAAAAGATGTTTTAAATGCCAGAAGTTAGGGCATATATCTAGGGTCTGTAAGAACGGGAACTGGAGGAGCGATCGTAATAATTACTCGATAGATGAGGAGGCGGATGCAACTAATGGCCTTTTTAATATAAATCAAGTGAAGGACACAAGTAACATGCGAAATTATATGGTAAAAGTACGGACTAGCGGTCGAGATATGAATATGCTCATTGACTCAGGAACAGGGAAAAATATTACTTCTGAGAAGACGTATATAGAAACTTGGGTGAAGTCAGAAAGGCCTAGAATAGAGAAGGATTCTACCAAGTTGGTGCAATGGAACAGACAGAGGTTATCCATTCTGGGTAAATAAAGGCCGACGTAAAAGTGAACAAAAGAAGTATCACAATGGATTTGTTTGTGATCGAAGGTCCGGGCCCAAATCTGATTGGAAGGGAGGCGTTTGACCAGATTGGAATTGGTCTTGAATGGATCAGTCGCAGACTGACCACAAGAATGAACCGGTTGCACCCTAAAGAAAGTGAAGATAACGAAAACGGGAAAGAACACTTCCAAAATAGGTTCAAGTCCCAAGAGAATGGGTATGGACGTAAATATAATGGAAAGGAAAAGTGGGAACCGGGAAGATAAAGACAGTACTTGGACCCAGGAACTATGAAGTGATTATGGAAAACGGGAGTGACAGCAAAAAGACACCAGGACCAATTGATGAGAAGAGTCAAGGAAGAAGTAGCGGAGGATGTGGAGAAGAAGGAGGAGTGTAACACCGAAAGAAGGAGGGAACAAATGAATGACCCAAACGAATCACAGGAAAGGCTGGAGGAAACACCTGGGCCAAGTAGACCAATAAGAACCCGGAGACTCCCGAATACTTAAAAGATTGTGCAACAAATTGGGGGTGAGAAGATGTGGTGTTTTGCATAACAATAGTTATGTTTAGATGGATTGTCGTGATATGCAAATAAGGTTTTGCATAGTGTTTGTTTGTGTTACTATGTTAATTATTTCTATGTATATATATCATTAATTTGTAAATAGTTCGTTCAGTCATATTAGTGTTTATGAGGAATAAAGGTTTCATCCTTCGCTTAATGGATCTCGGTGTCATGGAGTGATTGTAGAACATAGAGACACAACAAATATTCGTGTAAATTTTATTTGCTATTCGCTTCATTATTCACTAATACAGCTTAGGCAAAATTTCCAAGGTTATAAAACTATCTCATATTTTCGAATAAAATACATAGAGGTGGCTGTAATTGGCAATCACTTAGAATTTTCTACGTATATTTGCATATTTAACATACTTACCATTCTTCTGCATTGACCTATATTCTTCCTTACAAATTGATCATCTAAAATAATTCATTGGAAAATTCTGCCCAGTGTGTCCATATATATGGTATATAATGGTACTGTAAGGTTTAATAGTAGAATATTATGGTTATTTAGATATATTTGAAAATAGAGCAATCATAGATAAATATTTGATTAAAAAGGCATATATTGCATCGAAACACCATTTAATTAACCAATATTTCCGTTGGCTGAACGCCAAATTGAACAAAAAATGTTATAAACACCTTGATAAAGGTTGGTGTTCAGCCAACTGAAATATTGGTAGAATAAATTATTTTTCGATCTAATATATGTCTTTTTAATCAAAGATTTAGATATATATAATGTGTGTTTTATGTATTTTCATTTTAAAAATATATACAATTTAATTACAAATCATGGTAATTTTGGAGAATTTTGGCGAAAATCGGGGCAACAGATGATCCAAGCTGCTTCTGTGACAAAAAAATCCTAGACTCAATACATTTATTAATATAATTCATTCATTTTGTAAATACATTCTAAACTTTATACAAAATCTGGATCTCTAATGTTTTCATGCGTTGAATAATG
Source organism: Cordylochernes scorpioides (assembly GCA_030710605.1). Classification (NCBI taxonomy): domain Eukaryota; kingdom Metazoa; phylum Arthropoda; class Arachnida; order Pseudoscorpiones; family Chernetidae; genus Cordylochernes; species Cordylochernes scorpioides. The sequence continues at coordinate 21,989,685 of CP092883.1, read as the reverse complement.
TAAATAATTTATGTAAATAAACCTTTCTCCCCTTGTTTGGCGCAAGTATCCCTTGCGGGATATAGCGCTTTGGAAATAAAATAATTGTAATTAATAGAATGTCGATCTTTCACAGCTACAGAAGTAATCATTTTTATCTCATTGAAGAAATGTGCGAATTTGTATATTACAAAGACCTCTATGTAAAATTCAATAATTTTTGTAAATTCATTTCATACTTAATTTTCTGTTTGAGAAAAACCAACCTTTCAGTTTTAATTTTGTTTTTTAGTCTTGTTTATTGAATTGTATATAAAATGAATTGTATATAAGCTGCTAAAAGGTATTTAGGCGTAAGTATCCCAAGCTGGGATATCGCGTCCGATATGACAAATAAAAAATAAATAAATAAAAATTCAAAATATATGTAACAACAATTTAATAATATATTATAATTTTCAATTTAGCAATAATCAAAGAATATATATTATTTCAAATTTTAAAATAATAATTTCCATATGTAACACATATTTGAAATAGTTAATAATCTTTATTTTAAAATAACTTAAGACATTTACTATAGATGGAGCTGGTTGAAACAATTATAAAATTATTTTAAATGTCAAACAACCTGTGTTTATTTTATTTGTATGTTAGGTTCTGCTTCTTTAAAATAGAACTTGTTTCAAATTTGATGGTGTATTGCTATTATTGTAAATATTATTGTGATAATATTTGTAAAATTCAATATAATCATATAATATTTTAACCATATATCGCAACAGTGACACCGAGATTGATATATTTCTCTAGAACATATTATTACGCAGAAAGAAAAGCACATTTCATAATGGAGAGAGAATGTTATAGAGCGTTTAAGAATAATGTAGAAAAAGCGGAAGACAACTGATTGACCAACCTAAAGCGATTGTGCAAGATTCGGTGCTGGCAGCTTTCTGATTGGCTGACCAACCATGACCGTTTTGGAAATATCTACTCCAGGATATATAGGGATGAGAAACTCATGTCGGGGAGAAGAAATAGGAGAAGAAGTACGAAGCTACGTGATGGACTCTAAGCAAACGCTGCTGTCTCAAGAGGTCGGACTGTGGTGTACTCCCTGGAAGATTCTAGAAGGTTCTACGAACTTCTTTCTCCTGTTCTGATCCTGCTTTTCTTCACTGTGCTACAGTTGGGAAGATTATAACTGCTGTTTTCTTTATTGTAGTTTATTTTGCATTCTTCTGTAATTATTTTATTTAATAGGCTTAAATACAATCCTGAAGATCGTTTAAACCCACGGAAGTTATTATTTGTCACCCAACAAGGCAAAAATTTATTTATATAACGAAATTATTAAAATACACTGATTGGATTTTGTCTTGATTGTTTTATTTATCCATAGAAACATAAGAGGCTTCTCCCGTCAAAATAAACGTCAAAACTTGACGCGATCTATTACCGTTGCCCCAAACTAGCGGCCTCGGGTCGGTGATAAACCCTCTACACTATCTTCTGAAAACTAAGAAGAACCCAGCTGGAATCGATAAATACGAGCTATGATCTCATCATGTGATCAGCTATGATCATCAGGCTGACGAAGGCCGTTATCCCGCACTCATTATCTCTAGGTGGACGCTTCTCAGTTTGCCAAAGTTGTTGTTGTGACTTTGTCACCGACCCGAGGCCGATAGTTTGCGGCGACGGTCAAGCAAAGCAGATCATGAACTCAACTTAGAGGAGTCCTACACCATGACAATTTCAGACCGCACACCTCAGCCCAAACATTAAGCTTTTTAGTGAACTCTGGTGTCCAATTAGTCATTCATCCACCATATTCACTAGACCTAGCACTTTTTTACTTTTATTCCAAAAGGTTAAGGTAGCGTTCAAAGGGATAGAATTTGACACTGCTGATAAAGCACTGCAAGCCTTTATCACTGCCGTAAATTTCACCCCGAAGATGACTGGTGTAAGTGCTTCGATAATTGGTTTTAACGGATGAAATCTTGCATAGATGCTAAAAAATGCATGTTTATTTTAAAGGCATTACAAAGTACATAGCAATATATTTTTGGTTAAAGCAATATAAATAGGTGAATGGTTTATAGGAAAACTAGATATTTTCTTTAGGTTATTACAAACTAATATATAAATTGATCTTATTTTAAAGATAGAAAATTAATATACATATATTGAATCCATAGATTAATCCTCGAATACTCGCTTTTATTCACAAAACTTATTTAAAGATAAAATAAGAAATTTACTTTATTGTAAATCAAAAAAGGCCTTCATATCAAAATATTCTGTCTGCTTAAATAATAATAATATAACAGTGAGAAAGCTACATTGCAATTTTAGAAACCTTTGTATAAGCATCCCTGAGAAATGTGATCATTGAATATATTCCTAGTCATTATGAACAGCTCAGCTTTCTGTTAAAGTCACGAATCTCACCTAAAATAATAAAGTTCTCATTACATAGCCAGGTAAATGGGCTAATATTTTGTTTAAAATAAAGATGGTAATGGAAGATTAAAATGAAAATGTACCGTTTTCTTCAAAATAGACATAAATTCGTAGTATTTATATTTATTCTTTGCGCATATAGCAGAAGTGGCTTCCGTTTAACGACTATTTAAACTGATTATTAAATATAATCAATTTTTATTTTATTCAGACTCCGAGATTTCGTTATGTTTTATGCCGATAAAATTCAAAAAATGAATAAAATCTATCATAGTTAATCACAGAGTCTTTCCTCATGCATAATTTAATCAATTTCTGCTCATCAATTTCTGGTATTGTGATGAAGTGTCAAAAATATCTTTTGTCGATCTTTTAGTAAATGGTTTTTGAAATATAATAATTATGCTGTCTTCAACAAACATGGTCTTCTATTACCTTTGTATTTTACAGGAGTTGTATATTAAAAATCTAGATTTTGATTCAAGATCTTTGTAGGTTCAGTTTACAAAATACTTATATATTTTTTCCTTCCCATTGAATATTGGTAAAAAATATATTTTCTAACTTAATTATATTAAAGTTATGTTGTGCTGAGTTTGTTGTTGACATAAAACGGTGAAAAGTAGACAAAGTGCAATAGATTTATGCAAATTTTGTGAGAAGAAGAGAATGATGAGAAACATGTGTAAATAGGATTTTTATGGGCCCATGTTAATACTAAATTGTATATAGTACTTAATTTATGTTCAATTAAAATGATTGCTATACTGGGAATATCATGTATGGGTCTTGATCCCTAAAAAATGCTTTTGTGTATGTGTGTGTGGCATAAATATGTTATAATACCCTGAAAAAGGTTGGCGTTCAGCCAACTGATATATTGGTAAAATAAATATATATCGATCCAATACATACCTTTGTAATCAAATAACCTACTTATTTTGATGAAGCTTGGTATGGGAGATTGTTGAAGTTCTATTTTGGAAGGTTATCCATTCCACATATCACAAAATATTGTCATAACCAAAAATGTACATAGCGTTAACTGTAAATAATACATCGGCAAATGTTATGTACCTAAGCCCCTATAGGTGGCGCGCACTTTCACTTCGGCGAGTGTTATGTACCCAAACTCCGATGGATAGCGGATACTCTAGGTGGGAAGTTTGTAAACATTAGCCGCCATCTTAGGGGGAGTAGCGAGCAGTTTAGGTCTTTGACATTACTTCCTTAATTTATAATTATTTTTATCCATATAACTTAGTTTATCTTCACTCCTTTTTATCCCTCAAACTATTTAACTATTTAAAGTCATCTAATAAATTATTATTTTATTCTACCCCAACGTCACCTTCATTACTGTAACAATATTATCACTACATCAGTCTTTTAATAATATCTAACGTTCCAAATTTCTTCAATAGATGGCGATATTGATAGTTTAATTTGTCAATAATCGTTTGATCTATTCTATGAATAATTATATTATGTATAAAAATCTGCTATATTGGAAAATATTAAATCTCAATACATTCTAAATACATCTAATATATTCTTGAACAGGTTCACATAGAATTTTTGAAAAAGAAATGAATATTACTATTGAAGATAGTTTTCATTCCTCTTGAATTTTTAAATTATTTTTTTTTTCAAGCAGTCAATGATGTTTTTTAAATGCATTTTTGAAAATAATTTTGAATTTTTAGAATACTATTCGAGAAATATATATAAAGTTATTTAAAAAGGTCTATTTTGGATCATAAAGTTTTATTTCCGATATTTCGTGTGGCAACTCGCCAAACTTCTTCGGAGAACAAGATTATTTTGAGAAGCTCGCGTCTCAATTCACGAGTATGTACAACTGCTATAAAATTAAAAATATATAAAATCTACAATAGGCATGTTTATAAATATAATTAATAATAATAAAATAATATATAAATATTAATATATAGAAAATAAATAAATATATACATTTAAAATAAAATAATTGAAGATCAGTAATTTATCAAAAGACAATTCTACAGATCAACATTATCCCTCCTTCCAATAGCCAATCTCAGAAATCATATTGCACACTTCCGTATGGCATTGAAAGAACCAGTAGAGCCCTTAAGAAGTATAATATAAAGACGATATACCAGACACCATCCAACTTAAAAACACTTCTCCGCCATCCCGATACCAAACATAACACAAACAACAGTCAAAAACCCAACCTCATTTACAGAATCCCGTGCCGATCTTGCCCAGCCACATACATAGGAGAGACAGGAAAAACTCTGGAAGAAAGAACCAATCAACACTGGACACCCCTTCAAAACTATAGCCCTCTTTCACTTTTAGTAGACCACGCACTGAAACAGGACCACATACCAAATTTAGATTCAACTGAAATAGTATATCAAAATTACAAGGACAAACATTCAAGACTTTTTCTAGAAAGCTGGACCTCAATAGAAGATAAAAATAGCATCAACCGAAAAATAGACATTCCTTAATTATGCTTACAATTTAAAACCATATAGCCCACTACTATACAAATATATATATAACAAATTACTGATTTTCAATTCTTATATTTTAAATGTATATATTTATTTATTCTCTATATATTAATATTTTATACATTATTTTATTATTATTAATTATATTTATAAAAAAAAACAAGCATATTGAAGATTTTATAGCAGTTGTACATACTCGAGAATTGAGACGCGAGCTTCTCAAAATAATCTTGTTCCCCAATGAAGTTTGGCGAGTTGCCACACGAAATAACGGAAATAAAACTTTATGATTTAAAATAGGCATTTTTAAATATTATAATACATGTTTTTATTTAAATTGTTCAATTTCAAAAGTAATCTTACGCCTCTAAAATAGTTTCGAATTTTGATAACAGATGGCGCGCAAGTGCATCATAATATAATATATGGATTGCTCTATTTTCAAACATATATAGTTATTTATATTCGGCTAGAAAATTCATACCTCAATTTGAAAAGAAAAAAATTACATGCTAAACATGTATCAGGGAAACTCGGTAATTCCCGAATTTTAAAATATAGTCAATAAAAATATTTTCGTATATTTATCCAAAAAAAGCAGTAAAGATTAGTAGATATTTTAGATACCGTTATTGAACAATTATATTTATATATGTAAAAATAAAAGTTCAATACAATATAATACGGCTTATGATTGCAGGACGATGTTTGACAAGTTTTACCGTGGATTTTTCTTTTGAACGAAATATCGTAATTTATCTTAAGGAGAACGAAAATTGCAATTATACCGCGAATGTTTCTTTTAAACAAAAATCGAAATTTATTTTAAAGAGAAATAACGACCATTTCTAACTTTAAGGATGAAGCATGAAAGGGTGAAAATATGAAGAGTAATGGCGAACGGAAAAATAAAAGTTTCCAGGGGTGGAATCGAACCCACGACCTGGACACTTTTATTTTTCCATTCGCCATTACTCTTGATATTTTCACCCTTTCATATTTCATCCTTAAAGTTAGAAATGGTCGTTATTTCTCTTTAAAATAAATTTCGATTTTTGTTTAAAAGAAACATTCGCGGTATAATAGCAATTTTCGTTTTACACTCATCAGCCGCGTTATATTGTATATTTTAAATTACTTTATATAATATTTACGAAGGAAAAATATGTCCAGGGTAGCCTAGTGGACATGGCATCTGCCCGGTAAGCGGAAGGTCGTGGGTTCGATTCCCGCCCTTGGACACTTTTATTTTTCCGTTCGCCATTACTCTTCATATTTTCACCCTTTCATACTTCATCCTTAAAGTTAGAAATGGTCGTTATTTCTCTTTGAAATAAATTTCGATTTTGTTTAAAAGAAACATTCGCGGTATAATTGCAATTTTCGTTTTACAATCATCAGCCGCGTTATATTGTATTTTAAATTATCTTAAGGAGAAATAACGATTTTTTTTCTATCCTTAGATATGAAGTATTAAAGGATGAACTGTGAAGAGTAATGATGAACAGAAAAATAAAATTGTCCAGGGATGGGGAGCGAACCCACATTGTTCCCATCCCTGAAAAATTTATTTTTCCATTCATTATTACTCGTCACAATTCATTCTTTCATACTTCATATATAAGGATAGAAAAGTCGTTATTTCTCCTTATATAAATTACGATTTTTCGTTCAAAAGAAACATTTGCGGTAAAACTTGCCTAACGTCCTTCTACAAATAAAAGTATAATTGTTATTATCCCTGTACACATGGTACAGACCATGGAAATCATGGTGGGTAGAGGTAGGCGACTGCTTTTACTGTAAGTACACCACATGTCTACACATGTGCAAAAGCAGTTCGACTTTGCACTTACAAATGTGCCAGAGCCCTGTACAACAATCCCGCACAAGGGTGGTGGGACATATTGAATTTCAACCTTGATATGATTCAAGGTGAAGCAAATCCTTGGCAATGTTTAATTGAATTATCAAAATCTTCAATTTTCCGAATACACATTAATTTGAATGTCGGGCACTATACGCAAATATAGAGAGATGTCAAAATAGACGTCAATTCTAGACGCCATCTAAACGACCGCTCTAAACTGACGAGGGCCATTAGCCCGAAACCATGGTCTCTAGGTGGACGCTTTTCAGTTTGCCAAACCTGTTGTTGTGGCCTTTCACCGACCCGAGACCTCTCGTTTTCGGTGACGGTCAATAGATTGCATCTAGCTTTAAGGTCTAATTTAACGTTTATTTTACTATTGTCTTTTTATACGCATATATATATCTCGTGGTTTCCACCTATTGGTTGCCTCCAATCTCTGCCACCACAAAATATAAGCTTTTATTCTTAAGGAAAATTCTCTCTCTCATCAGTACCATTAACTCATTTTCTTTCACGCAATATATATTTATTTACATATATAAACTGCATTTCTCCTCATCAAAAATAAGAAAACAAATCAGTATATGAAATCACTACAATATATCTATTTATATTTAAGATATTGAAAGCATATCCTGACCAAAAGCACATGTACTTTTTAGATGGCAGAACGCCATCTACTGGCACAGAAATCAACTAAACATTGATATAACCTGTTCCCTGGTATTTGTCCAAACCAATTTCTTGATAAATCAAGAAAAGCTATCCACGAACGCGTTTCGCGCTGTTGGCACTTGTCGGCGTGGAGTAGGCTGTATCACTACATCTTAAAAGCACATGTGCTTTTGGTCAGGATATGCATTCTTTATTTTTAATATCAACACTTGACCTTTTTATTCTTTATTTTATCTATTGGATTTTCATTTTATTATATGTTAGAAGTATCATTAACATAGAGAAGAATCCATGTTCATATAATCAAGTAGTGTCTTCAGCTTCTTTTGGCTCAAAGCTCAAGAAGAGCTTCTAGATGGACACACTTGTTGACCCGAAATTTCTTCAGTAATAAATATCACACAAATATTTTGAAAATACCTAGATACCCTGTGAATTCTCAAATATATATCCACCTATTATAAACTAAAATACTTCATAAATCTCAATTTAGTATATAGACGATGTAAATGATTAAGCATATGTAAATAAAATATCATCTCTTATGAATCTAAATATTGAAATTGGCATTATATGGTATTAAGAAAAATCAATAGGTGGTGTGAAAGTCGTAAATTAAAATTGTCAGATGAAAAAACAAAAATATTATATTTATATAAATGCAATAGCGATATAATAGTCTCAGGTAGCAAGTTAATTAAACCGGTTGAAGAACTTAAGATCCTAGGAGTGACTATTAAAAATCACCGAGTCAGAAGCAAACTGGACTTTACGCCTCACGTTAATGAAATGATCATAAAAGTAACTAGAGCTAGTGGATACCTATTTGGCCTGACAAAGAAAGCATGGGGTCTAGACTTTAGACGAAGACTGATATTGTATAAGGCATTATATCGAAGTACAATTACTTATGGTTATTCAGTATGGTATCCATTCATAAACAAAAAGTCTAAGGACAAACTAAATTCTCTTCAATATAAAATATTAAAACATTGTATACAGGCCTACAGTAAAACATCATCGGACTGTACACACATACTTGCACAAGTCCCCAAACTTACTGATTATATTGAATCTAACATGTTGAAAACCGAAATAAATTACAACCGATTTGACTCTTCAAGTAGGAATATAATTTCTAATTATATAAGGGAAAAAATGCAGAAATACTATGAGAAGACTAATACCATTTTCAAGTCCTTCTTCACTGACTCCCAAATACCCAAATATGTCAAGCCAAATTTTTACAGTGTCCAATTTTTTACTGGACACGGTAACTTTAGATCATATTTGTACAAAGTCAGAAAGACGGATTCGCCTAAATGCTCATGTGGTGCAGAAGAAGAAAATCCTGTACATATTCTAACGGACTGTCGACTTGTAGAGGACTTGAGAGTCAAAAATCAAATAAATATAAATTGTCTAAATCAAATAGTTCATAATAGATATATGTATATAAATTTTAATAGATTTTGTAGAATGTTTTTTTAGTAATAGATAGCCTGGGCTGTAATAACTGATATATAGTTATATGCTGTAAATAGCTCTAAATTTCTGTTCTTATCTGTGATGTTCACTAATATTCATTATAGGGTAATTAAATCGTTAACTAACTGACAAATATGTTAATAATTTCTATTATAATAACTAAAATCATATTAATAATTACTGTAAATAAGCTCCCAAACTTGTGTGTGCATGCAAATATCCAAGACGGATATCGCGTGCTTTGTAAATGATAATAATAATAATAATATGGTCAATATTTCTATGAAAAATAGATACTCCAGCCAGTCAACGTTTCGACAAAAATCTTTTGTCTTCGTTAGGAGAAGTAAATAAAAATAAAGCATTTGGCCAAATTTTATTTACTTCTCTTGACGAAGACAAAATAATTTTGTCGAAACGTTGAGAAAATAAAATTTTAACTGGCCGAAATGTTTATTTTTCACAGAAATATGAATACCGGCCAGACAACCTCTATCCTTATGATTATATGGTTAACTTGTTAATCAATCAATGAAGAATTATAAACACTCTGTTTTTCCAAAACTAACATGAGAAATTTATATATATTTTTATAAATATTGCAATACTCTTGATTGAAATTTAATAAATTTAATGTATATCTCGGGGCTCAAAAATCATTCATTCTAATTAACAGCCCCGTAAATAAAGATATTTCCTTTAATGCATATAACAAAATTATATAGATGGAGCTGCTTTTAAAATTATTTTTTAAATCTTTAAAACACCAAATTAACATTGGTATATATTTTTATAAGTTAGGTTTCGATCTTGGAAATATCTTTATTTAGTATTGAAATAAATATGTATCTATATAAAATAGAATTAATATGAATTAAAAGTTTGAAATATTAATATGAATTTGAACTTTATATGCATTGTCGCAATTCTTGTATTATATTTTTACGAGAATTACTTAAAATAAGAGAAGTTTCTATTTAATTTTTACAAAGATGTGAAAGTTTATAATATTTTTAAAAGTATGTTATTTATTTAAAATCATTATATATATATATATATAAATATCCAAAGAGCCAAAGGTCGCCTTTCCCGTCAAAATAGACGTCAAAACTAGACGCCATCTATTGACCGTCGCCGCAACTAGAGGCCTCGGGTCGGTGACAAAGCCACAACACCAGCTTTGGCAAACTGAAAAGCGTCCACCTAGAGACCAGGGTTTCGGGGTAATGGCCCTAGACTGACGAGGTTGTCTTATCTGCAATATAGTTGTGTTATTTGAAAATTTATTTTCTAATTTGTTATTTTTTTTCTTCTTTTCACTCAAAATAATATTTATTTATATCTAAATAATTTTATTTATTGTAATATAATTAATAATTTATTTAATCCAATGTCTATAGTTTCTTCCCTGAAATTGCTTACCAAACATGAGTCAGGGTTTCCTCAGTGTTAACAGTTGGAGTGTTAAAATGTGGAGGAGCAAAATAACTCCCTACTGAATTTCTCAATAGCCTTACTCCCAGAAGAAAAATGCCTCCACACCAGTTACACTCTAGGGTGGTGCTATTGTTATGCTTTTGAGAAGTTTTAATCCTAAGCAGGTCTTTGCAAATGGTACATGTATGGTGATACAGTGCATGTGCTCTCATGTCCTTGAAGTAGTGTAGATGATTTGTTTGCAATTTTATTTTCGGATTTGTTGAAATATTTCTACTTTTTTCATTTTAAATATTTTTTAGGCATAGGCACCAATGCCTATAGTTTCTCACCTGCGGGTCCTTCGGGTAAACCCGGGACAGCGCCCGGGTCACTCGGCTAGTGTTATTGATAAAAAATATATTTTTATAAAAGACTTATTTTATTTATCTTAGGTGAACAAAGTGCAACATACTACGAATGTAAATATAGATGTAATTTACATATTTATGAAAAACAATAATATTGATCGATGGTCAAATATATTTAAACATATTATATTATATTACAGTGATGAAACTTACGGACATAATTAGTGAGGCAGCTTATTCGTATCTGGAAATCAAATCAAACTCTTTCAAGCATATATAATATAAAGTGGTGGATTGGGAACCTTGAGAAAATGAAAATTTATTTTCATTATATTAGAAACTTATACTATCGGCATAGAGTTATCAATAAAATAATTTTTAAATTTGCAAGAAACAAGTACATTAACGCTATCGAAAGAGCTAAGAAAAAGTTGGAGAATATTCATTGAAGAAGATGAATCAAACAACCCATTTGGAAATGCCTATACAATTTTTAAATCTCTGAGATCATCCAACAACAATATAGGACTTACAATGATCGATAATATATCGGATACTTTAAAGAAAGAAAAAATGAAAAGTCTCTTGAATGATTTATTTCCAGATGATGATGTTCATTCAAATAAAGAGGAACATGCTATTATTAGAAACTATAAACCTGAATTTAAAAACCAAAATAACATTTTTATAGAAATAAAATATGTTGGAAATATGATTTCAAAAATTAATATCAAGAAAGCACCAGGTCCAGATTTGATCAGTAATAATATGATCAAACAGGCAGGTACACTTTTAATCCCGGACAAATACCTGTTTGAGGATGCTGGGCTGTGACATCCGGCCTAGAGCGTCAGTTGTCATGCAGGAAGGACATCTCCTGGATCTAGTGGACGCGGCCTTCCGAAGATGGCTCCCTTCACTCGCGGGCTTTCCCTCGTCGGTCGGGCCAGAGCCGCCAACTGCTTGGTCACTCCTCCTTCATGTACCACCTCCATGGATATATTCCAGCCGACTCCTCCATCTCCAATCTGCAAGCCCCTCTGGTGCGGTTTGTCTGGGGTCCCGATCGCACTGCTTGGTTGCCGGCTAGCTTCATATCAAGAGGCAAGGATACAATTTAATTCATTATAATTGAAAAGCTTATCCAAAGAAAGATATGTTATTGGATCGTCCAAAAAAAATTGTGGGAAGAATAAATGCTCAACACAGAAAGGATTTGGACTTTGGACTTGTTCAACGAGAGAAATAACTTTTTCGAACGCATAATCAATCGAATTAAACCTGTATGTATGCATATAAACCAAAGGTTGTAATTATATATTCAATAAAATATTGCGTATTATTAGAGTAGAAGTAGTTTAAACTGAAATAACAAATTTCTCAGAAAACTAAAATAAAAGTAAACTTGTTCTGAAAAAATGTTGAACCTAGATGAAAATTTTGAATGAATTCAATAGAAATATTCAGCATAAGTTGATAATCCACCAGTGTAAATCATTATTCCTATAACTAAATTCTAGTTTTTAATATAAATTTCAAAGTAGATTCACATAAGAGGCCCATATTTTATAAAGAAAAAATAAAATTATAGGAAATATATATATAAATGTTATAAATAAAAGATGAATGAGATTTTCTGTTGTATTCTTGATCATGTTGAGGATTATGGAAATGTAATGCAGTCATGGTTGAAATAATAATCTTGAAAATATAAAGTCTTGATCAGAGATTTCTTTATTTAAGCTAAGGTATATATATGAAAAACATAATTTGATAAAAGTAATGCCTGGCTTAAGGCGAGTAGAATAAGGAAAACAAAAGATTATTTACATCATGTACAAAAGTTTTGAGCCGGCCATCGGGGAAACAGAAATAAACTAAACGTGATATTTTGCAAACCCATTTTCTTGATAAATTAAGCCATCCACGAACGCGTTTCGGTCTTCAGTGTGAAGCAGGCTGTATCCCTGCGACAAAAACAAATATTTTTTAATGTTATTTTTCACATTTAATTATATATATTATATGAAATATAGTTGGTTTTAGAGAAAGAGTTTTGATAATTAAAAATATATAAATATTATTTTTAAGGTATCATAAAGGTTTTGTATTTTATGTAACAACATTGGGTTATAACAAGTTTTTGGTCGTTGAGATACAGCTTGCACCACGCTGTTAAGGGCCAACAGCCCAAAACGCTTACATGGTTATCTTTCCTTGATTAATCAAGAATGGGTATTTGGTCAATTCTGGAATAATTAAAAATCCACGTATAGTTGATATTTTTTCCGATAAATAGCGCAAGCCGTCAGCAACTTTCAGTTGCACGATAAGAAGATGCCCTTTTTTTATTTTCTCAATATTAGTTTCGTTAGTAATATTTTTGATACGATATTCACGACTTAAATAATCGTTATAAAAATAATATCCATATGAAGCTATAACTTTCTATTATTTATTTTTAAACATATTTCTGCTTGTTATTACTTCCATTAATATAAAAAGAATGTTCAGCAGGTAAAGATTTCATTTATTTTAAAATTAAATTTAAATTAAAAGACCAGAATTCTTAAATTTTCGTTACACATACAAAGTTTAATCAACGATATATATTTTTTGGATAGAAAATAATATTTTTTAATTATATGTAATAAATAAATCTGCTCCAAAATCTTACACTAAATTGATTTTTTGATATGGATTTCTCAATATTCAAGACATACAAAGTTATAAAGAGACAAGGGTCGCCTCTCCCGTCAAAATAGACGTCTAAAACAGACGCCCATCTATTGACCGCCGCCGCAAACTAGCGGCCTCGGGTCGGTGACAAAGCCACAACACCAGCTTTGGCAAACTGAGAAGCGTCCACCTAGAGACCATGGTTTCGGGCTGATGGCCCTCGTCAGTCTAGGGCGGACTTTATTCCATGAGATCCACACGGGATCTAATGGAATCTTGACAATCTGCCAAAGAGGTGTTTTGCTGGCAAAGTGGCTGGGCCATATCTATGGCCAAAATATAGATGGAAATTTTGCCGGGAGGAAAATGATCTAAAGAGACAAGGGTCGCCTCTCCCGTCAAAATAGACGTCTAAAACAGACGCCATCTATTGACCGTCGCTGCAACTAGCGGCCCTCGGGTCGGTGACAAAGCCACAACACCAGCTTTGGCAAACTGAGAAGCGTCCACCTAGAGACCATGGTTTCGGGCTGATGGCCCTCGTCAGTCTAGGGCGGACTTTATTCCATGAGATCCACACGGGATCTAATGGAATCTTGACAACTCCCGGCAAAATTTCCATCTATATTTTGGCCATAGATATGGCCCAGCCACTTTGCCAGCAAAACACCTCTTTGGCAGATTGTCAAGATTCCATTAGATCCCGTGTGGATCTCATGGAATAAAGTCCGCCCTAGACTGACGAGGGCC
>CP092883.1:21791982-21975375 GCA_030710605.1 Cordylochernes scorpioides | reverse complement strand
GTAATATATATACACTGCGTGACATTGAAAATGGAACACCAAGAAATAGTGGCCAGAAAATTATGCAAATTTCAGGGTAGACGCGCCTAACCGAATTATGCAAATGATGTAAAATGCGCAGCTCTCGTGCGCACATGGTAAGATATATAAGGAGGAACTTGCAGAAAGGACAGTATTATGTCGTATTTTTTCAAGGAAAATCATTGTAGAAATTTTGTTCTTGTGTCAAAAGACGCGTGTAATAACAGAGAATGCCAGGTCATCGTAAACGGAGGCAGTTCAAGCAGACAGACGCTTTTACGAGGGGCATGGTGATCGGACTGAAAAGGGCAGGTTGGTCCATACCTCAAATCGCAGCTGATACACACTTGGTGCGTCCACGGTGCACCGACTGTGGAGAAGATGGTTGGAACAAGGAAATGTGGCAATTTATAGGAATGTCGGTGCAACCAGAGTGACGTCAGCACGTGTGGATCGGCGTATCCTTCGACAAGCAGTGGCGGCCCCACAAGCCACTTGTACCGCCATCCTGCAACATGTGCAAGACACCCTAGATCATTCCATCTCGACCAGAACCATTTCCCGTCAATTGGTTGCTAATGGCTTGCACTCATGCCGTCCGCTAAGAAGACTGCCATTGACCCCACCGAATAGGCGCCAACGTTTGGAATGGTGCCGGGCTAGATCGACGGGGATGACGGAATGGCACAGTGTCGTGTTCTCAGATGGTCGCGTTTCTGCTTGTCCAGTGATAGTCGCCGTGTACGCGTGTGGCGTCGACGTGGAGAAAGGTCCAATCCGGCAGCAATTGTGGAACGCCCAACGTGGATCATGGTTTGGGGCGCAATCGCGTATGATTCCAGGTCACCTTTACTTCGTATTCAGGACACTATGACGGCCCAACGATACGTTGATGATGTGCTGCGACCGGTGACACTCCCCTACCTTCAGGGGGAACCCAATGCCCTTTATCAGCAGGATAACGCCCGACCGCACACTGCTCGCATTAGCCAACAAGCTCTGCAAGATGTACAGATGCTTCCCTGGCCACCGTACTCGCCTGATCTCTCACCAATCGAGCACGTCTGGGACATCATTGGACGCCGTTTGCATGCCTTGCCACAGCCGCGTTCAGAAGACGAACTGTGGCAAATGGTTGAGGGGAATGGAGAGCCATCCCTCAGACGCCATCCATACCATGATTGACTCTCTACCTAGACGTGTTGCTGCGTGCATCGCGCCCGCGGTGGTCCTACTTGCTACTAAGCCGACGCCGTTCTCGCTCTGTATTATGACTATCATTTGAAATAAAGATCACTTATTGTTCGTCCCTGTCTCTCTCTGTCTGCCGAGTTTCATCACTTTCTGGCCACTATTTCTTGGTGTTCCATTTTCAATGTCACGCAGTGTATGTCACATTCTGCTTATAATATAAATTTACGCTGCTAGGAATTATGTAAAAATTTGTAACTATATAAAAAGAGACGCGTGATTGAAATAAATTTGAGTAAGATGAAAGAATATTCTATCTTCCTTTACGCAAACAATATTCTTCTGCATATTGGCGTGTACAGAAATCTTAGTAACGTATCATAAGTCGACAGGATCTGACCCGCGATGGAAAGAAGAGAGCAAGCACCTATTCGAAGGAATACCCACTAGAACAAAGAAGAAATCTGAATTTCCTTTTGAACTGATCCCGAGATATGATCCTGATGATGGACTTAGCTACGCTAACTGGTCAATTTTATTTGACCATCAGGCACAACAACAAGGTCTCTCATCAAAAGAATCCCTGGCCATGATGCCAATGTTATTCAAAGGTAAAGCTCTGGAAATGTATGCTTTAATTTGCAAGGTTATATCCTCATTAGAGGAACTTCATGCTAGGATGAAATGTTTTTTCATGAGCCTGAACATGGATTTCATCGTAAATTCTGGCAATTAAGAAAAAGGACGAGAACAATCCGTAAAAGAATATTACTTTGCAAAGATGAAGCTCGCTACCAAATTGGGACTGTCACAGGATTGATCTTGGAGGGATTAACTTCTGGCATTGATTCGGAGTTTGAGCGCTTATTGATTGCTGACTCCACCGACAAGTTTGGAAGCTGGCTTGAGATTGCCGAGGCCATAGAGGTATCTCACTGCCGAACCACAAGTTCAGCCTCGGGAATGGAGTTGGGTTATCTGCCCGACGACGACCGTCTATCTAGCAGGGAAGACAGGGCTTTAGGCCGCGGAACTGGAGAAAGGGAAGGAACGATCGTCCCGGGACCCACCTTCCGCCAACGAGGAGCCAAACCGCGAGCCTTGCCGCCGTTCAGGATCACGAGGGTGAGTCACCAGCCTCTATCAGGAGACCCGAACCAGGCGATTGACGCCTACCCAGTCTGCACGTATTGTTGAGGGATCGTGTGGACGGGGTGGATTTTAAGTTACTTTTTGTTTTAGACTCCGGATCAGAAATAAATATCCTTCCCAGGCATCTAGTGCCGGCGGAAATTATTACATTAATTAAGGAACCCAAACTTAAATCTTTAAAATCGGTTAGCCATTGTATCGAATTGTTGGCGAGATTGAGTTAAATACTACTATAGGAGCTAAGTCGCTATCTTTTGTTTCATATTGTTCAAAGTGGAAGTCTTAATTTTGGTATTTTATCTGCCAAATACTTACCCTATTTTAAGGTGAAAATTGATTTTAATAATAGTTACATTAAACAGAATAATAGAAAATTAGGCCAGTTTAATTACAGTTTTTCAGGCAGAGAATTAGAAGCCATACAGAGATTTTATAAATTCAAAACTAGTATGCTAAAATTAGTAGAACCAAATATTGCAATCATCATGTAAATTGTTTAAAGGTAAATAGAAAATGTCTTAGGATTAGAGATTCGTTATTGTATAGAAATGTTGAAAACTTGCTTGAGATGATGTTTGTAATTTTGTTTGTTCCGTGCCAGACAGTGGAGCAGTTCCTTGTGTATTAAAATCTAAGCCAGTGTATCAACCAGATGCAAAACCTTTGCCACTGCATGACACGAATGTTTGTTTTTTTACATGATAATATAGAACTTTCCACTATGGTAAAAATACTATCAGATAATTATGCAGATATCTCTTTGGGAAAACAAATTTAATATAAAACCATTGAACATCCAGCCTCCCAGACTGAGACTGAGAGACAAAAAGTCTGTCTGTGTTAGACCGTATCGTCATAGCTTGAGAGATCGAGATTTGATAAAACAACAAATTGAGAAATTGTTAAAGTACGGTTAAATCAAACCTGCGTCTTCCCCATACAGCGCACCTGTGACGCTCGCACCAAGAAGGGCGAGGAAGGGTTAGGCTTTGTATCGACTATAGACTCCTAAATAGGAAAATAATTAGGATTCGTTCCCTATTCCATTAATGGAGGATATAGTTCAGAAGGTACAGGGCGCCAGAGTATTTTCATGCCTAGATATCTTGAGCGCTTACTGGACAATCCCTCTTCATCCAAAAGATCGGGAGATGACATGTTTCTCAACTTCTGAGGGCTCTTATGTCTGGTGTAGATTGCCGTTTGGATTAAAGACCGCCCCTGCGATATTTAATAGAAAGCTCTCTGCCATTCTGCAGAAATATAAACTTGATAATGTAACATCTTATTTTGATGATATTTTAGTATTTCAGAAACGAGGATCCCATTTAAAACACCTCGGACAAATATTCGAGATTTTAAAAAAGAAGGCATACAGTTAAGGAGAGAAATGTCTACTATTTATGAAAAGGATAACTTACCTCGGCTATGAAATTTCGGAGAACCAGATCTCGCCTTCGAGCGTTAATGTCGATGTTATCAAATCATTGCCCCACCTCGTGATTTGCGATGTTTTAGATCCTTTTTGGGAAGCGGGACACATTACGCGAAATTTATAAAGAATTTTAACAACCTAAGACCCCTTTGAATGAGTTTCTCAAGAAAAACTCCGGTTTATCTGGACGGAGGAATGTCAGAGAAGCTTTGAGGGTTTAAAGGAAGCGCTATGCTCCAAACCAATACTTCAACTTTTTAACCCTTCTTTGGCTACACATATTTATTGTGATGCCAGTTCCTCGGGTATAGGAGCGGTGCTTAAACAGGAATATCCTGATGGCACGCAAAAGCCGTTCACCTATTTCAGTAGGGCTTTGCGAGGTGCCGAGTCTAAATATACAATAACAGAACTAGAACTGCTCGCGGTGGTCGAGACTTGTAAGCGCTACCACCCTTACATATCCGGCAGTCACGTCATAGTTCACACGGATCATAAGGCGCTGATATGGCTGAATTGCTTCAAACACACCAATGGGAGACTGTTCCGATGGTCTTTGAAGTTGTCCGAATATGACTTGGATTTTAATTATAACAAGGGTTGTGAAAATCACGAAGCCGATATGCTCTCCAGACTTCCATACTCTTATTTTTTGTCAGCTCAAGCCTTGAAACAAAACCAGGGTGATTTATCGATACCACCTTCAAAATTATATTCTATGGTGGATGGTATTACTTATATAAGACTTAATAACAAGGATAGGGTAGTTGTTCCCCGGAGCTCCAAGATAATCTGATTCAGAAAGCCCATGAATCTTTAGGACACCCAGGCATCACCCACTGTCCGTTCAATACTATTTTAAGGGGATGATAGGGAAGATAAAGAATTATGTTAAGAACTGCAGGAGTGTCAAACAATAAAGAGTAGCACCCAGCCCTCCTATGGACTGATGGGATCATTGCCTAGGGCGGCAAAGCCCTTCGAAGTCGTGGCTTTGGATACGGTTTTGGGCCTAGGAGGTTATAATAGTGCTAAAAATTGTATCCATACCGTTTATCCACCATCATTCACGATATATCTGGGGTTATGCTTCCAAAGGCACATCCATCGCGACGTACATAAATATCATCAATAAATTATTAAATATAGGAAAACCTCTCTAGAATCTTAGTCACAGATAGACATCCCTCGTTTGTCTCGAAGAGATTCAATAAATTTCTTCAGGAGAAGGGTATAAGCACGTCATGACCTCCCGTCCCATCCAGAGTGTAATGGACTATTAGAACGGGCTAATGCAACGTTGATTGGAAAGTTAAAAATACAATATCAAGGTAACCCTAGGGCCCCTTGGCCAAAATTGTTACAAAAGACGCTGGAAGAATATCGAAATACACCCCACTCTACGACTACATTCCCTCCGATATACTTGCTGTACGGGGCCCTCCCTTCCTACATGTCTGATCTTATGAATCCGTATCCGCCAGTAGAAAGGGCCCGAACCATTGCCAATGAAAAAACCGAGGAATACATAAAAGGTTAGTAAAAAATACAATAGTTCTCATAGATTCCCGAATTTAAAAAATTGTAGATAAAGTTTTGTATCGAATCCCTCATCAGGTAGGCCATGGCAAACTGTCACCAGTTTATTATCCAGATCCATACACCGTTATTTCTACCCCATCACCTCACATAGTCGAAATAAATAAACCATGCCAGCCTGAAAATAAGTCCAGCACAATAGTTAATGTATCTAAATTAAAACTATGGGACCCTATTTCAACCTCGAATGAAGGCATGCGGAATTATCCATTTCCCTTCCAAGATGTGGAGGATTTGAATGGATGTATTTAATCTGACCATGGCCAAACGTTAGAAAGGAGTTTCCACTCTCTGAGGGGGGCTGCTTAATATCACAAAATGTTTCTTTTTGCGTCCATGTGGTTTTTCTACTTCAATGGTAGGGCTTGAATTCTCTCTACAAACATTGAAGGACTCTGATAATGATGGACAATACAGCCCTGTTGCATATGTTCTAAGTGACACGCCTGGAAGAAAATAATTTTTTTTTAACAGGCCGGTCACCCCAGGGATCTCTAGTAAAATTGTCACTATGCGATACAGTGAATTAGGTACGCACCTGGATACCCCAAACTATCATGTCCGACTGCCCTACTGCCATAGTGAGAATACTTTTATTATTATTGTTATTATTATTATTTTTTCTTTTCTTTTTTTTTTCTCTGCAGAATGCTTTTTTTTCTCTCTTCCTAACCTTCCAACCCCTTCCAACCTCCATTTGTGTAAATAAATCTGGAATTTTTTTTTTAGTAGGGGGGTTTGTCACATTCTGCTTATAAATGTATATTTTACGCTGTTAGGAATTATGTAAATATTTGTAACTATATAAAAAGAGGACGCGTGATTGAAATAAATTGTGTCAGACAAGGGAATATTCCATCTTCCTTTACGCAAACAATATTCTTCTGCATATTGGCGTGTACAGAAATCTTAGTAAACGTATCATATATATAATGCTAACAAATATAGATTTTAGAGATATATATATAGATGAAAATTTTGCCGGAAGGATATTGATCCATCCATCCGCCATCTATTGACCATCGTCGCAAATAGAGGCCTCGGGTCGGTGACAAAGCCACAACACCAGCTTTGGCAAACTGAAAAGCGTCCACCTAGTGTAACATACTTTTAAAAATATTGTAAACTTTCACATCTTGGTAAAATTTAATTAGAAACTACTCTTATTTTAAGTAATTCTCGTAAAATATAATAATATTTCAGTTGCGAAGATGCCTATAAGGTTCAAATTCATATAATATTTCAAACTTTTGCTAATATCATTTTAATTCTATTTTATATAGATACATATTTATTATCAATACTAAATAAAGATATTTCCAAGATCGAAAAACCTAACTTATAAAAACGTATACTAATGTTAATTTGGTGTTTTAAAGATTTAAAAAAATAATTTTGAAAGCAGCTCCATCTATATAATTTTGTTATATGCATTAAAGGAAATATCTTTATTTACGGGGCTGTTAATTAGAATGAATGATTATTGAGCCCCGAGATATACAATAAATTTATTAAATTTCAATCAAGAGTATTGCAATATTTATAAATATATATAATTTCTCTTTCAGTTTTGGAAAAACAGAATGTTTATAATTCCTCATTGATTGATTAAACAAGTTAACCATATAATCGTAAGGATAGACGTTGTCTGGCCGGTATTCATATTTCTGTGAAAAATAAACATTTCGGCCAGTTAGAATTTTATTTTCTCAACGTTTCGACAAAATTATTTTGTCTTCGTCAAGAGAAGTAAATAAAATTTGGTCAAATGCTTTATTTTTATTTACTTCTCCTGACGAAGACAAAATATTTTTGTCGAAACGTTGAGAAAAAAAAAACTCTAACTGGCCGAACTGTCTATTTTTCATTGAAATATTGATCATATAATGCCAGTTTCATTATTTAGATTCTTAATAGATGAAATTTTGCATACTCATTTACATCGTCTGAATACTGAATTGACATTTATGAACAATTTTTAGTGGATAATAGGTGGATATATTTGATAACTCAGAGGGTGTTCAGGTATTTTCAAAATATTTGTGTGATGTTCATGATCAAAACCATTTCACGCCACAAAGTTCTACATCTAGGAGCTCTTCTTGAGCTTTGAGCCGAAAGAAGATGAAGACACAACTTGATTATATGAACATGGATTCTTCTCTATATGATGTATAAGAAACTTCTAACCTCTATAATTAAATGAAAAAACAATAGATAAAATAAAGAATAAAAAGGTCATGTGTTGATACTAAAAATAAAGAATGCATATCCTGACCAAAAGCACATGTGCTTTTCAGATGTAGTGGTACAGCCTACTCCACGCCGACAAGTGCTAACAGCGCGAAACGCGTTCGTGGATGGTTTTTCTTCATTTATCAAGAAATTGGGTTGGCCAATTACCAGGGAACAGGTTAAATCAAAGTTTAGTTGATTTCTGTTCCAGTAGATGGCACTCTGTCATCTAAAAGTACATGTGCTTTTGGTCAGGATATGCTTTCAATATCTTAAATATAATTAGATATATTGTAGTGATTTCATATACTGATTTGTTTTCTTTTTTTGATGAAGAGAAATGCAGTTTATATATGTAAATAAATATATATTGCGTGAGATAAAAATGAGTTAATAATACTGATGAGAAAGGGATCGATGATTTCCAAAAGAAATTGAGCTTATATTTTGTGGTAGCAGAGATTGGAGGCAACCAATAGGTGGAAAACACGAGATATATGTGTATAAAAAGACAAAGGTAAAATAAACGTTAAATTAGACCTCAAAGCTAGATGCAATCTATTGACCATCACCGAAAACAAGAGGTCCCGGGTGAGTGAAAGGCTACAACAACAGTTTTGGCGAACTGAAAAGCGTCCACCTAGAGACAATGGTTTCGGGCTAATGGCCCTCGTCAGTTGAGAGCGGTCTTTTAGATGGCGTCTAGAATTGACGTCTATTTTGACGGGAGAGGCGACTTTTGTCTTTTTAGGTAATATCTACCTGAAAATTCTATTCATATTTGCGTATAGTGCCCGACTTTTAAATTAATGTGTATTCAGAAAATTGAAGATTTTGATAATTCAATTAAACATTGCCAAGGATTTGCTTCACCTTGAATCATATCAAGGTTGAAATTCAATTATCCCACCACACTTGTGCGGGTTGTTGTACAGGGCTCTGGCACATTTGTAAGTGCAGAGTCGGACTGCTTTTCAAATGTGTAGACATGTGGTGCACTTACAGTAAAAGCAGTCGCCTACCTCTACCACCATGATTTTCATGGCCTGTACCATGTGTACAGGGATAATAATATAATTATACATTTATTTGTAGAACGATGTTTGACAAGTTTTATCGCAAATGTTCTTTTGAACGAAAAATCGTAATTTATTTTAAGGAGAAATAACGATTATTTCTATCCTTAGGGATGAAGTATGGAAGGATGAATTGTGAAGAGTATTGATAAATAACGGAAAAATAAATTTTTCAGGGATGGGAAACACTGTGGGTTCGCTCCCCATCCCTGACAAATTTAATTTTTCCGTTCATCATTACTGATATATTCTTGGAGGAGGTGATTTTTTGAAGAGCACCGAAGAGTAGATTGCTGTTTTGTTTCTGGATCAATATTGTAAATCCAAGATACGTCACACACACACTCACGTGTAAAAATATTTAAAACAGCCTTCATCAATTTTTTTAAACATAATATTACACCATTTACGTGACCAAATTTTTGGTCTTCTCTCAAACTGTGCGGTACCCATTAATTAAATAGTTTTCTGTATTTTGAATGATCATCAATGATGGTGTTGATTTCTGGCGATAAAATGTCCACACCTTTCTATAACTCCTGATAGGTAATTCTTCGATCTTTCTATGTAGAAATCTTACCAGATCATATTTTGGGTCACTGCTATTAGTGGTCGACCTGAGCGAGATTCATCTTCAAGGTTGGTTTTCCTAATTTAAATTCATTGAACCATTCATTTTATATCCTAAAGATTAAATCAATCTTTCATTAGTTTCTTTAGAATTTAATTGACTTTTATAATCATAAAAGATTGTAGTGCGTAAACTTTTCCTAGTCAACTCCATTGTGTCTAATGCAATGTTTAGAAATTACCTATACCGCTGTGAACAAAGGTGCGCCCTCTATGAGTCATTGTTGTAACTATTTTATGAAAAGGTTTATGTTAGGTAAAAATTGCATATAAATTTTAATGGTATAATTCATTTTTAAATATTTTAATTATATTATATTGTTTAAAAACCTTTGGAGTGACCTATTTATATATATATTTATATATAGTGAATATATCGATGTAAATGTAAAAATTGAAGGAAGTATATAACATATTTTAATTGCTGATATTTATGCACTGTGTTTTATTATTGTTATTGTAAATGTTGTTATGTCCAATGAAGAACCTCTATGTCTCCATACATCTCTATCACATCAGTCGCAATGTCCTCTATCTTGGGTGTGTAAAGCTACTGCTCTGGATCCACGTCAATTTTATTTTGTTGTTATGTCCAAGGAAGAGCCTCAAATGTCCTCATGCTCTTACACAGCAGTCGCAATGTCCTCTATCTTGGGTGTGTGAATCTGCTGCTCTGGATCCACGTCAATTTTCTTTTGTTGTTATGTCCAATGAAGAGCCTCAAATGTCTTCATGCATCTCTATCACATCAGTCGCAATGTCTATCTTGGGTGTGTAAAGCTGCTGCTCTGGATCCACGTCATTTTCTTTTGTTGTTATGTCCAATGAAGAGCCTCAAATGTCCTCATGCATCTCTATCACATCAGTCGGAATGTCCTCTATCTTGGTTGTTTAAAGCTGCTGTTCTGGGTCCATTTAAATTTATTGTTGTTGTCGTGTCCAATGAAGAGCCTCAAATGTCCTCATGCATCTCTATCACATCAGTCGCAATGTCCTCTATCTTGGTTGTGTAAAGCTGCTGTTCTGGGTCCATTTAAATTTATTGTTGTTGTCGTGTCCAATGAAGAGCCTCAAATGTCCTCATGCATCTCTATCACATCAGTCGCAATGTCCTCTATCTTGGTTGTGTAAAGCTGCTGTTCTGGGTCCATTTAAATTTATTGTTGTTGCCGTGTCCAATGAAGAGCCTCAGATGTCCACATGCATCTCTATCACATCAGTCGCAATGTCCTCTATCTTGGGTGTGTGAAGCTGCTGCTCTGGGTCCATGTCAATTTTCTGTTGTTGTTTTGTCATGTCCAATGAAGAGTCTCAGATGTCCTCATGCATCTCTATCACAGCAGTCGCAATTTCCTCAATTTTGGGTGCGTAAAGCTGCTGCTCTGGGTCCACAACAATTTTCTGTTGTTGTTATTTCCAATGAAGAACCTCAGATGTCCTCATGCAACTCTATCACGGCAGTCGCAATATCCTATATCTTGGGTGTGTAAAGCTTCTGTTCTGGGTCCATGTAAATTTATTGTTGTTGTCGTGTCCAATGAAGAGCCTCAGATATACCCATACATCTCTATCACAGCAGTCGCCATTTCCACTATTTGGCTATACTTGATTGGCCATACCAGGCATTTAAATCCAGATTTGCAATATTATAGTCGCACAACCTTTATATATATATATATATTGAATGAATTTAAGTAAATAACAAACTTTCAAAAAAATTGTAAATTTTCACATCTTGGTAAAATTTACTCTTATTTTAAATAATTCTCGTGAAAAAATAATATATGACCTGCAATACTACATATAAGGTTCTAATTTATATTAATATTTCAAACTTTCGCAAATATCATCTTGATTCTATTTTATTAGGTAAATATTTCGTTCCAATACTAATTAAATATATTTCCAATTTCTAAATTTAACTTATAAAAACGCATGCCTATGTTAATTTTAGTTTCAAAGATTTTTAAAATGATTTTCAAGCAGCTCCATCTATTTATTTTGTTATATACATTAAAGGAAATATATATATATATTTTTTTTTTACGGTACACTGCTAACCAGAATTGATGATTTTTGAGCACCGAAATTTTCATTAATATTTATATTTTATAATTATAAAAATATATATATTAATTATAATATTATATTATTTTAAATTATAATTACTAGAAAACTACTTTCTGTTAAATCGACCGCCAGAGGTCGCGTTTTCCTATAAAAACTCATTGTTGTTGTTTCCTGATGGCCGGCTCACACTTTTTGTAATTTATGTAAATAAGATTCTTTTTTTTTCTTACGCCTTAAGCCAGGCAGTACTTTTATCAAATTATGCTTTTTTAAATATATTCCTTTAGTTAAATTAAAGTAATCTCTGCTAAAAACTTTTTAATTTGTACTTTAAAGATTTTAACCACGACTGCATTACCATAGCATAATCCTCAAAATAATCCTTGCTGATTGATTAACGTGTTTATCATATAATATCAGTTTCATTATTTAGATTCATAATAGATGATATTTTGTTTACATAAATGCTTATTCATTTACATTGTCTACATACTGAATAGACATTTATGAAGGATATTATTTGATAATAGGTAGATATATTTGAGAATTCACAGGGTATCCAGGTATTTTCAAAATATTTGTGTGATATTTATTACTGAAGCAATTTCGGGTCGACAAGTTTCTCCATCTAGAAGCTTCTTGAGCTTTGAGCCGAAAGTAGATGAAGACACTACTTGATTATATGAACATGGATTCTTCTCTAGGGGTATAAGAAACTTCTAACCTATTAATTGAATGAAAAACCAATAGATAAAATAAAGAATAAAAAGGTCAGGTGTTGATACTAAAAATAAAGAATGCATATCCTGACCAAATGCACATGTGCTTTTAGAGGTAGTGTAACAGACTACTCCACGCCGACAAGTGCCAACAGCGCGAAACGCGTTCGTGGATGGTTTTTCTTGATTTATCTAGAAATTGGGTTGGCCAATTACCAGCGAACAGGTTAAATCAATGTTTAGTTGATTTCTGTTCCAGTAGATGGCGCTCTGTCATCTAAAAAGTACATGTGCTTTTGGTCAGGATATTCTTTCATTATTTTATAATATAATATATATTGTTGTGATTTCATATATTTATTTGTTTTTTTTTAATTTTCGATGAAGCAAAATGCAGTTATATATGTAAATAAGTACTGCGTGATGATGATGATATATTGAGTGAGTAAAATGAGTTAATGGTACGAAGGAGAGAGGGATAGATGATTTCCTAAAGAAATTGAGCTTATATTTTGTAGTGGCAGAGATTGGAGGTAAACAATAGTTGGAAAACACGAGATATATTTGCGTATTAAAAGACAAAGGTAAAATAGACGTCAAAGCTAGATGCAATCTATTGACCGTCACCGAAAACGAAAGGTTTGGGTCTGTGAAAGGCCACAACAACAGGTTTGGAAAACTGAAAAGCGTCCACCTAGAGACAATGGTTTCGGGCAAATGGCCCTCGTCAGTTGAGAGCGGACTTTTAGATGGCGTCTAGAATTGACGTCTATTTTGACGGGAGAGGCGACTTTTGTCTTTTTAGGTAATTTCCTACGGAAAATATATCTATATTTGCGTATAGTGCCCGAACTTTAAATTAATGTGCATTTGGAAAATTGAAGATTTTGATAATTCAAATAAAATTGCCTAGGAGTTGCTTCACCTTGAATCATATCAAGGTTGAAATTCAATATGTCCCACCACCTTGTGCGGGGTTGTTGTACAGGGCTCTGGCACATTTTTAAGTGAAAAGTCGAACTGCTTTTCACATGCGTAGACACGTGGTGCACTTACAGTAAAAGCAGTCGCCTACCTCTACCCACCATGATTTTCATGGCCTGTACCATGTGTACAGCGATAATAATAATTATATTTTTATTTGTAGAACGACGTTAGAGGCAAGTTTTACGCAAATGTTACTTTTGAACGAAAAATGATAATTCATTTTAAGGAGAAATAACGACTATTTCTATCCTTAGGGATGAAGTATGGAAGGATTAATTGTGAAGAGTATTGATAAACGGAAAAATAAAAGTGTCCAGGGATGGAAAACGAACCCACAGTGTTCCCTTCAATTCATCCTTTCATACTTCATCCCTAAGGATAGAAATAGTCGTTATTTCTCCTTAAGATAAATTACGATATTTCGTTCAAAAGAAACATTTACGGTAAAACTTGTCAAACATCGTCCTGCAATCATTAGCCGTATTATATTGTATTAAACTTTTTTTTTAACATATACAAATATAATTGTTCAATAACGGTATCTAAAATATATTCAAATCTTTACTGCTTTTTTTGGATAAATATATGAAAATATTTTTATTGACTATATTTTAAAATTCGGGAATTACAGAGTTTCCCTGATACATGTTTAGCATGCATTTTTTTTTTCAAATTGAGGTAAGAATTCTCTAGCCGAATATAAATAACTATATATATACCCCTCGAATAGTATTCCTAAAAATTCCAAATTATTTACAAAAAGCATTTAAAACATCATTGAATGCTTGAAAAAATGAAATAACATGCAAAATTTCAGGAAGGAAAAATATCTTCAATGGTAATATTCATTTTTTTTTCAAATTTTCTATGTGAACCTGTTCAAGAATATACTAGATGTATTAAGAATGTATTGATATTTAATATTTTACAATATAGCATATTTTTATACAAAATATGTTTCTTCATAAAAGAGATCAAACGATTATTTAAAAATCAAACTTCAATATCGCCATCTATTGAAGAAATTTGGAACGTTAGATAATATTAAAAGACTGATGCAGTGATAATATTGTCAGAGTAATGAAGGTGACGTTTGGGTAGTAAAATAATAATTTATTAGATGACTTTAAATAGTTAAATAGTTTGAGGTATAAAAAGAAATAGAGATAAACTAAGTTTAATGGGTAAAAATATTTATAAATTAAGGAAGTAATGTCAAAGACCTAAACGGATGGCTATCGGCTACACCCCCCTAAGATGGCGGCTAATGTTTACAAACTTCATGCCTAGCGCGTCCACCATCTATCGGAGCTTAGTTACATAGAACTCGCCGAGCTGACAGTGCGCCACCTATAGGGGCTTAGGAACATAACATTTGCCGATGTATTATTTACAGTTTACGCTATGTACATTTTGGTTATGACAATATTTTGTGATATGTGGAATGGATAACTTTCCAAAATAAACTTCGACAATATCCCATACTAAGCTTCATCAAAGTAAGTAGGTTATTTAATTACAAAGGTATATATTGGATCGATAATAATTTATTTTACCAATATATCATTGGCTGAACGCCAACCTTTTTCAAGGTATTATAACATATTTATGACACACACACAATAGCATTTATTAGGGTTCAAGCACCATACATATTCCCAGTATAGCAATTACTTTAATTGAACATAAATAAGTACTATATACAATTTAGTATTAACATGAGACAAAAAAAAAAATCCTATTTACACATGTTTCTCATCCTTCTCGCCTCTCACAAAATAGGTATAAATCTATTGCACTTTGTCTACTTTTCACCGTTTTATGTCAACAACAAACTCAGCGCTACATAACGTTAATAGAATTAAGTTAGAAAATATATTTTTTACCAATATTCAATGGGAAGAAAAAAATATATAAGTAGGTTAGTAAACTAAACCTACAAAGATATTGAATCAAAATCTAGATTTTTAATATACAACTCCTGTAAAATACAAAGGTAATAGAAGACCATGTTTGTTGAAGACAGCATAATTATTATAATTCAAAAACCATTTGCTAAAAGATCGACAAAAGTTATTTTCGACATTTTCGACATATTGATCTTTTGAATATTATCAGCATAAAACATAACGAAATCTCAGAGTCTGATAAAATAAGAATTAATTCTATTTAATAATCAGTTTAAATATTCGCTTAAAAAGAGAAAATAGCTCTTAATATTTGCGCAAAGACTAAATATAAATACTACAAATTTGTGTCTATTTTGAAGGAAACGGTACATTTTCATTTTAACCTTCCATTACCATCTCTATTTTAAACAAAATATTAGCCCATTCACCTGGCTATGTAATGAGAACTTTATTATTTTAGGTGAGATTCGTGACTTCAACAAGAAAGCTGAGCTGTCCATAATGACTAGGAATATATTCAATGGTCACAATTCTCAGGGATGCTTATACAAAGGTTTCTAAAATTTGCAAAGTAGCTTCCTTACTGTTAAATTACGATTATTTAAGCAGACAGAATATTTTTATATGGAGGCCTTTTTTGATTTACAATAAAGTAAATTTCTTATTTTATCTTTAAATAAGTTTTGTGAATAAAAGGAAGTATTCGAGGATTAATCTATGGATGCAATATATGTATATTAATTTTCTATCTTTAAAATAAGAGCGATTTATTTATTAGTTTGTAATAACCTAAAGAAAATATCTAGTTTTGCCTTTACACCATTCACCTATTTTTATATTGTTTTAACCAAAAATATATTGCTATGTACTTTGTAATGCCTTTTCAAATAAACATGCAATTATTAGCATCTATGCAAGATATCATCCGTGAAAACCAATTATCGAAGCACTTACACCAGTCATCTTCGGGGGTGGAATTTACGGCAGTGATAAAGGCTTGCAGTGCTTCATCAGCAGTGTCAAATTTTATCCCTTCCAACGATAACTTAACTTTTTGGAAATAAAAGTCAAAAAGTGCTAGGTCTAGTGAATATGGTGGATGAATGACTAATTGGACACCAGAGGTCACTAAAGAGTCTAATGTTTGAGCTTAGGTGTGCGGTCTGAAATTGTCATGGTGAAGGACTCCTCTAAGTTGAGTTCATGGTCTGCTTTGCTTGACCGTCGCCGCAAACTAGCGGCCTCGGATCGGTGACAAAGCCACAGCAACAACTTTGGCAAACTGAGAAGCGTCCACCTAGAGATCATGGGTGCGGGATAACGGCCTTCATCAGCCTGATGATCATAGCTGATCACATGATGAGATCATAGCTCGTAATTATCGATTCCAGCTGGGTTCTTCTTAGTTTTCAAAAGATAGTGTAGAGGGTTTATCACCGAACCGAGGCCGCTAGTTTGGGGCGACGGTAATAGATCGCGTCAAGTTTTGACGTTTATTTTGACGGGAGAAGCCTCTTATGTTTCTATGGATAAATAAAACAATCAAGACAAAATCCAATCAGTGTATTTTAATAATTTCGTTATATAAATACATTGTTGCGTTGTTGGCTGACAAAGAATAACTTCCGTGGGTTTAAACGATCTTCAGGACTTTATTTAAGCCTAATAAATAAAATAATCGCAGAAGAATGCAAAATAAAACAACAATAAAGAAAACAGCAGTTACAAACTCCTCAACTGTAGCACAGTAAAGAAAAGCAGGAGCATAACAGGAGAAAGAAGTTCGTAGAACCTTCTAGAATCTTCCAGGAAGTACACCACAGTCCGACCTCTTGAGACAGGAGCGTTTGCTTAGAGTCCATCACGTAGCTTCGTACTTCTTCCCCTCTTTCTTCTCCCCGACATGAGTTTCTCATCCTATATATCCTGGAGTAGATCTTTCCAAAACGGTCATGGTTGGTCAGCCAATCAAAAAGCTGCCAGCACCAAATCTTGCACAATCGCTTTAGGTTGGTCAAACAGTTGTCTTCCGATTTTTCTACATTATTCTTAAACGTTCTATAACATTCTCTCTCCATTATGTAATGTGCTTTTCTTTCTGCGTAATAATATGTTCTAGAGAAATATATAAGTATCGGGGCAACTGCGGCACTATATGGTTAAAATATTATATGATTATGATGTACTAGAGCGCCATCTGTTATCAAATTATAAAACTATTTTAGAGGCGTAATATTCTTTTTAAAATAAAACAATTTCTACTGTCCTTACTGCGATGGAAAAATTAAAGGGAAAAATAATATTACGCCTCTAAAATAGTTTTGTAATTATATGATTATATTGATTTTACAAATATTATCACAATAATATTTACAATAATAGCAATACACTATCAAATTTGAAACAAATTATATTTTAAAGAAGCAGAACCTAATATACAAATAAAATAAACACAGGTTGTTTGACATTTAAAATTATTTTATAATTGTGTCAACCAGCTCCATCTATAGTAAATGTCTTAAGACATTTTCAATAAAGATTATCAATTATTTCAAAAATATATATGTGTTTCATATTCAAATTATTTTTAAATTTTAAAATAATATATATTTTTATATTATTGATAAATTGAAAATTATAATATAATATTAAATAGTTGTTACATATATTTTGTGAAGTTTATATTTTTATTTATTTTTTATTTGTCATATCGGACCCGATATCCCAGTTTGGAATACTTGCGCCTAAATACATTTTTGCAGCTTATATACAATTCATTTTATATACAATTCAATAAACAAGACTAAAAACAAAATTAAAAATGAAAGGTTGGTTTTCTCAAACAGAAAATAAGTCTGAAATGAATTTTAAAAAATTATTGAATTTTACATAGATGTCTTTGTTATATACAAATTCGCACATTTCTTCGACCGGATAAAAATGCAATGAGTTTTGGTTTTCTTTTCCACAGAAGCAGCTTGGATATCCTTTGACCGGAATTTCGCCAGAAAATCTCCAATTACCATGATTTTTAATTATATTGTATATATATTTAAGTGAGAAATCATAAAACACACATTATATATATCTAAAAAACTATATAATGCTCCTATTTAACCACCCAGTACCATTATATACACATATATATAGACACAGGCACACTGGCAGAATTTGCAAATGAATTATTTTAATGGTCCAATTTGTAAGAAAGAATGTAGGAGAATGGTAAGGTATGCAAATATGCAAATATACGTAGAAAATTTTAAGTGATTGCCAATTACAGCCACCGCTATGTATTTTATTCGGAAATATGAGATAGATTTATAACTTCGGAAATTTTGGCTATGATATATTTGTCAATAATGAAGTAGCCAATAAAATTTACATAAATATTTAAAGAAAAAAGCACATGTTCTCCTGGTCAGGATATGCCTTCTTCATTTCTGATTTTTAAAATATTTTCCTATTATTTTTTTACATGTTAAGCGTATTCACGCAAGTTTGGCCTTGAATACCAATTTCTTGGTTTCCCAGAAAACTGGAATAAAAATATTTTGGTACAGCCTACTCCACGCTGCGAACGCCAAAAGCGCGAAACGCGTTCGTGGATGGCTTTCTTGATTTATAAAGAGTAATTTTTTCTATAAATTATAAATTAAAAAAAATAACACTATTATAACATATATATAGATATTTGATATGTATATATATTATGAAAAATGATGAGATGTTTATGCTTGATTTTTGATTATCTTGAGGATTATGCTATGGAAATGTAGTCGTGGTTAAAAAGCTTGAAATTATTATAATGTAAATGGTTTTGATCAGTAAAAAAAATTGCTATAATTGAGCTAAAGAAATATATTTAAAAAAACATAATTTGATAAAAGTACTTTTTGTCTTAAGGCGAGTAGAACAAGGAAAACAAAATATTATTTACATAATGTACAAAAGGTTTGAGCCGGCCATCGGGAAACAACAACAATGAGTTTATATAAGGGAAGCATGACCTCTGGCGGTCGACTTAGCAGAGTATTTGAATCCATTAAATATAATTCTGAATAAAACAACATTTTAATATAACATATATATTTTTGTCATAATATTCTGACAAGTACAGATGCATATTATAGGAATTTCTGTATAAATATAATCTATGTGAAATTATAATTAGAGGGAATAGGAAGTTATCTAGTAATAAAAGCCAGTCGACTTCAGGCTTCCTGTTATAAAAATGGACATTTTCAATGTCGCTTCCTCGTTTTCCCCTCTCAACTGAGACTATTTTACCCTACTGAGAATAGTTTAAAAAGACCTGGATTTGATAATCAGGAAACAGTTCTCTCGGAGGTAGTTTTCACGCCAATTTTTCCCAGGGGGGTCCTCAGACTTTCACTTTACTCTTAAACTCCTCCTCACACGTTTATGATCCTGAACTCTGACTCTTTGTGTGCCCTTACCATTTGCCACACACCCACGACTGCTTAGCAGAAATTACGATATATATTATACAAGATATTGGTGTAAATATATACAAATAATAAAGAATAAAAAATATGAAAAAGGGTTAGGTATTGATATTAAAAACAAAAGAAGCAAATCCTGACCGCGATCACATGAGCATTTTCAGAATACGCTCTGCCATCTAGAAATGTACACATGAGCGCATTCAGGATATGCCTTTTGTTTTTAATATATCTATTCCAAATATTGTGTATTGTAATATGTAATTTTGTGATTTTTTCTAATCAGTCGTGGACTGTGATGTTTGTGTGTGTGTATGTTGTGCTGTGTGTGTTGGCAAGTGGTATGTATATATAGAGAGAGAAAGAAAGAGATAAAGAAATTATGATTGAAAATATTAATTACATATATCAGCAACAAAAGCCTTTATTCAGGGTCACTGACCCCATACAGGATTCACCAGAGTTATGCATAAGAACAAAGCAGTGAGAGAAAGGAAATAACGATATATACAGAAGAAAAAGAAAAAAAAACAAGAAAGAGAAAGAGGGAAGCAAGAAAAACAACACAAAAAGAGTAGCAGTAAGAAAGTGATGATGTGAGTGTCACTTGGCCTTCTTCTGAGATATGGACTTGTGGAAACCATAAAACGCCGTAGCAATATACTTATTCCTGGGTAATATTGTCAATTATTGATGGATGTGAAGCACAGAGTTGCCCAGTTTTGAGCATAAGGGTTCTTCTTTCAGTGCATAGCAATCAAAATATAGTGAGTGATTTCATTTTTTAGTTTTGAATTACAGAAGGTACAAATCATGTCCTCACCGCAGAGCATCTTGGTTTGGTTTTCTCTAAAAAAACTTGAAAGTATTCTAATATCATATAAGATTATATAGGGTTAAATACAAAATACACGAATAAATAAGATTATATAAAGATAAATAGATTTGAATAAATGTAAAATATATAATTAATAGATATACATATAGTATACTAGTATTTTAAACTGTATAACAATGACACTTTTAGTATAAGTCGCATATCTTTCGATTAGTTAGACCAGATACCTTATTCGGTTTCCACAGTATAGCGAGAGACCCACTCGGATCTCACAACATAGCGAGGAGACCCTCAGGATATCATATATATATGCATAATATTTAATTAAAATTGATATATTCATAATCAATTTATTGAATAAACAATTTTAATACAAATTGATTATTTCTAAGTACTTTTTTGTTATTATAGACTTCTATACCATTTTTAAAAATCTCAGTGATAAATTAATTTGATTTAATTACACTAATTCCTTTCTGTTATAGATAGTATATAAATCGATCTGAAAGAGAGTTTAAAATATTTTTTTTACAGGAATAAATTGTATCTTTTTATATGCGATTTTTTTTTTGAGTTCACATTCTGAATGATCTTTTAAAATATATCTAGTCAGAGTCTATCATTTGACATTATGTAATGAGTAAAGAAATAATTTCTTTCAGGTTGTTCAATATTCTTTAGTATATATATATATATAAGATTTTCCGCTGATTTTGGAATATTTTGAAATATACAGAATTATTAGCCGTGCTTGATTTTGGTATTGTTATAAATAAAAAGAGAATTCTGCTGATCTTAATTATCTCGTGGATTAGGCTATGGTAATGCAGTCGTGGTTAAAATAATAATAGCCTTGATCAAAGATTAATTTAATTGAGCTAAAGGAATATATAAAAAACATATTTTTATAAAAGTACTGCCTGGCTTAAGGGGTAAGAATCAAAAAAATGAAAAGCTTATTTACATAAGTACAAAATTTTGAGCCGGCCATCGGGAAACACAAAAATCGGTTTTATATAGGAAAGTCCCGACATCTGGTGGTAGATTTAAACAGAATATTTGAATCTGAAATATATATTTTTAAATGAAATAATATTTTAATATAACATATATATATATATACTATAAAAAATGAGATTTTCTGATGATTTTGATTTCTGGAGGATTATGCTATGGTAATGCAGTCGTGATTAAAATCTTGAAAATATGAATAAAAACAGTTTACATCATTATTGCTTTAATTTAGCTTATGAAAAAGAAACAGATTTAGAAAGGTATTGCCTGATTTAAGGCTTAAGAATAAAGAAAACAAAATATTATTCACATAATTACATAAGGTTTGAGCCGACCAACGGGAAACAACAACAATGGGTTATAAAAGGAAAGCGCGACCTCTGGCGGTTGATTTAACAGTGAATATTTTTCTATAAATTTTAATTTGAAAATGAAATATATATATAAACCTTGCATTACCAATTATATTAAGAGTTGTATATATATATATTACGAAAAAGAAAAAAAATTCTGCTGATTTTTGAATGTTATTTATAGAATAATCGATTAATAAAATATAAATGTTTTCGATAGTTTGAGATATTTCTTTGTGCATTTTTAAAATGATTGTTTCACATTCCCTATTGCTAGATTAGCATCTCTTTCATTATATAAGTCGCAATTTTGAATAAATATGGGGTCTCTCGCATGCGGGTTACAGTTTCACATCGAGTTATGCAGAATTGATGCAGTTTTTTTATGGATAATATGTTTAAATTGTAACATTCTTTGTATATATTTATGTAAGTTTCTAATTATTCTTTGATTTTCATCATTGTTAGGAAGTCGAAAACACTGTACTTACTTTTTTTCCTTATTTTTCATATGTAATTTTTGTTTATTCATTATTGTTAACCTTGTTATTCATTGTTGTTGAACCCTGTAATTGAATTAAATATTGAAACACAAAATATTGTGACTATCCCTTATTTATAAATAGGATTCACCTTTGAATGCTTATAAGCTAAATATAACTGAACATGATAAGAAAGAAAATACTATGATATAATCAAAGAACAACCTTTTTTTGTTTATCCCTAGTACACATGGTACAGGCCATTGTAATAATGGTGGGAAGAAGTAGACGACTGCTTCTTCTGTAAGTGCACCACATGTCTACACATGTGAAAATTTTGCACTTACAAATGTACCGGAGCCCGTTTGGTTACTTGCATTCGTTGGTGGCGTTGGACCATTGGAGCATTTTTTTTATAAAAAAAAAAGTTCCCAATGCGGGAATCGAACCCGGGTCGTAGAAGTGGAAACACAACGGTTTAGACCATCCAAAGAACAATTAAATTTTTCCAGTAAAGAATATATAAAACACATTATATATGATCATTATAAATGAAAATGTTAAATATTTTGAATCAAATCATTTGAATTATCAAGGATTTATTAACCAGGAAACCAATAGCTGGATAATAGTTTACCAAAATGATTTACATTGTTATAAATGTATAGTAATAGGCTTTATATTTACAAATAAAATAATCTATTGTTAAAATGTTGCAACACCTTTAAACTTGTATGTGTGGAATTTATTATGATTTTCACCAACCGCCTTTATTTGTACTCGTTCAAATCATATCTTAAATCCTAAGATCTGAAATAAATTTCAGCCTCTTTACGCTGGTTTTAAAGGTATCCATTTTTTAAAAAAATGATAATTACTGATTAATATCATTAAATTCAGGACTTCAGTTTGTTTTACAGATTTTTTTTTCACAATTTAAATTACGCATTAGTGTTTCAAATTAAAATAGCTATATACTCAAATAAAAATTATTGATATAAATTCTAGAAATTCGTAAGAAAATATCATAAATTTAAATGATAAC
Organism: Cordylochernes scorpioides; assembly: GCA_030710605.1. Taxonomy (NCBI): domain Eukaryota; kingdom Metazoa; phylum Arthropoda; class Arachnida; order Pseudoscorpiones; family Chernetidae; genus Cordylochernes; species Cordylochernes scorpioides. The sequence goes on along the minus strand of CP092883.1, from coordinate 21,952,152 downwards.
CTAAATTGCTTTAAAAATATAAAGGATTACAAAAAAAGCAAATAAATGAAAATAGAGAATAATATATTGCTTTTAAAATATCATCACAATATTATTCGACCTACCTTAATATTATGTTTCAAAATAAATTGAAATTATTTTTTAAATTCTCTTTCTAGAATAATATTGACGGCTATGGTAAAAATGGATATTTTTCTATCCTCCAAAATTAAGTTTTCAACCGCATTTATCGTGCTTGGCGTCGCTGTAACACTTGGTCGTCCAGGTCGCTCAATATCGGTACATGTAATTCGTCCATTTTTGAACTCGTTAACCCATTTATAAATGTTTTTTTTTTTTTTTTTTGAGACAAACAAGACTCACCATAGATATGTTTCATTCTTTGGCATATTTGAGATGTTTGAATACCTTCTGCATTCAAGAAACGAATAACTGCACGTTGTTCAAGCGTGGTACAATCCTTCAAGGGAGCTTCCATTTTAGTTTATTTATAAGTCTCGCGCCGCGCGTGGAAAAAAAAAAAAAAACAGAACACCTTAAATAGTATCTCGATGTTATATTTTAATATTCTGTGGTTTAAATTATTTTTGCTTTTTTAATATTCAAGAAATAAGATAATTCACCTTATTTATTGATCCCCCTTGTATATACATAGGAGTTTTAGAAATTTTGAAGTTTTTCAAATAGTTTTTGAACCAGCTCCATCTGCCGAGAATGATTTAAGATATTGATAAACATCAAAATTTTAAGTAATGTTTTTTTTTGTAATTATAACGAAATATGTTCAAGTTGAAATAATTCAAAAACACAGTATTATTTCATATTATTAATAACTTAAAATATATTTTTCTATGGCGGAATTTGGCAATTATACCGCAAATGTTTCTTTTTAAACGAAAAATCGATATTTATTTTAAGGAAAATAACGATTATTTCTAAACTTAGGGATAAGATATGATAGGTATATTTGTGAATAGTAATGATGAACGGAAAAATAAAGTGTCCAGGGATGGGAATTTATTTTTCCGTTAATCATTACTCTTCACAATTCATTCTATCATACTTCATTCCCTAAGGTTAGAAATAATCTCTCCTTAAAATAAATTTCGATTTTTCGTTCAAAAGAAACATTTGCGGTATAATTGCCAAATTACGTTATACAATCATAAACCGCTTCATATTGTATTCTAAATATTATCCTATATTGATAAGGCATAATTTAGATAATAGATTATAAACACAAGAAAATAAGAACAAATAAATAAATAGTGTGTGACGTTTCAGTAACAGCGTTGTTACCATCTTCAGACAAGGTGATGAATGAGAAAAAAATATTACAGCATTTTTAAAACATATTTAAACTATTTAAAGCATGCTGTGATATTTTTTTCTCATTCACTACTTTTGTTTGAATATAGTAATAACGTTGTTACCAAAATGTCCCACACTATTTATTTATTTGGAAATTGTCTTATTACCTTGTTTTGTCCTATATTATTATATATTGTTACGATTATTTTATAGATAGAATGTTATTTTCTTTTAAAGTAAACATTAATATTAATTTCACTAGTATATAGTGTAATTTTTTTTTTGAAAATTACCTTTACAAAACAAAGAAATTCACAAGATGTTGAGGTGGTGGGGTCCAATAAAGAGTCTCAGATGTCTCCATACATCTCTAGCACAGAAGTCGCAATGTACACTATCTTGCTCTTCATTGAAAATGGGTGCTGTTACCACGTTATTCACCTTGAAAATTAAACAGAATTAATTCACAAGATGTCAAGAGTTTTTAAAAAACATATTATTTATTGTAAAACGAAAATTAAAATTATACCGCGAATGTTTCTTTTTAAAAATCGAAATTTATTTTCAAAGAGAAATAGCGCCATTTCTAACTTTGAGGATGAGGTATGGAAAGGTGAAACATGAAGAGTAATGGAGAACGGAAAAATAAAAAGTATTTTTAAAAAGAAACATTCGCGGTATAATTTTAATTTTCGTTTTACAATCATCAGCCGCGTTATATTGTATTTTAAAATATTATTTATTGTGAAAAAATAGTACAAATGTGATATTGTACTGATATAAGGCGCATAAATTATGAAAAGGCATCTCCTTACGTGCAACTGAAAGATGCTGATGGCTTATAGCGATTTAATAGTGCTAAATAGTGATTCTTCAGGATGCCTGAATGACCCGTTTTTGGTCGTTGAGGCACAGCTTGCACCACGCTGATGAAGGCCAAAAGACCGAAACAGTCCGGAGTTAGATTTTCTTGAATAATCAAGAATGGGTATTTGGCCAATTCTAGAATAATTAAAAATAAACGAGAATAGTTGATATTTATTCCGATATATGGCGCAAGCCACAGGCAACTTTCAGTTGCAGGATTAAGAGATGCCTGTTTTATAATATTATTATATGATAAGATATTATATATCTAGATTGAGATATTGAGATATGAAGTCTATACTTTAGTAAAAAATATTTTGAGAAATTCAATTTTGATATCTAAAAAAATGTATTCTTCTTCGCGTGGTTCATCAATTTTGAAGCAAATTTATCATTTAATACTTTTTTATCATCTTAACTTCAGTGATAAATTACATTATCATCAATGAACAAATGATTTTACTGTTAAAGTTGATATATAATTGAAATTAATCTTTTGACAGTAAATTATTTCTTTCTTATAATGTTAATTATTCAGTGTCACATAGGGAATTATTTAGAAATTTATTTTCACTCTTTTTGAAGGGCAGAAATCCTCGAAAGATCGGCATATTAAATTTTGCATAATCTCTTCGCCTTACTATTTTGTACTTTGAATAACTAATTGCTAAAAATCAAGAAATGGGTATTTAAGGCCAAATTTGCGTAAAGACGCTTAACACATGAAAAAAAACAATAGAAAAAAATAAAAGATAAATGGGTCAGGTGTTGATGTTAAAAATAAAGAAGGCATCTTCTGACCACGAGCACATGTGCTTTTTAGATGGCAGAGCGCCATCTAGTGGAGCAAAAATAAACTAAACGTTTATTTAGCTTGCTCCGAGATATTTAGCCAACCCAATTTCTTGATAAATCATGAAAAGCCATCCACTAACGCGTTGTTGTCTAGCGCTGAAGAAGAGAGGATATTCCTACAGGATTTTAAGTTGTATAATCCTTTTGAGCAATAGTTATTTAAAGTAAAAAATTGCGAAGCGAAGAGCTTCACATAAGAATATATTTGGTCGAGCTTTCCAGCACTTCTGCCGTTCAACAGGAGTGAAAATATATTTAAAATAATTCAATATGTGACACTGATTAATTAATATAAGAAATTATATTTTATTTATTTTTTTTTTTCATGTGTAAAGCGTCTTTACGCAAATTTGGCCTTAAATACCCATTTCTTGATTTTTCGGGAAGCCATTGGGACCAAAAATATTTTTGGTTGCAGTGGTTACAGCCTTCTCCACGCTGACGAACGCCAACAGCGTGAAACGCGTTCGTGGATGGCTTTTCTTGATATATTCAAGAAATTGGGTTGGCCAAATATCTCGGAGCAAGCTAAATAAACGTTTAGTTTATTTTTGCTCCACTAGATGGCGCTCTGCCATCTAAAAAGCACATTTGCTCGTGGTCAGGAGATGCCTTTTTTATTTTTAATATATATATATATATATATTATAAAAAAATAGATTCCTGTTGGTTTTTGATTATTAGAGTTATATAGAATTATTACTTGATGCTGATTTATGTATCCATGAGTATATTACGCTATTGTTCTGCAGTCGTGGCAATAATAATAATAGTCTTGATCAGAGATTGCTTTAATTGAACCAAAATAATATATAAAAACATAATTTTATAAAAGTACTGCCTGGCTTAAGGCGTAAGAATATAAAAATGAAAAACTTATTTACATAATGTACAAAAGGTTTGAGCCGGCCTTCGAGAAACAAGAACAATGAGTTTTTATAGGGGAAGCGTGGCCTCTGGCAGTCGATTTAGGAGAGTCATTTAATCTTTGAAATATATTTGAAAGAAAATAATATTTCAATATAACATATATATTTATATATAAAATATATTAAATATATTTTTTTCCTTCTTTAAAATAAGTTTCTACCATATATTTGAATATTTTAAAGAGAAGATCTAAATTCATCATAAGTAAATCTAACTTTCTATGTTTCTTTGCATTAACTTTGTATGTCTTGAAATTGAGAAATCTATATGAAATTATCAATTGAATGTAAGATTTTGGATCAGATTTATTGATTACATATAATTAAAAAAAGTTTATTTTCTATCTAAAATATATATATCGTTTATTAAACTTTGTATGTGTAACGGAAGTTTAAGAATTGTGGTCTATTAATTTACAATTGATTTTAAAATAAATGGAAGCCTTTACCTGCTGAACATTCTTTTTAATATTTATGGAGGTAATAAACAATGAGAAATATATTAAAAATAAAAATAGAAAGTTATAGCTTCACATGGATATTATTTTATAACGATTATTTAAGTAATGAATATCGTATCAAAAATAATACTAACGAAACTAATATTGAGAAAAGAAAAAAAGGGGCATCATCTTATCGTGCAACTGAAAGTTGCTGACGGCTTGCGCATCTTTTGGAATAAATACTAACTATTCGTGGATTTTTAATTATTCCAGAATTGACCAAATACCCATTCTTGATTAATCAAGGAAAGATAACCATGTAAGCGTTTTGGGCTGTTGGCCCTTATCAGCGTGGTGCAAGCTGTATCTCAACGACCAAAAACTGGTCATTCAGGCATCCTAAAAAATAATGAAACGGGTAGTTTAAGACCAGAATTACATGAGAACAATGTGAAATAGTAGCATAAAAGTATTGAGTAATAGTTATAAATAAATAGTTTTTATCATTGAAACTAATATTATTATAAACTTAAAAGTCTAGAAAATATTAATAGAAACAACTTAGAAAGCTTGTTGAATAATTATTTTTTAAAATATATTACTTTGAAAATATATATTTGAAATATATTGTTTTGTCTATGTCTCAAAATATGTCTCTATATAAATTATAAACATTATTAAAAGCTCATCCTGATATACAATAAACAAATGCCTACTTAATTTAATTATTTTGAAGATTTTTCATAGTTTTGGTTAAACCCACCACCTATTGTAATTATTTGAAGACAATAAAAAATTAATATTTATATTTTGAAACTGCGTTTTATATAATAAATAAATATTCAGTTTTGAGTTTTCACAATATTTGATATATAAAAATTGACATTTGAATATTATTTAGTTTTATTTATTCTATCAATAGATTTCTCAGTATAATATATATAATATGAAATTTATTTGTGCTTATTTTTATACATATATGTTATATTAATTTATTATTTTATTTAAAATTATATTTCATTGATTCAAATACTCTGCTAAAGCGACACCAGAGGTCACGCCTTCCCTATAAAAATTCGTTGTTGTTGTTTCCCCACATCATATTATTTATTGGGGCTCAAATATCATTAATTTTGGTTAGAAGCCCCGTAAATAAAGATATTTCCTTTCTCCACATCATTCCCCAGGCTGCCCATGAACTTGTAACTGTATTATAACTCTAATGTACCCTTCCAATTTATACTTTCATAACCTTTCTTTAACTATCTGCCCACTCTAGTATCTATAACCTGTACATATCCGAGACTCACCTCTTGACTTGCCTCCTTACCAGACCCACCACTGAACCTTCTTAAGATGAGCCCGGAAAAGTCCCCAGATGGACTTGAGCGGGCGATGTAAGTGTAACCCGTCCACATTTGGGGCGGATATTGTTTAGGGCCTCCAATCCCGGGATCCCGTTTCCCGGGATCCCGGAGCCAAATAATGATCCCGAAATCCCGGGATTCTGCTCGAAAAAATCCCTGGATTACTGGTTTGTGCATGAAAACCAGCGCAAAAATATATTTTTCTTATCTAGGTTTTCGGTAATCAAACAGATGATGAGATAGCACACTTTTGACGTTTTGTTTATACAGCTGCATTTCGGGTCTTTTTTTTCTGAGGGATCTGAAATTATTTTCATGCACTAATAACGAAAGGTTATTCTGCAAGATATTTCCAAAATGGCAGCCACTAGAATGAGAGTATGCAGCAGTATACATGGAGGGGGCACCAGTTTTTGTTGACATGCAAATAAAGGCTTCTTAAATAGTATTGGTCCACTACAACAGCTCTGCTACGCGCATGGTCTCCATCTGGCTGTGATGGATGTAATTTATGCTAAGAAAGAAGAGAGGGTTGTTCCTGAATTCGTTTCCGCAACAGTAAATGAAAGCAGAATCTGACCTTTCCGAGGATGACAATGAGGACACTTCTCCATTTAACGTTAGCCTAGAGGTAGGACATCCCTCATTCCCTGAAGCAATTTATCCACAATCTCTAGTATTTTCAAAGAAAAATATAAATGAAGTGACGAAAAAAGCTCGTGTTGTTGTGAAATTGTTCAAACGATCGCCGCTGAAGAACGAGATCTTACTGAACTACATGCGGCAAGATAATCGCATTTCCACCAGTATGTGTCTCATTCTCGACTGCAGAACGCGCTGGGATAGTGTATTGAACATGTTGGAGAGACTTCTCAGTGTGAAGTCAGCGATTCAGAAGGCGCTAATATATGTGAATGCAAATGTCCGTCTAACTGATGAAGATTTTGATATCATGACGCAAGTAATTTCCGCACTGAAACCATTTCGGGCAGCTGTGGCGGCTATCTGTAGACGCGACGCTACGCTTTTGACTGCAGAAGCAACGGTAAAGTTTCTTCTAGAGGAGCTGCAAGCACAATCTAATTCTCTCAGCAAAGATCTGCAAAAATATTTTCAAAAGAGAATTTTAAAAGAGCGATGCAATAAAACACCTTTAGTCCTCCAATATCTGCACAATCCGCAAGAACAGTTAGAAAAAAAGAAGATGGTCAAAGACTTGAGCGTGAAATTGCTTTTGCGTCTTAAACTGTTACAGGAACAAATGGCCGAAGTAAGAATTCAGGCTGATAATTCGTAACTTCCTCGGAGTTTACAAGAACGCCATGAGCCATCACAATCGAATGATCATCTTACAATTGAGCGCCGATTGCAAGAAGTTATTGAGGCTGCCTCTTCAACTTTAATTGCAATACCTACACCAGACTCCGCATCCTACTCAACTATGATTAACCACGAACTTAATATTGCTGCTCAGTCAGGGAAACGAGGACCCCATTTAGAGAGAATGTATCAATACTTGCTGACAATTCCTCCAAGGTCTGTGGAATCGGAAAGAGTCTTCTCCTCCTCTGGATACCTATGCAATAAGATACGTTCTAGTTTGCATGATGACACTCTTGACAAATTATTTATCCTACGCTCAAATCTTTCTTTAAATTGAATTTTTATCCTTGAAATAAAGTAATTCATGGTTTTTAAAACGATGCTGTCTTCTTTCTAAACATTAATACATAGTTGGGCAAAATGCAATAATGATTACATTTTCTATATTTACAATTGTAAATAATCATGATTATATTTGCTATAATTACAATTACAATTAATTTTAATCATAATTGCTATCATTATATATAGAATTACGAGTAATTATGTTAACATTATAATGCAATTACATTTTTTTCAAAGTAATGCATTGCAAAGTAATTGTAATTACAAGGTAATGTATTACTTTGAATGGAATACTGCCCAACACTGCATTAGGAGATGTGGTCTAAGAGTTCCAAGAACAGTAATATTTTTCCAGATGTGTGTACAGTAATTGACAGATAATTTCAAACTGTAACCCAAAAGCAATGATTTAGTTAATAAGCAGGCGCAAATTATATGGCTTTCAGGGTGTTTTCATCGAAGTAAGTGCCACGTCATTGACACTATATAAAAGAAAAAAATAAAAATATAACGAACTAAACGATATACCTCTTGGCGTACCGGGATTGGAGGCCCTAATGTTGTTGCTGTTGTTTCCTGATGGCAGGCTCTAAAACTTTTGTGCATTATGTAAATAAGTTTATTTTTTATTCTCGCGTTTAGGCCAGGCAGTACTTATATCAAATTATGTTTTTTTTATATATCTTTAAGCTAAAAAAGCAATTACTGATCAAAATAATTTTTTTATTTTTATTTTCAAGATTTAACCACGACTGCATTACCATTGCATAATCCTCAAGATAATCAAAAATGAACAGAAAATCTCGTTTTTTTTATATAACATATATATATGTTATAAATATTTTGTTTTGTTGTTGAAAAGATAGAGAATTGAAGAAGCAGTTGTATAAAATTCTGGTAATCGTTTCACAAAACACTGATGCGAATTTGGCTTGAAAAATGTGTTGACAGCACACACAATTTCATCATGAAAATAGATCCCAACACATCACATCCTAGAAGTATTTCATTTTCCATGTCATTCACTCCAATATCAGGAACCCAGGTTTTGCGGGCTTTGAGTTCTTTCAACCATGGCCCGCGGCTCAATCTTAGTATGTTACCATATATTTTTTGTTGGTCAAGAAGCTTTGCGACCATCTTAAAATTCTCCGATACATGACCCAAATTCACTCTGTATTCTTGGTGGACACTTTCACTAGTATAACCTCCAAACACCACATGTTCAAGTGATTCCTGGCCAATGGGAGATAGTCCGAGTTCCTGGGCAGATTTAGACAAAATATAGGATCGTTGAGAACCTGTGTCAAGGAGGGCACGCACTACTTTCGCCGAAGTCGCACCTTCGACCTTAATCTTCAGAGTCTGTAGCAGAATCAGAGAAGAAGCGCTAAGACCGGAGAATGAAACTCCGTTTTCTACTGTAGGAGAAGCGTCACAGTCTTCCAACTGTTCCTTGTTTTCATCCGGTGACTCTCGTCAAGGAGTATTAAGAGGGCATAAAATATCAAGGTGCTTCTTCTTACATCGAATACATTCAGTTATGCGCCTTCTACAATTAGAAGAGATATGACCTGGTTGGAGGCAGGAGAAACAACATTTAGCGTTTTTAATACGCTCTCTTCCTTCTTTAATGCTCATTCTGCGCGCAGAAAGATATTCTGTGTTTATATGATCTTTATTACAAAAGATGCAATTCTGGGCACGTCCATCAAAAAGTCCAGAGGCCATAGGTATCTTAGCAGGATGTGATTGTCTGCCCACATGTGATTGTCTATCCTGTCTCAGAGATTCAATTCCACACTTGGGTCCAGCTAAGGCTCTGTCTTGTTCTGCTGCAGCTTCATTTTGAAGAAACTCCATAATTAGGTCAACTCTAGTTTGAGACGAATCATTAGCATCAATCGTGACATCATGGAGGGGGCTTGTTTGCCAAGCCTTCATGAGTTCCTCTGAGAGACATGCCTCAACCTTTGGGAATATAAATACAGACATCTGTCCGACTCAATCTATCATATTTGAATCATAAAATGAAGTCACCTTCAACTTTTTTTGGTGGAGCAGTCAATTATTAGGCAGATAAGATCTCTGACATGTATTTGTTGCAATAATTCAGGCCTTCCAAATCGTTCTGTCAGAGTTTCTATCACTTTGGGGTAATTATCGGCAGTCAGAGGATAACGATCAACCAGTTTACTAGCTCTGGTTCCCGGCGACATGGATTACACAATATATTGAAGCTTGTCGCTGTCTTCTAAAGAGGGATCGACATGTATATTGTTGAACTGTGCCCTCCACCCCAACCAATCCTTTATTTCTCCTGTAAACTTATTTAATTCTATCTTTGGTAGTTTTACAGTTCTATGGTGTGATCTAGAAGCGATGCTCACTTCACTGGTCGTGAGACTGGATGCAGTGATCCTAGGTTCAACAAGAACGAGACATTTGTTATATATCCTCTTATATCTCTGGGTATATTGCAAGGCTTCCTCATCGTCTTGCTCTAGTTCCTCTTCGCTAACGTCTGAAGTTAGCATGAAGTCTCTTATCTTGCCTTGGATCACAAGAAGCTCACCGTGAGTTTCTTCAATGACCTCTCTATTATTTTCAATGTCCTCTACAGGTATTGGTGGAGTACTTGACAGAAACTCTTCTGTCGTCTTCAAGATGCGAGTTAGTCGCTTTCTAGGTAAATTTCTATGCCTTTTTAAATTTTCCATTTCTCAAAATAAACTAAAAACAAAAGGTAAAACAAAAAGGTACTTATATTGAGTCTTGACTTGTACTCCTCCGTTCAATCCACTTGATCTTGCCTTGTCAGAAGCCCACCCGCGGGGACGCTACTTTGTGTAGAAAATTCTGGTATTCGTTTCACAAAACACTGATGCGAAATTCGGTAGGAGAATTCGCAGTGATGATTCTTTTGTTGGCTTTTTCAAGGATTTAAATCAGATCACTGAATAGCCGAAAGGGGAGGGTAAAAAAAAGTCGCCTTCAAACTAACTTTATTTAAAAAATGTTAAGAGGACAGAAGAGAGCACGACCTGGTCTACTGACCAGTTTGATGTTTTCCCCCAGTGTTTTGTGAAACGATTACCAGAATTTTCTACAGCAGTCGTGAAAAAGGAAATATATTTATTTACCCATCAAGTAATTTTTATTTTGAACCACTTGAAGCAAATTACACATAAAATCATTTTTCACAGTAATATAGAATTTACAGGTAAAGACTCTTCTAGTAAGGTATATCAATTAAGAAGGTTCAGAAGATGAGTTTCTTTTATTGTAAAAACGCTACAAGCTTTCGGGTAAAAACCCTTCGACAGGCAAAAATATAACTATACTAATTTATTAGAATTTATTAAATGAATCCTATATTCGTGAATTAAATAAAAAATAGGTAGGTTAACTATACATATTTACAACAATTAACAAAAAGTATTCTAAATATATAGTCAAAAATAAAATAATTGTCAATGATGAAATAAAATACATGTGTTTTGAAAAAAAAAATATTTTAGACTATTTAATATAGATATATACAGTTACGAGCGTCTTTCCTAATCCGTCATCCTTCTCTGTCACGGTTTGCTTTTTTTCTGAAATGGCGCCCTCCTATTGGTCGGCTACGAACACGCCACCACTATCACATCTCAACCACGCCACAACTCACTGTCAACATCCGGACCAACGCCCCTTCTTTGTCCCTCTCTGGATCCCCTGGGGGTCCAGTGGCAAGCTGGTGTCACTTTGAGACGACTAAAAAAGACGTCATACTTTATTACTTACATATCACATTGTCTAAATTACGATAGATATAATAAAATTAATTGGGGAAAATCTATAAAATATCCAATTCTAAATTATATATTTCTAACACCTACCGTCGTTAAGGGAAGCCAGAACAGCTGCTGAGACAGTTTTGGTGTTTCTTTAGCACTCCAAGAGAGCAACATCTGACGACGTCAATCTATCTGCGGATTTGTTACGCCGTGTCTATGCAATAAGTGACGGAGAGAAAAGACAAGTAGTGATCACAGACTTCTTCAAGAAAATATAATTACTTTTTCATGAATAAATTATAATGCTTAACATATTAAATAATTAATGCCGGTTTTGCATTCTATATATTGTGACTTAGAGTATAAATTGTTATTAGTAATTGTTATAAATAATTTATTGTATCTTTAAATTTCACATTTTAAAAGTGTTGATATAACTCCACCCTCGCCTTACGCCGCTTTTTGCCAAATCCGGATGGTGGGTTATAACGAGAGTAGACTATAAATATTCAAGAAAAATTAATTTCTAAAATACACTTCATATTATTTTCTTATATTAGAGATATTTTAAAAATATGCACTAAATTCACATGGGATAAAGAAATATTTGACTACCAACATTGAGCTTGGATGATTTAGAATTTCTATGTATGATTTATTTTTCATTATTGCCCGTTAATTTATATTTAATCTTTAAAAGTACTACTATAGAGAGAGATAATACAACGTTTACCTTCAACATGGATTACAACTAGCGTTTGTATGTAAGCTTGGTAATTTGAAACAATCGTTATAATCTCGCCAATAATCTAATACTGTTACATTTAGTTCTTTGGTAGCAAAATGTTGTACTGTGTTAATAAAATAGCCTGACAAATATATGGCCAAAAACAACGAGTTTTTAAGTGAAAGTATATGGAATATTTTATCTTTTCAAATTATGTAAAATCTTTAGATAGTGAATAAAATGTTCAGCTTTAATATTAATAATCCTAATATTTTGAAAATAATTTTCTGTAGAACATCAACTGTATAGTTTCTATGCTACTATGAAATTTACAGCTTGAGATTTATTCTTAAAGAGCAGGAATATTCATAAATTTTTAAAAGGTACTCTGATTTCTTATATAGTACACATCTATTCAGAAAGAAATTTGACCTCCAATTTTAAATTTTACGGATATATATATTTATCTTCGCGAGGTAAAATTTAATTTTATTTTTCATATTTCCAAGTAGTATAGTAATAAGCCTTAGTACATAGCAATGCGAGCTTTTAAATTGAAAATGCGAACTCTATATCTACACATACATATGTAGGGATGGATTAGCTATATACTCACGAGATGAATTTAGACTTCTGTATTTGGAATCTTTCGGAGAGTTGTAATTTCACAAGAAATTTCGAGAATAGGAATACTTTATAAATGCGTTGCGTTTATTTTTATGCGGAGTTTCGACAGCCACCAGAGAGATGTCAACTTCAGACATTCAATAAATAATTTATATATTTTTTGAGCATTTTTCTTGATCGAGCTTCCATTTAGATTTTGTTTTTCTACATTTGGTCATGTGCCTTTCGTCAGAATTTAAAATAATATTGTCCTGTCATATGAGCAACATTTTTCCGCTATAATTATCCATTCTATTCATTTGTGTTCAATTTAGTATCATGAAATAGAAATAGTAATGATGAATGTGTTTGTTCATCTCAAATGTTGATTCTCCATCCCGCCTTTTGATATATAAGTTTTTTTTTCGAAGAGGAATTTGGAGAATTCTCTTTCGCCGCGATAGTTACTCTTGTAACCTTGTCCTTTTTTATTTCCATTATGTTTTACTTATTTCTGCGGATTTTTTTAACTATATATTTTGTGAAAATATCCCGAAATGAAACTGATGAGGTTAGTTATCATTAGCATATTGATTCCGATCCAATGATCTGCGTTGTCGTTGGAAATAGAATCATTAATGAAGTTTTGGATTCCGAAAACATAGATGAAAATTCATTTTTATATGAACATTTTTTATGGGTTGATAATTAACAAATTTTCGATTATATAATCAATATCCATTGGTTTCAGAAACCTTTAGACAATTATAAATTTGAAGAATGCATTTCAAATTTCCAACTTTTTTGAATATTGATTAGCACAAATAAACTATTTTTTAAGATTTTCTCAAGTGATGCATAGATGAAATATAAAATTTTCGAATCAAAGTATTATTATCTTTTATTTTTTTCCCGAATATCATCATGCCAAAAATCTTGATAGCATATATTCGAATTAAAATTTTAAAATTTTCCTTCTACATTGTTGAAAAGGATGGTAACCAAATATATATGAATCATTAAGTAAAATAATAAATTATAGTAAAATAAAACCAACCATAGGTTTAAGAGAATTTGTCACTAATTATTTCTAATTCAAAAATAAGTTTTAAAAAAAGAACTTGAAAGTATAACTTACCTTATAGCGCGATATATAAAATATGTTATTATAATCAAATGAGCACAAAAATTGAACACAAAACAAATTGAACTTATACGACATAATAAAAATATCAATACGAGCAGAAATAAATATTTGTATTACGCTTTGAGCATATTTTTTTCTGAAGGAAATATTACCTCATTGACTTACGTTTCTGGCATAAGTTTAAAAGTCGATATATTTTCCACAGGTGCAGATATACGGTGCAATAAAGCAAACGAAAACTCTATATTTACCCACGATACTTAGCATGACTTCTACACTGTATACACTTAGAATAAATAAAAAGGTACAAAATCCCAAATTTTAAAATTTTATTCAATTGGTATCATTGAAGTATTTAGAACGTAAAAAGGGTTCAATTATCTTTTGAAGATCAGTATAGGAGAATAGGTTTTTGAAAAATTTAAATGCCTATACAGTAGAACCTCCATAAGAAGACATTCATGCTAGAGGACACCTCTCTACAAAGGACTGTTTTCATTTACAAAATGACCATTTTTACTATTTAGCAACTCTCCGGTAAGAGGACGCCTCTATCTAAAGGACACTTTGGCTCTGAAAATAGGTGTCCTTTACAGGGAGTTTCTACTATATATTAAGAGAACCATATTTTTGGCATAGTCCGTGAATTAATTTGAGGATATATGCACTATGTATTTGTAGGATATAATAGAAAGAAAACAAGAGATCTGAATTTATGTGATTCAATATATCACATATTACATAAAATAGATCTATCAGAAAAATCAAATTGTTCCTGAGGAGAAACTGAACAAACTGCTCTTCACCTAACTTATTACTGTACGAACTTTACAGAGTTAAACATCAATTGTTCTCTAATCTAAATGATTTAACTCTCTTATATCAGCCACTTTATATAAATTTTAATAACTGTCGATTAATACATGTAAATTCGTAAATATTTAATTATAAGTTTTAATTTGTTTGTGTTATGTTTGTTACCTCAGAGAGAGGCGTAATTGCAATATCGCGTTTGGTTGATTAATAACAAAATGAAAAAAAAAAAAAACATACATATCTCCATCGCCAGGCCCTGATGGACGCCTCTAACTATGACCCATGAATAGACGATTCATCACGTGATTGGGTGTTGTCGTGTCCAATGAAGAGCCTCAGATGTCCCCATGCATCTCTATCACAGCAGTCGCAATGTCTTCTATCTTCGGTGTGTAAAACTGCTGCTCTGGGTCCATGTCAAATTTCTGTTGTTGTCGTGTCCAATGAAGAGCATCAGATGTCCCCATGCATCTCTAACACAGCAGTCGCAATGTCCACATCTTGGGTGAACCTGATTGGTCATAAAGGCATTTAAATCCAGATTTTCAATATTATAGTCGCATAACACACACACACACACATATATATATATATATATATGTCATAAAAAAAGATGTATTTTAAGTACGTTACCAATTCATTCATGCAGTCGTGGATTGAAGTGAAATGATAACTTTTATATCCAAAATTGTATTTATTTTAATGATTATATTTTAAGAACAAAACAGTTTGCATACATACAATTTAATAATAATATATCTAAGTATAAACAAAAAACATCTTGGGTTGTACTCCTTTTGTTAAGGATTTTAAAAAATTAACTCTGTGTTAATTCTATGATTATTTAAATTATAATTATATTAATGAATAATAAAAATCATATTTTTATTATGTCATTTCTTCCCTCCAAGGATAAAAATTAGGGAGTAATTTTCAAAGTAAAAAAAAAGTATCATTATTATTTACATAGATTATCAATTAAGATGGAGGATACCAATTGAAACTATATCAATGATGCTCTTTATTTCTTCTACATATTCCTATTGGTACCTTTTTTCTTGACAGTAGCTGAAAATTATCCAATCTTATTTGAATTTATAGGTGTCTCCTTCCTATAATTCATAAGGGGATTTACCTCATGAATTGAGTAGGCCTTCTCAGGCTCTCAAGATTCAAAAGGTATTTTGCCACATGCCAAAAAATATATTTTTGAAAATCACAAATTTATTTCTCATAATGACGAGTGGTATCCAACATCTTGTTTCACATTTATTTGGTTTGATCAGAATAAAAACATAAAATAATGGGTTATTTACTTCCACATAATGAAAAATATTTACACTTGAAGTTTTATTATTTACATTAAAAAAAAAAGAATGTTCGAATATGAAATGTTCCATATAAAATTTGTGAGGGAAAAATATATAGAATCATATGAGTGAATTTCTCAACAAATAAAATCAAAATGTAAAATATTTACAACAATTGAAAAGAAAAGTGTCAAGTTATTATTATGTGTGCACAAAAATTATATTCTCAAGGCTTAATTTTTAGGCGTAGTTATTTTTGGTATTGTCTTATTTATATTAAGATTTCCCTACCATTATTTAGTAAGAAGAGGGATTCTACTTTTCACTAACTTAGGTGCCACTTGTTGGTTTGTTTTTTTCTCTAAAGTGGGTATTTTACTTTTTGTCAGTTTTAACTCAAATCCTTCTTTTGGGTAGTATGGCCTCAATTTGGATGAATGAATTACCATGGTAGTTTTTCCTAAATTAGATTGGGGTTTATCAATTTCATAATTGACTGGGGATATCTGTTTTAAGATTGTAAATGGCCCAGACATTGGAGGCATTAATTTTCGGTTATCTGGATGGTAAAAGGTTTGTAACCAAACTTTATCGCCTACTTTAAAGGTGGAAGGTTGATAATGTTGATCATATCTAATTTTATTTATCTGATGAAATTTTAATGTATTATTATAGGCATTTGTTCTGGCAGTGTCTATAGGGGGGTAAAATTCTGATTCTTTTAAGGGGGGATCATAAGGGAGCGTACCATACAAAAGGTAAGTAGGAGTATAGCCTGTTATGGAATGGGGAGTATTATTATATTCATTTAGTACTGAATCTAACAATTTCGTCCATGGTATTGATTTTCCTTTCAAGTTATTGAATTTACATCTTAACCTGGTTATTATGGTTTGGTTAAGTCGTTCATTTAACCCATTACACTGAGGTCTTGATGATGAAGTCAATAATTGTTTAATGTTATTGTTAATCAAATATTTTCTAAATCTTGGTGAAGTAAATGATGGTGCCCTGTCACTTAAAAATTGTTTTGGTTTTTGTATTTGAAAAATTTTGTTTAGGCAATTTATATATGAGTCAGTAGTTTGACTTTTTGAGGGGAAAGCCCAAATGTATCTAGTAGCATGATCTACGATGATGTGAAGGAATTTCTTTGTGGAATTATAGTAATTTAGTCCACCTACTGTGTCTATAGACACAAGATCAAAAGGATCCTTAGCTGGGGGGAGACTCTCCAACAGACCAAATTTCTTCTGGTGAGATATTTTATTGAGTTGACACACCTCACAGTGTTTTACATAATTAGAAATATCTTGAATTAGGTAGGGCCAATAATAGATAGGGGAAATTAGATTTAACATTTTAGATACTCCTATATGGCCGTTATCTTGATGAGCTCTTATTAATACTTTTTCTCTTAATGATGGTGGAACAACACTTTTGATTAATCCTTTTTTCTTTATTGTTAAAAGTCCATTAAATCCTTAATTGAAGGCACAACCCTTGGGTTGTTCTGCAATTCCCACTGTTTTCTTGTGGTTTTATCAAGCTTATCTTGTATGATCTCGACGAAAAACACATCAGATAAACTATCGATTTGGTAACCTAATACCTTCACTGTTCTTACTATCTCGTTGCAACTATCTAGAAGTTTAAACATTGACTTATGGTTGTCATCGGCTAACTTTGGTAATCTTAATGCATTATCTTTTTGGGTGAAAATCAGATCCTTTGGATTATCATATCTTGTTAATAAGGTTTGCCAAACCTCAACATAATTATCGGCTGTAATTGGAAATGCGTTGACCAGTCTTAGGGCTTCGCCTCTCAGTTGGCCTTTCAAATATTGTAACTTTTCAATTTCCGGTATTTGTGAGTTAGAACCAATTGCAGAATAAAATAAATCCTTAAATGAAAGCCATGATTCTAATCTACCATCGAAAGTTGGCAATTCAAGTTTAGGCATTTTAACATGTAAATTTACTTTTTTTTCAGATGTTTCTTGCCCATTATGCCTTAAATCCAATTCACACTTTAATCTTATACACTTATCTATGCAATTTTCCACTTCGTCATTCAAATCCTCATCCTCAAGTTTCTGCAAGAAAATATCACTCATTTTCATCAAATCATTATTTGCATACTCTAGTTTGCATTTCGTTGCATTTACATCTACCATAGACACAATGGATTCGATATTTTCTTCAATGCCTTTTATACTTTTTTTTATCCATTTTAATTTCGTAATTAAAGTTTAGACTTCCATAATTGCTATTCTTTTCCCAAATATCTTAGTTGCAATATATGGCTTTGAAATCTATTGGAATTCTTCTCGTACAGGGTTAAAATACATCCTGTCGACTATTAAAAAAAGATGTCATAAAAAAAGATGTATTTTAGGTACGTTACCAATTCATTCATGCAGTCGTGGATTGAAGTGAAATGATAACTTTTATATCCAAAATTGTATTTATTTTAATGATTATATTTTAAGAACAAAACAGTTTGCATACATACAATTTAATAATAATATATCTAAGTATAAACAAAAAACATCTTGGGTTGTACTCCTTTTGTTAAGGATTTTAAAAAATTAACTCTGTGTTAATTCTATGATTATTTAAATTATAATTATATTAATGAATAATAAAAATCATATTTTTATTATGTCATATATATATATTATATTATAAAAAAAGAGATGATTTTCTGTTTGAATTTAGATCATGTTGAGTATTATGGTAATGGTGGTGCAGTCGTGGTTGAATAATCTTGAAATAATAAAAAAAATATTGGTTTT
Source organism: Cordylochernes scorpioides (assembly GCA_030710605.1). Lineage (NCBI taxonomy): Eukaryota > Metazoa > Arthropoda > Arachnida > Pseudoscorpiones > Chernetidae > Cordylochernes > Cordylochernes scorpioides. The sequence goes on along the minus strand of CP092883.1, from coordinate 21,933,524 downwards.
GATCAGTAATTGTTTTTATTGTGCTAAATGAATATATAAAAACATAATTTGGTAAAAAGTACTGCCTGGCTTAAGGCGTAAGAATAATTAAAACAAAATATTATTTACATAATTACAAACATGTTTGAGCCGACCAACGGGGAAGAACAACAATGAGATTTATATGGGAAGCATGACCTCTGGCGGCCGATTTAACAGAATATTTGTATCCATGAAATATATAATTTTAAATAAAATATTTTAATATAACATTTTATATAATATCTTAATATAACATTTTTAAATAAAATATTTCAATATAACATTTCCCCCCTGTGAAGAAAATAACATGGGTTCATTCAGAGAAAAGTGATAAAAAAATATTGTTAAAAAAAAGATAAAATGATTAAAAGAAAATAACATCATATAAAGTATGGATGATGATAAAATGTTTGGGAGAAAGTGAAAAATAAAAATGTAATATTCCATAATCATATTGGTTTGTTGTTAACCAATAGAGACAGGAAATTACAAAAATGATAATGTGAATAATTATAACAAAGATGTGGTGAAGAGTGAAAATGTGGTTGATTGAAAATTGTGGTAAAGAGTGAAAATGTGGTTGATTGAAAATTGTGGTAAAGAGTGAAAATTGTGGTAAAGAATGAAAATGTGGTTGATTGAAAATGCAAAATAAAAGTGTTCCATAATCGTATTGGCTTACTGTGAACCAATAGAATGGAAAAGAAGAGATAAAAATGATACACATAATATTAGAAATGTGGAAGAAAAATAAAATGAATGCATATTAAAAAAGTGGGAAATAAAAGGATGATATCCCTTGATCATATTGACTTGTTGTGAGTCAATAGATTGGGAAAAACATGATAAAATGATACAAATATTATTAATGAGGACGAAAATAAAATGAATGATATTTACAAAAGTATAAAATGAAAATATGAAGAACATTGAAAACAATATGAAAAATAATTGGCAAAAGATATATGGCAATGCTCAAACATTTGATGATAAAAGACATTTATGATAAAAAAAAACAATAAGTTGAAGGCAAAGTTTAATTATGTACAAAGGAAAATGTGCAAATAAGGAATAAACATGTAAAGAAAAAAAGGTAATGGTAAGAATAAAGAATGGTCATTCGAAGAAAAAAGAATCAAGGTGGATAAAAAAATAAGAGCTAAAATTTACATATGTTGGTAGCGCTAAATTTACATATTAGTTTGGTACGCTTTGAGATATTAACACAGGGAAATAAGCAATGGGGTAAAAATGAAAAATTTTGAAAATAATAACATATTAAGAAATGAAATTAAATAAGAAACTATCGATATATTAAAAGTTGGGGAATTTAAACAAAAGATGGAAAATATGATTAACAAAGATTAATTTTTATTAAAGATTGAATATGTGAGAAATATATATTGATTTGTTGTTGTTTTCCTGGCCGACTGTTTTACATATAGAATTATAAAAAATGATATCTGTAAATGGTTTAACTTAAATGCAAATATTTAAAAGTGAAATATAGAATGAGGTATATTTAATAACTAATTATACAAAGAAAATGTGGCATTATTTAAATGGCAAAAATATGCCAAAAATGTTATATTGAAATATTTTATTTAAAAATGTTATATTAAGATATTATATAAAATGTTATATTAAAATATTTTATTTAAAATTATATATTTCATGGATACAAATATTCTGTTAAATCGGCCGCCAGAGGTCATGCTTCCCATATAAATCTCATTGTTGTTCTTCCCCGTTGGTCGGCTCAAACATGTTTGTAATTATGTAAATAATATTTTGTTTTAATTATTCTTACGCCTTAAGCCAGGCAGTACTTTTTACCAAATTATGTTTTTATATATTCATTTAGCACAATAAAAACAATTACTGATCAAAACCAATATTTTTTTTATTATTTCAAGATTATTCAACCACGACTGCACCACCATTACCATAATACTCAACATGATCTAAATTCAAACAGAAAATCATCTCTTTTTTTATAATATAATATTAGTCGACAGGATATTTACCTGTTTTTTAAAATGACAAAAGCAAATTTTTCAAATTCAAATATGCAAATCACTACAATCAAAAATAGCCTTCTCCAGCGAAAAATAGTCACCTACAAGCAACCAAAAATAACCTATCTCAATCAATCATAGTCTATACAATCAAAAATATTTCAATATAACATATATATATATATATATGTTATGAATATTTTGGTTGTTGTGGTTAGATAAGGCTTGATAAGACAAAGGATCGATAAGATAAAGGGTTGAGGTGCAGTCGTGATAAAAAAAAAGATAATTATTTACCGTCAAGTAGCTTTTATTTCCAATTACTTGAGGAAATATTACATATTAGTTAGTTTTCACATCATATAGAATTTATAAGTTAATCCTATATTAGTGATTTAAAAGGATTGATTGGTTAACTACGCATATTCACAACAAAATTATACAACGAAACTGAAAGTCTTTCTAAAACGATGATAACAAAAATAAAATTATCAATGAATAAAATAAAGTATATATTTTTTAAAATATAGAAATATTTGAGGTTTTTAGATTATATAATATATATATATAAAATAGGCCTTATTGTCAATATTCAAAATATTCACAACATTATTTTACAAAATTTATTTACTCCATAATATAAATGTATATTTTATTAAAAAGGTATATATTGGATCAAAATATCATTTATTTTACCAATATTTTAGTTGGATGAACGCCAACCTTTATCAAGGTGTTATAACATTTTAAAGTTAAAATGTTATAACACCTTGATAAAGGTTGGCGTTCAGCCAACAGAAATATTGGTAAAATAAATGATATTTTGATCCAATTAATGCCTTTTTAATTAAATATTTAATTATGGATTGGTCTATTTTCAAAATAAATGTATATATGTGATACCCGAGGGCCAAACCTGTAGTAACCGAGAGGGACAGTCAGGGCGTGGAGAGTTTTCCAGTACTTCTCTGCACCTTGGAGGACCTTTAACAAGTCTCACAGAGTACAGGCAGTCGTGGTCGAGGCAGAGTGGATATCTTGGGAATGTCAACACACAAAATACGAAGAGACAAAGTTGTAGTAGGAAAGTTCCGTGAACAGATAAGAGTCGAGCTTAGAGCAAGATGGATATAGAAGAGTTCTTACTGTTCTACATGGTCGATGAGGTGGACCTGGGTACAACCGACGAGGGCTCACGCTGATGGTTAAGTGACTCATTTTTCGGCTAGGGCAGAGGCTTTTTATATCTTTGCCGAGGGGAGAGACATGCGGGATTTGGACTCTGAACGGGTGCAAAGGGCGTGGGGCGTCTGCGGTATTCTACACCCTTTGGACCTGATGGCAACGGTCTGCCAAATTCCACTTTAGGGTTGATTTCTATCTCGATCTCTTGCTTAGCTCAGCTCTTAATTTATTAAATATTTTTATTTATTCATCCTCAGTTTGTACAAAGTACATAACATATGGTGATGCAATGACAAATGTCAATCATGCGTATAATTATTTATAGATGTGTTTCTATATACAACTTGACAATCTTGTTATAAGTATTAAACAATATAGGGTTGTTGGTTTAAATTACAATAGATGGGCCCCGGGGGTGAAAAGGTTTATCCAGGTTTAAACGGGTAAAGCTTCTCAAACATAGGTAAGTAATTAAAATTTCTTTTAATTAATTCAAACTGTGAGGGTTAAAAATGGCTATAACAAGATGATTTGTTTGGATATATCGGAAAATTATAAAAAAATAAAACTTATGTTTAATTTAAAAGTTATGATATTCATTATAAAAGAGAAATTTAGATAAAACCTTTGTTTGATAAAAAAATAATGATGATAAAAATAAAATGATGTTCTAAGAGAGTGTTGGCGGGCGTTGGAAAGGGTTAGGAGTTAAAGAATATGCAATTGTAAGTATTACACAGGCAATCAAATACTTAGATCCAGGTGCAAAGCGAGGATATAGACTCGAGCGTCTTCCTAAGCAATGTTTCACTTGTGATCCTGTATAAGGTTACAGTGCCTTGTCACAATTGTAGGGTTATTGGGTTGAAAAGTTGTTGAAGAAAAAGTTGTTCATTAATATGATTGAAAGGGGTGAAATGAAGCCATGCGATAAGTAGAATTGTTGTATCGACAGTACTTGATCTGTCCTGACTTAAAATCAAAGGTTGATTGTGGTCCGCGAGAGCTAAAAAAATTGAGAGTTGTGAACGCTTTGTGCATGCGTTGGTGATGTTCCCTGCGGATGATTGAAATAAACTTTTGAAACGTGTTCAAGCCAGAAGTTGGGATTTTTAAATCTGGGGAACTCTGTTCAAAGAGTTTGTTGGAATTATGAAATTAAAAAAAATTGTCAAGCAGTACTGTCGTTTTTCTATGTTGATGTGTAGCAATGGCTGAAATAGATAGTAGTGAAAAGTACACTGAAGTGGTTAGAGAAATAGATTGTTGTGGATGCCCGATAGTTAAAGATAAACATGGTCATATAATATAAAGGTATAAAAACAAATATAAAATGAATAAAAATATAGAAATATCATTGTGGTTGAATAAATTTTAAGTGGACAAAATTAAACATGTATTAAATAAAAGTAATAATAATGAAGAATTAAAATTATTTTTGACAACAAATAAATGTTTTGTAATACTAAAATAATATTATGAAAAATAAAAGTAAAATGAATTTTTTACAAATAATGTTGGATTAAAAATTTGTATTATATAATTGAAAGGTAAAAAATAAAAATTGAAATATTTTATACAAAAAAATAGAATATAGTTAAAGATTATTATAATGAGTAGAAGAAGGTTTGTTGTTTCTTCTAAAAAGAAGTTACAAATATTTATTTATCTTTTTATGCTTATTTTGGTTACGAGAGCGTGCTATCTCTCGAGCTATAGTTATTTTGGGGTATGGATAAAGATGATCTCTTAGATCTGGGGGGATAACATTGAACATTAAGTAGATGGGGGGAAAACCTGTGCAGAATGGGGTGTGTTATTATACGTCTGAGCGACGCGCTTAACTAGTTGAGTCCAGGAAGCTTTCGGATTTTGGTAAACATCGGTGTTTTTATGACTCTCTGTCTGGGAATTTGTGAAATTCTCGAGAAAATATAAATGGTTGATGCGAAACACGTGTTACATATGACGATTGTGAGCGGGGTGCGATGGGGCAGTGATTTGTATTGTTTTTGAAGGGGGAGATATGGGGCTTGTCTGTGGCGCACGCGCGTTAAATATTTTCTCTTCTAGTCTGGATCTGGTGGGTTCAAAGATATCTTTATATTGTGTGATTGAGAGTAAGTAAGTAAGTAATACAGATCCAAATGGGTTGGTGTAGAGTATGTAGATTGAATAGGTTTGTGTATTTAACAGAAAATTTTCTGGTCGCTACTTGAGGTTTGTTTTAAAATGATCGATGTTAAATAAATCAGCATTTAAATTTAGGAATGGCTGGGAGGTTGTAGGCGGTATAATTCGGAATAGTTGCGTTTAGAAAATATCTGGAGTCAAATGATTGAATTTACTGAGATATACATCTTGAGACAATCGCTGTGGGTTATGAGCTAATCGGGGTTGTGGAGGTGTGATGTACAGAACATTCTCTGTGTAATATTTTAATTTATTGACATGTATGGTGTCACTGTCTCTTTTGAGAGGTTGATTGGGGCGATCTATTTGAACGACGTTGGGTGAGATTATTTCAATTTTTGTATATGGTCCAGTAAAATATGGCGATAATTTACCTGTGTCGGGATGTCTATAATTTTTGACCGAAACATGATCATTCACTTCGAAATGTGGTGTTCTGCGCTGCTTTTAAAATATTTATTTATCTTTTTATGCTTATTTTGGTTACGAGAGCGTGCTATCTCTCGAGCTATAGTTATTTCGGGGTATGGATAAAGATGAGTTCTTAGATCTGGGGGGATAACATTGAACATTAAGTAGATGGGTGGAAAACCTGTGCAGAATGGGGTGTGTTATTATACGTCTGAGCGACGCGCTTAACTAGTTGAGTCCAGGAAGCTTTCGGATTTTCTATATAAGCTAGTCTAAGCGTGCCTGTAATGGTGGCATTTAAGCGTTCTAATAAACCGTTTGCTTGTGGGTTATTGCTTGTGGTGGGTAAGGGTTGTATACCATGTGTTATTAGAAAATTACGGAATTTTTCTGAGGTAAAAGCGGGCGCTCTGTCAGATAATAGACGTTTTGGAAATCCTTGTTGTAGTAGGGTTTTGAGGGTTTGAATGTACGTTAGGGTACTGGTGGACTTCGATGTAAAGGCGCAAGCATATTGCGTTAAATGATCCACAATTACGTGTAGATATGTTTTGGAGTGTCCATATTTCGAAATTCCAGCTATGGTATCTATAGAGATTAAGTCGATTGGTTGTTGAGGTGGTGGGATTTGTCCGAGGGCACCATAGGGTTTACCTTTGGTTCTTTTAAAGATTTGGCAGGTGTGACACGACCTGAAAAAAAATTATATAGATTTAGAGATACCTTTCCAGTAGTACTGGGTAGTAATTATGCAGGTCATCTGAGATATGCCTGGGTGGTTATATTCTTAGTGAACTTTGTTCATGAGAGTATGTTGCAGGGTTTCGGGAATTATTATTTTAGTTACACCTTTTCGGGTAATGGTATGTAAGCCCTTTGTATCAATGTTGTTAGTTGATGCTGTTTAATAATATCAGCACTGAAAAATCCTACAAAGGGGTTTCGTGATAGTAATAGTGTTTCGTACTGTTGGCTGCCTTTGAGGTAGTGAATTTCGTAATTAAGGTAGATAGTCTCAGGCTCCATCTAAAGAGTCGTCCTGACGGATATTTTTATAGTTTTAAGCCATTGTAAAGCTTGGTGATCTGTGTATATGGTGAATTTCATACCGGTGAGGTATATTCGGAATTTGTCTACACTTTCGACGATGGCGAGGCACTCGAGTTTGGAAACGGTGTAGTTTCTCTCATGTGCTCTAAGGGCGCGGCTGAAATATTGTACAGGATGTACTTGTCCGTCTGGATGTATCTGTTTGAGCGTACCTAAGATCGCTTGAGTGGATGCGTCGCAATAAAGGCGGCATGGAAAACCGAATTGATACAAGTGTAGCACTGGTTTACTGGTTAAACTCTCTTTGAGAGTGGTAAAAGCTTGTTGGCAGTTTTATGGTCTATTTGAAAGATGTAATTTTCTCGGTGTTCGTAAGCGTTGTGTTTCGACGTTGTTGCGGATTTAGTAAAAATGTTATTAAGTGATTTCAGATTAGATGTGTGGCGAAAGTGCGATTTTTGACGTGGACACGATTTGAGGTGAGATGTGATACAGGCATGAAGGCGTCTTTGGCCTAAAAATTGAGAAATATTGTTGTGTTGCGCTGTGTGACACGAGTGAAGTGAATTGAATGGAAAGGTGTCACGTGAAGTCGTTATTTTTAGTACAGCATCTAATTTGTTTCACCATGAATAACAAATTCACTAGTCATGGGTGGTGGTTGTACAAAACACATCGAGATAATTTGGCTGTTAATGGATGTGGCATGTTTAGTGGCGTTGATATGGAGCTTGTGTGGCTCGAGATTGATTTGTTTCTAAGTCGCGCGCTAATAGATGGTGGCCAATTGGAGAAAGTGATGGGGTAGTGTGTTGAAGTTTGTTGAGAGAGATTTTTTGATGACCAATAATTATGCATGTAAAAGGAAAGGACGAGGGAGTGAAACTATGTTGGATTTTTAACTTGTTTTGGGGAGGGACAGTTACTTTTCTAGTTGTGATTATGAAGATATTGTAACTTTCGATTTTTGCAATTAAAAAAATGCGTTTCTACTATGTTTAATAATATTTAAATATATTTTTTAAATAGTTGATTATGATAGTGCGAAAATTATCCTTGTAAAAGGGCAATGGCGTGATGGTGACTTATAATTTGAATGGGGCGTTCACCTAAAATAGTGAACTTAATGATTTTTGCAAAGTTTTGAGTATTTGATTAAGAAATTGGTGTTTTGGTATAAAAATAAGATATTAAGAAAAACACAAATAAGTTTAGAATTATGATTCGAGTAATTAAAAAAAATGATGAATTTTTTTCTTATGTAAATTTGAAAGTAATGAATTAAAATTTATAAGTTGCTTGAAATAAAGTAAAATTCGACAAATGAGGGTGCAGAAGATTTAAAACTCAAATTGAAATGATATAAAAATGGTAAAATTGATTTAAATTGTTTACAGTGAAAATAAACTTATGGAGAATCAAGTTGTGAGCATGAAGAGAAAGTTACGTATGTTTTTAAAAACACACAGTTTTGAGGATTGTTCAGTCAGGAGACTTGGTCTTTAGTTGTCATCCTGCTGACGTGGAAAACGCTCCATGTAGGGCTTGTAGAAGCTTGTAGCTTCTGTTTGGCGACGGCGGCATGTCGCCTGAAAGGTGGTTGCGTTGTAAGGTCGAAGGTGGGAAACTTCTTACCGGCTTATTTTGCGGAATCTTCGTCTGTGTCGTTGGGATGTTGACAGCTTGCTCCTGAAATATAGTCTCTTGTTGGGGGAGAGATTTCTCGGTCGTTTCGTTGGAAAGGCGGGTTGAATACTCCATCTTTGCTCTTTGTCGCTTCTATCTGGACAGGCTTCTAACCTCTTCATTGTGGTCATCCTTCGTTTTGGTCATCCTGTCGACTCTCGCTATAGCTGTGATAACCGAGGGTCAAACCTGTAGTAACCGAGAGGGACTGTCAGGGCGTGGAGAGTTTTCTAGTACCTCTCTGCACCTTGGAGGACCTTTAACAGTTCTCACAGAGTACAGGCAGTCGTGGTCGAGGCAGAGTGGATATCTTGGGAATGTCCACACACAAAATACGGAGAGACACAGTTGTAGTAGGAAAGTTCAGTGAACAGATAAGAGTCGAGCTAAGAGCAAGATGGAGATAGAAGAGTTCTTACTGTTCTACATGGTCGATGAGGTGGACCTGGGTACAACCGACGAGGGCTCACGCTGATGGTTAAGTGACTCATTTTTCGGCTAGGGCAGAGGCTTTTTATATCTTTGCCGAGGGGGAAGACATGCGGGATTTGGACTTTGAACGGGTGCAAAGGGCGTGGGGCGTTTGCGGTATTCTACACCGTTTGGACCTGATGGCAACGGTCTGCCAAATTCCTCTTTAGGGTTGATTTCTAACTCGATCTCTTGCTTAGCTCAGCTCTTAATCTATTACATAGTTTTATTTATTCATCCTCAGTTTGTACAAAGTACATTACATATGGTGATGCAATGATACATGTCAATCATGCATATAATTATTTATAGATGTGTTTCTATATACAAAACTTGACAATCTTGTTATAAGTATTATACAATATAGGGTTGTTGGTTTAAATTACCATATATATCAATGTTTTTCTTCCCATTGAATATAAGCGAAAATATTTTTAAAATTTAATTCTGTTGACGTTATGTGGAGCTGAGATTGTTGTTGACACACATCAATATGTTATAATTCCTTGATAAAGGTTGGCGTTCAGCCAACTGAAATATTGGTAAAAGAAATGATATTTTGATCCAATATATGCCTTTTTAATTATATATATATATATATGAAAACATAGTACAAATGTAACATTGTACTGGGATAAGGTGCATAAATTAAGAAAATGGCATCTCCTTATCGTGCAACTGAAAGTTGCTGATGGCTGGCGCCATCTGTCGGAATAAATATCAACTATTCTCGTTGATTTTTAATTATTCCAGAATTGGCCAAATACCCATTCTTGATTAATCAAGAAAAGCTAACCACGGACGCGTTTCGGGCTGTTGGCCCTCATCAGCGTGGTGCACAGAATTTAATAACATTTGAACATATGACAACAGAAATTGTTATAATTTTAAAATTATTATATTCTGTAATGTCAATTCCAAAATATCATCAAATTGCTGCAAAGGCATATATTTTGGTCAATTTTAAAGATTTTATAGAATCAAAAACATTAAAACAAACTTTATTAAAGACATTAAAAATCTTAATAAAGAGTATTTAAACGATGGGTTTAAATACAAAACAGTAAAGTTTTACAATAGGCTGTCAATACACAAATACCTAAGCAATAATAAATATAATTATAAATTCGAAACTTCATACTTCTCCAATTAATCTAACCAACAAATTATATTCTACTCTTATACTAAAACAAATGATAGAATTACTGAATATATTTCCTATGACTTTAAATAAATTAATTATATGATAACGATTATAAAGCATTAAATTCATTCAATTTGATCTCAGTTACTGTGGGAGGGAACTGGAAAACAAATATAAATGAATTTGAAGCATAATAAATGTTTTATTATTCAATTAATTTATAATTTTAATAAAAATGTAACTTATATCAATGGAAACAAAATTTTAATACATATTTTCACAATCTTTAAAATTTCTAATGATTCTTTTCTGACAGCTTTTCTAACTTCAAACAACTTTAAAAATAAGATTTCCTAGAAGAGGGAAGGTTACTTTTAGAACAAAGTTGGCGAGCCCCAAACAGACAGATGTTACATGTCCACACATGTGCACTGTCTCTAGGGAGCAACAGACACCACTTTGAATAAGTAAGTAAACAACCTCATTCTATGTTATCTAATTTTAATTTAATTATACAGTTTAATGGTCGAAGAGAAATCAATCCATAATGAAGTAAGGATGAAATGGGATATGGTAATTTCATCTGAAGAGCCCTGATACCACAGATTTCTCTTTCCAATAGATTTTCCAATCTCCTTTTGTGTAATGTCCTGGTCTACCATTAGGGTTCCAAAAAATAATTTCTAATAGGCAAAGATTTAAAATATGTTTATCTATCCTTAACTAGGAAAAAACATTATATCATATTATTCTTACTCTTATGGAAAAAAAATCTAAAATTATATAGAAAAAAAAATTATATAAAAAAATTACAAAAACTATTAATTAACTAAAAAATACTACCACCCTTTCAATTCTCTACCTGTTTGAAATAAAAGTGTATGGTTCTTTCTTTATCTCTTTCCTCTCTTTTACTAAAAAATAAATATATAATCATTATAAATTTCTTCTTTATTTTTAGAGTATGTCTACATGACGGGTAAAAGCCGATGCTAAAAGACGTTACGTTGTTAGATCTTCTTTTCTTGTTAAATTTTCTTTTTATTTTTGAATTTTTTTTTCTATTTAAAATAAAAACATATTATTCTAACATATAATTACTTTTATTACATTTTTCTCTCCTAAATCCTTATATCTATAAAAATGAAATGCGAAATCGATGTTTGTTATCGCATCACGCAAAATCTACTGACTCAATCATTATGGAATTTCGCATGTAGGTAGCTGAAGATTTCGTTTAACATATAGGCTATTCAAAAAACTACAAAGGTTAATGTACTTTTTTTTAAATTTTTTTAACTGAAATGGATTAGTTCGCGCCTTTTGCCGCTTGGCGCCGCACTGGTCGCGACGAACTTGATTGTGATTGGTTAATAGACGTTTTGTTATTACACTCTGCGTATTTCGAAAGGTGAGATTCTAATTCTAATTCTTCTAATTCTAATTATGTTTTTTTTTTTAATATCTTGCTACGTATATTTTACTATATATGTTTTACTATATATTTTACTATATATTGTTTACTATATATGTTTAATACTTATTAGCATTTATATTGTAAGCAGCTTCTATTCACTTTTAATAACTGCTTTTTTTTAGGGTTAGGCTCAATTTATTGGGCAGTTTTTTCATACAAATTAGACAAAGGTATACTGTTTGATTCTCATAAAAGGAATATTCATTTTGTATTATATATTCATATAATCATTTACGATTTAGATTATTGTTTAGAAATAATTTTCTAATTATGTTTTTTTCTGTATAGCTTACTACATATAATTTACTATATATGTTTGTTCCATGCAATATTTTATATTGTAAGCAGCTTCTATACATTTTTAATAACTGCTTTTTTTAAGGGGTGGGCTCAATTTATTGGGCAGTTTTTTTCAACCAAATTAGACTTTTTTTTTAGGCCTTCTCCATTGTCTTTTTTTTTGCTGTCATTTTTTTAGGTAGTATTTTACTATATATTGTTTACTATATATGTTTAATACTTATTAGCATTTATATTGTAAGCAGCTTCTATTCACTTTTAATAACTGCTTTTTTTTAGGGTTAGGCTCAATTTATTGGGCAGTTTTTTCATACAAATTAGACAAAGGTATATTGTTTGATTCTCATAAAAGGAATATTCATTTTGTATTATATATTCATATAATCATTTACGATTTAGATTATTGTATATTCATATAATCATTTACGATTTAGATTATTGTTTAGAAATAATTTTCTAATTATGTTTTTTTCCTGTATAGCTTACTACATATATTTTACTATATATGTTTGTTCCATGCAATATTTTATATTGTAAGCAGCTTCTATACATTTTTAATAACTGCTTTTTTTAAGGGGTGGGCTCAATTTATTGGGCAGTTTTTTCAACCAAATTAGACTTTTTTTTTAGGCCTTCTTCCATTGTCTTTTTTTTTTGCTGAGTTTTATGCATTTTTCCCCTCCTTTCAGATTATTTCTATGCATTTTTTTATTTTGACCTTAGTCATGAGTCGAGCTTATTTTGATACACTATTTTTAATTTTTTTCTTCATTCTCAGCCCTTGATATTTTACATTTTTTCAGTTATCCTTATTTTTATTTTTACTAATGCTTTGTGTTTGTAGGTATGCCAAGCCATAGGAGAAGCAATCTTTCTCAGCGTTCCAATAGCTCTAGGGTTCAGCATGCTTACAGACTGCGCGAAACCAGAGGACAGAATATTCGAAGATTGCGTTCACAGTCTGCGCGTCAAGCCGCTGTGCGGTCGTTAGAGACGCCTGCTCCCATCCATTCTCGCTTACAGGCTCATTCAGAAATATATTCTTCTACTCGGAGGAATACTAGAACACATAATTTTTTCAGCAGCGTTTGGTCTTCTATGGAAAATGCAGGTTTTAATTATTCTGTTGCTGTTGAATACTTTAAGCACCCTTTAATTTCCCTTGGGATGATGGACACTACATGCAGGTTTTGTGGGGCCTTAAGATGGAAAGATGAGTCTTCTGGAATGTGCTGTTCAAACGGGAAAGTCCGTTTGCCATTAATTGACTTGCCTCCCGAGCCACTTCGCAGCCTTTTATCTGGAGAGAATTCTGATTCAGTCCATTTTTTGCGTAATATTCGCAAATATAATTCCTGCTTTCAAATGACATCATTTGGAGCTGAAAACCAAACCCACTCTGTTACTTTTCCAACCACATTTTCTATCCAAGGCCAGGTCTACCACAGAATAGGTTCACTTATGCCATCTGAGAACCAGCCAAGTAGATTTCTTCAGATCTATTTTATGGGCAATGATGATGATATTCAGACTGATCGAAGATGCCAGCAAATACAGGGAGTACGTCGTAATATTGTACAGGGTTTGCAGCGCATATTGCACCAACACAATCTACTGGTTCAACAGTTTAAAACTGCACTTGAAAATCTCCCCAGTGATGCATACAGAGTTGTTGTAAATGCTGATCGGACACCTCCTGGTCAACATCCTAGACGGTATAATGCTCCTACAGCTGATGAGGTTGCGGTTGTCTTAGCTGGTAATCAGTTTGGATCACGTGACATTGTTTTACATCAGCGCGATAATTTGCTACAACATGTTAGCGACACACATCGCTTTTATGATGCCCTTCAATATCCTTTAATTTTCTGGAAAGGCCAAGAAGGATATTCTTTTCATATTCCTCAGATCGACCCAAACACTAGCCAGCCTTTGTCAAGTAAAGTGTCTTCTATGGATTTTTATGGCTATTTTATTATGGTTCGCCGAAATAGTCCAAATGTCATTGTTCAATTTGGCCAGCTCTTTCATCAATTCCTGGTCGATATGTATGCGAAGGTAGAAAGTGAACGTTTGCGCTATATTACGCTGCACCAGAGAAACTTGCGTGCAGAGAGTTATATTCATTTGCGCGATGCCCTGTCAACTGATGCAAATATTAACCCTAATAGCTTGGGTCAAAGGATCATTTTACCATCAAGTTTTGTCAATAGTCCCAGGTATTTGGCAGAATATACGCAGGATGCTTTTTGTTATGTTCGGAAATTTGGGCGTCCAGATCTTTTTATTACTTTTACAAGTAACCCCTCTTGGAAAGAGCTATCTGCAGCGTTGCTACCAGGACAAAAACAGCTGGATAGACATGATATCACAGCTCGGGTTTTTCGGCAAAAATTAGTTAAATTTATTGGGGCTCTAACAAAAGGCCAATTGTATGGAGCAGCAGTTGCGTGGATGTATTCTGTTGAATGGCAGAAAAGGGGACTTCCTCATGCTCACATATTAGTTTGGCTAGCAAATAAGCTCCGTCCCACTCAGATAGACTCTGTTATATGTGCTGAGTTTCCAGATCCTATTCAAGACCCGCTATTGTATAACATTGTGGTTAAGAATATGATAAATGGGCCTTGCGGTGAGTACAACCCTGTGTCCCCCTGTATGAAGAATAGTAGCTGTTCTAAAAAATATCCAAAACAGTTTTTGCTGGAAACCCAGACTAATGAGAATGGTTATCCTTTATATAGGAGACGCGCACCTGAAGCAGGTGGCTTTACTGCAAAGGTTAAAATACGTGGACGAGAAGAGGTCACAATTGACAATCGTTGGGTGGTGCCTTATTCTCCATTGCTATCGAAGATGTTTTGTGCACATATCAATGTTGAGAACTGTAGTTCTGTTAAGGCAATAAAATATATTTGCAAATATGTCAATAAGGGCAGTGATCAAGCTATTATTAATTTACGCAGAGAAGGTAGAGGTCCTGACCCTCAAAATGAGGTGCGAATGTATCAGTGTGCCAGATACATAAGCAGCAATGAAGCTGTTTGGCGTCTTCTCAGCTTCCCTTTACACCAACGCCATCCAGCTGTTATCCATTTAGCTGTGCATCTTGAGAATGGAGAACGGATATATTTCAATCAAAACACTCTTGCCCATCGAATGCGTAATCCACCAAGGACAACCCTGACTGCATTTTTTTCATTATGCCAAACTGATTCCTTTGCTAGGACCCTGCTCTATCCAGATGTTCCCCAATACTACACTTGGAATTCTTCTGCCCACGAATGAGAAGGCGCGTTCAAGGCAAGCTGGTCGAAGGACAGCCTGGAGTGAAGAGATCAGACACTATTGGACGGGTTTACGCTGTGCATGTCAGTAACTTTGAATGCTTTTGTTTACGTATGTTACTACATAACATCAAGGGACCAACTTCCTTCGCATATTTGAAGATTGTTAATGGCAGTCAATACGAAACATTTAGAGAAACATGCGCAGCTATTGGATTATTGGAGAATGATAACCATTGGGTTGTCACAATGGATGAGGCCGTTCTTTGTCAGGCTCCTACAAGAGTAAGGCAATTGTTTGCCATATTAATTTCTACGTGCACAATTTCGAACCCTCAGCAGTTATGGATTACCTATAGAGATGAGATGGCAAATGATATTCTTCATCGTTATCAGCTTCTCGATTCCTCCATCAGGTATAATGATCTGATATATAATGAAACATTGTGTAACATTGAGGATCGTGTCGTATCTATATGTGGGAAGAAACTGCAGGAATTAGGCTTAGGAGCACCCAGGAGAAATGTGGTTACCAATTCTGACATTTTGAGAGAACTTGCGTATGATACGGCAGAACTTGAAGACAATGTTGCATCCATGCTGCCTAAACTCTTGCCAGAACAAAGAAGAGTTTTTGATGCTGTCTTAGCAAAAATTAATTTGTCACAACCCATAATTATATTTTTAGATGCGCCGGGGGGAACAGGTAAAACATTTCTTTTGAATATTCTATTAGCAATGATTAGGAAGGCACAAAATATTGCCATTGCTGTTGCTTCCTCAGGGATAGCTGCAACATTGCTTGCGGGCGGAAGAACTGCACATTCAGTGCTGAAATTACCTCTGACTTTTGCGGAGGGCCAGACTGCTGTTTGCAATATACGAAAAAATAGTGATAAAGCTTCACTCTTACGTAGCTGTAAGTTGCTGGTTTGGGATGAGTGCACCATGGCCCATAAAATTGCCTTGGAAGCCCTTGATCGGACATTACAGGATATCCGTGATGATCCACAACCCATGGGTGGTTTAGTAGTGCTTTTGGCCGGTGATTTCCGACAGACTCTTCCAGTAGTCACTAGAGGTACACCTGCTGATGAGCTGAATGCCTGTTTAAAGTCTTCTTATCTTTGGAGCCATATTGTGAAAATGCACCTCACGGTCAACATGAGAGTTCAACTCCATAATGATACCACTGCTGCACAATTTGCAGACGAACTCTTAAAGATAGGAGAAGGTCAACTAGAAACTGATTCCGAGGGTAATATCCAGTTTTCAAATACTTTTTGCCAAGTGGTGGAATCTTCAGAAAGTCTGTATGAAAAGGTTTTCCCTAATATAGGTGTAAACTATTTATCTGAAGAATGGTTATGTGCCCGCACTATTTTAGCCCCCAAAAATAGCACTGTGCTAGAAATAAATAATACAATATTAAATTCAATCCCGGGTGAAAGCAAAATCTATAGATCAATTGATACAATGGTTGATCCTGATGAATCTGTGTCGTATCCCCCTGAATTTTTGAATTCACTAGAATTGTCTGGTACACCTTCACACAAAATTGTACTAAAAGTTGGTGTGCCAGTAATTTTAATACGAAACCTTGATCCACCCCGTCTCTGCAATGGCACTAGATTATGCATCACTCAAATGGGCACTAATGTTCTCCAGGCTCGGATTTTAACTGGCTCTTTTCGAGGGGAAGAGGTCCTTATTCCTAGAATACCTATTATTCCAAATGATCTGCCTTTTAAGTTTAGACGCTTGCAATTCCCAGTTATGGTTGCCTTTGCTATGACAATTAATAAATCTCAGGGTCAAACATTGCAAGTTGTTGGTGTGCATCTTGAGTCTCCCTGTTTCTCGCATGGGCAACTCTATGTAGCATGCTCCCGTGTTTCCAGCCCTAAAAATTTATTTGTCTTTAGTTCTACTTTTAGCAAGACACGCAATATTGTTTATCAGGGGGCTTTGATCTAGATTTTGACAATTTTTAAAGAGATTTCTTCGAATAATGATTTTGGGAAGCTTGACTTTTGTAAATACATAATTTGTTATCATTATTGCTCTACTGTTGTTTCATCAATAAAGCTTTTTTTACTTTATTTTATTTTAATTTTTTCACATTTAATTCATTTACATAACTATTCTTGAAAATTGTTTTTTTTTTTTTTATGGTATCAACATTTCTGGTTCAATTAAAGTTTTTGTTAGCCTGCAACACACCTTATCATAGCTCATTGCATTTATCAGGATAACTTTGCTGTTTTGATTTTTACACCATTAGAATTTTCATGCCTCTAAAATATTATATTTGTTTGCAGAATTTTATAGACAATTTGGTTTGGGTTATGTACATTAAGAATTTGTTAAAATATAAAGGTCAAAGTTTTACAACAAAAAAAAATTTTGGAACACCATTTCTCTCCCATTTAATTTAATGATGCTTCATTTATGATTTTTAGAATTGCATTATTTTTATGCATATTATTTTTAAAAATTTGTGTTAGCAAGACATGGAATATTGTTAAGTTAATGTAATATTAACAGAAACTTTACCAACCCGTGAAGCGTTAGCTCCAGTCTTTTACCGCTGGGGGCAGCACTGTTAGAGCTAATAAATGCTTTCGATTGGTGCTTACTTTTACATGCTGTTTGTTTTTAGACTAAATTGATACACATCAAGTTAGCATTTTTTCATGCTTCAAAAGTTAAGATTATATTTTTAACGTTTCATAATACTTTTTCAAATTAAAGCCGGAAATAATATTGCTTTTTCCCATCCTGCAGGTCTACATTACACTGCAACATGCTATCATAACTCTGGATTTTGGCATTGATATTTATATAATGTGAAAGTACTGTTTGCTACCTTAAGCTCTGGAGAGATTATAATGTGTCTACAGATCCATCATGTGGAAATCACACCATAGTGAAAATGCATTTAGCTGGTAGCAATGTATCACATTTGTAGACATGTGGTGCGCTTACAGTAAAAGCAGTCGCTACCTACCCACCATGGTTATCATGGCCTGTACCACGCGTACTAGGGATGATTAAAAAAAAAAGGAAGCAAGACCGAATACAAATAATTACATTATGTGTGGTTTCAGTTACATTTTGGCTATCTTTAGACAAAGGTACTGAATACATTCAGTAATTTTGTCTTTATATGGCAACAATGCTGTTACTGAAACATCACACATATATATATTGCTCTCGGCTATAAGATATAAATATAATACATATAAACAACTTTTTAATCATCTAACTTAAACACAAAAATAATTATCAACTTTTATCTTATATATATATATATATATATATATATTGATTAATCAAGAAACGGTATTTGGTTAATTCTGGAATAATTAAAAATCAAAGATTAGTTGATATTTATTTCTATAGGTGACCCAAGCCATCAGCAACTTTCATTTGCACAATCAGGAAATGCCTTTTTTCTTAATTTATCCACCTGATCCAAGTACAAATTCACTTTTGTACTATTTTTCGAATGTTTGGCGTTCTCACGCCCCTCCGGCCTAAATACCTGTTTCGTAGTTTTTCAGGATCCCTCAAAGATCAGCCTTTTTGGTCGTTGAGGTACAGCTTGTACCACGCTGAGGAGGGCCAACAGCCCGAAACGCGTACGTTGTTAGATTTTCTTGATTAATCAAGAATGGGTAATTGACTAATTCTAGAATAATTAAAATTCAACGATTAGTTTATATTTATTCCGATAGATGACGCAAGCCATCAGTAACTTTCAGTCTCATGATAAAGAAATGCCTTTTTCTCAAATTATCTGCCTGATACAAGTACGAATTCACTTTTGTACTATTTTCCATATTTATATTGAAACATTTTAAGTAAATAATATACTTCAAAATATATTGTATATTTTCACATCTAGGTAAAAATTCATTAGAAACTACTCTTATTTTAAATTATTCTCGTTAAAAAAATTCAGGTGCGATTAATACATATAAGGTTCAAATTTATATTGATATTTCAAAATTTTATAAATAACATCTTAATTATATTTTATATAGGTGAATATTTGATTTCAATACTAACTAAATATATTTCCAAGATCTAAAGCTAACTAATAAAAGCGTGTACCTATGTTAATTTGGTGTTTCATAGATTTTAAAACAATTTTATAAGCAGCGTCATCTATATCATTTTGTTATATGCATTAAAGGAAATATCTTTATTTACGGGGCTGTTAATCAGAATGGATGATTTTTGAGCCCCGAGAATATACATTAAATTTATTAAATTTCAATCAAGAGTATTGCAATATTTATAAATATATATAAATTTCTCATGTCAGTTTTGGAAAAACAGAATGTTTATAATTCCTCATTGATTGATTAACAAGTTAACCATATAATCGTAATGTTGCCTGGCCGGTATTCATATTTCTGTGAAAAATAAACACTGCGGCCAGTTAAATGTTTATTTTCTCAACGTTTCGACAAAATTATTTTGTCTTCGTCGAGAGAAGTAAATAAAAGTTGGTCAAATGCTTTATTTTTATTTACTTCTCCTGACGAAGACAAAAGATTTTTGTCGAAACGTTGACTGGATGAAGTATCTATTTTTCAAAGAAATATTTACCATATAATGCCAATTTCATTATTTAGATTAATAATAGATGATATTTTATTTACATATGCTTACTCATTTACATCGTCTATATACTAAATTGAGATTTATGAAGTATTTTAGTTTATAATAGGTGGATATATTTGAGAATTCACAGGGTATCCAGGTATTTTCAAAATATTTGTGTGATATTTATTACTGAAGCAATTTCGGGTCAACAAATGTCTCCATCTAGAAGCTCTTCTTGAGCTTTGAGCCGAAAGAAGATGAAGACACTACTTGATTATATGAACATGGATTCTTCTCTATGTTAAAGATACTTCTAACCTATATAATTAAATGAAAATCCAATAGATAAAATAAAGAATAAAAAGGTCAGGTGTTGATACTAAAAATAAATAATTCATATCCTGACCAAAAGCACATGTGCTTTTCAGATGTAGTGAAACAGCCTACTCAACGCCGACAAGTGCCAACAGCTTAAAACGCGTTCGTGATTGTTTTTTCTTGATTTATCAAGAAATTGGGTTGGCCAATTACCAGGGAACAGGTTAAATCAATGTTTAGTTGATTTCTGTTCCAGTAGATGGCGCTCTGTCATCTAAAAAGTACATGTGCTTTTGGTCAGGATATGCTTTCAATATCTTAAATATAATTAGATATATTGTTGTGATTTCATATATTTATTTGTTATCTTATTTTCTATGAAGAAAAATGCAGTTTACATATGTAAATAAGTATTGCGTGATGATGATGATGAATATTGAGTGAGATAAAATGAATTAATGGTACTAATGAGAGAGGGATAGATGATTTCCTAAAGAAATTGAACTTATATTTTGTAGTGGCAGAGATTGGAGGCAACCAATAGTTGGAAAACACGATATATATTTGCGTATTAAAAGACAAAGGTAAAATAGACGTTAAAATAGACCTTAAAGCTAGATGCAATCTATTGACTGTCACCGAAAACAAGAGGTTCGGGTCGGTGAAAGGCCACAACAACTGTTTTGTCAAACTGAAAAACGTCCACCTAGAGACAATGGTTTTGGGCTAATGGCCCTCGTCAGTTGAGAGTGGTCTTTTAGATGGCGTCTAGAATTGACGTCTAATTTGACGGGAGAGGAGACTTTTGTCTTTTTAGGTAATTTCCTACCGGAAAATATCTATCTATATTTGCGTATAGTGCCCGACCTTTAAATTAATGTGTATTCTTAAAATTGAATGTTTTGATAATTCAAATAAACATTACCTAGGAGTTGCTTCACCTTGAATCATATCAAGGTTGAAATTCAATATGTCCAACCACCCTTGTGCGGGGTTGTTGTACAGGGCTCTGGCACATTTGTAAGTGCAAAGTCGAACTACTTTTGCACATGTGTAGACATGTGGTGCACTTACAGTAAAAGCAGTCGTCTACCTCTACCCACCATGATTTTCATGGCCTGTACCATGTGTACAGGGATAATAATAATTTTACTTTTATTTGTAGAACGACGTTAGAGGCAAGTTTTACCGCAAATGTTACTTTTGAACGAAAAATCGTAATTTATCTAAGGAGAAATAACGACTTTTTCTATCCATGGGGATGAAGTATGGAAGGATGAATTGTGAAGAGTATTGATAAACGCGGAGAAATAAAAGTGTCCAGGGATGGGAAATGAACCCACAGTGTTCCCTTCAATTCAACCTTTCATACTTCATCCCTAAGAATAAAAATAGTCGTTATTTCCCCATAAGATAAATTACGATTTTCGTTCAAAAGAAATATTTACGGTAAAACTTGTCAAACATCGTCCTGCAATCATAAGCCGCATTATATTATATTAAACATTTATTTTTACTTATACAAATATAATTGTTCAATAACGGTATCTAAAATATCTACTAATCTTTACTGCTTTTTTTGGATAAATATATGAAAATATTTTTATTGACTATATTTTAAAATTCGGGAATTACCGAGTTTCCCTGATACATGTTTAGCATGTATTTTTTTTCTTTTCAAATTGAGGTATGAATTCACTAGCCGAATATAAATAACTATATATGTTTGAAAATAGAGCAATCCATATATTAAATTATGATGCACTTGCGCGCCATCTGTTATCAAAATTCGAAACTATTTTAAAGGCTTAAGATTCTTTTTGAAATTAAACAATTTAAATAAAAACATATATTATAATATTCAAAAATGCCTATTTTGGATCATAAAGTTTTATTTCCGATATTTCGTGTGGCAACTCGCCAAACTTCTTCGGGGAACAAGATTATTTTGAGAAGCTCGCGTCTCAATTCACGAATATGTACAACTGCTATAAAATTTAAAATATATGAAATCTACAATATGCATGTTTATAAATATAATTAATAATAATAAAATAATATATAAAAATTTATATATTGAGAATAAATAAATATATACATTTAAAATAAAAGAATTGAAAATCAGCAATTTGTTATATGTGTAGCGGCTCCCATATATTAACATTAATATCATATTAATTGTTGTCATATCAATATAATAAAATAATTATACATCATTTTAAATATAAAACATAAATCATATAAAATGTAAATATCTATCTACAATATATCAAACACATATATCTAACATTATATAATCTAGAAATGATAATTTGACCACACACATATAAACAAAAATAACTTCAACATGTAATATACGCCAATTTAACCCTACTGATAATTTGTATAAATAAATGTAATTAAAAGTTGATTTAACAATAAATAATTTGTTAATGACTCCGCTTATAAATCTATGCCGCCCACATATTTAAAATATAAACTTTAACGAACATTTGCAAGCAATCAAACAAGAATTTCAATTTGATCAAAAGTGAAAAATAAAATTACTCATAATATCAAATTATAAATATTTAAAAAATACATATTAAATATTTATATTTAAAACAAAAAAATATAACATATTTCGAAATATTTAAAAATAACGAAAACGTACATCGTTTGGTATTTAATTCAAGGCAAATTTTCAACTTATAACAAAATCGCTATCAAATATAATTTTAAGAAATTATTTATGTGGTTTGTTGTTAACCACCACATAAATTGGTGAGCCGAACAAAAGAACCAATACAACAAATTGATATATTTCAAAAATTTCATTTATATTCAAAGTGATATATTTCAAAAAAGTCAATTAATATTTGTTACACAGACTTTGACTTTAATCATCATAGATGCTGACGTCACTACGATTACGCAACTTCCAACTTCTACCCTTCAACCTTACTGTTATTGTTTACCGCTAACTTGTCTTAACAATATATGTAATGGAACAAGTCGTTCCTTAAATAAATATATATTTGTTTTTATCAGAAGGGATGTCCTCGTAACTCCAACATACGTGAGTACAAACAAAACAACCAGAAATCCTCAAAAAGAATAACCGTATTTTGCTAAGCCTATATCAATTTGGTAGCAGAGCGTGGTTTGGGCGCGCGAATTGGACTAACCGCCAATTGATCCATTTAAATCATAAAGAAAATAAATAATTGGACTAACCGCCAATTTAGAAAATAAATATTGAATAAAAATGGATACACATAACTTAGCAAAAATCGAACAGTTAACAGAAAATAACTATACAACGTGGTCCATGAAAATGGAAGCAATTCTAGATTCAAAAGATCTCTTCGAGGACGTAATTGTTAATGACGAGCCAGACTTAACAAATAATAAACTAGAATATGATATTTGGAAGAAAAAGAATCGGGAAGCATACAGCCTAATAATATTGTCACTTTCGGATGACTTAACAATCATCTTTCGAGGCGATAAAAGGGCCAAAAGAATTTGGTACGACATAAAGAAAAGGTTTGAAGGATCTCTAGAAAATAAAAGGATAGACCTAATGTTGGATCTAGCCAGACTAAAATTGAACCCAAATGAAAATGTCAACATGTATATTGTACGAGCACAGAAACTGGCACAAGAGATCACCCAGCTAGGAAAGACTGTAACAGAAAGAGAACTTGTACGATACATTGTTGAAGGACTCACACCTAACTTTGACACGATCACAGCAGCACTGTCAATAAACAGAGAAATCTCCTTACCAGACTTGAGACAAACTCTACTGGATTTCGAGAAGAAAAGACAGGACAGAAGCAAAAATCCTGAAAATGCTTTCAGATCATCAGGCAACCAATTCAAAGAAAAATCATGCTTCATTTGCAAAAGAAAAGGACATTTCAAGAAAGACTGTTGGTTCAACCCTGACAACAAAGGAAATCAAAAGAATACAACAAACAAAAATAACATGGCCAGTACAAGGAACTACCATAAAGGACCAAAACAAAACAAAGACACAGCCAGGTCAGCAATCCAAGAACGAACGGAGGAACCATCCCAACGAAGAGACTCCACTTCAGAATACGCACTACATGCAAGCACAAGGGAGGAACGCCCGACAACTCAGGACGTGTGGATAATTGATTCTGCGTGCACAAGCCACATGACTTCCCATGGTGAATGGATCGAGCACAAGACGGAGGAGAGAAGAAGCATACAAGTGGCGGAAGAAGGGAGACACATCGAATCTGCCTCATCAGGATCAATCCAAGCTACTGTACAAGGTAAGGACAAACTTAACAACGCTGTAACCCTGCATAATGTCCTCCATGTACCACACCTGAAAGGAAATCTAATGTCCATTCCAAGCGTAGTAAGAAGAGGGAACTCTGTTCTTTTGAATTCTGAAGGAGCATACATATACTCTTCTGATGACAAGCTAATAGGAACAGGCAACTTTGATGGTAACATGTACACATTGAACCTATCACGTTTATCTGAAGCAACTCATGTCCCAAACGAACATTGCTTGATTTCAAAGGACAATTCTAGGACTGCATGGCACAGAAGGTTAGGGCATCCTAGTAACAACAAACTAGACCTGATTTTGAAGAACAATCTTCTAAAAGGCTTGAACTCTATAAATGGTACCCTTGATCAATGTGATGCTTGCTCATTGGGAAAAATGACCAAAGTACCCTATGTTCACACAGATGGCAATCAGGAAAGCTACCCCTTTGAAGCCATTTATGTCGATCTCTGTGGTCCAATGAGAATAAACTCCTTGGGCGGAAGTAAATATTTCTTGACCATCGTAGATGGATTTTCTAGGAGAATATTTGTAGAATTTCTCAAAGATAAACTCTCAACAGCAGAAGTTTTGAAGAAGTTTATTGTAAAGAGAGAAAACGAGCTAAACGCAAAACTAAAACGACTTAGAACAGATAACGGAACAGAATTTATCAATAAAAACCTTGAAACCTTCATAGAATCCAGAGGAATTAAACATGAACTAACTACACCGTACACCCCAAGAAGCAATGGGAGAGTTGAAAGAGCTAACAGAACACTATTAGACAAAGGCCGAACACTTCTGGCAGACTCCCAATTACCCCTACACTTCTGGGCAGAAGCTGTGAATACAGCTGCATATCTGTACAATCTAACTCCCACAACTAATGACCCAGACACTACCCCTATGGAAAAATGGAAAGGTAAAAAGCCATCCGTCTCTCACATCATGAGATTTGGTTGTGAAGTATTCTATAAACTCGAGAATCATCAAAGACACAAACTAGAAGCTAAACCTAAGAGAGGAATATTTGTAGGCTATTCAAGATGCAGAAGAGCTTATCGAGTATTTGATATCACAGCGAGAGTCATTCTTGAAACCGCAGACATTCACTTCAGAGAGAACAATAATGTCATCTCGGAAGAAAAACAAAGTGATAATAATACGGACACTGACACATATTTCTTCATTCAGGAGGATGAACAACTGGACAATCATGTTCTATCAGATGTTGATATTGAAGAGCCAGCACCAGATACCATGATCAACAGACAGACAGAGTCAAGTGTATCAGACAGACCACAAAGAACTCGAACAATACCTAAAAGATTTGATGACTACGTTCTGGCTACTACGAATGAAACCATTCCGAAAGACTATGAAGAAGCCATCGCATGCGAAGACAAGAAACATTGGGAGAACGCAATGCTTGAGGAAATACAGAACATGTACTCGCATCAAGTATGGGAACTGGTACCTAGACCTGTAAACACTAAAGTTGTCAAAAGTAAATGGGTGTTCAAAATATCTAAAGACCAAGAAAACGAAAACAAAACTTACAAAGCTAGACTTGTTGCAATGGGATACAACCAAATCCCAGGAAGAGATTACAACGAAAGTTTCAGCCCTGTAATTAAAAATGCCACCCTCAGGACTATTTTGTCAATGGCAGCAACAAAAGATTCAGTCATCAAACTATTTGATGTGAAAGCAGCCTATCTGAATGGAAATATTGAAAACACAATATTCATGGAACAACCTGCTGGATTTGTTCAAGACAGAAACAAAGTTTGCAAACTCAACAAAAGTATTTACGGTCTACCTCAATCCGGAAGATCGTGGTATGAGAAATTCAGTCAAGTACTTCATGACTGTGGACTGAAAAAACTTAAATCTGATCCTTGCCTATTTAAATGGAAGAATGAAGACAAATACTTCTATGTAGGGATATATGTTGATGACTTTATCACTGTCTCAGATTCTGAAGATACCTCAAACAGATTCATCAATAAATTGAGACATCACCTGGAAATAAAGGATGTAACATGTAAAGGCATGTTTTTGGGAATCAAGATCATACAAGACAAGGAGGGAATTTCGCTACAGCAAAGCCACTATGTACAACAAATATTGCAGAAATATGGACTGGAAAATTGTAAGGAAGTTCCAACACCAGGTTCCAAAGAAATCAATTTGGACAATCATATTGAAGATGACAATTGTGATCAGTACACTTACCAAGAAGCCCTTGGAATGCTAATGTTTCTAGCTGTTAACACCAGACCCGACATCGCTTACATCACTAGCAAACTTTCACAATACTCCAGACAACCAAAACAGATGCACTGGACAGCAATCAAAAGAGTGATGAGATACCTACGAGGAACAATTGACCTAGGAGTGAAATTTGAAAGAGGGAAGACTGGAATCCTGAAGTCCTACGCCGATGCCAGCTGGTCGACCACTCATGACGGAAAATCCTACGGCGGATATGTATTGAAGCTCGGCGAAGCAACTATAGACTGGAAAAGTAGTAAACAACCACTCGTCGCCCTCTCCACAATGGAAGCGGAAATGATAGCTGCTTGTGAAAGCTGCTGTCAAATCAAGTGGATAATAAACCTGCTACGAGAGCTGGAAGAATGGAATTTCATGGAAAAACCAACTGCGATCTATACAGACAGTCTGTCATTGATCAACTGGATCTCCAGCCCTAAACAAAGCAGTCGCTGTAGACATATCAACAGAAAGTACCACTTCTTGAGAGACTGTTATGAATCCAGAGACATCTGCCTTCTGTACAAGCCATCTCAGGACCTGGAGGCGGATATCTTCACAAAGGACCTATCCCGAGACCAGATGAAGAAACACCTGGAGAGCCTCAGCATCGTGGGAATAAAGCCAAAGTAAGGAGGGAATTGTTACACAGACTTTGACTTTAATCATCATAGATGCTGACGTCACTACGATTACGCAACTTCCAACTTCTACCCTTCAACCTTACTGTTATTGTTTACCGCTAACTTGTCTTAACAATATATGTAATGGAACAAGTCGTTCCTTAAATAAATATATATTTGTTTTTATCAGAAGGGATGTCCTCGTAACTACAACATACGTGAGTACAAACAAAACAACCAGAAATCCTCAAAAAGAATAACCGTATTTTGCTAAGCCTATATCAATATTCAAAATGATAAATTTCAAAAAGTTAATTTATATTCGAATTAATATACATTACAAAACATTAATTTATATATTCGAATTGATACATTTCAAAAGGTTAATTTAAATTCGAATTGATATACATTTCAAAAAGTTAATTTATATATTCGATTTGATACATTGAAGAAGTTAATTTATATTCGATTAAAAAATAATAAGAAGAAGAAGCTCTTTTTAAAATAAATAACATTTGAAAGTGTTGTAAGATTTAGGTACTTACAGCTTGTATGAAGGCATGAGGACGTTGATGATTATACAATAATAATCTTTATTATCCATTTAGTAAGAAAAAACAAAGTTATGGTAGCGAACACAATTTATAATATAGGGAAGAAGTAAACAAAACGTTGGTGATGATGATAAAGGCCAGTGTGGCGCTAGCCGTCGTAGCATTCAGTATCCAACAATCCTCGGCATGAATGTGGAGATGTCACGAGGTTGTTGCGTAGCTTCTCAAATGTCGGCCTTGGTAGCGGCTTGGTCAGAATGTCCGCCTTCATGTCGCCCGTCGGGCAGTAGATCATTTTTATCACTGTCTTCTTCTGAAGATCCCTCAGGTGATGGATCTTGATTGCGATGTGCTTGGTCCTAGAAGACACTTTTTCGGATGAACATATCTTGAGACATGATTGATTGTCTTGGTGGAAGTAGATTGGAGCTTTCTGTTCCAGTTCGAGATCCCTTAGCAAGTCGAGGAGCCATAACAGTTCTTGTGAGGCTTCAGCTGCGGAGATTAGTTCCGCTTCGGTGGATGAGAGAGATACGCAACCTTGTTTTCCAGTCATCCATGAGATGGGGTTTGATCCCAGTAGGAACAAGTTTCCGCTTAGTGATTTTCTGTCGGTGTTGTCGCTTGCCCATGTGGCATCACTGTATGCTTCCAGTGTGGGAGGTTTTTGGTTAGATATGCGTAGCTCGAGTTCTTTAGTAGTTTTTAGATATCTTACGATTCTTTTTGCTGCATTCCAGTCACAATTTCTAGGATTCTGGTTTCTGCTGCTGAGTATGCAGACTGGAGCTGCGATATCTGGTCTGGATACTACGCTTAGGTACAATAGTGAGCCTATCAGTTGTTGGTATTGGACGTTGTTTGGTAGAAGTTTTACATCAGATATACTGGGGTATCCGCTTTCCATGGGAGTGAAAGTAGGTTTCGCTTCTTGGAGATTGTACCTTTCAACTAATTCTTGGATTTTATTCTTTTGGCTCAGAAGGAATTCACCTTCTCTGTTCCTTGAAATTTCTATACCAATGAATTGAGTGGGGTTTCCAAGGTTCTTTATTTCGAATTCTTTTTCGAGAGTTTTTTACAGTGTTTTGGATGATTATTTCGGAATCGCTTGCGAGGAGCATGTCATCTACATATAGAATCAAGTAGATGGAATGGTTTTCTCCATTCTTGGTGAATAGGCACGGGTCTACAGTGCTCTGTTTGAAGTTATTTTTGATTAGAGTGCTTGCGATTTTTGTGTTCCAAGATCTTCCGGCTTGTTTTAGACCGTAAATTGCCTTCTTTAGTTTGCAGACTTCGTTTGTTTGTTTTGTATGGAGTCCTTCTGGGAGTTCCATGTAGAGTTCTTTATCTAGGTCGCCGTGTAGGAACGCTGTCTTGACATCAAGGTGGTTCACTTGCATCCCTTTGTAGACTGATGCAGCTAGGAAGGCTCTAATTGTAGAATGCTTTACAATTGGTGCAAAGGTTTCTCCGTAGTCTCGGCCAAATTTCTGATTGAACCCTTTTGCTACGAGTCTGGCTTTGTACCGCTCTATTTCTCCTTTGGAATTGAGTTTCTGTTTATAGGTCCATTTACATCCTATGATCTTTTGTCCTTAGGTAGAGGCGTTGGTTCCAAGACATTGTTCTTCTCAAGAGAATTTAGTTCTTCGTTCATTGCTTGTAGCCATTTTTCTCTTTCTATTTTTGGTAATTGTAGGACTTCCGAGTAGTTGGTGGGTGTCTGAATGTCTTGAGCTTCAGTTTTGTACAGCATGTAGTCATTTCTTATGGGAGGTATTCCCTTTGTTGGTCTCGTGGATCTTCTTTGTGTGACCACTTGTGTTCCTGTGCTTGTACTGGGTTGAATGTATATCCTCGGTTTCTGAGTCCTCAAGGTTTTCGGATTGTGTTCCTGGTTCCTGACTTTCCCCTGCATTTCCAATATGATTAGAGGAAGTTAGTTCTGTACTTAGTACTTGTGGTGAAGTTGTTTTTGTGGAAGCGTGGTGAAATCCATTTTCTTTTTCTAGAAATTTTACGGATCTGCTGATTGTGATGTTGTCTGTGTCGTGCAGGATTCTGTATCCTTTGTTTCGATCATCGTATCCAAGAAAGATCCCTTCGATAACTTTGCTATCCAACTTGTTTCTTTTTATCTTGGGAAAATAGGCGAAGGCTTTACATCCGAATCTTTGTAGATGCTTCAGACTGGGCTTCCTGTTGGTCCATAGTTCAAATGGAGTCTTGTCTGTAGCTTTCGAGGGTATTCGGTTGTGTAGGTAATTAGCTGTGGTAACCGCTTCCGCCCATAGAGACTGTGGGAGTCCTGAGTCAAACAGCATGCATCTTGTCATCTCCATTAGTGATCGATTTTTCCTTTCTGCTACTCCGTTCTGGGCTGGTGAGTAGGGGACTGTTAGCTGATGTTTGATTCCGCTTTGGTTCAGGAAATCTTCGACTTGTCGGTTTACGTACTCACGACCGTTGTCTGTCCGTATGGTTTGGATATTTTTTCCAAATTCCGTGTGTGCTGAGATGACGTAGTCTTTTATTTTTTCATAGACTTCGTCTTTTCCTTTCAGGAGGTAGATCTTCGTGTATCTGCTGTAGTCATCAGTGAAGGTGATGAAGTATCTCTTACCGCTGAGAGAGTTAGTTGGTAATGGACCGCAGACATCACTGTGGACAAGTTGAAGCGTTTCAGTTGCTCTGTACTCTGTCTTCTTTGGAAATGGGGTTTCGGTGAGTTTTCCTTGAATGCACTGAACGCAGTCTGTGCTGTGCGAACAGTTATTTAGACTTAGTCCTCTTGCTAGGTTCTCATGTTGAATTTTCTTAATTGATTCTATATTTCTGTGTCCTAGTCTGTCGTGCCAGAGCATGAGGCAATTTTTGTTCTTGCAGTGGTTTTGTTTTGCTACATCTGCTTTGAATGTGCGAGTTTGGAGGTTGTCATCCAGGTGGAGTCGGTATATTCCATTGTCAAGTATACCGTTCGCGAGGGCTGTGTTGTCTCTTTCGATGGTACACCATTCTCTTTTGAACGTTACTTTACATCCGTTGGAGGTGGCCGCACTCACTGACAGAAGGTTGTCTGTTAGTTCCGGGATGTAGAGAACTTTTGTGAGAAGTAAGGTGTCAGTCTTTCCTTGGGGTGTAATGACTTTGATTTCTCCTTGTCCTATCCCTTTGACCTGCAGCCATTGCCATTAGCAACCACAACATTTTGTGTTTGTTCTCTGTTAAGTTCAGTGAAGAAGCTTTCATCGTACGCCATATGAGATGTGGCTCCAGAGTCGACGAACCAGTTGTGTACACTTGCTTCTCGTTGAGTGCAATTGAGAGCTTTTGGGTTAGGTCCTTTTGTTGTTCTCTGATTTGTTGATTGTTCTTGGGTGACACTCGACTGATTTGTGTACTTTTGTACGTTTCCTCTTCTGAAGTTTTCATATTTGTACTCTTTGTTGCTGTTGTTTCGCTTTTTATAGTGCCAACATTCTTCTTTGGAGTGGTTTGGTTTGTGGCAGAAAGAACAGAATTTCTTCTCTTTTTCTCTTCTTTGGCTTGAAGCTCCGTGGAGACTTTTTAAGGCTTTTGATGCGGAGCTTTCGTCTTTCGAGCTTTCTACTCTGCGGGCGTGTTCATCAAGGAGTTTGTTCTTGGTAAATTCAAGCGTTAGCTCGTCATCAGGCCTTGATTCCAACATCGTGATGAGATTGGAGTAGCTCTTTGGAAGCGAGCAAAGCAGTATAGCCGTGATGTGAGAGTCCTTTAGTGTTTCGCCAATGGTTCGCAGTTTGTCAACAAGTTCCATCATGGTAGTGATGTGCTGTTGCATGTCTTTGTCTTCTTCGAGTTTTAAGCTGTATAGATTCCTTAGCAAATAAATTTTTCCTGAAAGTGTTTTTCTTTCATAGATATTTTTAAGAGTGTCCCAGGTAGCTTTGGCTGTTAGTAGGTTTTTGACATGCACTATTTGTGAGTCGGCGATGCTTAGATTAATGATAGCTCTAGCTTTTGAGTCTTTCTTTTTCCATTCGATTTTAGGTTCATCTGGAATATTTTCGGTGACAACTTCCCAAAGATCTTCCTTTTGCAAGAGCATTTCAATTTTGAAAGACCACAGTGAGTAGTTATAGCCGTCGAGCTTATTTAGGGTTACATCGTGGCTCGGGAGTGACGCCATTTTTGCTAAGCCTTTTTTCTTTGTCTTAACTCGTTAGTTGAATTTCATGCAATATTCAGTCTCATAATCTAATTGTTGTAAGATTTAGGTACTTACAGCTTGTATGAAGGCATGAGGACGTTGATGATTATATAATAATAATCTTTATTATCCATTTAGTAAGAAAAAACAAAGTTATGGTAGCGAACACAATTTATAATATAGGGAAGAAGTAAACAAAACGTTGGTGATGATGATAAAGGCCAGTGTGGCGCTAGCCGTCGTAGCATTCAGTATCCAACAGAAAGAAAGGAAGAAAGAAAAATGAATATATGTATATCATATAAGATGATGTATATTCCAATATATTTATTATTTTTTAAATTTAAAAATGAGTAAAATAGAATAAGAATATAGATAAATATTATAGAAAAAAGAATGTAGATAAAGAAGAAAGCAAATAAAGATTCTATAGAATAAAAAATATATATATAAAAATATAAAGAAGAATATAAAAGTTCTAAAGAAGAAAGCAAATAAAGATTCTATAGTATAAAAAAATATATATATAAATATAAAGAAGAATTTAAAAGTTCTAAAGAAGAAAGCAAATAAAGATTCTATAGAATAAAAAAATATATAAAAATATAAAGAAGAATATAAAAGTTCTAAAGCAAATAAAGATTCTATAGAATAAAAAAATATATATATAAAAATATAAAGAAGAATATAAAAGTTCTAAAGAAGAAAGCAAATAAATATTCTATAGAATAAAAAAATATATATAAAAATATAAAGAAGAATATAAAAGTTCTAAAGAAGAAAGCAAATAAAGATTCTATAGAATAAAAATATATATATAAAAATATAAAGAAGAATATAAAAGTTCTAAAGAAGAAAGCAAATAAAGATTCTATAGAATAAAAAATATATATAAAAATATAAAGAAGAATATAAAAGTTCTAAAGAAGAAAGCAAATAAAGATTCTATAGAATAAAAAATATATATATAAAAATATAAAGAAGAATATAAAAGTTCTAAAGAAGAAAGCAAATAAAGATTTTAAAGAGAAGAATATAGAGATAGAGATTATATAAAGGAAAGGAATACCAGGACATCCAAGTATGCTATACCAGGACTACCAAGTATGCTATACCAGGACTACCAAGTATGCTATACCAGGACTACCAAGTATCCTATACCAGGACTACCAAGTATGCTATACCAGAAGTACCAAGTATGCTATACCAGGAGTACCAAGTATGCTATACCAGGAGTACCAAGTATGCTATACCAGGAGAACCAAGTGTGCTATACCAGGAGAACCAAGAATGTTCCACAAAGAGAATCAAGTATGTTATACCAGCAGAGAAGATCCCATCATACCTGCCAGCAGAGAAGATCCCATCATACCTACCAGCAGTGGAGATCCCATCGGGCCTTCCAGTAAACCGCAACCATCTAAGCTTGGGGTGCGGTTCGAATTGCCAAAGGAGACCCGCAGCGGAAGATGGATAAAAAACTCCTTCCAGGTACAATGAGTCTATTGGACGTGACTTCCGTCACTGGAAGGGGAGTGATGTAGCGGCTCCCATATATTAACATTAATATCATATTAATTGTTGTCATATCAATATAATAAAATAATTATACATCATTTTAAATATAAAACATAAATCATATAAAATGTAAATATTTATCTAAAATATATCAAACACATATATCTAACATTATATAATCTAGAAATGATAATTTGACCACACACATATAAACAAAAATAACTTCAACATGTAATATACGCCAATTTAACCCTACTGATAATTTGTATAAATAAATGTAATTAAAAGTTGATTTTACAATAAATAATTTGTTAATGACTCCGCTTATAAATCTATGCCGCCCACATAAATTTAAATACGCGGTATTTAAAATATAAACTTTAACAAACATTTGCAAGCAATCAAACAAGGATTTCAATTTGATCAAAAGTGAAAAATAAAATTACTCATAATATCAAATTATAAATATTTAAGAAATACATATTAAATATTAATATTTAAAAAAATATATATAACATATTTCGAAATATTTAAAAATAACGAAAACGTACATCGTTTGGTATTTAATTCAAGGCAAATTTTCAACTTATAACAAAATCGCTATCAAATATAATTTTAAGAAATTATTTATGTGATTTGTTATTAACCACCACATATGTATTGTAGTGGGTTATATGGTTTTAAATTGTAAGTATAATTGAGGAATGTCTATTTTTCGGTTGATACTGTTTTTATCTTTTATTGAGGTCCAGCTTTCTAGAAAAAGTCTTGAATGTTTGTCCTTGATATTTTGATATACTATTTCAGTTGAATAAAAATTTGGTATGTGGTCCTGTTTCAGTGCGTGGTCTACTAAAAGGGAAAGAGGGCTATAGTTTTTAAGGGCTGTCCGGTGTTGATTGGTACTTTCTTCCAGAGTTTTTCCTGTCTCTCTTATGTACGTGGCTGGGCAAGATCGGCACGGGATTCTGTAAATGAGGTTGGGTTTTTGACTGTTGTTTGTGTTATGTTTGGTATCGGGATGGCGGAGAAGTGTTTTTAAGTTGGATGGTGTCTGGTATATCGTCTTTATATTATACTTCTTAAGGGCTCTACTGGTTCTTTCAATGCCATACGGAAGTGTGCAATATGATTTCTGAGATTGGCTATTGGAAGGAGGGATGAATGTTGATCTGTAGAATTGTCTTTTAACAAATTACTGATTTTCAATTGTTTTATTTTAAATGTATATATTTATTTATTCTCTATATATTAATATTTATACATTATTTTTTTATTAATAATTATATTTATAAGCATGTGCATATTGTAGATTTTAGATATTTTACATTTTATAGCAGTTGTACATACTCGTGAATTGAGACGCGAGCTTATCAAAATAATCTTGTTCCCCGAAGAAGTTTGGCGAGTTGCCACACGAAATATCGGAAATAAAACTTTATGATCCAAAATAGGCATTTTAAAATAACTTTATATATACTTCTCGAATAGTATTCCTGAAAATTCAAAATTTTTTTCAAAAATGCATTTAAAAAACATCATTGAATGCTTGAAAAAAAATAATAATGAACAACCTTTTAGAGGAATGAAAAAAATATTCAATAGTAATATTCATTTATTTTCAAAATTTCTATGTGAACCTGTTCAAGAATATATTAGATGTATTTAGAATGTATTGAGATTTAATATTTTACAATATAGCAGATTTTTATACATAATATATTTATTCATAGAAGAGATCAAACGATTAATGACAAATTAAACAATCAATATCGCCATCTATTGAATAAATTTGGAACGTTAAATATTATAAAAAGACTGATGCAGTGATAATATTGTTACAGTAATGAAGGTGACGTTTGGGTAGAATAAAATAATAATTTATTAGATGACTTTAAATAGTTAAATATAGTTTGA
Organism: Cordylochernes scorpioides; assembly: GCA_030710605.1. NCBI lineage: Eukaryota > Metazoa > Arthropoda > Arachnida > Pseudoscorpiones > Chernetidae > Cordylochernes > Cordylochernes scorpioides. Next base: position 21,897,965 of record CP092883.1, on the reverse strand, counting down.
GGGATAAGAATAGAAGCTAAACTAAGTTAAATGGATAAAAATAATTATAATTTAAGGAAGTACTGTCAAAGACCTAAACGGCTCGGCTACACCCCCCTAAGATGGCGGCTATAATGTTCACAAACTTCCCACCTAGCGCGTCCGCTATCTATCGGAGTTTGGGTACATAACACTTGCCGAGCTGACAGTGCGCGCCACCTATAGGGGCTTAGGAACATAACATTTGCCGATGTATTATTTACTGTTTACGCTATGTACATTTTTGGTTATGACAATATTTTGCGATATGAAAAAACAATAGAAAAAAATAAAAGATATGTGGAATGGATAACTTTACAAAATAAACTTCGACAAACTCCCATACTAAGCTTCATCAAAAAAAAAAATAATAATAAGTAGGTTTTTTTAATTAAAAAGGTATATATTGGTTCAAATATAATTTATTTTACCAATATATCAGTTGGCTGAATACTACGAATTTGTGTCTATTTGGAAGGAAACGGTACATTTTCCTTTTAACCTTCCATTACCATCTCTATTTCAAACAAAATATTAGCCCATTTACCTGGCTATGTAATGAGAACTTTATTATTTTAGGTGAGATTCGTGACTTTAACAAGAAAGCTGAGCTGTCCATAATGATTAGGAATATATTCAATGGTAACATTTCTCAGGGATGCTTATACAAAGGTTTCTAAAATTGGCAATGTAGCTTTCTCACTGTTAAATTTATGATTATTTAAGCAGACAGAATATTTTGATATGAAGGCCTTTTCTGATTTACAATAAAGTAAATTTCTTATTTTATCTTTAAATAAGTTTTGTGAATAAAAGCGAGTATTCGAGGATTAATCTATGGATGCAATATATGTACATTAATTTTCATCTTTAAAATAAGATCAATTTATATATTAGTTTGTAATAACCTAAATAAAATATCTAGTTTTGCCTTTAAACCATTCACCTATAAACTAATTTGCAACATTTATATTGTTTTAACAAAAAATATATTGCTTTGTAATGCCTTTAAAATAAACATGCAATTTTTAGCATCTATGCAAGATTTCATCCGTGAAAACCAATTATCGAAACACTTACACCAGTCATCTTCGGGGATGGAATTTACGGGCATTGATAAAGGCTTGCAGTGCTTCATTAGCAGTGTTAAAATTTATCCCTTTCAACGATAACTTAACTTTTTGGAAATAAAAGTCAAAAAGTGCTAGGTCTAGTGAATATGGTGGATGAATGACTAATTGGACACCAGAGTTCACTAAAAAGTATAATGTTTGGGCTTAGGTGTGCGGTCTGAAATTGTCATGGTGAAGGACTCCTCTAAGTTGAGTTCATGGTCTGCTTTGCTTGACCGTCGCCGCAAACTAGCGGCCTCGGGTTTGGCAAACTGAGAAGCGTCCACCTAGAAATCATGGTTTCGGGATAACGGCCTTCGTCAGCCTGATGATCATAACTGATCACATAATGAGATCATAGCTCGTAATTATCGATTCCAGCTGGGTTCTTCTTAGTTTTCAGAAGATAGTGTAGTGGGATTATCACCGACCCGAGGCCGCTAGTTTGGGACGACGGTAATTTGATGGCGTCAAAGGTTTTGACGTTTATTTTGATGGGAGAAGCGTCTTATGTTTCTATGGATAAATAAAATAATCAATACAAAATCCAATCAGTGTATTTTAATAATTTCTTTGTATAAATACATTGTTGCGTTGTTGGTTGACAAAGAATAACTTCCGTGGGTACAAAGGATCTTTAGAACTTTATTGAAGCCTAATAAATAAAATAATTACAGAAGAATACAAAATAAACTACAATAAAGAAAACAGCAGTTACAAACATCCAACTGTAGCACAGTGAAGAAAAGCAGGAGCAGAACAGGAGAAAGAAGTTCGTAGAACCTTCTAGAATCTTCCAGGAAGTACACCACAGTCCGACCTCTTGAGACAGCAGAGTTTGCTTGGTGTCCATCACGTAGCTTCGTATTTCTTCCCCTCTTTCTTCTCGCTCTTCTCCCCGTCATGAGTTTCTCATCCCTATATATCCCGGAAAATATCTTTCCAGAACGGTCATGGTTGGTCAGCCAATCAGAAAGACGCCAGCACCAAATATTGCACAATCGCTTTAGGTTGGCCAATCTTTGTCTTCCGCTTTTTCTACATTATTCTTAAACGTTCTATAACATTCTCTCTCCATTATGAAATGTGCTTTCCTTTCTGCGTAATGATATGTTCTAGAGAAATATATATGTCTTAAGAGAGTTGTTGCAATATATGGTTAAAATATTATATGATTATATTGAATTTTACAAATATTATCACAATAATATTTACAATAATAACAATACACTATCAAATTTGAAACAAGTTCTATTTTAAAGAAGCAGAACCTAACATACAAATAAAATAAACACAGGTTGTTTGACATTTAAAAGAATTTTATAATTGTTTCAACCAGCTCCATCTATAGTAAATGTCTTAAGTTATTTTTAAATAAAGATTATTAATTATTTCAAATATGTGTGTTACATATGGAAATTATTATTTTAAAATTTGAAATAATATATATTCTTTGATTATTGCTAAATTGAAAATTATAATATATTATTAAATTGTTGTTACATATATTTTTGAATTTTTTTTTGTCATATCGGACGCGATATCCCAGTTTGGAATACTTACGCCTAAATACCTTTTAGCAGCTCATATACAATTCATTTTATATACAATTCAATAAACAAGAATGAAAAAAAATTTAAACTGAAAGGTTGGTTTTTCTCAAACATAAAAATGATTACTTCTGTAGCTGTGAGAGCGCTATATATCCCGCAAGGGATACTTGCGCCAAACAAGGAGAAAGGTTTATTTACATAAGTTATTTACATTATTCAACGCATGAAAACATTAGAGATCCAGATTTTGTATAAAGTTTAGAATGTATTTACAAAATGAATGAATTCTATTAATAAATGTATTGAGTCTTGGATTTTTTTGTTACAGAAGCAGCTTGGATTATCTGTTGCCCCGATTTTCGCCAAAATTCTCCAAAATTACCATGATTTGTAATTAAATTGTATATATTTTTTAAGTGAGAAATCATAAAACACACATTATATATATCCAAATCGTTGATTAAAAAGACAAATATTAGATCAAAAAATCATTTATTTACCAATATTTCAGTTGGCTGAACACCAACCTTTATCAAGGTGTTATAACATTTTTCGTTCAATTCGGCGTTCAGCCAATGGAAATATTGGTTAAATAAATGGTGTTTCGATACAATATATGCCTTTTTAATTAAATATTTATCTGTGGATTGCTCTATTTTCAAAATATATCTAAATAACCATAAAATTATCCTATTAAACCTTACAGTACCATTATATACCATATATTTGGACACACTGGGCAGAATTTGCCAATGAATTATTTTAGATGATCAATTTGTAAGGAAGAATATAGGTTAATGCAGGAGAATGGTAAGTATGTTAAATATGCAAATATACGTAGAAAATTCTAAGTGATTGCCAATTACAGCCACCGCTATATATTTTTTTATTCGAAAATATGAGATAGTTTTATAACCTTGGAAATGTTGACTAAGTGTATTAGTGAATAATGAAGCGAATAGCGAATAAAATTTGCACGAATATTAAAAAAAAAAAAACACATGTACTCCTGGTCGGATATGCCTTCTTTATTTCTGGTTTTTTCAATATTTTTCTATTATTTTTTCACATGTTAAGCGTATTCACTCAAATTTGGCCTTGAATACCCATTTCTTGGTTTCCCAAGAAAACTGGAATAAAAAATATTTTGGTACAGCCTGCTCCACGCTGCGAACGCCAACAGCGCGAAACGCGTTCGTGGATGGCTTTTTTTGATTTATCAAGAGTAATTTTTTCTATAAATTATAATTTTAAAATAAAATAACAATATTATAACATATATATTGATATTCGAAATGTATATATATTATGAAAAATGAGGAGATTTTATGCTTGATTTTTGATTATCTTGAGGATTATGCTATGGAAATGTAGTCGTGGTTAAAAATCTTGAAAGAATAATAATGTAAATGGCTTTGATCAGTAATTGCTTTAATTGAGCTAAAGGAATATATATATTAAAAAACATAATTTGATAAAAGAACTTCCTGTCTTTAGGCGAGTAGAAGAAGGAAAACAAAAGATTATTTACATAATGTACAAAAGGTTTGAGCCGGCCATCGGGAAAAAACAACAATGAGTTTTTATAGGAGAAGCGTGACTTCTGGCGGTCGACTTAGCAGAGTATTTGAATCCATAAAATATAATTCTGAATAAAACAAAATTCTAATATAATAATATAATATAATATAATAATATTCTCACAAGTACAAATGCATATTATAGAAATATCTGTATAAAGATAATCTATGTGAATTTATAATTAGTGGGAATAGAAAGTTAGCTAGTAATAAAAGCCTGTCGACTTCAGGCTTCCTGCTATAAAATTGGACATTTTCAATATCGCTTCCTCGTTTTCCCTCTCAACGGTGACTATTTTACCCTACTGAGAATAGTTTTAAAAGACCTGGATTTGATAATCAGGAAAAAGTTCTCTCGGAGGTAGTTTTCATATATTTTGGATTGAATAAACTATTTATTTGCCAATAATTCGGTTGGCTGAACGCTAACCTTCGTCAAGGCATTACATTTTTGTATAAAAAAACTCAGCGCTGCATAATGTTATAATATCACAGTTGAAATAATTTTTGATATTTTTTTCATGCACAAATTTCCCTCACCTACTTTGTATTTTTTTTTTATTATTTCAACTGTGATATTATAACACTATGCGGCGCTGAGTTTGTTTATACAAAAATGTAATGCCTTGATAAAGGTTGGCGTACAGCCTACCAAAATATTTGCAAATAAATCTTTTATTCAACCAAAATATGCGTATTTTATTATCGAATATTTATATATTGTAGCGAAGTATTTATTATTTCATCAACAGAGTATCATTTTTTATGTTTATATTTTGCTACTCTGTAAACCTAATTGTGGATCTTTTAAATCTATCTACACTACTTTCCTATATCCTCGAGACAAGAGGTAATATTGTAGCAAAGTATTTATTATTTTATTAACAGAGTATCATTTTTATGTTATATTTTGCTGCTCTGTAAACGTCCCTCGTTGCTTATCTTTTGTGTATCATTAATAGTTTGTTCTTGCCTTAAATATTTCGCTGTGTCATCCTGAAGTTTGTCTTCCCTAAATTTCCACGTGGCAATATGATATATTTTATATATGATGCATTAGAGCGCCTAATCCTTCATAAGAAATATGAACTGTTTTCTACGCGTATGATTATTTTTGAATTGAAACATTTTTCTACTGCCTTTACTGCAATGATGAAATAATGGGAAGGCCTGGCTCATCATTGGAGAAATCTCCCAAATGTTTCGCCAGTTCAATCTACCATACCTCTCTAAAATTGAAGTTGACTGTTTTCCTGCTATACCGACACTGAAGCTAGACTCTTTGAAAGGGTAAAACGCTGGGAGGTTTTACCACTGATAAGTCAGACCCTCCCATTATTTTATCATTGCAGTAAGGGCAGAATAAAATTGTTTTAATTGGAAAAATAATCATACGCTTCAATAGAAAAGTTATATTGATCATAGATTTGTAAATTTAAACAGGCTTTTTTAGCGATAGAAGGACGTGATGCAATTTTTCCACTAATAGAAACAAAGCCCTGCTTAACAACTTGATTTCTCGAAAGAAAATATCGGGTGATTTTTCAATATAAATTATATTTGTGTTCTATTTATTATATAATGGATGCGAACATCATGGCCAAGCAAAATAAACATCGTAACCACATATGAGCTGATCAGTGCAATAGCATCAAACTATGGCTTATATAAGTAGGATGTATCTCTGTGGATTTAAAACAATGGAATTCCTCCCAAAATCCTATCCTACAGCCTCAAAGTGGCGAGGGGTGTAAACGGGTAGCACAGGACGTCGTGAGTTCAACTCCTGGTGTAGCACAGGGTGGCCCTATAGCCCTCCTTTTCTCCATAGAAGCGGCTACACTCCATGTCAGGAGACCAAAAGAAGCAAAGTCACACTGAGTGGTACTTTCAGATATTCAGACCAACAGCACCCCTCTTTCCTTCTCCAAAGACCTCTGTGACAACCCCAGGACTATAATAGAAAAGCTGAGTCAATGGGATCTAATGGAGATCGTTTAAACGACTTGAGGATAAAGCAACAACATCAACAACAATGGACTGGACGACAAACCTACGAGGAAATGAAGAGAATGGCGAAGGAAGTATGGAGAGACCATGTGGCCGACCCTCAGTAGAGGAAGGTATTGAAGGAGGGAGATACGGAGAGACCATGTGGCCCACCCTCAGTAGAGGAAGGCATTGAAGGAGGGAGATATGGAGAGACCATGTGGCCCACCCTCAGTAGAGGAAGGCATTGAAAGAGGGAGATATCGAGAGACCATGTGGCCCACCCTCAGTATAGGAAGACATTGAAGGAGGAAGATATGAAGAGACCATGTGACCTACCCTCAGTAGAGGAAGGCATTGAAGGAGGGAAGTATGGAGAGACCATGTGGCCCACCCTTAGTAGAGGATGGCATTAAAGGAGGGAGATATGGAGAGACCATGTGGCCCACCCTTAGTAGAGGAAGGCATTGAAAGAGGGAGATATCGAGAGACCATGTGGCCCACCCTCAGTATAGGAAGACATTGAAGGAGGGAGATATGAAAAGACCATGTGGCCCACCCTCAGTATAGGAAGACACTGAAGGAGGAAGTATGGAGAGACCATGTGGCCTACCCTCAGTAGAGGAAGGCATTGAAGGAGGGAGATATGGAGAGACCATGTGACCTACCCTCAGTAGAGGAAGGCATTGAAGGAGGGAAGTATGGAGAGACCATGTGGCCCACCCTTAGTAGAGGATGGCATTGAAGGAGGGAGATATGGAGAGACCATGTGGCCCACCCTTAGTAGAGGAAGGCATTGAAGGATGCAAGTACTTTTGTGGAAAATTGAAAACAAAGGCCTACAATCTCCCAGATATTAAGAAATATAGAAATGTACTTAGGTAATTAAACATATTAAAATACCTCACTCTTGAGCCTTTTGTATTGAGAGAATATATATTTTTAATATTTTAATAAAAAGCTTGGAAATGCATTTTTAAACCAGAATTAACACGAACACGTTCATGTTTTGAAATAAGTATCGCTTGAGAAAATAGTGTTTAAAATATTTATCATTTGAATATTCTCCTCTAAAAGATAGGAATTTTAAAATTAAAGTTACATTAGAGAGAGAATTGAGAATAAATATCTTAATTTTTAAAATCTCGCTTGTTTCTCACCTAAAATATTATGTATGTTGAATATATTTTGTTATATAAATAATATCACATATATATTTTCGAAAAGTATTCATTATTTTTTATAACAGATATATTATTAATATTTTTTATATTCATCATATTATTTTTATTTAGCTACTCCGGAAACTTACCTCATTACTTAACTTGCATCTTATAAATTCTGATTTTGTTTTTGCCTTAAATAAATTGCAGTGTCATTTTGAAGTTTGTCTTTCCTAAATTTCAATGTGACAATACCTATACATTTAATAAACAAAATATAAAAAAAAATTAGAGAGAACCAATATATATATATATAATACAAATAAAATTCCTTCATATGAGAAATATCATGACCACTTTATCTACAATCAATCCTCTATTTGACAATAGTAGATAAGACTTCGATTAAAACCAATACGTGAATACTGAGTTGGGTATTCACAAAGTATTTAGGTATGATGCATCTATGAGCGATGAAATTATTTTTCAAATTGATCTTTGAAATGTATATTTCTTGACATTCATTACACATCATTCTGCATTCTTTAGAACCATTCATTAAAACATTAATGCCACTTTTTTATATAACATAAGCTCCTTGGTCTTTATGTATGTCCGATGTGCTTTTATAAGTATTTCAAAAAGGTTTCTGCTGGTTTTAGAATATAATTGATATATAGAATTGTGTTACCTTGTTTCTGGATACATAGGCATTTTGGCAATAGCATGCAGTTTATGAATATTCTATGATATCGTTTGCAGTCGTGAAGAGAATAATAAAAATAGTTTTAAATCAAACACAATACACACAACAACAACACAAACACACAGACTATTTTACGCTGACGAGCGCCAACAGCGCGAAAGGCGTTCGTGGATGGCTTTTCTTGATTTATCAAGAAATTGGGTTGGCTAAATATCAGGGAACAGGCTAATTCAATGATTAGTTGATTTCTGCTCCACCAGAAGGCGTTCTGCCATCTGAAAAGCACATGTGCTCCTGGTCAGGATATGCTCTTTTTATTTTTAATATCAACACAAAAAAAAATATCACACACAATAACACACACACAACAACAATATGCACGCACAACACAAGCACAAAAAATTCCCTTTAATATAGAGGACATATACTGTATTTAAAAAGTGTACTACTTGACTTGAGTCGCAAAGACGAAAATAAAATAAACTAGAATAATTATTTACATAATTACAATTTTTTTTTAGTCGGCAAACGTAAACAACAACAACAATGTGTTTTATAAAGCGGAAGCCACGACTTTTGACGGTCGAATTTAAAGAGTATTTTATTCTATAAATTATGATTTTAAAATGAAATTAAAGTTTTTATTAGATAGCAAAAAGGCATATATTGGATTGAATAAAATATTTATTCACCAATATTTCGGTTGGCTGAACGCCTACCTTTATCGAAGCATTACATTTTTGTATACACAAACTCAGCGCCGCATAGTGTTATGATATCAAGTTGAAATTATTTAAAATACAAAGTAGGTGGAGGAAATTTGTGCATAAAAATATGATAAAAATTACAATAAGAATAAGTTAGATATCTTAAAATATAATGGTTGGTGTTCAACCAACCGAAATATTGGTAAATAAATATTTTATTTAATTCAATATGTGTCTTTTTACTACCTAATGATTCAAGTATGGATTGCTCTATTTTCAGAAAAAAATTATGTAACATCTATATGTATTTATGTATTTCTGTTTAATTGGAATACGCCTTAAGATTAATAAGAATAATTTCACCATGTGAAAAAATAAAAATTTTGAATGGTGCCAATTCAGATGAAAAGAAAGATTTCTGAAGAATTTCAACTTTATTCTAAAAAGGTAATCTTTCACTAAAAATAATCATATTTTAAGACTAATTTTCTTTTAAAATTTATAATGAAATTCATATCTACAACTCTTTATCTCCAATATTGAAAGAAGAAGGAAATAGCTCATTGGTGGGGATTCTTCCCAACGGTTTTGTTGAGTTAATGATGAGATTTTAATGATAATCTATCCTTCATACCAAGATGAGTGGAGTAGCATTGTCTAAATGCCAATAAAAGCATGTCACACCTAGACTTGAATGTAATATACGCCATTTCTATTAACATCTGGAAGACATTCTGTTATGTATTATTCATATTTAATAGGGTTTTTCATGATGAAAATGTCAAGCCTCACGAGATGGTATTTTTTTCTCTTCTACTCGGGAATTTTGTATAAGAACAAATGTTCTTATTAAAAGTTTTGTTTACATTATCGCGCCATCTGTTATAATAAATCTGAACTATTTTTGAAGAGTATGATTATTTTAAAAATAAATCCACTTTATACTGCCCTTAATGCAATGTGATAAAATAATGAGAGGGTTCACCACAAATAAACAAACCATCATTTTATCATTGCACTAAGGGTAGTAGTAAATTAATTTACTTTGGAAGAATTCAAAGCTTCAAAATTAGTTCAGGTTTAAAGATTCCAAGCCTCAAAAGATACTTTTTTTTCCTCTACTCAAATTCATGTATAAGAACAAATGATCTTAATAAAGATTTTGTTATACAATATAATAAAATGCGGATTGTGATTATAAAACGACATTTTAAAATTATCCCGCATGTGTTTCTTGTGTTTCCCAATACTGGACACTTTTATTTTTCCGTTTATCATTACTCTTCACAATCCATCCTTTCATACTTTATCCCTAAGGTTAGAAATAATCGTTATTTCTCCTTAAAATAAATTTTGATTTTTCGTTCAAAAGAAACACATGCGGGATAATTTTCAAATGTCGTTTTACAAAGATTTTGTTGTTGATGTTCAATTTAAGACGATATAAAGATATAATAACGATAGAAATCATACATGTATAAGGTAATTTATTAATAAAATTTTCCATTTCCTTTATAGCCATTTTTACAAACTCCTCTTCAAAGTGCCTACCCATCTTACAGATGCCAAATGACTATTTTGAATAAAACATATAATTTACATAAGTAAAAATCATAGCGAGTTTGAATAAAACATATTGAATATGTTTGTATAATATATAAATTAGGATAGGAACTTATGAAACATATGTCGTAAAGGATGTATATTTTGCACTTCCTGAAGAATATCAAATAAAAAGTTTATAATAAAACTTCGAACACACACTTTGTAAATATTAATTACAATGGATATACAGTAATGTTCATTTTTTATTTCACACTCTGTTATCAATTGTCCATTATTTATTAAAAACATAGAATATTTTGGAGAAAAAAAAGAGAAGGAATATATCTTCCTATTTATTATACTATTATATATTTAACCCCTTATATAATCTTATTTGGGAACGATGTAATAAAGGCGATATTAATCTATATATATATATATATATATATATATATATATATATATATATATATATATATATTGTTACATCATGATTAATGGCGTATTTCTTATATCATTTTTAATATATTTGAAATTTAAATTATATATTTATTTATTTTTATATTCTATGATATTTATTTAAAGCAGATTATTTTTAGATTATCATCATTTGTATTTAGGTACACGTGTGACTTCACTGCTCTCTTTGATGTGAGGAAATAAATAAATTATTCTGGAGGCTACTTAAAGTAGACTTATCTCATTATTCCCTTATATAAATTTGTAGGATGGTTGAAACACGCTCTGGTAAGATGCAAGACCCAGCACAGGAGAGAATCATGCCTGAAGAGTCTGCCAAGCCGCAACCTGGTGCAACAATTGGTAGAGATGCTAGTTCCGACCCAGTTGTCCTGAATCCCAACATCGACATCCCCAAGTTTGATGGAACGGAAGACCCTCGCCCATGGATTGAATCTCTTGAAGAAATTGGCTTCCTGTACCATTGGGCAGACTACATTATCTCTCGTTATGCTGCCATGAATATGATTGGTAGCGCCAAAACCTGGCTGAACCTACACAAGATAAGTTTCACCAGCTGGGAAAATTTCAAGAGCCGCCTAATTCAGGATTTTGCCTCAGACGCCAACAAAGAAGAAATGAAGATGAGGCTAAACAGAATGCAGCAGTGGAATGAACCTGCAATCAGGTTCGCAGAGGATATCCTTGTACTGTGCAACAAGGTCGACCCCCAAATGGAAGAAGAGACTAAAATAAACTGGGTTATTGGAGGGTTAAAGAAAGAATACTCTTTTGCCCTTCACCTAAACCCTCCTAAAAATACCAATGAACTTCTAGAAATTTGTAAAAAGCTGGATTTGTTCGAAAAGAATTACCAAGAACGTGGAGAAAAATCAAAAGCTCTTTATAATGTATCACGCTCTCCTCGTCCCCATCATCAAGAGCAATGGAAGAATGCTACGTCGTTCAGAAGACCATATCAGAACACCTCCAAGCCCCAGGCCCCCGCTCCGAGGTACTACCAGAACACCTCCAAGCCCCAGGCCCCCACTCCGAGGTATTACCAGAACAAGCCTCTGCCCCAGGTATCTGCCCCTAGACGATCTTACACTCCCAATCCTGAGCCAAAACCGGTCTACCCAAGTAAAACATACAATAAGAATCCAAATTCAAATAGGAATAGGACAGAAGACGGGAGACCAATATGTTTCAAGTGTAACAAGCCAGGACACGTAGCGCGGTATTGCAGAGTCAGGTTTGTAAGAATTGTGGAAGAGGACCCCATAGTTACACAAGACAAGGTCGAAGAAGAAATCCGAATGGATAATGGAACTCAGAAGTCGAGACCTCTGCTCTACGCGGACGTAAGTAATAGCCCGTACTCGAGTATCCCTACAAGGAATAGATATGCCGCATTAGAAGATTTAAACTAAACATCGCGCCTGAGTCCGTCAATCAAAGCAAGTCGACCATAAATGGAATTAAAAAGTTGGACCCCAAATATAAAATGAACATTAACGTGGATAGAATCGGTATCTGCGAAGCTTTGATTGATACAGGCGCCGATCTTTCAGTGGTCGACCTTAATACAGCTCTCAACACAGGTCTTGAAATAATAAATCCTGATAAAATGTGCTTCGGACCCGATGGCAAAGAATTAGATATCGTAGGAAATATTATTTTAAATATAAAATTTGATGACAAAACAATCACACATCAATTTGTGATAATGAGAACACATTTGCGAATATTTATACTTGGACGTGATTTTCTTAAGAAAATGAACGCAAAAATTGATTGTCAGCGTGAAATAATCAAATATGACTTGACAGAAAATCGTGACGTAATCAAATATCAACAGAAGAAAATAAAAAGTGCAAAGGATGCCATTATACCAGAACTTTCTATTAAATTGATTAATGCATTTGTAGAAGCAGAGGATGGCGAATACATCATCGAGGAGAACCATAAAATGTTTCAAACAAATGGACTTCGACTAGCGAGAAGCTTAATAAATGTTGTGAATAAGGAAACATATATCTGGATAACAAACCCTTACCCTCGACCATTAAAAATATTGAAAAACCAAACATTGTGCTTTGGAAGCCAGCCAGCCGAAGTGAATCTTATAGAAGAAAGTGAACAAAAAGAGCATGAAGAACCCCAATTTCAGATAAACGAAAATTTAGCATATACGGAAAAGGAGCAATTGAAACAAGTTTTGGAAAGGTACGAGGATTTGTTTTCGTCGGGATTAGGAAGATCCAACTTAGCGAAACATCGGATCAATACAGAAGGCGCGAAACCGATCAAACACAAGCCGTATAGGGTGAGCGCGAAAGAGCGAGAAATCATAAAAGAACAAATTGATGAAATGCTCAGAGACGGCATAATTAGACCATCCTCGAGTCCATGGTCCTTCCCTGTAATCTTGGTCAAGAAGCGAGATGGTAAGTACAGATTTTGCGTTGACTACAGAAAATTGAATGATGTAACAGTGAAGGATGTTTACCCAATTCCCAGAATTGATGAAGTATTGGATACACTTCAAGGATCCAAATACTTTTCAGCAATTGACCTTAAATCAGGATATTGGCAAGTAGAGGTTGAGGAGAAAGATAAAGAAAAGACAGCCTTCACTACAGCACATGGCCTATATGAGTTCAACGTAATGCCCTTTGGTCTATGCAATGCCCCTGCTACATTTGAGAGGAACATGGAAAATATGCTTGGTAATCTTAGATGGCAAATTTGCTTATGTTATCTAGATGACGTAATCATTTATAGCTCGGATTTTTCAACACATCTCAAAAGAATAGAAGCTGTTTTAAAATGTTTTCGCGAGGCTAATTTAAAATTGAACAACAAAAAATGCCAATTTGCTTTCGAAGAACTGGAGATTCTTGGCCATATAACTAATCAACATGGTATAAAACCAGCGGAGCATAATATCAAGGCTATTAGAGATTTTCCTCGGCCCAAAAAGATAAAAGAAGTTCAATCATTTTTAGGAATGTGCTCATATTATAGAAAATTTATCAAAGGTTTTTCAAAAATTGCCGATCCATTAACCAGTCTTATAAAAAAGAATGTACCTTTTACCTGGACAGAAAATCAAGAGAAAGCATTTCAAACCCTTAAAGTAGCATTGATAAATCCTCCAATCTTAGGGCACTTTGACCCGAATGCAATTACTTACATTCATACTGACGCATCTAACATCGGCCTGGGTGCAACATTAGTCCAAAAGTTCGGCGATAAAGAAAAAGTTATCTCATATTTAAGTCGAACACTGAGCAAACCTGAGCAAAATTATTCGACTACCGAAAAAGAATGTCTAGCTGTTGTGTGGTCAATGTCCAAGTTACGACCCTACCTATATGGAAGGCACTTCAAAATCGTAACTGATCATCACGCACTATGCTGGCTTAAAAATCTGAAAGATCCGACCGGCCGATTAGCACGATGGGCACTGAAGATTCAGGAATATAATTTCGAAATTATACACAAATCGGGTAAAAAACATCTGGACGCTGATGGTCTATCTAGAGGAGCCTTACCTGAAAACGAATGGGACGAAGATTATGAAAGACTATTTCTGAATCAAATAATAGATGAAAAGGATGATTTTATTGAGAATATTAAGGAGAACCTTAGTGGAAACAAGCGTTCAATTACACAGAACTTCAAAGAAGAAAATGGGTGTCTCTACAAGAAAAATCCAAATCCTGAAGGTAGGGCATGGTTGCTGGTAGTGCCAAAGAAGAGAAGGAAGGAAGTCATGAGTGAATACCACAACCATATGCTGAATGGCCATCTGGGCGTCGCCAGAACCACTTACCGATTGAAGAATAAATACTATTGGCCTTCCATGTTGAAAGATGTTTCAGAATTTGTAAAGACGTGCCATCTTTGCCAAAGTCGGAAAGGTTCAAATCACTTGCCTTCTGGACTTCTACAACCTATTCCCCCAGCTAACTACCCTTTTGAAAGAATCGGAATTGACTTTGTTGGCCCCTTGCCATCAACGAAAAGAAGAAGGAAGTGGATAATTGTGTTGACTGATTATTATACCAAGTATGCTGAAACAAAGGCAGTATCAGAAGCAACCGTGAAAGAAGTCTCTACATTTTTAATCGAACATATTATTTTACGTCACGGGGCCCCAAAATTTCTTATTAGCGATAGAGGTTCACAATTCACTAGCAATTTGATGAAGGAGGTAATGAAAATGTGCAAAGTGAAACACTGCTTCACAACGAGCTACCACCCCCAGACTAACGGACTAACGGAATGGCTAAATAGAACTTTAATCAATATGATCCGCATGTATGTGAACACAGACCAAAAGAACTGGGATGAAATCCTCCCTTTTATCACCCACGCGTATAATACCACGATTCAAGAAACCACAGGCTACTCTCCATTTTTCCTGTTGTTTGGAAGGGAACCCATGTCCCTCTTAGACGACGAGAATATCCCAACGGACAGTAACATGGGCGATTACGACGAATATATAGAAAACTACTTAGATAAAATAGCAAGGACGAGACAGGTAGTCATTAACAACACAGAGAAGACTCAGGAAAGAATGAAAAGAAACTATGACAAAAAAACACAATGAGAAAATCTATGAACCAGGACATTTAGTGGCAGTTTGGACACCAGTCAGGAAAATCGGAAAATGTGAAAAACTATTGAGAAAATATTTTGGCCCATATCGAATATTAAAGAAGCTGTCTAACGTAAATTACTTAATTGAGCCGAAAGATAATCCTGGCCAAGACCCATTGATTGTCCATGTCTCAAGACTCAAACCCTATTTTGAGAAAATTGATGAGGTAACTCACGAGGACGTGACGACCTCTGGAGAGGGGGAAGTGTTACATCATGATTAATGGCGTATTTCTTATATCATTTTTAATATATTTGAAATTTAAATTATATATTTATTTATTTTTATATTCTATGATATTTATTTAAAACAGATTATTTTTTAGATTATCATCATTTGTATTTAGGTACACGTGTGACTTCACTGCTCTCTTTGATGTGAGGAAATAAATAAATTATTCTGGAGGCTACTTAAAGTAGACTTATCTCATTATTCCCTTATATAAATTTGTAGGATGGTTGAAACACGCTCTGGTAAGATGCAAGACCCAGCACAGGAGAGAATCATGCCTGAAGAGTCTGCCAAGCCGCAACCTGGTGCAACAATATATATATATATATAGTATAGTTATGAAAATTTTCAAGATTAATAATTTTTTTTCTTTATTTAAATGTGTGAGGTTTGTTTTTTTTTTTTTTTTTGTAATATATATATATATATTACAATTCGCATATATATATATATGCGAAAAAAGAATGACAAATAAAATTATAAAAAGGTCAGGTGTTTGTTGTTAAAATAAAAAAGACATATCCTGACTACGTTGACATGAACTTTTAGATGGCAAAGCGCCATCTAGTGGAACATAAATCAACTAAACATTGATTTAACATGTTCCCTGATATTTGGCCAACCTATTTCCATGATAAATCAATGCGTTTCAGGCTGTTGGTCCTCGTCATCTATATATATGTCACATTCTGCTTATAAATTATTAGTAGATGTAAATTTTACTCTGTTAGGAATTATGTAAATATTTGTAACTATATAAAAAAAAGGCGCGTGATTGAAATAAATTGAATCAGAAGATTTAATCGTCCTCTTCCTTTACGCAAACAATATTCTTTGCATATTGGCGTGTATAGATAATCATTGAAATCTATCAGAAGTCGACAGGATCCGACCAGCGATGGGAAAAAAGAGAGCAAGCACCTCATCGAAGGAATGCTCATTAGAAGAAAGAAGAAATCTGAATCTTCCTTTTGAACTGATCCCGAGATATGATCCTGATGATGGACTTAGCAACGCTAACTGGTCAATTTTATTTGACCATCAGGCACAACAACAAGGTCTCTCATCAAAAGAATCCCTGTCCATGATGCCAATGTTATTTAAAGGTAAAGCTCTGGAAATGTATGCGTTAATTTGCAAGGATATATCCTCATTAGAAGAACTTCATGCTAGAATGAAATGTTTTTTTCACGAGCTTGTACATGGGTTACATCGAAAATTCTGGCAATTAAGAAAGGGACGAGAACAATCTGTAAAGGAATATTACTTTGCAAAGATGAAGCTCGCTACCAAATTGGGACTGTCACAGGAATTGATCTTGGAGGGATTAACTTCTGGCATTGATTCGGAGTTAGAGCGTTTATTAATTGCTGCCTCACCGACAAGTTTGGAGCGCTGGCTTGAGATTGCCGAGGCCATAGAGGTATCTCACTGCCGAACCACAAGTCCAGCCTCAAGAATGGAGTTAGGTTATCCTGCCCGACGACAACCGTCTACTTCCTGGCAGGGAGGACAGGGCTTTAGGCCACGGAACTGGAGAGAGGGAAGGAACGATCGTCCCGGGACCCACCTTCCGTCAACGAGGAGCCAAACCGCGAGCCTTGCTGCCGTTCAGGATCACGAGGGTGAGTCACCAGCCTCTATCAGGAGGCCCGAACAAGGCGATTGACGCCTAGCCAGTCTGCACTTATTGTTGAGGGATCGTGTGGACGGGGTGGATTTTAAGTTACTTTTTGTTTTAGACTCCGGATCAGAAATAAATATCCTTCCCAGGCATCTAGTGCCGGCGGAATTTATTACATTAATTAAGGAACCCAAACTTAAATCTTTAAAATCGGTTAGTCATTGTATAAACATTGTTGGCGAGATTGAGTTAAATACTACCATAGGAGCTAAGTCGCTCAATATTTTGTTTCATATCGTTCAAAGTGGAAGTCTTAATTTTGGTATTTTATCTGCCAAATACTTACCCTATTTTAAGGTGAAAATTGATTTTAATAATAGTTACATTGAACAGAATAATAGAAAATTAGGCCAGTTTAATTACAGTTTTTCAGGCAGAGAATTAGAAGCCATACAGAGATTTTATAAAATTCAAAACTATTATGCCAAAATTAGTAGAACCAAATATTGCAATCATCATGTAAATTGTTTAAAGGTAAATAGAAAATGTCTTAGGATTAAAGATTCTTTATTCTATAGAAATGTTGCAAACTTGCTTGAAGATGATGTTTGTAATTTTGTTTGTTGCGTGCCAGACAGTGGAGCAGTTCCATGTGTATTAAAATCTAAGCCAGTGTATCAACCAGATGCAAAACCTCTGCCACTGCCTGACACGAATGATTGTTTTTTACATGATAATATAGAACTTTCCACTATGGTAAAAATACTATTAGATAATTATGCAGAGATCTTTGGGGTAAACAAATTTAATATCAAACCATTGAATATCCAGCCTCCAAGACTGAGACTGAGTGACAGAAAGCCTGTCTGTGTTAGACCGTATCGTCATAGCTTGAGAGATCGGGATTTAATAAAACAACAAATTGAGCAATTGTTAAAGTACGGCTTAATCAAACCTGCGTCTTCCACATACAGCGCACCTGTGACGCTCGCACCCAAGAAGGGTGAGGGAAGGGTTAGGCTTTGTATCGACTATAGACTCCTAAACAGGAAAATAATTTCGGATTCGTTCCCTATTCCATTAATGGAGGATATAGTTCAGAAGGTACAGGGCGCCAGAGTATTTTCATGCCTCGATATCTTGAGCGCTTACTGGACAATCCCTCTTCATCCAAAAGATCGGGAGATGACATGTTTCTCAACTTCTGAGGGCTCTTATGTCTGGTGTAGATTGCCGTTTGGACTAAAGACCGCCCCTGCAATATTTAATAGAAAGCTCTCTGCCATTCTGCAGAAATATAAACTTGATAATGTAACATCTTATTTTTATGATATTTTAGTATTTTCAGAAAACGAGGAATCCCATTTAAAACACCTCGGACAAATATTCGAGATTTTAAAAAAATAAGGCATACAGTTAAGGAGAGATAAATGTCTATTATTTATGAAAAGGATAACTTTTCTCGGCTATGAAATTTCGGAGAACCAGATCTCGCCTTCGGGTGTTAATGTCGATGTTATCAAATCATTGCCCCCACCTCGTGATTTGCGATGTTTAAGATCCTTTTTGGGAAGCGTGACACATTACGCGAAATTTATAAAGAATTTTAACAACCTAAGAGCCCCTTTGAATGAGCTTCTCAAGAAAAACTCCCGGTTTATCTGGACGGAGGAATGTCAAAGAAGCTTTGAGGATTTAAAGGAAGCGCTATGCTCCAAACCAATACTTCAACTTTTTAACCCTTCTTTGGCTACACATATTTATTGTGATGCCAGTACCTCGGGTATAGGAGCGGTGCTTAAACAGGAATATCCTGATGGCACGCAAAAGCCGTTCACCTATTTCAGTAGGGCTTTGCGAGGTGCCGAGTCTGAATATACGATAACAGAACTAGAACTGCTCGCGGTGGTCGAGACTTGTAAGCGCTACCACTCTTACATATCCGGCAGTCACGTCATAGTTCACACGGATCATAAGGCGCTGATATGGCTGAATAGCTTCAAACACACCAATGGGAGACTGTTCAGATGGTCTTTGAAGTTGTCCGAATATGACTTGGATTTTAATTATAACAAGGGTTGTGAAAATCACGAAGCCGATATGCTCTCCAGACTTCCATACTCTTATTTTTTGTCAGCTCAAGCCTTGAAACAAAACCAGGGTGATTTATCGATACCACCTTCAAAATTATACTCTATGGTGGATGGTATTACTTACATACGACCTAATAACAAGGATAGGATAGTTTGAGTCAAAGGCGATCCATTAATTAAGATTATATAAAAGGGCGTACCTGGATCTGTAAATAAAAAAACAAAAAACAAAAAAAAAACATTTTTTTCTTAAAATATTTCGAGAGATTGCTCCCTCTTTATCAATTTATTGTACAGTGAATTTAATTTACAATTTATTGTACATCATATGGAAACAAATTTGTCATTGGTCAAAAATAATTATTGATAATGATTTTAAAAAATTAATAATAATAATAATATAATAAAATATTTTTATAAATTAAAGGCTTTTTAGTAATGCAGTATTTTTTAATGTTTTTGAAACAAAATTTAAGGAAATAAAAATAAGAAACAAATTAAGTTGACTGCGATTATTAGAAAAAAAATTAAGTTAAAAGAGACATTAGCAGCAGTTGAAACTTCCTTGCAACATCTAAATGAGACTGAAAAAATTAATCTACGCAATAAAATTATTCCATTAATAAACAAATCTAAAAATAATTTATCAAAAAATCTTAGTCATGCAGACAAAAATATTCTAAAATCACTAAGAACAGATAGCAGTATTGTTATCACAACAGCTGATAAAGGAAGCGCCACTGTTATTTTGAACAAACAAGATTACACACAAAAAATGGAGAATCTCTTAGAAGATAAAAATTCTTATCGAAAAGTAAAAAATATCTGCATTAATGATCTAGTAAAAAAGTTCAACAAAAAATTGACAGAAGGAAAAAAGAAAAATTTACTAACAGAAGAAATAATAAAAAAAACATAAGATGATTAAAGCCTCCATGCCTATCATCTATGGATTACCAAAAATACATAAAGAAAAAATTCCATTAAGACCAATCATTGCATCCTGTAATTCAGTTACATATAATCTTTCCAAATATCTAGTTAAAATACTCAACCCTATTCGTACAAAATTCAAATATGTCGTCAAGAATCCCGAAGAAATACTCCAAAAAACAAAAAATATATTTAATATAAAAAATCACTCATTAGTATCGTTTGATGTTTGCAACTTATTCACCTGCCTAGATCACAAATTAGTGCTGACAACTCTAGAAAAAACCTTAACAGATTTCAATCTAGAATTACCTTCAAATACAATCATATATTTGATTGAGATCTGTTTGGAATTTTCCTATTTCTGTTTCAATAACAACATATACCAGCAAGTCAATGGTATTCCAATGGGAAGTCCTCTCTCTCCATTCTTAGCTGATCTCGTCTTAAACTGTCTTGACATCCTGGTAAATGAAAGATTCAATACCACCATTAAGTACTGGGCAAGATATGTTGATGACGTGATGGCTATAGTGGCTACAGACCATATTGAGAATACCTTGGCATTTTTAAATAGCTTTCACCCCCTCTTAAAATTCACAGCTGAAAATGAGTCTAATGGCTACCTACCCTTTTTAGATATACTTTTCGAAAATAAATTAAATTATCTTCAAACCACTGTTTTTAGAAAACCTAATCACTCGCCAGTATACCTCCATGCCAACTCCTTTGGTCCTATCTCCCATAAAATTTCCCTTGTAAAAACTCTCACCAAGCGTGCCTTCACACATTGCTCCACTGATAAACTTAAATATATAGAATTGAACACTATCCAGAAGGAATTAATATCGAATGGATATACAAAGGAATTCATCAAAAAACATTTGTATAAAATTAATAGCTTTCATAGTAAAAAAGAATTGAAAAATAAATGTATAATGCCATATGGAGCAGGAGCTGAGAAAATAGCTCATATTTTAAAAAATTCTGGAATAACCACTGTTTTCAAAAATGCACCATCTTTAAAAACTATAGTCCGAAATACAATAACAAAGCAGAAAGTGGAGATAGGGAACACAAAGGACGTTGTGTATAGGATCCCATGTAAAAGCTGCAATGTATCCTACATTGGAGAGACAGGCCGTTTCCTTGGGACCAGACTCTAAGAACACAAATCTTCTTGGAAGTATGCAAAGGAAAGGTTTGCCATGGTGGAGCATGGTCTCCGATCTGGACATCAGCCAGATTGGGAAAATACTTCCACTATTTACAGGGGCATCCAGAACTCGCACCAGAGGAAGTTCCTGGAGGCCATAGTATCAATGAAGGACCCTGCTAGTGTAAATAGATACGAAGAAATCCCCGAACCTTATTTGTCTCTTTTAACTTAAATTTTTTTTCTAATAATCGCAGTCAACTTAATTTGTTTCTTATTTTTATTTCCTTAAATTTTGTTTCAAAAACATTAAAAAACACTGCATTACTAAAAAGCCTTTAATTTTCAAAATATTTTATTATATTATTATTATTATTATTAATTTTTTTATCATTATCAATAATTATTTTTGACCAATAACAAATTTGTTTCCATATGATGTACAATAAATTGTAAATTAAATTCACTGTACAATAAATTGATAAAGAGGGAGCAATCTTTCGAAATATTTTAAGAAAAAAATTGTTTTTTTTTTAATTTACAGATCCAGGTACGCCCTTCTATATAATCCTAAAGGATAGGATAGTTGTTGTAAGAAAATCAGAGGCTGGGATCTCAGAAAAGATTGTTTAATTATCAATTATATATATTAAGATGACAAGAAACAAAGAGAGTCAAACAAAGCAAGCGTTAGGGCAAAAGAACAAAGGCAAATCTGAAACCAATATATACAGGTACGCTGGAGCGGCGTCAGGTCACGTGATGTCTAGGGGAATTGGCCGTTGCCATGGCAACAGCCGATATGCGAGTTATTCCAACACTCCCACCGACGAGCACTCCGTTGTTTCAAACAGTCCAAGTTGGCTCCTTAGTCTTCTATACCTTTCTGGAGGTAGAGCTTTCGTAAATATGTCTGCAGCTTGATCATTGGAGCAGACATAAAGAAGGTCAATTGCATGTTTTTGAAAATGATCTCTGATAAAGTGATACGAAATATCAATATGTTTAGTTCTTTTGTGGTATTCTGGGTTGTGAACAAGTCTTATGCAGCTTTGATTGTCGCAAAAAAATGTTGTAGGCTTTACTTGTTTTTGATGTAGCTCGCGTAGAAGTTGTCTCAGCCAAATTGCTTCTTTCGTTGCTTTGGAAGCCGCAATATATTCAGATTCTGTTGTTGACAGAGACACACAATTCTGTTTTTGACTGCACCAAGAAATAGGTCCATTATTCAACATGAACACATATCCGGTGGTTGATTTTCTTGTGTCTAGGTCTCCAGCAAAATCAGCATCGGAAAAACCTATCAGAGTTGTAGTGCAGGAACTCCCACCAAAACAAATACCGATGTTTTTCGTAGCTTTTAAGTATCCGAATATTTTCTTTACTGCGGTCCAATGTGAAGGTCCTGGGTTGTTCATAAATTGACTAACCCTGCTGACTGCGTAGGCAATATCAGGTCTAGTTCCAGTCATGAGGTACATTAAACTACCAATTGTCTGTCTGTATGGGATCTTGTTCATTTCTTCAATTTCCTGATCATCCTTTGGGCACATCTCTTTTGTTAGTTTGAGTAAGGATCAGAAGGTACAGATTGTAACTTAATTTCAAGAAGGTTGTAATGTTCAAGTGTTCTTTCAATGTATGAGGCTTGATGTAGAAATAACATTTTAGTTGTTCTATCTCGATATATTTGTAGGCCAAGGAAATAATCGGCAGTAAAAGTTTTTATTTCAAAATTGGAATTTAAGTACTGTACTATATCATCTAAATGTTGTTTATTTACACTGCAGATTAAGCAATCATCTACATATATTGCAAGTAATATGTAAGCCTGTTTACATTTCATTGTATAGACACATGAATCTGATATGCTAGGTTTGAGATCAAACTTAATTAAAAACTCATGAAATTTCTTGTTCCACATTCTGGGGGATTGCTTAAGACCATAGATGCTTTTCTGAAGAGAGCAAACATGATTTGGAAAATCTGGTTTTTCATAACCTTGGGGTTGTTCCATGTAAAGTTCTTCTTCCAAATCACCATTCAAGAAGGCAGATTTTACATCTAACTGAATCATTTCCATATCAAGTGATGCACAAAGTGATAATATTGTTCTAATTGAATCGAATTTTACTACTGGAGAAAAAGTTTCACCATAATCAAGTCCTGATTTTTGTGAATAACCTTTCGCAACTAGTCTAGCCTTAAACATTTTATTTGATCCATCTGCATTTTGCTTTATTTTGTATACCCACTTGCATGCAATAGCTTTTCTGTCTGATGGTAGTGTCACATAAGTCCATTTTTGATTTTTCATCAAGGAATTGAATTCATCGTCCATAGCTAGTTTCCACTGTTTTGAGTTTTGTCCTACAATTGCATCTTCATAGTTCAATGGTTCTTGGTCATGGACATAACAAGCATATGAAATAGCTCTTGTACAGCTGGTTGATGTTTGTTCCTTTTCTCTGATTCTATTCCTGAGAGGGTATCGACATGATTCTTCTGGTTTGAAACTGGTATTTGTGTTATCAACACTTTCTTCACTATATATAGTTACCTGCTCTTGTTGGTTATCCTGAATATTTTCTGATGTATTAGCTTCAGTAAATATTACATCTCTGCTTATGATAATTTTTCTAGCAATAGGATCCCACATTCTATAATTTTTGTTAGTTTCAGTATATCCAACAAAAAATGTACGAATACTCTTTTTGTCTAATTTCTTTCTGTTATCTTTTGGTATATGCACATAAGCGTTACATCCAAAGGTTTTCAAATGTAAGATGGAGGGTTTTCTCTTGTACCATATTTCATAAGGTGTAGAATTTCCCAATACTTTAGTAGTATATCTATTTAAGAGATAGACTGCTGTGTTTACGGCTTCAGCCCACAGTTCAAGCGGCATTTTTCTTCCATGTAACAAGCATCTAGCTGATTCAACTATTGTTCTGTTATCTCTTTCAGAAATTCCATTCTGTTCTGGGGTATATGGAGCAGTGAGTTCATGAACAATTCCTAGAGATTTTAGATAATCAGAAAAATTCTTATTTAAGAATTCTGTGCCATTATCTGTTCTGAATCTTTTTATTTTATTTCCAGTTTCAGTCCTAACTCTTTTTACAAATTCTTCAAAATTTTCAAGTACATCTGATTTATGCCTAATGAAGTAGGCCACTCTAAATCTTGAAAAATCATCCTTGAATGATACAAAATATAATGATCCACCTGGTGATCTTTTACTCATTGGTCCACAAACATCTGAATAGATCAGCTCTCCTGGATAGGTCGAATTTGGACTTGTTGACGCGTGAAAAACTTTTCTATTTTGTTTTCCATAGATGCATGCTTCACATGATAAAGAATCAGGCTTTTCTCTAATTTTAATGTCTTCTTCAAAAACATTATTTTCAAACATTTGGGTTAATTTTATAGGATTTACATGACCCATTCTTTGATGCCATATATCTAGACTTAACTGAGCAACATGAGTTTGTGAAGATTGCTTTGCTTTAATAAAAATTCTATAAAGATTTGAATTGTCCTTTATTCCAGTAACTAGCACTTTCGAATTTTTTGTCAATTTTATCTGATTTCCTTTACAAATGAGCGTCAAACCATGTTTTGTTGCACTAGATATTGAAAAAAGATTGGTCTCCAATTCAGGTATATAGAGAACATCCAAAAGAGTTGCATTAATTTCCTGACTATCAACATAAGAGAGAATATCAATATTTCCCTTACCTTTTGCATAGATCTTCTTTCCATCTCCAAGGCACACAGGATGAACACCTTCTGGTATTTCTTCGAACGTAGAGAACCATTCTCTTCTGAAAGTCATGTGATCCGTTGCTCCAGAATCTGCAATCCAGGAATCCTTTGTTTCAGCGAGGAAGGCACTTGTCTCAGCTGAAAAAGCACAGCTATCATCTCTGGCTGAAGAACTTGGCTGTTGTCCTTTTTGTTCTTCCTTTCTTTTATAGCATTCTTTCCACCAATGTCCTTTCTTCTTGCAATATCCACAGTGTGTGTTCTTCTTTTTATTTTTAATGGATTTTTGATGCTGTTGTTGTTTGTTGGAAGCTGTTGAATTTCTGTTGAACTTTGAAAAAGTCATCAAGGCATTATCTGGTTTAAAATTTCCTGAAGAATCCCAATGATCCTGTAAGCTTTCTTCTTTCAGTAATCTTGCCGTCAAGTTTTCTAGTGTCTTTTCTTCTGATGAAACTGAATCCCATGCTGTTATGAAATTCCTGTATTTATCAGGCAAGCTGCAAATTATCTTTGTAATTAGGGCAACATCAGAGATTGGCTCACCTAGATCTTTCATTTGTTGTGCCAGAGTTTCAACTTTGGAAATGTGAGTAGCAATGTTATCATTTGGATTCATTTTATATTCGAAAAATCTTTGTTGCAGCAAATATTTGTTTGTTTCAGATTTCAGTTCATATATTGTTGATAATTTCTTCCACATTTCTACTGAAGTCTGGCAATTAACAATCTGTTGAAGATATTTAAAATCTAGAGCAGTAGTGATCAGCATTTTGGATTTTGCATCTTTCTTTTTCCATTCAGAGAATTTTGCAATATCCTCTATTTCAGGTTTTACTTCAGAGCCATCAGTTATACTGAGAAGATCTTTTGCTTCTAGAATAATCTTCATTTGAAATTTCCATAGATGAAAATTATCGCCGTCAAATTTTTGAATTTGTGGAAGTTCAGTTGTCATCTTGAGCAAGCAAACGAATTTCAGCTTAGATAAACAAAAATATTTGATACCAACCAAGCTCTGCTGCCATGTAAGAAAATCAGAGGCTGGGATCTCAGAAAAGATTGTTTAATTATCAATTATATATATTAAGATGACAAGAAACAAAGAGAGTCAAACAAAGCAAGCGTTAGGGCAAAAGAACAAAGGCAAATCTGAAACCAATATATACAGGTACGCTGGAGCGGCGTCAGGTCACGTGATGTCTGGGGGAAGTGGCCGTTGCCATGGCAACAGCCGATGTGCGAGTTATTCCAACAGTTGTTCCCCTGGAGCTCCAAGATAACCTGATTCAGAAAGCCCATGAATCTTTAGGACACCCAGGCATCAGTGTTATGATCAGAGCACTGTCCGTTCAATACTATTTTAAGGGGATGATAGGGAAGATAAAGAATTATGTTAAGAACTGCAAGGAGTGTCAAACAATAAAGAGTAGCACCCAGCCCTCCTATGGACTGATGGGATCATTGCCTAGGGCGGCAAAACCCTTCGATGTCGTGGCTTTAGATACGGTTTTGGGCCTAGGAGGTTATAATAGTGCTTAAAATTGTGTCCATACCGTTATCGACCATCATTCACGATATATCTGGGGTTATGCTTCCAAAGGCATATCCATCGCGACGTACATAAACATCATCAACCAATTATTAAATATAGGAAAACCTAGAATCTTAGTCACGGATAGACATCCCTCGTTTGTCTCGAAGAGATTCAATAAATTTATTCAGGAGAAGGGTATAAGGCACGTAATGACCTCCCCGTCCCATCCAGAGTGTAATGGACTATTAGAACGGGCTAATGCAACGTTGATTGGAAGGTTAAAAATACAACATCAAGGTAACCCTAGGGCCCCTTGGCCAAAATTGTTACAAAAGACGCTGGAAGAATATCGAAACACACCCCACTCTACGACTACATTCCCTCCGATATACTTGCTGTACGGGGCCCTCCCTTCCTACATGTCTGAACTTACGAATCCGTATCCGCCAGTAGAAAAGGCCCGAACCATTGCCAAAGAAAAAAACCGAGGAATTACATAAAAGGTTAGTTAAAAGATACAATAGTTCTCATAGATTCCCGAATTTAAAAATTGGAGATAAAGTTTTGTATCGAATCCCTCATCAGGTAGGCCATGGCAAACTGTCACCAGTTTATTATCCTGATCCATACACCGTTCTTTCTACTCCATCACCTCACATAGTCGAAATAAATAAACCATGCCGGCCTGAAAATAAGCCCAGCACAATAGTTAATGTATCAAAATTGAAACTATGGGACCCTATTTCAACCTCGAATGAAGGCATGCGGAATTATCCATTTCCCTTCCAAGATGTGGAGGATTTGAATGGATGTATTTAATCTGACCATGGCCAAACGTTAGAAAGGAGGTTTCCACTCTCTGAGGGGCTGCTTAATATCGAAAAATGTTTTTTTTTACACGTCCATGTGGTTTTTCTACTTCATTGGTAGGGCTTGAATTCTCTCTACAAACATTGAAGGACTCTGCTAATGATGGACAGTACAGCCCTGTTGCATATGTTCTAAGTGACACGCCTGGAAAAAGATTTTTTTTTAACAGGCCGGTTACCCCAAGGACCTCTAGTAAAAATGGTCACTATGCGATACAGTGAATCAGGTACGCGCCTGGATACCCAACTATCAGGTCCGACTGCCCTACTGCCATAGTGAGAATACTTTTATTATTATTAGTATTATTATTATTATTACTATTATTTTTTTTTTTTGCAGAATGTTTTTTTTTCTCTCCCCTTCCTAACCTTCCAACCCCTCCCAACCTCCATTTGTGTAAATAAATCTGGAATTTTTTTTTTTTTTAGTAGGGGGGTTTGTCACATTCTGCTTATAAATTATTAGTAGATGTAAATTTTACTCTGTTAGGAATTATGTAAATATTTGTACCTATATAAAAAAGGCGCGTGATTGAAATAAATTGAGTCAGAAGATTTAATCGTCCTCTTCCTTTACGCAAAAAATATTCTTTGCATATTGGCGTGTATAGATAATCATAGAAATCTATCATATATATATAAATGAATGTATGTGTAGGTGTGTGTGTGTCTGTCCTTTATGCCTGACCAAACCACTCATTGGAACGCCATGAAACTTTGGGAAGTTATTTAGTATAGTACTGGGAAGGTTTCTAAAAAAATAAATTCTTGAATATCCTTAGAGTTATTTGCAGATTTGTAGATTTAACGCGCAACCTTGCGACGGAGATAGGCTTAGGCAGGTAGTCTGCCCCACCCCCTGTCAAGAGAATGTAATCGTCCGCCTGCCGGATGGACAGTCCAAGTACCCACCGACCAATCGGAGGGGCAGAGGGGTCAAGAGGTCCTGGCGCGCTGGGGCAGAGTTGGTGACTCAGCTGTGCCATGTAGACAAGAAAAAAGCCTCGCGGGGGCTTGCCCAAGATGACTTCCGGGAACTTCGTCAATCTTCCATAAACGACCATGATTTTATTCAACTTATCGAGTATTTTTCAAGGGACCGGGAAAAAATGTTCACTAGATAAAACGATGATTTTGTAATGTAGAAAATTAGGAAAGACAAAATTCAGGATGACACGGCACACAGGGACCGGGAAAAAATTATCACTTTATCGAGAGATTCAAATTTACGAGTTTCAAATTATCAAAATATATATATATATTTTTTTTAAGTTTATATAGAATTGTTTTAACAAATGTTCGTTAGACAAACCTTTACTCGGGTAAAACTCGGGCAAAGCCGGGTACGTCCGCTAGCTGTATATATACGTATATATAGAGTGTGCCTATATATCAAAATAAAAGGTTCGGATAATTTTCTTCAATTTCAAATTGAAATGGAGGTTTTTTAAAATATTTTCAATTACACAAAAGCATAAATTTGATCATAAAATAATTTATATACCAAAATATCAGTTGGCTGAACGCCATACTTTTCAAAACACAACTACGTTTTTATGTCAACAAAAACAAATACGTAATTGTACTTTGAAAAAGGTTGGCGTTGAGCTTAATAAAATATTATTTATATTAATTTTTAAATTATTTTAATTCTACTATCATTTCAAATGTTGAACGTTTTAGACGTCTATTAAGCGTCTTGGTGGTCAACAATAGACTTAGAGAACACAATTTGTATTTTTATTCTAGAACGGAGAAAATATGCGTAGCTCGTTCTGTAACGTAATGTGCGTTTGACCTTCCATTAAAATAAGTAGTTAGAATACATGTTTCTGGAAATATATTCAAACATTTCAAATAATAAGAATTGAAGTTTTAAATTTTATTATTTTAATGTATTTAAGTTACTGTCTTGAATTTTTGAATTTTTAGCGTAAAAATAATAGGAGCGAGGACGATAATAAAATACACTCATGGACAAAATTTAAGGAAGTTGTATCTTTTAGCATGTATATCGGAATCCAGGCAATACCTCTGAAATATATTTGATACACAGTGACCTTTATTGAAGACATGAGATAACTAAATGTGAACTAAATTGCCTCTGTCTCCTTAAAAAAAAAAGACTATTGGCGACATCAAAGAAACATCTATAAACAAATTGTTCTTCAATCCAACTGGTGACTTGAGGTTCTATATCGGCTTAAAACTTCTTTATTTGAGTTTTGGACTGTCAAGAGATTGAAACAAGAGGCGGGGATTCCCTAAAGACAACAGGCTCTCGTGACCCTTTTCTACTAATCAAAGAATCATTTGATTCAGAATTCATGTGACTAAAAAATAATATTAAAACCTAAATTCCAAAATTGTTTATTTAAATTCGCTAAAAAGTACATAATAAATATTTCAGTTACCGCCATTGAACAATAATTTACATGAGTCAAAATAAACGTGAGACGATCTTCTTATATTGAGAAAGAAGTTTAATATTTATTGAAAATGAAAAATTGCTAACAGTTGTTTATATTGAATATTTTATATTTTAAAATAAATGTTAATTAAACGAAAAAACATGGTGAAGGAAGACGAGTTTCTTTTATTGATGCATAGGTGCAAGTTTTCGGGTAAAAACCCTTCAACAGGCGTGAAATGAAACGTGACTTTATAAGGACTATGGTACAAATTTGTACCAAAGTTGCGCTTCATTTCACGCCTGTTGAAGGGTTTTTACCCGAAAACTTGCACCTATGCATCAATAAAAGAAACTCGTCTTCCTTCACCATGTTTTTTCGTTTAATTTCAAATCAGGAAGAATTCTTTATCTATATTTAAAATAAATGTTGATCATCCAGGAGGCTTTAATTTTTACTTATATGAATCTTATTACCTTTTTAATTTTTTTTATTAATCAATATTTCAATTAGGAAAAGAAAAAATGACATATTTTTATCGTGCAATTGAAAGTTGCTGATGGCTTGCTTTAAGATGCATGTTAAGGAGATGTCCTTTTTTCTTTTCTTTATTTATGAAACTTATCCCAGTACAATATCCTATTTGTACTATTTTTTATAAATCCTTATATGTGATAAATATTTGTGTTTGAACATTTTTTTTCTATCAAACCTATTTATAATATAAATGTGACATACCTTTACAGTTTTTTTTTTGTTCAGGTGGATACATTATTAATACATTTTATTATATATTAAGTTTAAATTTTGTTTCTATTAGTTTATCTCTCTAAACCGATATACCGATATACTCGTATCTTCTAAATGATATAATACAATAAAATTTTAGAAAATTTACATTTATATTTTAATTCTACGTGAGAAACCTAAAGGAAAATATTGCGTAAAGATATAGAAAATCTAAACATATCTCAATAAATTTATTTACTATCAGATATTTAATATTTTTGTATTTTTATTACGATTACGATTCTTTTACCTTGAGAGGATAATATTTACTATGCTATATACTTTGAGATTATTCCGATCTATTCAAAATTTGAATTATATATTAAAATAAATCTTAAAATATATTGGAAGGATTTTAAAATACATATTTAAACGAGCTTATATCCCTTTGTCAAGAAATCAATAGATTTCACAAAATGCGTATCTTTTTTTACGATCTGGAATAAATTTGTCGTTGAATTTTTATAAGTCGCCATCTGATGCTAGTGATAGATTGAATGCCATTGAAGGATCAATTTTGTTAGCTTCAGCATTTGGAATTTTAAATCTAATTGGTAACCTAGATTTCTAAATATATGCATCAATTCTTATACAAATTTATTGAATATGTGTAGATATTTGATATATGTTCCCCTTTATTCGTATTATTATCATCTCAAATATTTTACAAGGAATATTTCGAATGATGGACGTATCAATTTTCAAATTGATAAGAATTCTGCATATATACCAGGTCTATTAGTATGAAACGCGAAAATGGGCGCCAGAGGCCGCTGTGCAACTTTATTTGAGCCGACGGTGGCGCTGTTGTAGGCGTTTTGTTCTTTGACTCACGTGGCATCAGCATGCGTGCAGTTTTAGAAAAATTAAAATCGTGAAAAATTTCTGGAGCCCGTGGAAAATGGCGATATCCGAGCCAAAAAGTGCCCATTTGCGGGAAGTTTTGTTGTTCGCCTTCAACTGGAAGAAAATTGCCACTGAAGCCCACCAAATGCTCGAGGAAGTTTACAGCGACCACGCTCTGAGCAAATCGCAGTGTTACAGGTGGTTTAAAAAATTCCAAAGTGGCGATTTTGAACTTGATAATGAACCACGTGGAAAACCGCCCCCAAAAGTTCGAGGACGCTGAACTGCAAGCTTTGTTGGATGAGGACAGTACACAAATGCAGGAGAAACTCGCAAAATAGCTCCAGGTGTCTCAAGGTGCTGTTTCTCTACGTTTAAACAGCCTCGGAATGACCCAAAAGCTTTCCAGATGGGTCCCCCACGAGTTGAGCGAAAGGCAGCAATAACGGCGTCTGGTAACCTGCGAAGGGCTGCTCGCCAGGCATGAAAAGAAGTCATTTTTGCACCGAATCGTAACTTCAGATGAGAAATGGATCCACTTCAGCAATCCTACGCGCCAAAAGTCGTGGGGCCTGCCCGGCCAATTACCAAAACAGACGCCTAGGCCCAATCGCTTCGGAAAAAAGGCAATGCTTTGCATATGGTGGGACCAGACCGGAGTAGTATATTTCGAGCTCCTGAAACCTGGCAAAATGGTCAATACTAGTCGCTACGAACAACAAATGCACAGTTTGAGAGAGGCGTTGAATGAAAAAAGACCGGAATGGCGTGAAAGGCACAACAACCTGATACTGCAGCATGACAACGCTCCAGCCCACAACAATACGGTGGTCAAAACACCATAAAAGACTTGGGCTGGGAACTCTAATCCCACCCGCCGTACTCACCAGACTTAGCGCCGTCGAACTACCACCTTTTCACATCTTTAGGACACGCCTTAAACACCAGGAATTTTCGAACTCAGACATACTCCGAAAATGACTTGTTGACTGGTTCGACTCAAAAGGAATAGAAATTTTCAGACAAGGAATTCGAAAATTGCCTGAAAAGTGGTCCGAGTGTATAGCTAATCAGAGCAGTTACTTTGAATAAAAAATCTTTTGTTGTATGGAATTGGTGAACTTTCGAATTCACTGAAAATGTTCGCGTTTCATACTAATAGACCTGGTATAATAGAATCATATAGATATGCTTCTGTGGATGTGAGGAACAAACTTCTATTCATCTGCTGCTAAATTGCCTCTTTTTCCAAGAGTATAGAATAAACAATGAACTAATCAATGTATCAAACCCGTTTGATCTAATTTCAACAAAAGACAAATATATAAAAATTAACTCGTTTTGCAGATTAATTTTGAATTTTATAGGAAAAAAAACTGCTAAATTCATTGGAACGATTTTATTTAGAAATTAACTCAGTTTATCATAGTTTTAATTGAATAATTCTCTAATAGATTGCATATTTTCATTTTTAAATATTCATTAAAACTTTCTTAAATTTGAAAATTGTTTTCCCCGAATACACATAATACTTTATAATTGATTTAATTTAACTAAATTTGCATACAAACCCTTTGTACATATTTCAATTGTGTTGATATTTTTCCTCTCTTTTCATCTAACTAACTTGCATATTAATAATTGTATATATTTAAAATATCTTTCTTTTCTTTCTATGTTTAGTTTACCTTTGTAGTGAAAATGTCCCTAGTGGGACATAGCGCTCTAAGTAGAAATGATATATAGATATCGAATATTTGCAATTTAAACAAAAAATAATAAAATGCTACAAATTTTACCAGTTATATATATATATATAAATATTTAAGATATATCCTTTCTAAAAATATCATATTTACTTATATCATTGATATTATAGATCGCGCGTTTTTTTAAATATTGGTACTAAATTCAAATAGGAAAAATGATTTTTTGACTTCCTAGATTGGGCTTGAATGATATATAATTATTTATTGAGATTATAATGCTTCATTGTTCTTTATCGCGCGTTAATTTGTATTTAATATTTGAAGTACTACTATAGAGAGATAATATAACGCTTACCTTTAACTTTGATTACAATAAGCGTTTATGTGTGGGTAAGCTTGGTAATTTTGTAGCAATCGCTATAATCTCACCAATAACCTAATACTGGTATATTTAGTTATTCAGTATAAAATGTTGTACTGTGTTAATAAAATTATCCTGATAAATATATGACCAAAAACAGCGAGTTTTTAAATGAAAATATATAGAATATGTCATATATTATATTTTCAAAATATTTAAAAACTTCAGATAGTGAATGAAATGATCAGATTTAAAATTAAAAATCCTAATATTTTGAAAATAATTTTCTGTAGAACATCAACTGTATAGTTTCTATGCTACTACGAAATTTATATCCTGAGATATCATGTTCTTAAAGAGAAGGAATATTCATAATTTTTTAAAAGGTTTTCTGATTTCTTATATAGTACAAAAAAGAGGTAAAGAAAGTCCTTAAATGTAGATTATAAATTTAAGAAATAATGTTAACAGAATATTCATCTTAGAGTGCTAATTTAATTTTCTTTTTCGAATATGCAAGATACCCATTTAGTATAGGTCATAGCACATAGAGTTGCGAACTTTTGATTTGAATATGCGAACTATATACCTATATACATTTGTAGATATAGGTTAGCTTTGTACTCACGAGATGAATTTAGACATCTGTATTTGGAATCTTTCGGAGAGTTATAATATCCCAAGAAGTGTCGAGAATAAAAATATTTTCAAAATGCGTTGTGTTTAATCTTGTACCGGATTCCGATAGCCACACTGAGATTTATTTTTCAAACTTTAATACACCATTTCTATATTTTTGAGCATTTTTTTCTGATGGAGACTCTAATAATATTTCTACATTTGGTCATGTGCCTTTCGTCACAATTTAAAATAATATTGCCCTATCATACGAGCCAATATTTTCCAATAGAACTATTCATTGTGTTCATTTGGGTTCAATTTGGATGATTGAATAGTGAGGGTTATAATGATTGATTGTTTTTGTTCCTCTCTAATGTTGATTTTGCATTAACGATTTTTGATATGTAGGTTTTTCTAAGAAGTCGGCGATCTATCTTCCCTCATGATATTTACTCTTGCTCATACATAAGGATTGATGGTAAGGGTCATCATATCCAATTATGATCTCTTGATTCTTTCCATTATGTTTGACCTCTCTAAGGTGACATTTTCTTGAACTATATATTTTGTGGAAATATCCCGAGATGAAACTGTTCATGTTAGTTATCATAGCATATTGATTATAATCGAATAATATCTGTTCTTGTTTTTGTTAAAAGAGAATCATTAATACGGTTCTGGATCCGTTAGCATAGATGCAAGTTTCTTTTTCACTTTTATACATAAAAAGTTCTTATGGGTTGATAATTAACAAATTATCGATTATATATAATCACATATCCTTGATTTCAGAAACCTTTAGACAATTATATTTTTGAAGAGCGCATTTCATATTTTCAACTATTTTCAACTATTTTGAAGATGAAGTTATGGGGCTACACCAAAGATCCAAATTGTGCCTGCAACGTCCCACAATCAATGTCCCATATTGTTACATCATGATTAATGGCGTATTTCTTATATTATTTTTAATATATTTGAAATTTAAATTATATATTTATTTATTTTTATATTCTATGATATTTATTTAAAACAGATTATTTAGATTATCATCATTTGTATTTAGGTACACCTGTGACTTCGCTGCTCTCTTTGATGCGAGAAAATAAAAAAAAGGATCCTGGAGGCTACTTAAAGAAGACTTATCTCGTTATTCCCTTTTATAAAGTTGTAGGATGGTTGAAACACGCTCTGGTAAGATGCAAGACCCAGCACAGGAGAGAATCAAGGCTGAAGAGTCTGCCAAGCCGCAACTTGGTGCAACAATTGGTGGAGATGCTAGTTCCGACCCAGTTGTCCTGAATCCCAACATCGACATCCCCAAGTATGATGGAACGGAAGACCCTCGCCCATGGATAGAATCCCTCGAAGAGATTGGTTTCCTCTATCATTGGGCAGACTAAATAATTGCCCGTTATGCCGCCATGAACATGACGGGAAGCGCTAAAACCTGGTTGAATTTACACAAAGCGAGTTTCACGAGCTTGGAAAATATTAAAATCCGCCTCATTCAGAATTTTTCTCTGGACGCCAATAAAGAAGAACTAAGAATGAAGCTCAAAAGAATGCAACACTGGAATGAACCAGCAATCAGGTTCGCGGAAGACATCCTAGTGTTGTGCAACAAGGTTGACCCCGCAATGGAAGAAGAAACAAAAATCGATCATGTTATTGGAGGACTGAAAAAAGAGTACTCATTCGCGCTCTACCTGAACCCTCCTAAAACGACCGATGAACTTCTTGTCGTGTGCAAGAAAATGGATTCTTTTGAAAAGAAGTATCGGGAACGTGTGGAGAAATCCAGAAACCTATATAACGGCCCACGCTATTCTAGACCCCAACAACAATCGAGGTACGTGCCGCCGACTGCCACACGAAACTACCAGACCCCTTCCAGGCCCCGAACCCCTGTTTCCAATAATTACAAGAACGACTTCCCTCCTACTCCCAGGCAGTATAGAAACAACATGACCCAGCCCTTTACCCTGAGACTTCCTTATAATCCAAACTTTGTGCCTAAATCAAACCTCCAGAGAAACACCTACAATAAAAGTCAAGAAGTGAGCAAAAATAGGACGGAAGATGGAAGACCAATCTGCTTCAAGTGTAACAAGCCAGGGCACGTGGCCCGTTATTGTAGGGTCAAATTTATAAGAATCCTAGAAGAGGATCCAACAGCTACCCAAGAGAAGATCGAAGAGAAATGCCAATTGAATGAAATATCAGATAAATCAGGACCTCGGCTTTATTCTGATGTATGTCATAGCACACAGACAAATATTCCTACCCGGAATAGATATTCCGTGTTGGAAGATTTAAACTAAGCGTCGCGCCTGAATATGTCAATCAAAGCAAGTCGACCATAAATGGAATCAAAAAGTTGGACCCTAAATACAAATTAAAAATTCATGTGGACAAGATAGGAACTTTTGAAGCTTTGGTTGATACAGGCGCTGACCTCTCAGTGGTCGACCTCAGAACGGCCCTCGATACAGGCCATGGTATAAGTAAACTCGCAAAAACTTGTGCAGGACCCGATGGAAAAAAATTAGACATAGTAGGAAGTATATTGTTAAATATAAAAATTGATGACAAAGCATTATCGCACAAATTTGTGATTTTGAAAACGCATTTACGGACATTAATTTTTGGAAGAGATTTCCTTAAGAAAATGAACGCGAAAATAGATTGCAAAAAAGAAATAATAAAATACGATCTGACGAATAATCATGACATAAGCAATTATGAACTTAAAAAAATAAAAAGCGTTGAAGATACTGTTATACCTGAACTGTCTATTAGATTAATTAAGGCCTCAATAGAAGCAGAGGATGGCGAATATGTCATCGAAGAGAACAACAGAATGATTCAAACAAATGGCCTTCGATTGGCAAGAAGTTTGCTTACTGTCACGGATAGGAAAACTCATATCTGGATAACGAACCCTTATCCTCGACCTTTAAAAATCATGAAAGACCAAACATTGGCTCATGGAAGCCTTCCTGCAGAGGTAAAGTTCATAGAGAAGTTAGAGCAAATTAATAATGACGAAATCCAATTTCAGATAAACAAAAATCTATCACCTAAAGAACAAGAGGATTTGAAACAAATTTTGATTAAGTATGCTGATTTGTTTTCGCCGAGGTTAGGCAGGACCAATTTGGCAAAACACCGGATCGATACAGAAGATGCAAAACCGATAAAGCACAAGCCATATAAGGTGAGCCCTAAAGAACGGGACATTATAAAAGATCAAATTGATGAAATGCTCAAAGAAGGCATAATTAGACCATCTTCAAGTCCCTGGTCTTTCCCTGTAATACTGGTCAAGAAGAGAGATGGTAAGTTCAGATTTTGTGTAGACTATAGAAAATTGAATGAGGTAACAGTAAAGGATGTTTATCCAATCCCAAGAATTGATGACGTAATGGATACTCTCCAAGGATCGAAGTACTTCTCAGCAATAGACCTTAGATCGGGATATTGGCAAGTCGAAATTGAAGAGAAAGACAAGGAGAAGACAGCTTTCACTACGACCCACGGTTTATATGAATTCAACGTCATGCCCTTTGGACTATGCAACGCCCCTGCTACTTTTGAGAGGAATATGGACAATGTGCTTGGAAATCTAAGATGGCAGATTTGCCTTTGTTATCTGGACGACGTTATTATATACAGCTCAGACTTTTCAACCCACCTTAAAAGACTTGAAGCTGTCTTAAAATGTTTTAGTGAATCTAATTTGAAACTGAACGACAAGAAATGCAGATTTGCTTTTGAAGAACTTGAGATCCTTGGTTATATAACCAACCAACAGTGTATAAAACCGGCCGAATATAATATCAAAGCCGTTAGGGATTTTCCTCAGCCCAAGAAGGTCAAAGAAGTACAATCGTTCCTAGGAATGTGTTCCTATTATAGAAAATTCATTAAAGATTTCTCATTAATTGCTGACCCATTGACAGGACTCTAAGGAAAAATGCGCAATTTACCTGGACAGAAAAACAAGAGGAAGCATTTCAAAACCTTAAAAAAGCTCTAATAAATCCGCCAATTTTAGGTCACTTTGATCCAAATGCAGCCACCTACATTCACACAGACGCCTCTAACATCGGCTTAGGTGCAACACTGGTCCAAATTATCTGTGGGGAAGAGAAGGTGATATCATATTTGAGTCGAACTCTGAGTAAAGCTGAGCAAAATTACTCAACCACCGAAAAGGAATGTTTGGCTGTGGTGTGGGCGATATCAAAACGACAACCCTACCTATATGGAAGACACTTCAAGATAATTACAGACCATCACGCATTGTGCTGGCTGAAAAATCTTAAAGATACAACAGGTAGACTTGCAAGGTGGGCACTGAAAATTCAGGAATACGATTTTGACATAATACACAAATCGGGTAAAAAACATATGGATGCTGATGGCTTATCTAGAGGACCCCTACCTGAAACGGATTGGGTCGAAGATTATGAACGACTATTTATGAATCAGATAATAAATGAAGAGGATGAATTCATAGAAAATGTTAAGAAAAGCCTTAAAGGAAGCAAACGAGCAATCACACAGAATTTTAAAGAGGAAAATGGATGTCTATATAAGAAGAACCCAAACACTGAAGGCAGAGCATGGTTGCTGGTAGTGCCGAAGAAGAGAAGGAAAGAAATCTAGAGTGAATTCCACAACCATATGCTGAATGGCCATCTAGGCGTCGCCAGAACCACATACCGTTTGAAGAATAAATATCATTGGCCTTCCATGCTGAAAGATGTTTCAGAATTTGTAAAGACGTGCCATCTTTGCCAAAGTCGGAAAGGTTCAAATCAGTCGCCCTCTGGACTTTTGCAACCCATTCCCCCAGCTAACTACCCTTTTGAAAGAATCGGGATTGACTTTGTTGGTCCCTTGCCATCAACGAAAGGAAGAAGGAAGTGGATAATTGTGTTGACTGATTATTATACCAGGTACGCTGAAACAAAGGCAGTCTCAGAAGCAACAGTGAAAGAAGTCTCTACATTTTATATCGAACAAATTTTTTTACGTCACGGGCCCCAAGGTTTCTTATTAGTGACAGAGGTTCACAGTTCACTAGCAATTTGATGAAGGAGGTTATGAAAATGTGCAAAGTTAAACACTGCTTCACGACGAGCTACCATCCCCAGACTAACGGACTAACGGAATGGCTAAATAGAACTCTAATCAACATGATAAGCATGTATGTAAATACAGACCAGAAGAACTGGGACGAAATCCTCCCTTTCGTCACCCACGCGTACAATACCACGATTCAAGAAACCACAGGCTACTCTCCATTTTTCCTGTTATTTGGGAGGGAACCCATGTCCCTCTTAGACGACGATAATATCCCAATTGACAGTAACATGAACGATTATGACGAATATATAGAAAATTACTTAGATAAAATAGCAAGGACGAGACAGGTAGTCATTAACAACACAGAGAAGACTCAGGAAAGAATGAAGAGAAACTATGACAAAAAACACAACGAGAGAATCTATGAACCAGGACATTTAATGGCAGTTTGGACACCAGTCAGAAAAATCGGAAAATGTGAAAAACTATTGAGAAAATATTTTGGCCCATATCGAATATTAAAGAAGCTGTCTAACGTAAATTACTTAATTGAGCCGAAAGATAATCCTGGCCAAGACCCATTGATTGTCCATGTCTCAAGACTCAAACCCTATTTTGAGAGAATTGATGAGGTAACTCACGAAGACGTGACGACCTCTGGAGAGGGGGAAGTGTTACATCATGATTAATGGCGTATTTCTTATATTATTTTTAATATATTTGAAATTTAAATTATATATTTATTTATTTTTATATTCTATGATATTTATTTAAAACAGATTATTTAGATTATCATCATTTGTATTTAGGCACACCTGTGACTTCACTGCTCTCTTTGATGTGAGAAAATAAAAAAAGGGATCCTGGAGGCTACTTAAAGAAGACTTATCTCGTTATTCCCTTTTATAAAGTTGTAGGATGGTTGAAACACGCTCTGGTAAGATGCAAGACCCAGCACAGGAGAGAATCAAGGCTGAAGAGTCTGCCAAGCCGCAACTTGGTGCAACAATATACTAGATGATTGCCCGCTGTACAAATTCAATGGAGGAATCTCCAATCTCCATTCTGTCACCCCGGAAGCCCTGAACTGGCTGAAGGACTTGCCTCTCAGACTTTAATGACCGATATGTCCTCACTTCTTTTTTCTAGATTTAATTCATTTTGTCTCCTCTCTAATTGTAAATACGCTGCTGTATCACCTCATAAGCATAAATAAATAACTATTTTGAATATTGATTAGAATAAATGACCTATTTTTAAAATATTTTCTAAAGTGAGACATAAAATATAATAATATAATTGATTTTTTTCGTCGTGCTAAAATTCTTGAAAGCATATTTTCGAATTATAACATAATTTTAAAATTTTCTATCTACATTGTTAAAGAGGATGGTTACCAAATATATATAATAAGGTAATAAATAAATTATGTATGAATAATAAATTATAGTAAAATATGAAATCATCCATTTGAGATATTGAGAGTATTTGTCACAATTTAATATAATGAAATGATTAGCTTCAAAAGAAAACTTGAAAGTATAAATTACCTTGTAGTGCTATATATAAAATATGTTATTATCATCAAATGAGCACAGAAATTGAACACAAAACAAATTGAATTGACAGAATAAAAATATCAATACAACTCAGAATTAAATGGTTGAATTGCGCTTTGAGCATATTTTTTTCTGAAGGCAATATTTCTTCAATAACTCCAGATTCTTGCAAAGGAACAAGCACATCACGGAATAAAGTACCAAACAAGTTTCTGGCATAAATGTAAGTGTAAAGTCGAATATCACTTTCTATAGGTGCAGTTATATGGTGCAATTAAGCAAAATCAAACTCTTTAATTACCCACAATACTTAGCATGACTTTTAACCTGTGTACATGGAATAATTAAAAAGGTAAGGAATCCCAAATTTTCAATTTTATTCAAAATGAAGGATTCATAAAGTAAAAAAGGTTTAATTATCTTTTGAAGATCAGCAAAGCAAAATAGATTTTGGGAAAAATTAAATGTCTATACAGTAGAACCTCCATGAGTGGAAACTCACACTAGAGGACACCTCTCAATGAAGGACTGTTTTCACAACAAAATTACCATTTTTACTATTTAGCAACTCTCCGGTATGAGAACGCCTCTGGCTAGAGGACACTTTGGCTGGGAAATTAGGTGTCTTTTACAGAAGGGTTCTACTGTATATTAAAAGAAACATATTTTTGGCATAGTACGTCAATGTATTTAAGGATATATGCACTTTTAGAATGGTGTCAGAAATGTAGTTGTCGGCATATTCGCTTTTGTCAAGGTACTATATAAATAGAAGTGCGTAATAAATGCAAACTTATTTTATTTATTTCAACACACAAAACGCGATATCCCGGCTAGGGATAATTGCGTCTATTTACATTTTTTGAACAGAAACAGTTACAAACATTTTATACAAGAAAAAGTAATTAAAATAAAAAAGAGAAACAATAATATATATTAGGAACCTGAACCTATCAGGTTTGAAAGATAATCATAAATAAATTTACAAAGATAGTTAAATCTATGATAATTCTCTCTGGTATTTACAAATTGATATAGATCTACAACATTGTTCACTGTCTGTTGTCTAGCGCTAAAGAAGAGTGAGCATTCCAGCAGTAGGTGTCTCGAGTCCTGGAATTTGTTGCCACAATGACAGCTAGAGTCCTCAACCGCTCCAATTTTTGATAAAAATCCCTTAAAATGTCCATGGTTCGTTGTAAACTGGGCATTATAAAAATTCGAACGGGAAAATGTTGGAATTCCAAAAGGGAAAAAGCTTTAGAATGTTTCATTTGTTTTTAGAAATAATTCATCCATTTTTGCACTTAAAAATGAACCAATTATACTCGGAGAATGTGGTCTGAAAGCATTCTGATCCTCAATCGAAAGATGAGTCAAATCATATTTAATTGTTTTATATTCAATATAATCTGTGAGAAAGGGGAATGTTCAGAAGACTATGGACACAGTTGGAAGATGTAGTCTTGTAGGTTCCAACCGCCCAAAGAAGAATTTGATATTGATAGAGTTTAGTTTTTCTTTGCATCAACTATTTATAAATCTGTACCATATTTCTGAACCATACGTAAGAACTGGCCTGAAAATTGTTTTATACAAAATTATTCTTTTTTTAGTATTTATTCCCCACATTTTTCCACAAAGTGAAAACAGAAAATTCTCATTCTCACGATCCTGTCAAAATGTCATTGATATGTGAGGTAAAATTAATCTTTTTCATTCTATGATTTGAGAATTTTATGCCTAATATATTAACTTGATTTACTGGGTTTAAAATAATATTCTGTATTTCAATTGGAACTTTAGGTTTATTATGTAAGTAAAGTAAATTCGTTTTCTTTGGGCTTATTGATAATTTATTCCTATTAAACCATTGAATCACATAGCATAGAATATATTCGCTTAATATTTTGAGATCCTCGACAGACTCGCCCTACAAATGATAGAAACTTCGTCTGTGTAGCAAGTTATTTCTACATTCGGATGCTTGAAGCTCTTCAGCAAGTCGTTTAACAAAATATTCCATGATATTGGGGAAAGAAGACCGCCTTGAGGGCATCCTTTAGTCAAATATTTTGCAACCTTTGTATCTTAATATGAGAAATTTGCCCTTCTTCCACTGCTTAAATAAGATTGTATAATTCTTATTAATTTGGAGGGAATGTTATCTAAATCGAGTCTTCTAATAATTGCTGGCCACCATGCGTTGTCGAATGCGCCTGCTATTTCCACTGTAATCAAAGAAGTTAGTTCTCCTTGCCTGTGTTTCATTGTTTTCCATTATATCTTCCATTGCACTGTTCGTTGAATTATGTTTAGTAAATCCGTGTTGTCTTGCACTCATTAGATTGTTCTCTTCATAATATTTATTGATTTTGTTTTAAATTATGTTTTTAAATATTTTAGAAATGTTTGACGTCAATGTGTGTGTGATATTGGTCTAAAGCTTTTACTTGTTTCATAGTTTATTTTATCAGATTTGAAATTATCTCTACAGTAGAGTCTTTCCATATATCCGGATAAAAACCTAATTCATTACATTTCTTGAATATTTGTTGTAAAATCGAAATTA
This sequence comes from Cordylochernes scorpioides, assembly GCA_030710605.1. Taxonomy (NCBI): domain Eukaryota; kingdom Metazoa; phylum Arthropoda; class Arachnida; order Pseudoscorpiones; family Chernetidae; genus Cordylochernes; species Cordylochernes scorpioides. Next base: position 21,854,279 of record CP092883.1, on the reverse strand, counting down.
AAAGTGTACCTGCCTGTTTGATCATATTATTACTGATAAATTCTGGACCTGGTGCTTTCTTGATATTTATTTTTGAAATTATATTTCCAACATATTTTATTTCTATAAAAATGTTATTTTGGTTTTTAAATTCAGGTTTAGTTTCTAATAATAGCATGTTCCTCTTTATCTGAATGTACATCATCATCTGGAAATAAATCATTCAAGAGTCTTTTCATTTTTTCTTTCTTTAAAGTATCCGGTATATTATCGATCATTGGAAGTCCTTTATTTTTGCTCGATGATCTCAGAGATTTAAATATTTTATAGGCATTTGCAAATGGGTTGTTTGATTCATCTTCTTCAATGAATATTCTTAAACTTTTTTCTTAGCTCTTTCGATAGCGTTAATGTACTTGTTTCTTGCAAATTTAAAAATTATTTTATTGATAACTCTATGCCGATAGTATAAGTTTCTAATATAATGAAAATAAATTTTCATTTTCTCAAGGTTCTCATTCCACCACTTTATATTATATATATGCTTGAAAGAGTTTGATTTGATTTCTAGAAACGAATAAGCAGCCTCACTAATTATGTCCGTAAGTTTCACCACTGTAATATAATATATGTTTAAATATATTTGACCATCGATCAATATTATTGTTTTTTATAAATATATATAAAAACATCTATATTTACATTAGTAGTATGTTGCACTTTGTTCACCTAAGATAAATAAAATAAGTCTTTTATAAAAATATATCTTTTATCAATAACACTAGCCGAGTGACCCGGGCGTTGTCCAGGGTTTACCCGAAGGACCCGCAGGTGAGGAACTATAGGCATTGGTACCTATGCCTAAAAAAAAATATTTAAAATGAAAAAAAGTAGAAATATTTTAACAAATCCGAAAATAAAATTGCAAACAACACATCTACACTACTTCAAGGACATGAGAGCACATGCACTGTATCACCATACATGTACCATTTGCAAAGACCCTGCTTAGGATTAAAACTTCTCAGAAGCATAACAATAGCACCAACCTAGAGTTTAACTGGTGTGAAGGCAATCCTCTGGGAGTAAGGCTATTGAGATATTCAGTAGGGAGTTATTTTGCTCCTCCACATTTTAACACTCCAACTGTTAACACTGAGGAAACCCTGACTCATGTTTGGTAAGCAATATCAGGGAAGAAACTATAGACATTGGATTAAATAAATTATTAATTAAATTACATTAAATAAAATTATTTAGATATAAATAAATATTATTTGAGTGAAAAGAAGAAAAAATTAACAAATTAGAAAATAAAATTTCAAACAACACAACTATATTGCAGATAAGACAACATATAAAAGTAATTAATTAATTTAAAGGACCTTATTAAAACTAAATTTCTAGTTTTATATCGACACATTTTTTAAAATTTATTGTTACAAAAGCACGAAGTCCAAAGGACTATTGTGCTGTGCTAGTATTATTTACATATATATGATTAATTATTTACACGATGGATTAGTATTGTTTTGTAAATTATTGTACAAATAGTTCTAAACTTAACAAAGTTATCATAAGAAAGAGTATATACACAAAGATAATTTGGTAATGTTTCAAAGTATCTACATACAATTTGATTAGTCAGAGGGCAAGTTAAAAGAAGATGCTCTGGTGATTCAACATCTAAGCGGCATTCACATGTTGGATCATTGATAGCATTCAGTTTGAATAGGAAACTTAAGAAGGGTCCTTTGCCAGTTAAGAATAAAGTAGTGAATTTATCAGAAGAAATGAAATTTGGGACAGCAATTGGAAAGAATTTCTTGAACAGATCATTAGATTGAGAAAGATAGAGCTTAAATTTTAGATCCAGATATAGTTTGTTTAATTATTTTTGAAGGGGTTTTTTGAGTGTTCGATCTGTGAGAGAATTTGTCATATTATACTTTGTTTGTAATAATTCAAGATAATCGGACAGTAAAGGGGTTTTCGCTAGTATATGTGTGATGTAAGAAGATGAAGTCCTATAAGCATGAATGCATCTAATAATAATTTGATATTGTATTGAATTCAACTTGGATCTTTTTGCTGCAGTGATAAAAGGAAACCAAATATTTGATGCATAGCTTATTGTAGAGCGTATCATAGCTTTATATAAGATCAATCTACGCCGAGTATCAATGCCCCAAGTACGTGCACATAATGAGAATAATATATTCTTAAGTTTCGTAGCTTCATAATTATATTGTCAACCTGTGTTCCAAAATTAATCTTATTCCTTTGCCTATGATTTTTAAAAATAACTCCCAAAATATTAACAGTTTCTGATGGTTGAATTATTTTTCCATCAAAATTAATGGGCAATTTTTCATAGTTATGTAGATAGAGTATACCTGTTTTGTTTGGACTTAGTGAAAGTTTTACCTTTTCACACCAGGCTTTGATTTTTATTAAACATTTGTTAATATTATACTGAAGATCATAGATGTTTGAACTCCATACCACAAATGTCACATCGTCCGCGAAAGCAATTACTCTAGCAAAACTTCGTTAAAAGATAAGTTGAAATCATTAAGTAATATATTCCAAAGAATAGGAGAAATAATACCACCCTGGGGACATCCCTTATTTATCTTTTTTATACACTTTACATTAGTATATTCAAACTCTACACTCCGGTCTTCAAAGTAAGAATTAATTATTTTTATAAGTACCGCTGGAAAATTTGCCTTGTCCAATTGTTGGAGAATTGCCGGATGCCATGCGTTGTCGAAAGCTCCGCTGATGTCCACTGTTACTATTGATAATTATACCATGTTTTGATGTCCTGAACTATGGCCTATCATATAACAAACTGTAATTCGACACTATCGATAATTCGACACTTCCGATAATTCGACCCTTTTAAAAATCAAATTTACACAGTTGATTGTTGTTTGAATACAACTTTACCGGTAAAAAGGTATTACAGAGGCGACGGCAACTACTGAAAATGTACAAAATTTATGTATAGAGAAATGGGAAAATTTAGTTAATAAAGACAAGTCCAAAATCTAAATAATTGGTAATAGTGTATTAACAAACAGAAAATGTACAAAATATATGTGTAGAGAAATGGGAAATTTATTTAATAAAGAGAAGTCCAAAATCTAAATAATTGGTAATAGTGTATTAACAAACAACTAAAACAAAAAAATCCTTTGAAGTGAGAAACTTTAAACATTAGTAAAAGGTTTATATAAATATATTTCAAATTAAAAATATATAAGCAAATAAATCAGAAAAAAGAGGTTGTCAACTATATTGCAGAGGAGAATACGTATAAAAGGAATTAATCTAAATGACTCATTAAAAATAAATTTCTATTTTTATTCATACATGGGTTCAACTTTATATGTATTTTGTTTAAAGTTTGAACACGTGAAAAAGCCGCATAGAGCTGTCCATGCGTATGTAGCGAGAACCCAAATATTATTTATAGTCATAGCAAAAACCAACTTTAGTGAAAACTGATGCCTCTTAAGAATGAAGGGAAGGCTGATATCTGAAGGAGCAAAATATATTTTTGGCACCAATACAGTGTGTCCAACATTGGTCCCGGTCAGTATTTGTGATTCAACTCTACTTGTATGCTATCCGAAGTTCACACACGTGAAAAAGCCACATACGAGCTCGTAGAGCTGTCCATGCATAAATACAGGCTCTTGTGGCAAGAGACCCACAGGAATTAGCTAACTGTTCTGACTCATGTTAAATTCAAAATCTGTATTTCTTAATATTTTGCTTTTCTCTATTTAAAAAAAATACTATTAATATTTATATATATATATATATATATATATATATATTTATAAGATAATAAAAAGGCATATACAGTGGTACCTCGACATACGAGTTTAATTCGTTCCGCAACCTTGCTCGTATCTTGAATTACTCGTATCTCGAAGCAAATTTCCCCATACAAAACAATTGAACTACCATTAATCCGTTCCAACCTCCAAAATGTCACCCCAGTTATTTTTGTTACGTGGTTTTAAATAATAAAAACGTATTTATAAATATCAAATATTTATTGCACAAAACAAAAAGAGAATGTAAAGAAATAAATTAGATATCCTCACTGGTCTTTGCCTTTTTCGCTACATTTTTCTCGTTTTCACCTGTAGGCCGTTTAGAAAAAGACATGTCCAAGGAGGTTTGTTTCTTCCTCCCTCTCAGAATGTTCCGGAAATGAGTTAGGCAAGTGTCATTAAAAAGGTCAGATGCACGACCTGTTGCAACTTTTTCTGGGTGTTTTTATTCCACGAACTGTGAAACTCTCTCCCACATTACTAAGACCTCCTTCATCTCACTTGTAGAAATTTCACGTTTTAATTCAATACTCATCATCTTTTTCTTAGCACTTGACTTTTTACAAACTTTCTTCCGATCCATGGTTATAAAAATAAATGAACTAAAACTGTAAATGTAAACGCAACACAAAATGCGAAGACAAAACACAACTTATCACAGCGGCAGCACGCTGCTAACTGATCGTGATGGCGCGACTGCGTGTTACTACCGAACCGAACTCGTATCTCGAATTTCGCTCGTAACTAAAATAAAAAAATCATTTGCTCGTCGGCTCGTATCTCGAAAAACTCGTATGTTGGGGCGCTCGTATGTCGAGGTACCACTGTATTGGATTTTGAAAACTATTTATTTGCCAATATTTCGGTTGGCTGAACGCCAAACCTTTATCAAGACATTTCATTTTTGTATAAACAAACTCAGTGCGGCATATATATATATATATATATATATATAAAACAATAAATAGTTGTATAGTTTTATAGTTAAGTATTCTATTAAAATTATCTTCATTAATTTGATTATTTAAATTCAAATTATAAAATTTATAAATTGTTATTATTTAGTATAGATAGAGAAAAAAAAAAGTCCTTTACTTCTAAAACATCATCTAGTTAATTATATATTTATAATTAATAACAATACAATTTAACAACGTAACATCTTTTGCATCGGCTTTTACACGTCATTTAGACATACTCTAATCCTATATATAGAATAATAGAAGTGAGAATATATATAATAGTTAGAGAAAAGAGAGAAAGACAGAACCATGCACTTTTAATCAAACTAAATATAAGAAACAAAAAGTTTTGTAAAGAAGGTAGATAAGATTGTTAGTATATATATATATTTATAATTTTATATTTTATCCTTTTTTTTTAAATGATTTTTAAATTTTTTTATTTTAAAATATGAATATAAATAGTTGTATTTAGTAATATATCTATACTATGAATTAACTTTTGTTATAAGTTTGGTTATTATGTTTTGAAACCCTAATGGTAGACAAGACATATACAAAAAAAATTAAATTGGAGTAATTATTGAAAAAAGAGGTCTGTTGAACCGGGACTTCTCAAATAGAAGTTCAACGACATTTCATCCCTTCTCTATTATGTCATAGACCTCTTTTCAACCGGATTTTATGTGTTAATATAAAGTTACTTCAGTGAAACATTTATATGAACAGATATAACAATATAAAAGATACCTATCTTCCATTTAATGATACGTTTATTCACAAATATAAGTGTTACCAAATTATTACTGTGAACCTACCTTGACCGCGACGCCTTCAACTGTAAACATCTATTTCTGGATGACACATGTTGTGGGGGGTGGGGGACAAAATTAGACCGTCCATTCTGAAGTTTTAGAACAACAAGATATTCAAAGAAGAAAGAAAAGATAGTTAAGGGAAGAAATCCAAAAACTTTATAATCTTTACAGCCAGTTATATTAAAATAACTGATTCAACACTTATTCATCTTTCAATATTCCTTTAAAAAGGCAAACTATTAGAGTTTAATAAAGCTATTAATTGTGAAAATTCACTTTTATTTAATTTCTATTTTCCTCCCCAGAAATTGGAGATTAAACAAAATGAATTCTATACAATATTACTTTAAAAATCTTGTGAAAAAATCTTCAAATCAGCTATTTAATTTAAGTTTAACTAATTGTTAAAGATTATAAATTTGTATTAGTTATTATTGAGAGAAATTATAGAAAGTTGATTTAATAAATGGATACTTCCATTTATTTTTTTTTAAGTATTTTATAATTGATATACTGTTGAAATATTTTACTTGTCTGATACTAAATTTGTTTTTAATAAATTCCATGTTTAAATTTTTAACATCTTCTATGAAATTTTCTAATATATTATTTATTCTATAAAATCTTAGAAACTGACCAAAATATATACCTTTACAACAATTTAATGATATATTAGAATTCATATTACAGTATTTTATAATATTGAAATTATAAATACTTTTTTATTATAAATTTTAATAGTATTATTTGTAAGGTCTATATTTAGGTCTAAAAAGTTAACTTTTTTGTTTCTATAAATTTTTTCATTGTTCTTAAGTTTCAAGTATTTAGGATAAATTTTAGGTATTAAGTTTTCGAACTGTGGATTATTAAATATTATGATGTCATCTACATAACGGAACATTTGCCAGTTAACATTATTTTGTAGAAAGTATTCTCTTTCGTACCAGAATAATATTAAGTTTGCTAATAAAGGACTTGAAGAAGTTCCCATGGGAACGCCTTCTGATTGAATATATATTTTATTTTTAAATTCTATATAGTTAAAATTTAAAAATGTTTCCAGTAGAGGTTTTGCTGTTTTAAGATATAATTAAATTAGATCTTAAAACAGCAAAAACTCTACTGGAAACATTTTTAAATTTTAACTATATAGAATTTAAAAATAAAATATATATTCAATCAGAAGGCGATTTCATGGGAACTTCTTCAAGTCCTTTATTAGCAAACTTAATATTATTCTGGTACGAAAGAGAATACTTTCTACAAAATAATGTTAACTGGCAAATGTTCCGTTATGTAGATGACATCATAATATTTAATAATCCACAGTTCAAAAACTTAATACCTAAAATTTATCCTAAATACTTGAAACTTAAGAACAATGAAAAAATTTATAGAAACAAAAAAGTTAACTTTTTAGACCTAAATATAGACCTTACAAATAATACTATTAAAATTTATAATAAAAAAAAGTATTTATAATTTCAATATTATAAAATACTGTAATATGAATTCTAATATATCATTAAATTGTTGTAAAGGTATATATTTTGGTCAGTTTCTAAGATTTTATAGAATAAATAATATATTAGAAAATTTCATAGAAGATGTTAAAAATTTAAACATGGAATTTATTAAAAACAAATTTAGTATCAGACAAGTAAAATATTTCAACAGTATATCAATTATAAAATACTTAAAAAAAATAAATGGAAGTATCCATTTATTAAATCAACTTTCTATAATTTCTCTCAATAATAACTAATACAAATTTATAATCTTTAACAATTAGTTAAACTTAAATTAAATAGCTGATTTGAAGATTTTTTCACAAGATTTTTAAAGTAATATTGTATAGAATTCATTTTGTTTAATCTCCAATTTCTGGGGAGGAAAATGGAAATTAAATAAAAGTGAATTTTCACAATTAATAGCTTTATTAAACTCTAATAGTTTGCCTTTTTAAAGGAATATTGAAAGATGAATAAGTGTTGAATCAGTTATTTTAATATAACTGGCTGTAAAGATTATAAAGTTTGGATTTCTTCCCTTAACTATCTTTTCTTTCTTCTTTGAATATCTTGTTGTTCTAAAACTTCAGAATGGACGGTCTAATTTTGTCCCCCACCCCCCACAACATGTGTCATCCAGAAATAGATGTTTACAGTTGAAGGCGTCGCGGTCAAGGTAGGTTCACAGTAAGAATTTGGTAACACTTATATTTGTTATATCTGTTCATATAAATGTTTCACTGAAGTAACTTTATATTAACACATAAAATCCGGTTGAAAAGAGGTCTATGACATAATAGAGAAGGGATGAAATGTCGTTGAACTTCTATTTGAGAAGTCCCGGTTCAACAGACCTCTTTTTTCAATAATTACTCCAATTTAAATTTTTTTGTATATGTCTTGTCTACCATTAGGGTTTCAAAACATAATAACCAAACTTATAACAAAAGTTAATTCATAGTATAGATATATTACTAAATACAACTATTTATATTCATATTTTAAAATAAAAAAAATTAAAAATCATTAAAAAAAAAAAGGATAAAATATAAAATTATATATATATATATATATACTAACAATCTTATCTACCTTCTTTACAAAACTTTTTGTTTCTTATAATTAGTTTGATTAAAAGTGCATGGTTCTGTCTTTCTCTCTTTTCTCTAACTATTATATATATTCTCACTTCTATTATTCTATATATAGGATTAGAGTATGTCTAAATGACGTGTAAAAGCCGATGCAAAAGACGTTACGTTGTTAAATTTTATTGTTATTAATTATAAATATATAATTAACTAGATGATGTTTTAGAAGTAAAGGACTTTTTTTTTCTCTATCTATACTAAATAATAACAATTTACAAATTTTATAATTTGAATTTAAATAATCAAATTAATGAAGATAATTTTAATAGAATACTTAACTATAAAACTATACAACTATTTATTGTTATAATTAATTTAGATTTAGCTTGCTAATCTAACCAAATCTACTTGATATGATTTATCATTCTTATCAGTTTGCTCCTTAAGTTTTAAATGTAGAATCACTGTTATATTTTTATTATATAGTTTTTACACTATATATATAGATGAAAATTTTGCCGGGAGGATATTGATCCAAAGAGCCAATGGGCGCCTCTCCCGTCAAAATAGGCGTCAAAACTAGACGCCATCTATTCACCATCGCCGCAACTAGAGGCCACGGGTCGGTGACAAAGCCACAACACCAGCTTTGGCAAACTGAAAAGCGTCCACCTAGAGACCATGGTTTCGGGCTAATATCCCTCGTCAGTCTAGGGCCATTAGCCCGAAACCCTGGTCTCTAGGTGGACGCTTTTCAGTTTGCCAAAGCTGGTGTTGTGGCTTTGTCACCGACCCGAGGCCTCTAGTTACGGCGATGGTCATAGATGGCGTCTAGTTTTGACGTCTATTTTAACGGGAAAGGCGACCTTTGGCTATATATATATATATATAATGATTTTAAGTGAATAACATACTTTTAAAATTATTGTAAACTTTCACATCTTGATAAAAATTAATAAGAAACTACTCTTATTTTAAGTAATTCTCGTAAAAATATAATATCTATCTAATTGCGAAATACCACATAGGGTTCAAATTCATATTAATATTTCAAACTTTTGCTAATTTCATCTTAATTCTATTTTATATAGATACATATTTATTTTTCAATACTAAATAAAGATATTTCCAAGATCGAAACCTAACTTATAAAAATGTATACCAATGTTAATTTGGTGTTTTAAAGATTTAAAAAATAATTTTAAAAGCAGCTCCATCTATATAATTTTGTTATATGCATTAAAGTAAATATCTTTATTTACGGGGCTATTAATTAGAATGAATGTTTTTTGAGGCCCGAGATATACATTAAATTTATTAAATTTCAATCAAGAGTATTGCAATATTTATAAATATATATAAATTTCTCATGTCAGTTTTGGAAAAACAGAATGTTTATAATTCCTCATTGATTGATTAACAAGTTAACCATATAATCGTAAGGTTGCCTGGCCGGCATTCATATTTATGTGAAAAATAAACACTGCGGCCATTTAGAATTTTATTTTCCTCAACGTTTCGACGATATTATTTTGTCTTCGTCAAGAGAAGTAAATAAAAGTTGGCCAAATTTTTTTATTTACTTCTTCTGACGAAGAAAGAAGATTTTTGTCGAAACGTTGACTGACCGAAGTATCTATTTTTCATAGAAATATTGACCATATAATGCCAGTTTCATTATTTAGTTTCATAATAGATGATATTTTATTTACATATGCTTACTCAATTACATCGTCTATATACTAAATTGAGATTTATGAAGTATTTTATTTTATAATAGGTAGATATATTTGAGAACTCATAGGGTGTCCAGGCATTCTTAGAATAATTGTGTGATGTTCATAATTAAAACCATTTCACGTCACAAAGGTCTTCATCTAGAAGCTATTCTTGAGCTTTGAGCCGAAAGAAGATGAAGACACAACTTGATTATATGAACATGGATTCTTATCTATGTATAAGAAACTTCTAACCTATATAATTAAAAAAAAAAACAATAGATAAAATAAAGAATTAAAAGGTCAGGTGTTAATACTAAGCACATGTGCTTTTCAGATGTAGTGATACAGCCTACTCCACGCCGACAAGTGCCAACAGCTCAAAACGCGTACGTGGATGGTTTTTCTTGATTTATCAAGAAATTGGGTTGGCCAATTACCAGGGAACAGGTTAAATCAATGTTTAGTTGATTTCTGTTCCAGTAGATGGCGCTCTGTCATCTAAAAAGTACAGGGGCTTTGGTCAGGATATGCTTTCAATATCATAAATATAATTTGATATATTGTAGTGATTTCATATACTGTTTGTTATCTTATTTTTGATGAAGAGAATTGCAGTTTATATATGTAAATAAGTATATATTGCGTGAAAGAAAATGAGTTAATGGTACTGATGAGAGAGAGAATTTATCTTAAGAATAAAGCTTATATTTTGTGGTGGCAGAGATTGTAGGCAACCAATAGGTGGAAAACACGAGATATATGTGTATAAAAAGACAAAGGTAAATTAAACGTTAAATTAGACCTTAAAGCTAGATGCAATCTATTGACCGTCACCGAAAACAAGCGGTCTCGGGTCGGTGAAAGGCCACAACAACAGTTTTGGCAAACTGAAAAATGTCCACCTAGAGACAATGGTTTCTCATCCCTATATATCCCGGAAAATATCTTTCCAGAACGGTCATGGTTGGTCAGCCAATCAGAAAGCCGCCAGCACCAAATCTTGCACAATTGCTTTAGGTTGGCCAATCTGTTGTCTCCCGCTTTTTCTACATTATTCTTAAACGTTCTATAACATTCTCTCTCCATTATGGAATGTGCTTTTCTTTCTGCGTAATAATATGTTCTAGAGAAATATATAAGTGTCGCGACTACAGTTGCAATATATGGTTAAAATATTATATGATTATATTGAATTTTACAAATATTATCAGAATATTATTTACAATAATAGCAATACACTATCAAATTTGAAACAAATTCTAATTTAAAGAAGCAGAACCTAATATACAAATAAAATAAACACAGGTTGTTTGACATTTAAAATAATTTTAAAATTGTTTCAACCAGCTCCATCTATAGTAAATGTCTAAAGACATTTTTAATAAAGAGAATTAATTATTTCAAATATGTGTTTCATATGCAAATTATTTTAAAAATATAAAATAATATATATTCTTATATTATTGATAAATTGAAAATAATAATATATTATTAAATTGTTGTTACATATATTTTGAAATTTATTTTTTCATTTTTTTTTTTATTTGTCATATCGGACGTGATATTCCAGTTTGGAATACTTGCGCCTAAATACATGTTTGCAGCATATATACAATTCATTTTATATACAATTCGAAAAATAAGAAGAAAAAAAAAACAAAATTAAAACTGAATGGTTGGTTTTTCTCAAACAGAAAATTAAGAATAAAATGAATTTACAAAAATTATTGAATTTTACATAGATGTTTTGTTATATACAAATTCACACATTTCTTCGATGGGATAAAAATTATTACTTCTGTAGCTGTGGAAGATTGGGCATTCTATTAATAAATGTAATGAGTTTTGGTTTTCTTTTCCGCAGAAGCAGCTTGGATCATCTGTTGCCTCGATTTTCGCCAAAATATTTCCAAAATTACCATGATTTGTAATAATTTTTTATATATTTTTAAAGTGAGAAACACTCATTGTATATTAACACAAAGCAATAACGCGCCATCTATGCATATAAAATAAAAGGATTTAAAAGCTTGAATGTTTCTTTTATACATAAAACGAACTTCTACTGTCCTTAGTGCGATGAAAAAATATATTGGGTGGGCTTGACTCATCAGTGGTGAACCCTCCAAGCGGTTTCGCCAATTTAATCCACCAGATCGCTTCTCGGAGCTCTAATACTGTATTGGATCATTCTGCTTTTATATGCTACACTGAGGGATGGAATCTTAGAAATGGTTTTCAAGTAAACTATGGACATAAGCTTATGTCCAGTGTTTGTAATGCTTCACTAGGTAACCGAAGTCTAGGTAACCGAATACCGAAAACCGAATTTTTTTGGGGATTTTTTTTTTATGAGCTTATTTTAAAGACAATCTAGTGTAAATGTGGAGGACACGATATAAGATAGTAAATTAAATTAGGAAGGATAAAAACCTTGAAGGTTAGACCAGATGAAAACCATAAAGGTTAGTCCAGATGGAAAGAGAATGGTACTCAGGCGGGCCTCTTCAGCAGGCAGGCTAACATTAAAGAACATAGAAAAATAAACTTTGTCTGATGTTGGTAGGTTCAGATTATGGTCCAAATTGTGTTCATACACTCTAAATAATAGGACTGCAGGAAAATAATAAGATATTAGAGGTACGAGAGGATAAGAATTAATTGGAACTACAAGAAAGTACGATTAAATTCCAACAATTTAATAATGTGCGTCATACCATAAATGGAAATATCAGCTTCATCAGACAAAGAAATAAGTCCCTTGTCTGAAGATGGTAAAACGCTTTCCCATAATAACTCACATCATCAATTTATTTGAATTGGTCCTAACGGTACCGTATATTCTACATGTAGTCCTATCTATACTTTTTTATTTAAGTATTATATATGTGGACCAGTACCTGTTATTTCTGCTAAATAAGGAAGTTTAGGAATTTATGTTTTAGTGCTTCATATCAATTAGATTGAATGTTCATTCTCTATACCCCCCTCTATAAAGATTGAACAAGCATAGATAATTGTTATGTATGTTATAAGGAGAGAAAAACAAATTCTAGAATTATCGTATAAATTTAAAGGATCAAACAAAGTAAGAATTGGAGAAAACACAGAAATAAAGGTATGGTATTGGTAAGCACAGGTAATAAGACCAAATCCAAACAAATAAACAATGTGCGACGTTTCGGCATCAGCGTCGCTACAATTTTCAGACAAGTCTGAAGAGGGCAACAACGCCGCTACCGAAATGCCACACACCACTCATTCACTTGGACCCGGTCCCATTACCTTGTGTTTATAATCTATAATCCAAATTGTGCCTTATCAGTATGGTATTGGTGTTTCAGAATATTGAATTTAAAAGTTTCTATTAGTGTAGATGGATTTTTTTATTTTATTAACTTAAAATCTTAATTATTATTTGTTCTAAGCCCAATTAAAAGGGGTGAAGAAAAAAAAAGAAAACAAAAATCAAAATAAAAAAAAATAATAAGAATAAAAAAATAATGAAAATAAAAATAAAAAAAGGAAAGGAGAGAAATATGAGATGGAAAAATAAAAGAAAATGTCTTTGAAAATATTTATAATAGCTTATAAATACACTCAATTAGTGTGATAGCATTCATTATGAATGTTATGATTTCAAGAGTATTTACCTATAATTAAATTATTTATTATCTAGAGTAGCGGAATGTAGATAGTGTTAGTGAATCAAGAGAGATAGATGATGTGACTCTTGTTAGTTGCATCATTGTCTTCAAGTGAAAGTAGTATTTAGATTGCGCGTTCCAGTTGAAGTCAGTATTGCTGTTAACATTATTATAGATCATTCATTTATATGTATTGAATTGCGGTTCATGTTATCAACTTAAAATTCAATATATGTATGGTACAATTAACATCACAAGCAAATTCTACTTACCCAGGGGGAAACGGTTAATGTCTATAAATAAATTTTAGATTTTAAAGTTAGCGGAGAAAAACAAGTTTGAATATCCGGTCAAAGGTTAATTAAATTCTCATAGTGAAATTTTTAAAGTAATTGAAGTTGAAATTGTAAGAAAATTTATTTTTGTGAATATATTTTCTGATTGCTAAAATGTTAATTTTTTAATTGTATTTTGGCTTAATCCATTTTTTTTTTAAATTCATCATTTAAGTTTTTAATTTTACTTATTAAGTTATTTAATTTGTTGTTAATTCTGTTGAATCTTAAAATTGTCCAGAATAGATACCTTTGGTGCAATATTTTGATATATTTGAATCTTGTCTATTATATTTAATAATGTTGAAATCGTAATTTGATCTTTTGTCATATACTTCTATACTTTTTTTCTTTTAGATTTATGTATAAATCGAGGAAGTTGACTTTTTGATTAAATTTGATTTTTTTCATTATTTTTTAGATTTAGATACGGAGGATAGATTTTTTTCTATTAATTTTGAAAAATTGTTATTATTGAATATAAGAATGTCATCTACACGTATCGGAAAAATTCACAAAAATCTATCTTCTTTCATCAAGAGAGAAAATAGAGCAAAAAATACTTCTCTCTCTCTAATTAGCTTTATTTTATATTTGGAAAATTATTATCATGGTTCTGTTTTTGCTCTTCTCTTTAAAACTTTCTCTTCGCTTATTCCTTTTTTTCACCCAGCCTATGACGCGCAACTGCCGATGCTTTGCTGGTGTTACTTTCTTTTCTTTTTTTAAAAATATAATCTAACTAATTATTTATTACAAAAAAAAACTCACACATTTAAATTAAATTTAAAAAAATATTTTAATCTTAAAATTTTCATAACTATACTATATATATATATATATTATATAGATATATATATATATAGAGAGAGAAATTGAGATTGAAAATATTAATTACATAGTTCATATAAGGTAATATAGGGTTAAATACAAAATACATGAATAAATAAAATTAAATAAAGATAAATAGATGTGAATAAATGTAAAATATAAAATTTATAGATATACATATAGTATATTTTAAACAGTATAATAATGGCACTTTTAGTATATGTCACATATCTTCCAATTAGTTGGAGCTAATACTTTATAAATCATACCCTTCTATTAAAGTGTGAAATGCTCCTATTTGCTTACACCCCCATTGTTGGAAAAGAAGACGTCCGAAGCAGCCAATGGGAGGCCGGCGGAAGCAGCTACGGGGATGCAGCGGCAAAAATGAGGAAACAATACAGGAAGAACTTGTAAACAACTTTTTCGAACGCTAGAATTTGCCCTGATCTCCGATTCTTTCAGTGTAAATGTTTAAATAATACTTTACTTATTTTCTTAAATTGTAATAAATATAATTTTCCCTCCTGTTTTCGTCGTATATTTTTAAAAGTGTTATAAACAACGACGCCTTAACTTTGAACCTTCAACCCCGCCGACCAAGAATAGAGGTGAGTGACTACCTCTATAGAATTTAGATCGTCGTCACAACACAGAGTGGCGGTGAAATCGCAACATTTTTGGCATCCCAGCCGGGACTGTTGAAGGTAAATTCTAGAAGAAAAAAAGGAAGCATTTTGAGCTGACCATTTTGGAACTCGCTAGCTAACCCTACTTGCCGCTTTGTTTACAAGATGGCGGAAGAATTAATTCTACGTTTAAAAAAGAAGCGTGCTGTTAACAGATCATATTTAACGAAAACATGCAATAAGATTGAAAGTGGACTTGACACGCTAATGAGAATTGAACTTGAAGAATTATTAGAACAATTGAATGAGAGAATCATTTAACGAACTTAAAGTAGTGGATCACGAAATAGAAACGCTTCTTGAAACTGACGATTTAGAGAAGGAATTACAGGGCGTAGAGGAATATCGAGAGAAATATATTACTTGGAGATTTAGGGCAAATAAAAAGATTCGCCAATCAGATTTTCAGGGCGAAAATATACCGAATTCGAACTCACGAATAGATGAAAACGAAATGAGACATTATGTACCTTCCTGCACGACTGTGAAACTTCCGAAATTGATGATATCGAAATTTTATGGAAACTTTAGTGAATGGCTGACGTTCTGGAATTCTTTTGATGCAGCTATACACCAGAACAACTCACTGAACCCGATCGATAAATTTAACTATCTGAAGTCACATCTCGGCGGAACTGCACTAAACACAGTCGAAGGTTTCGCTTTATCTGCGGACAATTATGAGAAAGCTATAAAATTGCTTAAAGACAGATTTGGGCGAGAAGACATTTTGATTAGCCGACATATGAACAATTTGTTGTCAATGAGACCACTCAAAACATCAAGCGATGTAAGAACCTTCCGCGAACTTTTTGACAACCTTTCTGTTCATATAAGAAGTCTCGAGTCACTAAACGTGTCCATTGATGTTTACGGACAACTGTTGTGCCCGATAATAATAAAGCTTCTACCTGCAGACCTTAATTTGGAATTGAACAAAGAACTCCCGACAGGTTATGTAATTAATGACTTGATTACCTTTCTGGAAAGACAATTAACTGCACGGGAGAAGAGTTTTAGAAACGAAATCGGTACCGGGAATGAATCAACTTCTAAACCTAATTTGGTAAACAAACATCCAAAGACAAGATTCTACAATGAAAAACCAATTGCGACAGCTTCAGAACTTTTGAATTCAGTTCACAAATCGAATGAATGTGTATTTTGTGGTAAAGACAACCATGGAAGCCCTAGGTGTGACTTTGCAGCTAATATTAGTTTAAACGAAAAGAGATCACTCATGAAGAAAAAAGGCGTTTGTTATAAATGTCTTCGGCCTTCTCATTTAAGTAAATTTTGCAGAAATGTAGTCCGTTGTTCGATCTGCAACATGTCTTCCCACCTGGATGTCATGTGCACAAAACTGATTTTAGATAGAGGTGGATCTTCCAAGTCTCCAACGGTGCAAGATGAAACTCTCGCCAACTTATCAACCTCCCCAGACGTCTTGTTACCTACTTTGAGAGTGACCCTCAAAGGGAACAGAACGGAGAAGACGGCACGGGCTATAATAGACACCGGATCCCAAAGATCGTATATTTTACATAGCACAGCAATGGAAATGGAATACGAACAATCTAGGAGAGAGTTCTTCCGGCATTCCTTGTTTGGAGGATCGAGTACCGACGTAGTTGAACATGAGGTCTATACCATCCATTTATCTGACATCAATAATTCCTATCGCTGTGAGTTTGAAGCACTAGGTCAACCCCTTATCTGTGGAAGCATACCTCCGGTGTGTCCAAGATCATTGTTAGAAGGGAGTGAAGAACTCGACGTGTCTGATTTGATGAGAGACCGTATAGAAGTCCTTATAGGCGCGGACATCGCCGGGAGATGGCTAACTGATGATCAGAGAAGGATCTCATCTTGACTGGTGGCAATCCGTACCAAACTAGGATGGACTGTGATGGGAAAGATTCCTCCAACGGAGGTGAGAGATGACATCAGCTCCCTTTGCGTGACCACACTTCTATCTTTGGATCTAGAAAACTTGTGGAAATTAGATGCAATTGGAGTCTCTGACGCGGAGGTTGAGAAGAAGACTCAGTCATTACAAGCTGAAATGGAGGAACATTTCGCCCACACCACGACGCGAGATATCGAGGGGCGCTATGAGGTAGCTCTACCCTGGGTGCAAGACAAGGAAAGGATTCCTTCGAATAAAGATCTAGCCGAAAACCAACTAAGGTCTGTAAGAAGAAAACTTGAAGAAGTTGGAGACATGAAAGAGTATGGACAAATCTTTGAAGAATGGATGAAACAGGGGATAATCGAGTATGCAAGAGAGGATAAACTAGATGGTGTACACTACCTGCCACATCGACCAGTGTATAAAAGGAACAGTCAAACTTCTAGAATATGGCCAGTATTCAATGCGTCGGCCCGGAAGAGAGGTAAACTTTCCCTGAATGACTGTCTGGATAAGGGACCCAATTTGATAGAAATTATACCAAGACTTTTAAATAAATTCCGGAAATATGAAGTTGGTGTCTCTTCCGATATTGAGAAAGCATTTTTACAAATTGGAATAAAAGAAGAAGACCGAGATTATTTACGATTCCTGTGGCACACAGAAGACGGAAGATTAATCACGTATCGACATAAAAGGGTTGTTTTTGGAATTACCACTAGTCCGTATCTTTTAAAGGCTACCTTATCTCTCCACTTAGATAAGGCTCCTGAACATTTAAAAATCACAGCTGAACAGTCGAAATCATCCTTTTATGTTGACAATTGTTTATCCAATTTTCAGAATGTTGAAGAAACGGAGAAATTCGTGAAAGAATCTACTGAACTGCTCTCTACAGCTTGTTTCAATCTCCGAGATTGGGTGAGTAACGTTACAGACTTTTCTCTTATGAACCAACTGAATAAGGAAGTGAACATTTTAGGAATAACATGGAATACTGATAGAGACACACTGACAATTGGTTTGGAAGATTTTGAATTAATTGGACCAACCACCAAGAGAAAAGTACTTTCAATAGCGAGCAAGATATTTGATCCATTAGGAGTTGCTTGTCCTGTGACTTTAATTCCCAAGCTGATATTACAGGAAACTTGGATACAGAAGTTGACATGGGACGAAGTCCTACCTGGATGTTTAGTACAAAGATTTTGGAAGTGGTTTAGCAAACTGAAACACTTGCCTAACATAGAAATTCCTAGATGGCTTTGTTTTAAGGACTCCTATGTAGAGAAAACCACTCTCCACATCTTTTGCGACGCCAGTCAGTTTGCCTATGCAACCTGTATTTTCCTCCGCATTGAAAAGGAAGATAGAGTGGACATCCAATTGATACAGGCTCGAACACGAGTAGCTCCACTGAAGAAACTCACCATCCCAAGATTGGAGCTTTTGGCTTGTCTGATTGGAGCTCGTTTGGCAGCTAACGTCATACAAGATCTGGAATTTGAGGAAATTCCAAGATTTTATTGGACCGATTCGACCAATGCTCTCTGTTGGATCCAAAGGGAAGACAACTGGGCAGCCTTTGTGATGAACCGTGTTAAGGATATTCATAATCTTAGCTCCCCCGAATCTTGGCGCCACATACCAGGCCGGTTAAACCCGGCAGACCTCCCATCTCGGGGATGTTCAGCAGAATCACTTAAGGAGACAAGATGGTGGGAGGGACCTGCATGGTTAAAGGTATCCCAAGAAGAGTGGCCCAAATCAACCATTATCCCTGATTTGGAGATTGTTTATTCTGAAAGGCGCAAGACCATCCTGAACACCTTGTGTACGACAAGAGAAAATGAAAATTTATTTGGACGTTATTCCCATTTTTTGAGAATAGTACGAATCACCGCCTGGATATACAGATTCTTCAACAACGCCAAGATTGATAGAAGAAAGATAATTTCAGAAGATCTCAGTACAGAGGAAATCACTAAGTCAGAAATAATACTGATAAGACTTATCCAGAGAGAATCGTTTTCAGGGCATGAAGATAAGAAACTACAAGGCTTTAAGTTGCTAGTAGACTCTTCAGGGATTTTGAGAATAAAAACTAAAATTTGCAGAAGAGAAGATTTTGCTAATTTTAGAATGCCCATTTTATTGCCCTCAGATCACTTTTTGGTTTCTTTGCTCATCAGGTGGAACCATGAAACCCACGGGCACGCCGGTCTACAAACTCTCCTCGGTATTCTGAGAGAAAACTATTGGATACTAAGATCCAGGAAAACCGTCAAGAAGATCATCAATCAATGCATTCGCTGTAAACGATTCACCGCGACACCAGCTACCGTCGAGTCAACATCATTACCAGAAGACAGAGTACGAGATGCTGCAGTTTTCGAAATAGTAGGAGTTGATCTAACTGGACATCTTATCTTAAAGAATAAGAAGAAAGCATGGATTGTCATCTTCACATGTGCAGTGTATAGAGGAGTTCATCTGGAACTTGTGACATCTTTGTCTATGGAAGCCTTCCTCCAAGCTTTCCGCCGATTTATTGCTCGAAGAGGCCGACCATTGATTGTGTATTCGGATAATGGGACTAATTTCAAAGGTATAGCTAATGCTTTAAAGAAGATTGATTTTTCGAGATTAAAATGTGATCCCACATTGAAAAACATCACCTGGAAATTCATACCGCCTGGTGCTCCTTGGTGGGGTGGATGGTGGGAGCGTTTGATTGGAATGATGAAACAATTGCTCTTTAGGATTCTCGGTCAAACCTCCTTGGGATATGAAGAACTTTCCACGGTAATGTGTGACGTCGAAAGCTTGATGAACACACGCCCACTGACCTACCTAACTGAAGAAAGTGAGGATCTCGCTCCATTGACACCTTCGTTGTTCTTACATGAGGTCAGAGAGGTTGGCGTTCCAGACCTGGACTTGATTGATAACCAGACCCTCTCCCGCAAATATCAATATATCAAACGTGTACGAGAAGATCTTAGAGAACGATTTCGTATCGAATATTTTGGATTCCTGAGACAAGAAACGAGACGCCTGAAGACTACCATACCACTCAAGGTGGGAGACATGGTACTCATTGGACAAGAGAGTTTAAAGAGACTACACTGGCCGTTAGCCAGAATAATCCAACTCTATCCAGGAAAAGACGGACTTGTGAGGGTTGCGAAAGTGAAAACTTCATCAGGTGATAAAATACGACCTATTCAAAAACTCTACAATTTAGAGATAACGCCCGAGATAAGATGTCGAGACCCTCTAACGGAGCGATCTCCCACACAAGAAGTTCGATTGACAACTGAAGAGGACCCTTTGACTTCACAACCAGAGCAACATCACATTGATACCCCGAATGTTGTGTCAAGTTACGGACGGCCCATCAAGAGACCCAACCGATTGGATCTACTGAACTTTTCCTTCCCATGTTTGAGTCGTCGAGACGCCAACTCAAAGGTGGGAGAAATGTTGGAAAAGAAGACGTCCGAAGCAGCCAATGGGAGGCCGGCGGAAGCAGCTACGGGGATGCAGCGGCAAAAATGAGGAAACAATACAGGAAGAACTTGTAAACAACTTTTTCGAACGCTAGAATTTGCCCTGATCTCCGATTCTTTTAGTGTAAATGTTTAAATAATACTTTACTTATTTTCTTAAATTGTAATAAATATAATTTTCCCTCCTGTTTTCGTCGTATATTTTAAAAGTGTTATAAACAACGACGCCTTAACTTTGAACCTTCAACCCCGCCGACCAAGAATAGAGGTGAGTGACTACCTCTATAGAATTTAGATCGTCGTCACAACACAGAGTGGCGGTGAAATCGCAACACCCATATTTTGTTCATAAAATATTTGTATTTATACTAAAAATGGTGACGTCAAAATAAAATATTTAATCTTCGGCAGACCGTTTTCTCTCTCGGTCTCGCTCTCCATGTCTCTGTGATAGGCATGCAAGTTTGTGTCATGGCCTCTACCTCTGTCCCGTGGGCTGTCCCCGTTCACTCTCGGTGCTAACATCTAGCCCTGCCTCTGCTTCTTGTTGTCCGCGTGTGAGAAGAACATCAACACTCGCCTCACGTACACGACTGCCAGTTTATCCATACTTTGGCAGAATCATTTGCAACAATATTACATACATATATATAAGAATATATACAGTCTTCATTGGTGGCGCCCACCGCGGGAAAAACTCCACCACCGATGGACTGCGAGTGCTCTTTCCCACAGAGTAGACAGGTCTATGTGATGGCTGGTATTACCCACCTCAAAACCAAGATGGTAGAGAGAGAGAGAAAGTTATCCCATGTTGCCTTTTAGTATTTCGACCAATATTCTTTCATCAAAATTGATATAAAAATATTTTCTGAGCGTGTTATAGTTAAACATGAATTTTTATAGTAAATACTTTAAAATGTCTATTAGGTTTTTTACAATCTATTTTTTATTCTTCAAATATTCTATGGTGCCCAAAGATATTTTCTTCTTTTATTTCAATTAAAGAATATCGGTCCAGGCGCATACCCTTGATATATGTTAAATTGAAACAGTAAAATTGATTAATTAAACAATAAAAATGAATACATGGGCTTTATATTCGATATATATTATATTATATAAATAAAATGATTAGAAAATAATTTTATTTGAAAATACATGTACTTGTAAATATTAAAAATTAATTGTATATATATATAATATAAAATTATATTTTATTTTAAAATTATAAATTCTAGAACAAACTACTGTGTTATTTC
The DNA here is from genome assembly GCA_030710605.1 of Cordylochernes scorpioides. Lineage (NCBI taxonomy): Eukaryota > Metazoa > Arthropoda > Arachnida > Pseudoscorpiones > Chernetidae > Cordylochernes > Cordylochernes scorpioides. Next base: position 21,832,152 of record CP092883.1, on the reverse strand, counting down.
GACCGTTAGATATCGCGGCTTTCCCTATATAAACCCATTGTTGCTGTTTCCCGTTGGCCGGCTCAAACCTTTTGTACATATGTAAATAATATTTAGAGTTTTTATTCTTAAGCCTTAAATTTGACAATAGTTTTCTTAATTTATGTTTTAAATATTTCATAAGGTAAATTAAAGCAATAATTATCTAAACTGTTTTTATTATTTTTACCACTACTGCAATATAACGAACATATTCATATATAAAGCAAATTATCAATAATTCTATAAAAAATCATCAAAATTCAACAGAAATCTTTCTTTTATAATATTGTAAAATATTGATCCAATATGTGTCTTTTTAATTGAAATTAATTTAGAAACTGTCTGTTTTCTAGCTCTGTAGAAAAGTGAGCATTCCAACAGTAGCTGTCTCGAGTCCTGGGTTTCCTTGCCACAGTAATATCAAGAGTCCTGAATAAAACCGTATGTCAAGAATTATCCAATTTATTTCATAATATATGATTCTAGAAATATAGATTTAAAAAATAGAAGGTAATCAAATAAATGTGAAAATAGAGAATAATATATTGCTTTTTAAATATCATCACAATATTATTTGACCAACCTTAATATTATGTTTTAAAATAAATTGAAATTAATTTTTGCAATTCTCTTCATAGAATAAAATTGATATAAAATAGGAGTTTCAGAAACTTTAAAGTTTTTAAAATAGTTTTTGAATCAGCTACATCTGCAGAGAATTATTTAAGATATTAATAAATAACAAAATTTCAATTAATGTGTTTTTTAATGATAATGAAATATGTTTCATTGGAAATATTTCAAAAGCAGTAATGTTTCTATATTATTTATAAATTTAAATGTTTTCTTCTATATTATTATAAATTTTTACAAATAATAGATAGATAGAATGTTCATATGACGTCGCAACGGCACCCATTTTTCAATGAAGAGCAAATAAAACCAACCCACATATTCTCAAGGCCAGCAATGGCCGCAGCCTTGCAGAAAATTGACATGGTCCTAGAGCAGCAGCTTTACACACCCAAGATAGAGGACATTGCGACTTCTGTGACCCGGCTTCGCCAGGGTTTTACCCGAGTAAAGGTTTGTCTAACGAATCTCTCGATAAAGTGAACATTTTTTCCCGGTCCCTTGAAAAATACTCGATAAGTTGAAAAAAAAACAATATTAATTGGTTCCCTCGGTAATTGGAAGTTAAAGGAATAGTATCTTGCCTTGGAATTGTATCATTATTCTTGTCTCAAATAAATTGCCGTGTCATCCTGAATTTTGTCTTTCCTAATTTTCTACGTTACAAAATCATCGTATCCTCGTGATAATATTCAGAGCAGATTGTTTAATTATAACAGATAAATTAGAATATTTATCTTGATTTTTTTTAGGCGAAAAGTTATTTCAAAATTTTATTTGCTAGAAACCTTCCCAGTACTATTCTAAATAACTTCCCAAAGTTTCATGGCGTTCCAATGAGTGGTTTGGTCAGGCATAAAGGACAGACACACATACATTTATTTTTATATATATGTCATAATTTGTATATAACTAGATGTAACCCCACAACAATATATGCAATGTATGTAAAAGGTTTTAATAAAAGCTAGGCCTAAGCGAACTGGGAGAGAAGAAACAACCATTACCAGAATTTCATGATCCAGGAAGCAAAAGTTATTACCCAGGAACTAATAAAACTAAGTTCAAAGACCTTCTTCTTCTGGGTCCCTGGAAATCATGAGACGAACAATGGAAGCACCAATATCCAATGAGAGATCAGTCGAAATAACTAACAGCCAATCGACAGTCGCCAACGAGACGATTTCCACCAATGAGAGCACTAGAGAGTTAACGAGTTAAATCTTGGACTCAATTTAGTTAGTAGGGAGCTGGATCTGACAAGGAACAGTTGGGAACTCGCCATCACCGCAGACAATACGCTTAAGCCCTTCTCATCACCAAGGTACGCTATCTTCAGCATGTTAACAGTCTAGCCATCAGTCAAATACGCCAATAGTCTAAAGCCCTTCTCTCCCTTGATCGCTGGTCCTATATTTCACTTCCATCCTGTGTCCTCGTTATTTCCCCTGTGAGAAAACCTTACTATTTCAGCCAATGACTATCATATGTGAATTCTCATTTTCAAATTAACAGATGGCACGCTAATGCGCAATATAGGCATGCATGCTGAAGTTTATACATTAGCAAACAAATATTTAGAAATTTAATTTTGATACATACTCAAATTATTCTATTTCGCGAGGTTCATCAATTTTGAAGGAATTTTTTCATTCAATATTTTTTGACCATCTTAACTTCAGTGACAAATTACATTAACATCAATGAACAAATAAATTTACTGTTAAAGTTGATATATAATTGAAATTAATATTTTGACAGCAAATTATTTTTTTCTTATAATATTAATTATTCAGTGTCACATAGTGAATTATATAGAAATTTATTTTCACTCCTTTTGAAGGGCAGAAATGCTCCAAAGATCGGCCAATTGAAATATTACATGACACTCTTCACTTCACTATTTTGTACTTTAAATAACTATTGCTCAAGGTGATTATTTAACTTAAAATATTGTTGGAATGTCCACTCTTCTTACGCGCTAGACAACAGGCTGTTAATAATGTTGTAGATCTAATCATTTGTAAATACTAGAGATAATTGTCACAGATTTAACCATTTTTGTCATACGTTTAGCGAAATTTTTCAATGAAAAATATATATTTTATGTCTATATATTTATGTATATTTATATCTAAAATATCGAATACCTTATTTTCTTTTTAAAATAAGTTTCAAGCTTATATTTGAATATATTTGAATACAATATCTGAATCAATTCATAGGTAAATCTAACTTTCTATGTTTCGTTGCATAACTTTGTATGTTTTGAATTTTGAGAAATCCATATAGAATTATTAATTAAATGTCAAATTTAGGATCGAATTTATTGATTACATATAATCAGAAAAAGGTTTATTGCGATCCAAAAAATGTTTCTTTTAATAGACTTTGTATGTATAACGAAATTAAAGAATTGTGGTCTGTTAATTCACAATTGATTTTAAAATAAATTGAAACCTTGACCTCTTGAACATTATTTTTTATTTTATTAAATGTAATAACAAACAGAAAAATAGAAAAAATAAAAATAAAAGGTTATAGCATCATATAGATATAATTTTTATAACGAATATTTAACTGATGAATATGGTATCAAAAGAATATTACTAACAAAACTAATATTGAGAAAAAAAAGGGAATCTTCTTATCGTGCAACTGTAAGTTGCTGACTGCTTGCCCCTATTTATCGGAAAAAATATCAACTATTCATTGATATTTAATTATTCCAGAATTGACCAAATACCCCTACTTGATTAATCAAGGAAAGATAACCATGTAAGCGTTTTGGGATGTTGGCCCTTAATAGCGTGGTGCAAGCTGTATCTCAACGACCAAAAACTGGTCATTCAGGCATCCTAAAAAAATAATGAAACGGGTAGTTAAGGCCAGAATTCCATGAGAACAATGTGAAATTATAGCAAAAATGTATTAAGTAAGAATATAATAAAGAAATAGTATTTATCATTGAAACTAATATTATTATTAACTTAAAAGTCTAGAAAATATTAATTATAACGACTACAAAGCTTTTTGAATAATTATATTCTAAAATATATTACTTTTAAAAATATATCTTTGAAAAAATATTGTTTTGTCTATGTCTCAAAATATGTTTCGATATAAATTGTAAACATTATTAAAAGCTCATCCTGATAAAGAATAAACAAATGCCTACTTAATTTCATTATTTTGAACATTTTTCGTAGTTTTGGTTAAACCCACTACCTATTGTAATTATTTGAAGACAATAAAAAATTAATAATTATATTTTGAAACTGCGTTTTATATAATAAATAAATATTCATTTTTGAGTTTTCACAATATTTGATATATAAAATTGACATTTGAATATTATTTAGTTTTATTTATTTTATCAATAGATTTCACAGTATACTATATATAATATCAATTTTATTTGTTTCCTATTACTTTTTATTTATTTCCTATTATTCGTATATATATAATAAAAAGCTTTATAATATATAAAGAAAGTTATCGTAAATTTGATGTCGAATTGAAATTATAGCAAGCTATTACCGAACATAAACAAGTTAACATACACACACACTGTGTCCTTCTTTCCGTTACCCACAACAACAACAACAAAAATTATATTTTTTTATGTTTCTCCTGCTCTGTCTTTTAGATTTAATTCATATGATCGTTGGTGGAATAGATTAGTATGAGAGTCGAGTACGTAGGTCGAACCTCTAGCCAGGTTTAATTTTGATAAGACCAGGCCCGGTACCAATCTCTTTCCATCCTGGTTGAGCCATTATGGTTTCCATTAACACAAAACAAACAAATTTGACTCCAATTTACCCTAAAAAGTCTTATTAGAAAAAAAAAAGAAAAAAAAATTAATTAAAAAAAATACTTTTGAAAGTTTCAGTTTTTTTCTTTCTTTTTACCTTTAAAAGTTGGATTAAGGTTTACATATTTCTTTATTTTCTCTATTTCTTATCCTTATACCCCGATTCTTCTTTTTTTCACTACGTTCTGCTTCTATGATGCGTAACTGCCGATGCTACAGCTTGAAATTGTTATAACCCTATGTTGTTACATAAAATACAAAACCTTTATGATACCTTAAAAATAATATTTATCTATTTTTAATTTTCAATACTCTTTCTCTAAAACCAACTATATTTCATATATAATTATAATTAAATGTGAAAAATAACATTAAAAAAAAATTGTTTTGGTCGCAGGGATACAGCCTGCTTCACACTGAAGACCGAAACGCGTTCGTGGATGAATTAATTTATCAAGAAAATGGGTTGGCAAAATATCACGTTTAGTTGATTTATGTTCCCCGATGGCCGGCTCAAAACTTTTGTACATTATGTAAATAATCTTTTGTTTTCCTTATTCTACTCGCCTTAAGCCAGACATTACTTTTATTAAATTAGGTTTTTCATATATTTTCCTTGGCTCAAATAAAGAAATCTCTGATCAAGACTTTATATTTTCAAGATTATTATTTCAACCACGACTGCATTACATTACCATAATCCTCAACATGATCAAGAATACAACATAAAATCTCATTCATCTTTTATTTATAACATTTATATATATTTTTTCCTATAATTTTATTTTTTCTTTATAAAATTTGGGCCTCTTATGTGAATCTAATTTGAAATTTATATTAAAAACTAGAATTTAGTTATAGGAATCATGATTTTCACTGGTGGATTATCAACTTATGCTAAATATTTCTATTGAATTCATTCAAAAATTTCATCTAGGTTCAACATTTTTTTCAGAACAAGTTTACTTTTATTTTAGTTTTCTAAGAAATTCGTTATTTCAGTTTAAACTACTTCTACTCTAATAATACGCAATATTTTATTGAATATATAATTACAACCTTTGTTTTATATGCATACATACAGGTTTAATTCGATTGATTATGCGTTCGAAAAAGTTATTTCTCTCGTTGAACAAGTCCAAAGTCCAAATCCTTTCTGTGTTGAGCATTTATTCTTCCCACAATTTTTTTTGGACGATCCAATAACATATCTTTCTTTGGATAAGCTTTTCAATTATAATGAATTAAATTGTATCCTTGCCTCTTGAAATGAAGCTAGCAGGCAACCAAGCAGTGCGATCGGGACCCCAGACAAACCGCACCAGAGGGGCTTGCAGATTGGAGTTGGAGGAGTCGGCTGGAATATATCCATGGAGGTGGTACATGAAGGAGGAGTGACCAAGCAGTTGGCGGCTCTGGTCCGACCGACGAGGGAAAGCCCGCGGGTGAAGGGAGCCATCTTCGGCAGGCCGCGTCCACTAGATCCAGGATATGTCCTTCCTGCATGACGACTGACGCTCTAGGCCGGATGTCATAGCCCAGCATCCTCAAACAGGTATTTGTCCGGGATTAAAAGTGTACCTGCCTGTTTGATCATATTATTACTGATAAAATCTGGACCTGGTGCTTTCTTGATATTTATTATTGAAAATATATTCTCAACAATTTTATTTCCATAAAAATGTTATTTTGGTTTTTAAATTCAGGTTTATAGTTTCTAATAAAAGCATGTTCCTCTTTATCTGAATGAACATCATTATCTGGAAATAAATCCTTCAAGAGACTTTTCATTTTTTCTTTCTTTAAAGTATCCGGTATATTATCGATCATTGTAAGTCCTATATTGTTGTTGGATGATCTCAGAGATTTAAAAATTTTATAGGCATTTCCAAATGGGTTGTTTGATTCATCTTCTTCAATGAATATTCTCCAACTTTTTCTTAGCTCTTTCGATAGCGTTAATGTACTTGTTTCTTGCAAATTTAAAAATTATTTTATTGATAACTCTATGCCGATAGTATAAGTTTCTAATATAATGAAAATAAATATTCATTTTCTCAGGTTCCCATTCCACCACTTTATATTATATATGCTTGAAAGAGTTTGATTTGATTTCCAGAGACGAATAAGCTGCCTCACTAATTATGTCCATGAGTTTCATCACTGTAATATAATATAATATGTTTAAATATATTTGACCATCGATCAATAATATTGTTTTTCATAAATATGTAAATTACATCTATATTTACATTCGTAGTATGTTGCACTTTGTTCACCTAAGATAAATAAAATAAGTCTTTTATAAAAATATATATTTTATCAATAACACTAGCCGAGTGACCCGGGCGTTGTCCCGGGTTTACCCGAAGGACCCGCAGGTGAGAAACTATAGGCATTGGTGTCTATGCCTAAAAAAAATATTTAAAATTAAAAAAGTAGAAATATTTTTACAAATCCGAAAATAAAATTGCAAACAACACATCTACACTACTTAAAGGACATGAGAGCACATGCACTGTATCACCATACGTGTACCATTTGCAAAGACCCTGCTTAGGATTAAAACTTCTCAGAAGCATAACAATAGCACCAACCTAGAATGTAACTGGTGTGGAGGCATTTTTTCTTCTGGGAGTAAGGCTATTGAGAAATTCAGTAGGGAGTTATTTTGCTCCTCCACATTTTAACACTCCAACTGTTAACACTGAGGAAACCCTGACTCATGTTTGGTAAGTAATTTCAGGGAAGAAACTATAGACATTGGATTAAATAAATTATCAATTAAATTACATTAAATAAAATTAATTATATATAAATAAATATTATTCGAGTGAAAAGAAGAAAAAAATTAACAAGTTGGAAAATAAAATTTAAAACAACACAACTATATTGCAGATAAGACAACATATAAAAGTAATTAATAATATTTAAAGGACCTTATTAAAATAAATTTCTAGTTTTATATCGGCACATGATAATTTGACCATGTTTTGTTGTTCTGACCTACAGCCTATCATATAGCAAACTGTAATTCGACCCTATCGATAATTCGACACTTCCGATAATTCGACCCTTTTAAAAATCAAATTTACACAGTTGATTGTTGTTTGAATACAACTTTACCGGTAAAAAGGTTTTACAGAGGCGACGGCAACTACTGATAATGTACAAAATTTATGTATAGAGAAATGGGAAAATTTAGTTAATAAAGAGAAGTCCAAAATCTAAATAATTGGTAATAGTGTATTAACAAACAGAAAATGTACAAAATATATGTGTAGAGAAATGGGAAATATATTTAATAAAGAGAAGTCCAAAATCTAAATAATTGGTAATAGTGTATTAACAAACAACTAAAACAAAAAAATCCTTTGAAGTTAGAAACTATAGACATTAGTAAAAGGTTTATATAAATATATTTCCAATTAAAAATATATAGGCAAATAAATCAGAAATAGAGGTTGTCAACTATATTGCAGAGGAGAATACTTATGAAAGGAATTAATCTGAAGGACTCATTAAAAATAAATTTCTATTTTTATTCATACATGGGTTCAACTTTATATGTATTTTGTTTAAAGTTCGAACACGTGCAAAAGACGCATAGAGCTGTCCATGCGTATGTAGCAAGAACCCAAATATTATTTATAGTGATAGCAAAAACCAACTTTAGTGAAAACTGACGCCTCTTAAGAATGAAGGGAAGGCTGATATCTGAAGGAGCAAAATATATTTTTGGAATGAATACAGTGTGTCCAACATTGGTCCCTGTCAGTATTTGTGATTCAACTCTACTTGTATGCTATCCGAAGTTGACACACGTGAAAAAGCCACATACGAGCTCGTAGAGCTGTCCATGCATAAATACAGGCTCTAGTGGCAAGAGACCCACAGGAATTAGCTAGCTGTTCAGACTCAAAGTTAAATTCAAAATCTGTATTTCTTAATATTTTGCTTTCTCTATTTTCAAAAAAAAAAAATACTATTAATATATATATATATATATAAGATAATCAAAAGGCATATATTGGATTTTGATAACTATTTATTTTCTAATATTTCGGTTTGTGAACGCCAAACCTTTATCAAGACATTTCATTTTTGTATAAACAAACTCAGTGCGGCATATATATATATTACGATGCTCTAGCGCGCCATCTGTTATCAAATTACAAAACTATTTTAGAGGCGTAATATTCTTTTTAAAATAAAACAATTTCAACTGTCCTTACTGCAATGGAAAAATTAAAGGGAGGGCCTGGCTCATCAGTGGTGAACCCTCCCAGCGGTTTCGCCAGTTTAAGTACACATACCGCTGTTATATTGCATTTTTGGAACTTCCTTTTATAGTGATACTGATGGTTGACTCTTCAAATGGGTATTTTAGATGAACTATGGACATAAGCTTTTAGGACAGCAGAATTACATATACTTATAAATATATAATATGCTTCGAGCAATCGCTCTTCCGCAAATATCAAATTGTGTCTTTTATTAGAACAATTATGTTACGATGCTCTAGCGCCATCTGTTATCAAATTACAATACTATTTTAGAGGCGTAATATTCTTTTTAAAATAAAACAATTTCAACTGTCCTTACTGCAATGGAAAAATTAAAGGGAGGGCCTGGCTCATCAGTGGTGAACCCTCCCAGCGGTTTCGCCAGTTTAATCTAGCATACCGCTGTTATATTGCATTTTTAGAACTTCCTTTTAAAGTGATACTGATGGTTGACTCTTCAAATGGGTATTTTATATTAACTATGGACATAAGCCTTTTGGACAGCAGAATTACATATAAATATAAATATATAATATGCTTCGAGCAATCGCTCTTCCGCAAATATCAAATTGTGTCTTTTATTAGAATAATTATGTTACGATGCTCTAGCGCGCCATCTGTTATCAAATTACAAAACTATTTTAGAGGCGTAATATTCTTTTTAAAATAAAACAATTTCAACTGTCCTTACTGCAATGGAAAAATTGAAGGGAGAGCCTGGCTCATCAGTGGTGAACCCTCCCAGCGGTTTCGCCAGTTTAATCTACCATACCGCTGTTATATTGCATTTTTGGAACTTCCTTTTATAGTGATACTGATGGTTGACTCTTCAAATGGGTATTTTAGATGAAAAATGCAAAAATGCAATATAACAGCGGTATGGTAGATTAAACTGGCGAAACCGCTGGGAGGGTTCACCACTGATGAGCCAGGCCCTCCCTTTAATTTTTCCATTGCAGTAAGGACAGTTGAAATTGTTATATTTTAAAAAGAATATTACGCCTCTAAAATAGTTTTGTAATATATATACGTATGTCACATTCTGCTTATAAATGTAAATTTTACGCTGCTAGGAATTATGTAAAAATTTGTAACTATATAAAAAGAGACGCGTGATTGAAATAAATTTGAGTAAGATGAAAGAGAATATTCTATCTTCCTTTACGCAAACAATATTCTTCTGCATATTGGCGTGTACAGAAATCTTAGTAACGTATCATAAGTCGACAGGATCTGACCCGCGATGGGAAAGAAGAGAGCAAGCACCTCATCGAAGGAATACCCACTAGAAGAAAGAAGAAATCTGAATCTTCCTTTTGAACTGATCCCGAGATATGATCCTGATGATGGACTTAGCTACGCTAACTGGTCAATTTTATTTGACCATCAGGCACAACAACAAGGTCTCTCATCAAAAGAATCCCTGTCCATGATGCCAATGTTATTCAAAGGTAAAGCTCTGGAAATGTATGCTTTAATTTGCAAGGATATATCCTCATTAGAGGAACTTCATGCTAGGATGAAATGTTTTTTTCATGAGCCTGAACATGGATTTAATCGAAAATTATGGCAATTAAGAAAAGGACGAGAACAATCCGTAAAAGAATATTACTTTGCAAAGATGAAGCTCGCTACCAAATTGGGACTGTCACAGGAATTGATCTTGGAGGGATTAACTTCTGGCATTGATTCGGAGTTTGAGCGCTTATTGATTGCTGACTCACCGACAAGTTTGGAACGCTGGCTTGAGATTGCCGAGGCCATAGAGGTATCTCACTGCCGAACCACAAGTTCAGCCTCGGGAATGGAGTTGGGTTATCCTGCCCGACGACGACCGTCTACTTCCTGGCAGGGAAGACAGGGCTTTAGGCCGCGGAACTGGAGAAAGGGAAGGAACGATCGTCCCGGGACCCACCTTCCGCCAACGAGGAGCCAAACCGCGAGCCTTGCCGCCGTTCAGGATCACGAGGGTGAGTCACCAGCCTCTATCAGGAGACCCGAACCAGGCGATTGACGCCTACCCAGTCTGCACGTATTGTTGAGGGATCGTGTGGACGGGGTGTATTTTAAGTTACTTTTGTTTTAGACTCCGGATCAGAAATAAATATCCTTCCCAGGCATCTAGTGCCGGCGGAATTTATTACATTAATTAAGGAACCCAAACTTAAATCTTTAAAATCGGTTAGCCATTGTATCGCCATTGTTGGCGAGATTGAGTTAAATACTACCATAGGAGCTAAGTCGCCCAATCTTTTGTTTCATATTGTTCAAAGTGGAAGTCTTAATTTTGGTATTTTATCTGCCAAATACTTACCCTATTTTAAGGTGAAAATTGATTTTAATAATAGTTACATTAAACAGAATAATAGAAAATTAGGCCAGTTTAATTACAGTTTTTCAGGCAGAGAATTAGAAGCCATACAGAGATTTTATAAAATTCAAAACTATTATGCTAAAATTAGTAGAACCAAATATTGCAATCATCATGTAAATTGTTTAAAGGTAAATAGAAAATGTCTTAGGATTAGAGATTCGTTATTGTATAGAAATGTTGAAAACTTGCTTGAAGATGATGTTTGTAATTTTGTTTGTTCCGTGCCAGACAGTGGAGCAGTTCCTTATGTATTAAAATCTAAGCCAGTGTATCAACCAGATGCAAAACCTTTGCCACTGCCTGACACGAATGATTGTTTTTTACATGATAATATAGAACTTTCCACTATGGTAAAAATACTATCAGATAATTATGCAGAGATCTTTGGGGAAAACAAATTTAATATAAAACCATTGAACATCCAGCCTCCAAGACTGAGACTGAGTGACAAAAAGCCTGTCTGTGTTAGACCGTATCGTCATAGCTTGAGAGATCGAGATTTGATAAAACAACAAATTGAGCAATTGTTAAAGTATGGTTAAATCAAACCTGCGTCTTCCCCATACAGCGCACCTGTGACGCTCGCACCCAAGAAGGGCGAGGGAAGGGTTAGGCTTTGTAACGACTATAGACTCCTAAATAGGAAAATAATTTCGGATTCGTTCCCTATTCCATTAATGGAGGATATAGTTCAGAAGGTACAGGGCGCCAGAGTATTTTCATGCCTAGATATCTTGAGCGCTTACTGGACAATCCCTCTTCATCCAAAAGATCGGGAGATGACATGTTTCTCAACTTCTGAGGGCTCTTATGTCTGGTGTAGATTGCCGTTTGGATTAAAGACCGCCCCTGCGATATTTAATAGAAAGCTCTCTGCCATTCTGCAGAAATATAAACTTGATAATGTAACATCTTATTTTGATGATATTTTAGTATTTTCAGAAAACGAGGAATCCCATTTAAAACACCTCGGACAAATATTCGAGATTTTAAAAAAATAAGGCATACAGTTAAGGAGAGATAAATGTCTACTATTTATGAAAAGGATAACTTACCTCGGCTATGAAATTTCGGAGAACCAGATCTCGCCTTCGAGCGTTAATGTCGATGTTATCAAATCATTGCCCCCACCTCGTGATTTGCGATGTTTAAGAACCTTTTTGGGAAGCGGGACACATTACGCGAAATTTATAAAGAATTTTAACAACCTAAGAGCCCCTTTGAATGAGCTTCTCAAGAAAAACTCCCGGTTTATCTGGACGGAGGAATGTCAGAGAAGCTTTGAGGGTTTAAAGGAAGCGCTATGCTCCAAACCAATAATTCAACTTTTTAACCCTTCTTTGGCTACACATATTTATTGTGATGCCAGTACCTCGGGTATAGGAGCGGTGCTTAAACAGGAATATCCTGATGGCACGCAAAAGCCGTTCACCTATTTCAGTAGGGCTTTGCGAGGTGCCGAGTCTAAATATACAATAACAGAACTAGAACTGCTCGCGGTGGTCGAGACTTGTAAGCGCTAACACCCTTACCTATCCGGCAGTCACGTCATAGTTCACACGGATCATAAGGCGCTGATATGGCTGAATTGCTTCAAACACACCAATGGGAGACTGTTCCGATGGTCTTTGAAGTTGTCCAAATATGACTTGGATTTTAATTATAACAAAGGTTGTGAAAATCACGAAGCCGATATGCTCTCCAGACTTCCATACTCTTATTTTTTGTCAGCTCAAGCCTTGAAACAAAACCGATACCACCTTCAAAATTATACTCTATGGTGGATGGTATTACTTATATAAGACTTAATAACAAGGATAGGGTAGTTGTTCCCCCGGAGCTCCAAGATAACCTGATTCAGAAAGCCCATGAATCTTTAGGACACCCAGGCATCAGTGCTATGATCAGAGCACTGTCCGTTCAATACTATTTTAAGGGGATGATAGGGAAGATAAAGAATTATGTTAAGAACTGCAAGGAGTGTCAAACAATAAAGAGTAGCACCCAGCCCTCCTATGGACTGATGTGATCATTGCCTAGGGCGGCAAAGCCCTTCGAAGTCGTGGCTTTGGATACGGTTTTGGGCCTAGGAGGTTATAATAGTGCTAAAAATTGTATCCATACCGTTATCGACCATCATTCACGATATATCTGGGGTTATGCTTCCAAAGGCACATCCATCGCGACGTACATAAACATCATCAACCAATTATTAAATATAGGAAAACCTAGAATCTTAGTCACGGATAGACATCCCTCGTTTGTCTCGAAGAGATTCAATGAATTTATTCAGGAGAAGGGTATAAGGCACGTCATGACCTGCCCGTCCCATCCAGAGTGTAATGGACTATTAGAACGGGCTAATGCAACGTTGATTGGAAAGTTAAAAATACAACATCAAGGTAACCCTAGGGCCCCTTGGACAAAATTGTTACAAAAGACGCTGGAAGAATATCGAAATACACCCCACTCTACGACTACATTCCCTCCGATATACTTGCTGTACGGGGCCCTCCCTTCCTACATATCTAATCTTACGAATCCGTATCCGCCAGTAGAAAGGGCCCGAACCATTGCCAATGAAAAAACCGAGGAATTACATAAAAGGTTAGTAAAAAGATACAATAGTTCTCATAGATTCCCGAATTTAAAAATTGAAGATAAAGTTTTGTATCGAATCCCTCATCAGGTAGGCCATGGCAAACTGTCACCAGTTCATTATCCAGATCCATACACCGTTCTTTCTACCCCATCACCTCACATAGTCGAAATAAATAAACCATGCCAGCCTGAAAATAAGTCCAGCACAATAGTTAATGTATCTAAATTAAAACTATGGGACCCTATTTCAACCTCGAATGAAGGCATGCGGAATTATCCATTTCCCTCCAAGATGTGGAGGATTTGAATGGATGTATTTAATCTGACCATGGCCAAACGTTAGAAAGGAGTTTCCACTCTCTGAGGGGGGCTGCTTAATATCGCAAAATGTTTCTTTTTGCGTCCATGTGGTTTTTCTACTTCAATGGTAGGGCTTGAATTCTCTCTACAAACATTGAAGGACTCTGCTAATGATGGACAATACAGCCCTGTTGCATATGTTCTAAGTGACACGCCTGGAAGAAAATAAAACAATTTTAACAGGCCGGTCACCCCAGGGATCTCTAGTAAAATTGTCACTATGCGATACAGTGAATTAGGTACGCACCTGGATACCCCAACTATCAGGTCCGACTGCCCTACTGTCGAACTTCTACTGTCCTTACTGCGATGAAAAAATATATTGGGAGGGCTTGGCTCATCAGTGGTGAACCCTCCCAGCGGTTTCGCCAATTTAATCCACCAGACCGCTTCTCAGAGCTCTGATATTGTATTGGATCATTCTGCTTTTATATTCTACACTGAAGGATGGAATCTTAGAAATGGTTTTCAAGTAAACTATGAACATAAGCTTATAGGACAGTAGAATTATATTCAAATATTTGCTTCGAGCAATGCTCTTCAGCAAACTATAAAGACAAGGTCATCAGGAATAAATTAACACAAAGCAATAACGCACCATCTATACATATAAAACAAAAGGATATAAAAGCGCGAATGTTTCTTTTTTATATATAAATCGAACTTCTACTGTCCTTACTGCGATGAAAAAATATATTGGGAGGACTTGGCTCATCAGTCTTGTCATGACCTTGTCTTTATAGTTTGCTGAAGAGCATTGCTCGAAGCAAATATTTGAATATAATTCTACTGTCCTATAAGCTTATGTCCATAGTTTACTTGAAAACCATTTCTAAGATTCCATCCTTCAGTGTAGCATATAAAAGCAGAATGATCCAATACAATATCAGAGCTCTGAGAAGCGGTCTGGCGGATTAAATTGGCGAAACCGCTGGGAGGGTTCACCACTGATGAGCCAAGCCCTCCCAATATATTTTTTCATCGCAGTAAGGACAGTAGAAGTTCGATTTATATATAAAAAAGAAACATTCGCGCTTTTAAATCCTTTTGTTTTATATGTATAGATGGCGCGTTATTGCTTTGTGTTAATTTATTCCTGATGACCTTGTCTTTATAGTTTGCTGAAGAGCATTGCTCGAAGCAAATATTTGAATATAATTCTACTGTCCTATAAGCTTATGTCCATAGTTTACTTGAAAACCATTTCTAAGATTCCATCCTTCAGTGTAGCATATAAAAGCAGAATGATCCAATACAATATCAGAGCTCTGAGAAGCGGTCTGGTGGATTAAATTGGCGAAACCGCTGGGAGGGTTCACCACTGATGAGCCAAGCCCTCCCAATATATTTTTTCATCGCAGTAAGGACAGTAGAAGTTCGATTTATATATAAAAAAGAAACATTCGCGCTTTTAAATCCTTTTACTTTTATTAATATTGTTATTATTATTTTTTTCTTTTCTTTTTTTTTTCTCTGCAGAATGTTTTTTTTTTTTTTTTCTCTTCCTAACCTTCCAACCTCCATTTGTGTAAATAAATCTGGAATTTTTTTTTAGTAGGGGGGTTTGTCACATTCTGCTTATAAATGTATATTTTACGCTGTTAGGAATTATGTAAATATTTGTAACTATATAAAAAGAGACGCGTGATTGAAATAAATTGAGTCAGACAAGGGAATATTCTATCTTCCTTTACGCAAACAATATTCTTCTGCATATTGGCGTGTACAGAAATCTTAGTAACGTATCATATATTTATAGATGAAAATTTTGCCGGAAGGATATTGATCCAAAGAGCCAATGGTCGCCTCTCCCGTCAAAATATACGTCAAAACTAGACGCCATCTATTGACCATCGTCGCAACTAGAGGCCTCGGGTCGGTGACAAAGCCACAACACCAGCTTTGGCAAACTGAAAAGCGTCCACCTAGTGTAACATACTTTTAAAAATATTGTAAACTTTCACATCTTGGTAAAATTTAATTAGAAACTACTCTTATTTTAAGTAATTCTCGTAAAAATATAATACTTAAGTTGCGAAGATGCCTATAAGGTTCAAATTCATATTAATATTTCAAACCTTTGCTAATATCATCTTAATTCTATTTTATATAGATACATATTTATTTCAATACTAAATAAAGATATTTCCAAGATAGAAACCTAACTTATAAAAACGTATACCTATGTTAATTTAGGGTTTTAAAGATTTAAAAAATAATTTTAAAAGCAGCTCCATCTATATAATTTTTTTTAAATGCATTAAAGGAAATATCTTTTTTTACTGGGCTGTTAATTAGAATGAATGATTTTTGAGCCCCGAGATATACATTAAATTTATTAAATTTCAATCAAGAGTATTGCAATATTTATAAATATATATAAATTTCTCATGTCAGTTTTGGAAAAACAGAATGTTTATAATTCCTCATTGATTGATTAACAAGTTAACCATATAATCGTAAGGATAGACGTTGTCTGGCCGGTATTCATATTTCTGTGAAAAATAAACACTTCGGCCAGTTAGAATTTTATTTTCTCAACGTTTCGACAAAATTATTTTGTCTTCGTCAAGAGAAGTAAATAAAAGTTGGCCAAATGCTTTATTTTTATTTACTTCTCTTGACGAAGACAAAAGATTTTTGTCGAAACGTTGACTGGCCGAAATATCTATTTTTCATAGAAATATTGACCATATAATGCCAGTTTCATTATTTAGATTCATAATAGATGATATTTTATTTACATATGCTTACTCATTTACATCGTCTATATACTAAATTGAGATTTATAAAGTATTTTAGTTTATAATAGGTGGATATATTTGAGAATTCACAGGGTATCCAGGTATTTTCAAAATATTTGTGTGATATTTATTACTGAAGCAATTTCGGGTCAACAAGTGTCTCCATCTAGAATCTCTTCTTGAGCTTAGAGCTGAGAGAAGATAAAGAAACTACTTGATTTTATGAACATGGATTCTTCTCTATGTTAAATAAACTTCTAACCTCTCTCTATATAATTAAATAAAAAAAAACAATAGAAAAAATAAAGAATAAAAAGGTCAGGTGTTGATACTAAAAATAAAGAATGCATATCCTGACCAAAAGCACATGTGCCTTTAGAGGTAGTGGTACAGCCTACTCCACGCCGACAAGTGCCAACAGCGCGAAACGCGTTCGTGGATGGATTTTCTTGATTTATCAAGAAATTGGGTTGGCCAATTACCAGGGAACAGGTTAAATCAATGTTTAGTAGATTTCTGTTCCAGTAGATGGCGCTCTGTCATCTAAAAAGTACATGTGCTTTTGGTCAGGATATGCTTTCATTATTTTTAATATTTTTATATATATTGTTGTGATTTCATATATTTATTTGTTTTCTTATTTTCGATGAAGAAAAATGCAGTTTATATATGTAAATAAGTATATATTGCGTGAGAGAAAATGAGTTAATGGTACTGATGAGAAAGAGATAGATGAGTTCCTTAGGAATAGAAGCTTATATTTCGTGGTGGCAGAGATTAAGGGCAACCAATAGGTGGAAAACACGAGATATATATGCATTCAAAAAGACCTTAAATATACCTATAGACCTTAAAGCTAGATGCAATTTATTGACCGTCACCGAAAACAAGAGGTCCCAGGTAGGTGAAAGGCCATAACAACAGAATTGGCAAACTGAAAAGCGTCCACCTAGAGACAATGGTTTCGGGCTAATGGCCCTCGTCAGTTGAGATCGGTCTTTTAGATGGCGTCTAGAATTGACGTCTATTTTGACGGGAGAGGCGTTTTTGTCTTTTTAGGTAATATCCTACCGGTAAATATCTATCTATATTTGCGTATAGTGCCCGACCTTTAAATTAATGTGTATTCGGAAAATTGAAGATTTTGATAATTCAATTAAATATTGCCTAGGAGTTGCTTCACCTTAAATCATATCAAGTTTTAAAATCAATATGTCCCACCACCCTTGTGAGTGGTTGTTGTACAGGGCTCTGGCACATTTGTAAGTGCAAAGTCGAATTGCTTTTCAAATGTGTAGACATGTGGTGCACTTACAGTAAAAGCAGTCGCCTACCTCTATCCACCATGATTTTCATGGCCTGTACCATGTGTACAGGGATAATAATAATTATACTTTTATTGGTAGAACGTTGTTTGACAAGTTTTACCGCAAATGTTACTTTTGAACGAAAAATCGTAATTTATTTTAAGGAGAAATAACGACTATTTCTATCCTTAGGGATGTTTGACAAGTTTTACCGTAAATGTTTCTTTTGAACGAAAATTCGTAATTTATCTTAAGGAGAAATAACGACTATTTCTATCCTTAGGGATGAAGTATGGAAGGATTAATTGTGAAGAGTATTGATAAACGGAAAAATAAAAGTGTCCAGGGATGGAAAACGAACCCACAGTGTTCCCTTCAATTCATCCTTTCATACTTCATCCCTAAGGATAGAAATAGTCGTTATTTCTCCTTAAGCTAAATTACGATATTTCGTTCAAAAGAAACATTTACGGTAAAACTTGTCAAACATCGTCCTGCAATCATTAGCCGTATTATATTGTATTAAACTTTTTTTTTAACATATACAAATATAATTGTTCAATAACGGTATCTAAAATATATTCAAATCTTTACTGCTTTTTTTGGATAAATATATGAAAATATTTTTATTGACTATATTTTAAAATTCGGGAATTACAGAGTTTCCCTGATACATGTTTAGCATGCATTTTTTTTTTCAAATTGAGGTAAGAATTCTCTAGCCGAATATAAATAACTATATATATACCCCTCGAATAGTATTCCTAAAAATTCCAAATTATTTACAAAAAAGCATTTAAAACATCATTGAATGCTTGAAAAAATGAAATAACATGCAAAATTTCAGGAAGGAAAAATATCTTCAATGGTAATATTCATTTTTTTTTCAAATTTTCTATGTGAACCTGTTCAAGAATATACTAGATGTATTAAGAATGTATTGATATTTAATATTTTACAATATAGCATATTTTTATACAAAATATGTTTCTTCATAAAAGAGATCAAACGATTATTTAAAAATCAAACTTCAATATCGCCATCTATTGAAGAAATTTGGAACGTTAGATAATATTAAAAGACTGATGCAGTGATAATATTGTCAGAGTAATGAAGGTGACGTTTGGGTAGAATAAAATAATAATTTATTAGATGACTTTAAATAGTTAAATAGTTTGAGGTATAAAAAGAAATAGAGATAAACTAAGTTTAATGGGTAAAAATATTTATAAATTAAGGAAGTAATGTCAAAGACCTAAACGGATGGCTATCGGCTACACCCCCCTAAGATGGCGGCTAATGTTTACAAACTTCATGCCTAGCGCGTCCACCATCTATCGGAGCTTAGTTACATAGAACTCGCCGAGCTGACAGTGCGCCACCTATAGGGGCTTAGGAACATAACATTTGCCGATGTATTATTTACAGTTTACGCTATGTACATTTTGGTTATGACAATATTTTGTGATATGTGGAATGGATAACTTTCCAAAATAAACTTCGACAATATCCCATACTAAGCTTCATCAAAGTAAGTAGGTTATTTAATTACAAAGGTATATATTGGATCGATAATAATTTATTTTACCAATATATCATTGGCTGAACGCCAACCTTTTTCAAGGTATTATAACATATTTATGACACACACACAATAGCATTTATTAGGGTTCAAGCACCATACAAAATATTCCCAGTATAGCAATTACTTTAATTGAACATAAATCAAGTACTATATACAATTTAGTATTAACATGAGACAAAAAAAAAAAATCCTATTTACACATGTTTCTCATCCTTCTCGCCTCTCACAAAATAGGTATAAATCTATTGCACTTTGTCTACTTTTCACCGTTTTATGTCAACAACAAACTCAGCGCTACATAACGTTAATAGAATTAAGTTAGAAAATATATTTTTTACCAATATTCAATGGGAAGAAAAAAATATATAAGTAGGTTAGTAAACTAAACCTACAAAGATATTGAATCAAAATCTAGATTTTTAATATACAACTCCTGTAAAATACAAAGGTAATAGAAGACCATGTTTGTTGAAGACAGCATAATTATTATAATTCAAAAACCATTTGCTAAAAGATCGACAAAAGTTATTTTCGACATTTTCGACATATTGATCTTTTGAATATTATCAGCATAAAACATAACGAAATCTCAGAGTCTGATAAAATAAGAATTAATTCTATTTAATAATCAGTTTAAATATTCGCTTAAAAAGAGAAAATAGCTCTTAATATTTGCGCAAAGACTAAATATAAATACTACAAATTTGTGTCTATTTTGAAGGAAACGGTACATTTTCATTTTAACCTTCCATTACCATCTCTATTTTAAACAAAATATTAGCCCATTCACCTGGCTATGTAATGAGAACTTTATTATTTTAGGTGAGATTCGTGACTTCAACAAGAAAGCTGAGCTGTCCATAATGACTAGGAATATATTCAATGGTCACAATTCTCAGGGATGCTTATACAAAGGTTTCTAAAATTTGCAAAGTAGCTTCCTTACTGTTAAAATTACGATTATTTAAGCAGACAGAATATTTTTATATGGAGGCCTTTTTTGATTTACAATAAAGTAAATTTCTTATTTTATCTTTAAATAAGTTTTGTGAATAAAAGGAAGTATTCGAGGATTAATCTATGGATGCAATATATGTATATTAATTTTCTATCTTTAAAATAAGAGCGATTTATTTATTAGTTTGTAATAACCTAAAGAAAATATCTAGTTTTGCCTTTACACCATTCACCTATTTTTATATTGTTTTAACCAAAAATATATTGCTATGTACTTTGTAATGCCTTTTCAAATAAACATGCAATTATTAGCATCTATGCAAGATATCATCCGTGAAAACCAATTATCGAAGCACTTACACCAGTCATCTTCGGGGGTGGAATTTACGGCAGTGATAAAGGCTTGCAGTGCTTCATCAGCAGTGTCAAATTTTATCCCTTCCAACGATAACTTAACTTTTTGGAAATAAAAGTCAAAAAGTGCTAGGTCTAGTGAATATGGTGGATGAATGACTAATTGGACACCAGAGGTCACTAAAGAGTCTAATGTTTGAGCTTAGGTGTGCGGTCTGAAATTGTCATGGTGAAGGACTCCTCTAAGTTGAGTTCATGGTCTGCTTTGCTTGACCGTCGCCGCAAACTAGCGGCCTCGGATCGGTGACAAAGCCACAGCAACAATTTTGGCAAACTGAGAAGCGTCCACCTAGAGATCATGGGTGCGGGATAACGGCCTTCATCAGCCTGATGATCATAGCTGATCACATGATGAGATCATAGCTCGTAATTATCGATTCCAGCTGGGTTCTTCTTAGTTTTCAAAAGATAGTGTAGAGGGTTTATCACCGAACCGAGGCCGCTAGTTTGGGGCGACGGTAATAGATCGCGTCAAGTTTTGACGTTTATTTTGACGGGAGAAGCCTCTTATGTTTCTATGGATAAATAAAACAATCAAGACAAAATCCAATCAGTGTATTTTAATAATTTCGTTATATAAATACATTGTTGCGTTGTTGGCTGACAAAGAATAACTTCCGTGGGTTTAAACGATCTTCAGGACTTTATTTAAGCCTAATAAATAAAATAATCGCAGAAGAATGCAAAATAAAACAACAATAAAGAAAACAGCAGTTACAAACTCCTCAACTGTAGCACAGTAAAGAAAAGCAGGAGCATAACAGGAGAAAGAAGTTCGTAGAACCTTCTAGAATCTTCCAGGAAGTACACCACAGTCCGACCTCTTGAGACAGGAGCGTTTGCTTAGAGTCCATCACGTAGCTTCGTACTTCTTCCCCTCTTTCTTCTCCCCGACATGAGTTTCTCATCCTTATATATCCTGGAGTAGATCTTTCCAAAACGGTCATGGTTGGTCAGCCAATCAAAAAGCTGCCAGCACCAAATCTTGCACAATCGCTTTAGGTTGGTCAAACAGTTGTCTTCCGATTTTTCTACATTATTCTTAAACGTTCTATAACATTCTCTCTCCATTATGTAATGTGCTTTTCTTTCTGCGTAATAATATGTTCTAGAGAAATATATAAGTATCGGGGCAACTGCGGCACTATATGGTTAAAATATTATATGATTATGATGTACTAGAGCGCCATCTGTTATCAAATTATAAAACTATTTTAGAGGCGTAATATTCTTTTTAAAATAAAACAATTTCTACTGTCCTTACTGCGATGGAAAAATTAAAGGGAAAAATAATATTACGCCTCTAAAATAGTTTTGTAATTATATGATTATATTGATTTTACAAATATTATCACAATAATATTTACAATAATAGCAATACACTATCAAATTTGAAACAAATTATATTTTAAAGAAGCAGAACCTAATATACAAATAAAATAAACACAGGTTGTTTGACATTTAAAATTATTTTATAATTGTGTCAACCAGCTCCATCTATAGTAAATGTCTTAAGACATTTTCAATAAAGATTATCAATTATTTCAAAAATATATATGTGTTTCATATTCAAATTATTTTTAAATTTTAAAATAATATATATTTTTATATTATTGATAAATTGAAAATTATAATATAATATTAAATAGTTGTTACATATATTTTGTGAAGTTTATATTTTTATTTATTTTTTATTTGTCATATCGGACCCGATATCCCAGTTTGGAATACTTGCGCCTAAATACATTTTTGCAGCTTATATACAATTCATTTTATATACAATTCAATAAACAAGACTAAAAACAAAATTAAAAATGAAAGGTTGGTTTTCTCAAACAGAAAATCAAGTCTGAAATGAATTTTAAAAAATTATTGAATTTTACATAGATGTCTTTGTTATATACAAATTCGCACATTTCTTCGACCGGATAAAAATGCAATGAGTTTTGGTTTTCTTTTCCACAGAAGCAGCTTGGATCATCCTTTGACCGAATTTCGCCAGAAAATCTCCAAATTACCATGATTTGTAATTATATTGTACTAGACGAATGGCCCGGGCAACGCCCGGGTTTTACCCGAGTGCGTATATATTTTAAAAATGTTTTAATTAAAATACTATTCGTTACAATTATAAATTGGCGCCGTGGATGTCTCTCTTGTGAAACGTCCCGCCCCAAACTGTGTGTGTCTTGAAAATATAAAAATAAAAATGTGAACGGAAAAATATGTCCAGGGTAGCCTAGTGGTCATGGCATCTGCCCGGTAAGCGGAAGGTCGTGGGTTCGATTCCCATCCCTTGACACTTTTTTTATTTTATCCATTCTGACCAAAATCTATCCGTGAACTTCACACAGTGAACTTCACACAGAGAGAATAAGGCAATTATATAAGTAGATAATCCAAATTGTGCCTTATCACACACTATTTTTTTATTTGGCCTTATTACCTTGTGTTTATAATCTATGACGTAATGCCGGCGGCGCGCGCCCGTTGGCTGCCGGCGAGCACGTGACCTCCCTGTGCGCGCGCATCCGTGACAGAGCCGGCCGGCCCATTACGGTCGTGACTATATATGTTGATGGATGGATAATAATAATAATATAATAATAATGATAATGATCATAATGATGATGCGCGCGCACCCGTGACAGAACCGGCCGGCCGGCCCATGACGGTCGTGACTATATATGTTGATAATAATAATAATAATATAATAATAATAATAATAATTATTATTATTATTATTATTATCATTAGATAATGATCATGATCATAATGATGATGCGCGCGCACCCGTGACAGAACCCATGACGGTCGTGACTATATATGTTGATAATATAAATGAGTTTTAAAAATTGTAAAAAAAAATGCATCGGCCGGGAATCGAACCCGGGCCGCCCGCGTGGCAGGCGAGCATTCTACCACTGAACCACCGATGCTTTAAAAAATGGCCATATTTAGGTGTTCATTCCATTCCGGATTAGTCCGGGTGAAAAAAAGTTCTTCAAATGAAAAAAAGAAATAGCCAAAAATACTAATCAAAATGCAGCCGAAAATTTTCCTCGGGTTTATAAAAAGCGACATGCAAAATTTGGTACCAATTGGTTCAGTAGTTTTTGGGTTTATCGCGAAACAGACAGACAGACAGAAATTGACTTTTATATATATATAGAGATATAGAGATTTACTCTTCATTGTTGGCTTTTTATCTTACATTCATTCTTCATTGTTGGCTTTTTATATTACATTCACTCTTCATTGTTGGCTTTTTATCTTACATTCACTCTGTTGGCTTTTTATATTACATTTACTCTTCATTGTTGGCTTTTTATCTTACATTCACTCTTCATTGTTGGCTTTTTATATTATATTTACTATTCATTGTTGGCTTTTTATCTTACATTCATTCTTCATTGTTGGCTTTTTATATTACATTAACTCTTCATTGTTGGCTTTTTATCTTACATTCACTCTTCATTGTTGGCTTTTTATCTTACATTCATTCTTCATTGTTGGCTTTTTATATTACATTCACTCTTCATTGTTGGCTTTTTATCTTACATTCATTCTTCATTGTTGGCTTTTTATATTACATTCACTCTTCATTGTTGGCTTTTTACCTTACATTCACTCTTCATTGTTGGCTTTTTATATTATATTTACTCTTCTTTGTTGGCTTTTTATATTATATTTACTCTTCTTTGTTGGCTTTTTATCTTACATTCATTCTTCATTGTTGCCTTTTTATATTACATTTACTCTTCATTGTTGGCTTTTTATCTTACATTCACTTTTCATTGTTGGCTTTTTATCTTACATTCATTCTTCATTGTTGGCTTTTTATATTACAATCACCCTTCATTGTTGGCTTTTTATATTACATTTACTCTTCATTGTTGGCTTTTTATCTTACATTCA
This sequence comes from Cordylochernes scorpioides, assembly GCA_030710605.1. Lineage (NCBI taxonomy): Eukaryota > Metazoa > Arthropoda > Arachnida > Pseudoscorpiones > Chernetidae > Cordylochernes > Cordylochernes scorpioides. The sequence goes on along the minus strand of CP092883.1, from coordinate 21,807,135 downwards.
CTCTTCATTGTTGGCTTTTTACATTATATTTACTCTTCATTGTTGGTTTTTATCTTACATTCATTCTTCATTGTTGGCTTTTTATATTATATTTACTCTTCATTGTTGGCTTTTTATCTTACATTCATTCTTCATTGTTGGCTTTTTATATTACATTTACTATTCATTGTTGGCTTTTTATCTTACATTCACTCTTCATTGTTGGCTTTTTATCTTACATTCATTCTTCATTGTTGGCTTTTATATTACATTCACTCTTCATTGTTGGCGTTTTATCTTACATTCATTCTTCATTGTTGGCTTTTTATATTACATTCACTCTTCATTGTTGGCTTTTTATATCATATACGAATGACCCGGGCAACGCCCGGGTTTTACCCGATTAAATGCTTTTATTCAAATACTATTCGTTACAATTATAAATTGGCGCCGTGGATGTCATTCTTGTATAATATATAAATGAGTTTTAAAAATTGTAAAAAAAAAAATGCATCGGCCGGGAATCGAACCCGGGCCGCCCGCGTGGCAGGCGAGCATTCTACCACTGAACCACCGATGGTTATGAAAAATCCCATCCGTGAGCTTCAGACAAACAGACAAAGCTTCAGACAAACAGACAAACAGACAGAATAAGGCAAATATATAAGTAGATATATATTTTAAGTGAGAAATCATAAAACACACATTATATATATCTAAAAAACTATATAATGCTCCTATTTAACCACCCAGTACCATTATATACCATATATATAGACACAGGCACACTGAACAGAATTTGCAAATGAATTATTTTAAATGGTCAATTTGTAAGAAAGAATGTAGGAGAATGGTAAGTATGCAAAATATGCAAATATACGTAGAAAATTTTAAGTGATTGCCAATTACAGCCACCGCTATGTATTTTATTCGGAAATATGAGATAGATTTATAACTTCGGAAATTTTGGCTATGATATATTTGTCAATAATGAAGTAGCCAATAAAATTTACATAAATATTTAAAGAAAAAGCACATGTTCTCCTGGTCAGGATATGCCTTCTTCATTTCTGATTTTTAAAATATTTTCCTATTATTTTTTTACATGTTAAGCGTATTCACGCAAGTTTGGCCTTGAATACCAATTTCTTGGTTTCCCAAGAAAACTGGAATAAAAATATTTTGGTACAGCCTACTCCACGCTGCGAACGCCAAAAGCGCGAAACGCGTTCGTGGATGGCTTTCTTGATTTATAAAGAGTAATTTTTTCTATAAATTATAATTAAAAAAAATAACATTATTATAACATATATATTGATATTTGATATGTATATATATTATGAAAAATGATGAGATTTTATGCTTGATTTTTGATTATCTTGATTATGCTATGGAAATGTAGTCGTGGTTAAAAATCTTGAAATTATAATAATGTAAATGGTTTTGATCAGTAATTGCTTTAATTGAGCTAAAAAAATATATTTAAAAAAACATAATTTGATAAAAGTACTTTTTGTCTTAAGGCGAGTAGAACAAGGAAAACAAAATATTATTTACATAATGTACAAAAGGTTTGAGCCGGCCATCGGGAAACAACAACAATGAGTTTATATAAGGGAAGCATGACCTCTGGCGGTCGACTTAGCAGAGTATTTGAATCCATTAAATATAATTCTGAATAAAACAACATTTTAATATAACATATATATTTTTGTCATAATATTCTGACAAGTACAGATGCATATTATAGGAATTTCTGTATAAATATAATCTATGTGAAATTATAATTAGAGGGAATAGGAAGTTATCTAGTAATAAAAGCCAGTCGACTTCAGGCTTCCTGTTATAAAAATGGACATTTTCAATGTCGCTTCCTCGTTATCCCTCTCAACGGAGACTATTTTACCCTACTGAGAATAGTTTAAAAAGACCTGGATTTGATAATCAGGAAACAGTTCTCTCGGAGGTAGTTTTCACGCCAATTTTTCCCAGGGGGGTCCTCAGACTTTCACTTTACTCTTAAAACTCCCCCTCACACGTTTATGATCCTGAACTCTGACTCTTTGTTTGGCCTTACCATTTTCCATACAGCCCACGACTGCTTAGCAAAAATTACGATATATATTATACAAGATATTGGTGTAAATATATACAAATAATAAAGAATAAAAAATATGAAAAAGGGTTAGGTATTGATATTAAAAACAAAAAAAGGCATATCCGGACCGCGCTCACATGAGAATTTTCAGAATGCGCTCTGCCATCTAGAAATGTTCACGTGAGCGCATTCAGGATATGCTTTCTTTGTTTTTAATAGATTTATTCCAAATTTTGTGTATAATATATTTTGTGATTTTTTCTAATCAGTCGTGGACTGTGATGTTTTTGTGTGTGTTTGTTGTGCTGTGTGTGTTGACAAGTGTTATGTATATCTAAAGAGAGAAAGAAAGAGATAAAGAAATTGAGATTGAAAATATTTATTACATAGATTATATAAGGTTATATAGAGTTAAATACAAAATACACGAATAAATAAGATTAAATAAAGATAAATAGATGTGAATAAATGTAAAATATAAAATTAATAGATATACATATTTTTGAGTTTTCTAGGATATTATTTTATTTTTATTAATTTAATTTTCTGTGATTATGTAAATATTGACCGCTGACTATCTTTGTATATAATTGAGTTTTTTTAATAAAGTTAGAGTGTGAATAGTTTTTGGTCGTGCTTTATTCTCTCTTTGGCTGAGGCATTGTAATCACCATTGGGGTGTCGTCTGGGCATTGGAATCACCATTGGGGTGTCGCCTAGATAGTTGAAAACCTATACAGTCCTTTAAAATACGGCTTTTTCCGTTAATGACAGAGAAACCTTAACAAATATAGTATACTAGTATTTTAAACTGCATAATAATGACACTTTTAGTATAAGTCGCATATCTTTCAATTAGACCAGATACCTTTTTCGGTTACCATAGTATATCGAGAGACCCTCTCGGATCTCACAACACAGCGAGAGACCCTTAGGATATCACAATTCTATGCATAATATCAAATTAAAATTGATATATTCATATCAATTTATTTAATAAACAATATTAATACAAAATTAATTATTTTCTAAGTACTTTTTTTGTTATTATCGACTTCCTATACCATTTTTAAAAATCTCAGTGATAAATTAATTTGATTTAATTACACTAATTCCTTTCTGTTATAGCTAGTATATAAATCGATCTGAAAGAGAGTTTCAATTATTTTTTGACAGGAATAAATTGCCTCTTTTTAAATGCGATTATTATTATTTATTTTTTTTAGTTCACACATGCTGAATCATTTTTAAAAGATATCTAGTCAGAGTTTATCATTTGACATTATGTAATGAGTAAAGAAATAATTTCTTTCAGGATGTTCAAGATTCTTTAGTATATATATATATAAAAGAAGATTTTCCGCTGATTTTGGAATATTTTGAAATATACAGAATTATTAGCCGTGGCTTGTTTTTGGTATTGTTATAAATAAAAAGAGAATTCTGCTGATCTTAATTATCTCGTGGATTATGCTATGGTAATGCAGTCGTGGTTAAAAATAATAATAGCCTTAATCAAAGATTGATTTAATTGAGCTAAAGGAATATATAAAAAACATATTTTTATAAAAGTACTGCCTGGCTTAAGGTGTAAGAATCAAAAAAATGAAAAGCTTATTTACATAAAGTACAAAATTTTGAGCCGGCCATCGGGAAACACAAAAATCGGTTTTATATAGGGAAAGTCCCGACATCTGGTGGTAGATTTAAACAGAATATTTGAATCTGAAATATATATTTTTTAAATGAAATAATATTTTAATATAACATATATATATATAATATAAAAAATGAGATTTTCTGATGATTTTGATTTCTGGAGGATTATGCTATGGTAATGCAGTCGTGATTAAAATCTTGAAAATATGAATAAAAACAGTTTACATCATTATTGATTTAATTTAGCTTATGAAAAAGAAACAGATTTAGAAAGGTATTGCCTGATTTAAGGCTTAAGAATAAAGAAAACAAAATATTATTCACATAATTACATAAGGTTTGAGCCGACCAACGGGAAACAACAACAATGGGTTATAAAAAGGGAAAGCGAGACCTCTGGCGGTTGATTTAACAGTGAATATTTTTCTATAAATTTTAATTTGAAAATGAAATATATATATAAACCTTGCATTACCAATTATATTAAGAGTTGTATATGTAATATTATAAAGAATATTGTCTAATAAATAATTATGTACCATGTTGGATATAATGTATTCTGTATGGATTATAATAAAGATGGCAGTCAAAGGAAGAGGAGATGGAAGAAGTAGAAGAGAAAAGAACGACAGATCCAAGTCGTGTATCTAGGTCACTTAGAACAAAGAGGCCCTCATATTCCAGAGTTGAATGTCCTGAGAGATTGGGATGTTAGGCAAAGGTTCTTCCCGACCAAATTTACCATCATGGCCGACAGAGACAGGAACCAATCAGAGGTCAAGCAGGGTCCCACATGACCCAAGCCAGGGGGCGGGGCAACCAGAGTTCGGTTCGGTAACGAGTGTGTCAAGACGTGTGTGTGCATCTTCTAAGAGTAGTGCCTCGAGGTCCAAGATGTGAATCATCTCAATCCAATTTAATCGTGAAAATCCTTCCATCTCCTCTCCCGAGCCGCCAATGATTAATATTCCGAGGTGTTTTGTGATTCATTAATCGATATAGTGTGCCGATTTTTCATCCACCGCCATCGACAACGACTGCCCAAACATACAAAATCCCATCCACGCCCCAAGATTCTCAGGATCCTTTTTCCCTTATATCACAGAGAGTCGACAGGATGGACGAGAGAAACGAAACGCAAAACGCGGAGGAAGACACCGCAGAGGGAGAAAACAACCCCGCCGTAAGTACGCCCAAAATAGAACCACCCCCGCCGTCGGCACAGTTGCCGGCCGTCTTGGCACGCCTCACGGCGTGTTTATCTGCCCTTCAGACCACCAGCGACCGCGTGACCCATCGGACGGAGATAGAAGTCCAGAGCTTCGACGGGACCTACCCAGCCGCACAGTTTTTTCGAACATATGACCAGAAAACAGACTGGGATGGTCTCACCAACACGGAAAAAGTGCTCCGCCTACCCCGTTACCTGAACAACAAACCGCTAGAACACTTCAGGAGGCTTCGGATGGAGACCCAACATTACATCCAGGTGAGACAGACCTTCCTGGATCTCTATCCGGAGACCAATGAGGCCACGTATGCCCAATACTTCTCCATGAAGCTGGCCGGACAGCCCAACCTGGAAGAATACTATCGGAATAAGACCGCGCTGGGTCTACAACTGGGCCTCCCACAAGAGGTCATCTTGGAGACGCTCACCGAGGGGCTGCCACCCTCCGACCAGCGCCTCGTCCGCATTGTGCCGCCAGAGAACCTAGGTGCATGGTTCCGGCTGGTGCAGCGGATCCGCGGCAGCGGCGCACCATCTCCAAGGCACCCAGACGAGCACGCACCACCCCTACTGGGTCCCTACGCACCGGTGCGACCTAGTCCAAGAACAGTGCCAACCAGGTCGACCCCGCCAACAGACTGCCGTTTTTGTGGTGGACTACACTGGCACTCTGAGTGTCGTCTCAGACAAGCCCCGCAGTTGCCCGTGCCTCCGGAGACGCACGAGCAGCGCGCTCCGCGCAACTAGCGGAACAACGGCCGCGAGCCCAGCCCCATCACCAAGCGTCACGCGCACAAGCCACTGGGATAACCAAGGGAGCCCCAGACCAGCAGCCAGCAGGTAGGCCTACTGACCAGGCCTTTCATCAACCTGACAATTAGATTGCCAATCTCCCATGGACTGTCCCTACCATTCCTAATAGACACGGGTGCGTCCGTTAACCTAGTGTCATGTGCCATATATAAAAATTTAAAGAATAATTTCCCTGACCTAAATTTAATAACTAAAAAAATAATAAATTTACAGACAATAGATGGCCACGTGCCAACAATAGGCCAGATTACCTTCCCCCTGTCCATTCATGCCATAACCCAAAACGAAGTATTCCACGTGGTGGACGCCCCTCTACCATTTGGAATACTTGGTATTAATACCCTCCGTAAATTCAAATTAAAAATCGATTTTGCACATGGCACTATGTACCAACTCGACGCACCTTTGTCGCCCCTGACCTACCACTTTGCTGTGTTGCCCGAAAGGTGCACATATTGGGAATGCCAGGCGGACCTATGCAAGGCCCACACTATTTTTCCGCCTTCCGCCAACAATACCCAATATGCGCATTTTTCGGACAACACGTCCACAACCCAGGGACTCACCCAACCACCGCACCATGTCCAATCAAAGAACTTTTTTAGAGCCAACTGCTCTTATTATAGGGTCAAGGTACCAGAACAACCACCTAATGCCAACCTCTCACACCCCACCAAGGTCCAAACGGATCACCTTCACCATACACCCAAACATCCCCATTCCACACACCATTCCATGTACCACACACACCACCCATTATCACCAGAACACCTCCCAGGGATCCCCATAGACAATCAACCGCAGCCACCGTATCCACCTCAATTTCCGGCGCTATTGCGCCAATACCAACACGTGTTCTCCCGGAACAAATTCGCGGTCCCATGCCTAAAGGTTCCCCCAGTAAGAATCGCCACCAACTCCGACAAAGTCGTCACCATCCGCCCATATAGGGTACCGATATGCGACCAACGGGAAATACGCAGTCAGATCCGACAGATGTTGGATAATGACATCATTGAGCCGTCCTACTCCCCTTTCTCTAGCCCGGTCACCCTAGTGACCAAGCGAGACAAGACCAAAAGGTTTTGTATCGACTATAGGAAGGTGAACGAGGTCATAAGCTCCGATGTCCATCCACTCCCGAGGATCGAAGATATACTGGACCGTCTCGCGCGGGCCAAGTATTTCTCGACTGCCGACGTCTCCTCCGCATATTGGCAAGTGCCGATACACCCTGATTCTCGACCACTGTTGGCCTTCGCCACGATAGACGGGTTGTATCAGCCCACCCGATTGCCTTTCGGACTTAAGACCAGTCCACAGATCTATGAAAGGGCAATCAATCAGGTCCTGCAGGGGCACGGACTTGATTGTGTGGCGCACTATTTTGACGACTTTGTCATATATTCGGAGACACTGGAGGAACACCAAGAACACCTGCGCAGGTTTTTCGCGTTCTGCGACGCGGAGAACTTGCAACTCAACCTCACCAAATGCGAGTTTTTTAGGCAGACCATCGAATTTCTGGGGTACACAATCACCGCTGGCACCACCACCCCACTTATCCGCAATACCGACGTAATCCACGCTATCCCACCCCCGAACAATCGCAAAACGCTGCAATCCTTCTTAGGCGCCGTGAACGTCTATAATAAGTTCATCCCGGACTATGCCCGTTTGCGGACCCCACTCAACAACCTTCTCAAGAAGGATGTGACGTGGGACTGGGATGACAAATGCCAAAAGGCGTTCACCAGCCTGAAGGAAAGCCTCACACAACACCCCGTATTGCACCTCTACAAGGATGAACTACCATGCCAGGTATATTGCGATGCATCAACACTTGGCATTGCAGGCGTCCTCAAACAAGTCCACTCCGCTGGGAAGGCCTACCCAGTCCAATATTTCAGCCGCGCTCTGCGTGTACACGAGCGGAACTACACCATCTCCGAACTAGAATGCCTCGCCATTGTCGAGAGCGTGGAGAAGTTCCGTGTGTATCTAATGGGCAGAAAATTCACCATATTTTCTGACCATCACGCACTGCAGTGGCTGAAGACGATCAAAAACCCGTCAGGCAGATTATTCCGATGGAGTTTGAGGTTATCGTGTTACGAATACGAAGTCCGCTACATAAAAGGATCACTACAACATGAAGCGGACCTCCTATCCCGTAACCCGTTTTGTGGATTCTTAGACGCCACCATCATTAAGAACCACCAACTCACTCCTTCGGGAGAATCTAAACTGACCATTGATCGAAACGGACTGCAAACCCTAAAGCGTAGAGGTGTAACCAAAATTGTCGTCCCTGACGCCCTCGTTCCCGACCTACTAACAAAGGTGCACAGTCAGTACAACCACCCGGGCATATCCCAGATGACCAGGCTCATCTCTACCCAGTACTACTGGAAGGGGATGTCAGAAGACATCTCCAAAACCACCAAAGCCTGCGCCATCTGTCAGTCAACAAAACCCCCTCGAGGTCCCACGTTTGGGGAACTAGGACAACTTCCTGTGGCCACTCAGCCTTTTGATCTGGTCGCCCTCGACACCATAGCTGGACTTGCCAAATATGGTAACGCCAAAGCTTACCTCCACGTTGTGGTGGATCACTTTTCGCGCTACACGTGGACCTTCCCCTCAAAATCTACCAGCATCACCACCTATCAACAGGTGATAAAGCGAGTGTTGCAGGACGGCTCTCCGAAACGCCTACTCACGGATAGAGCGCCTGCGTTCACCTCACCAAAGTTCAGGAAGTTCCTGATTAACAGGAACATCCATCCCCTGCTCACCACCAGTAACAACCCCCAAGCTAATGGTCTATGCGAGCGCCTGAACGCTACCTTAACAGGCAAACTAAGGTTACTCCATTTGGAAAACCCCAAAGCCGCATGGACTAAGCTGGCGAAGCGCGTTACTGTGGTGTATAACAACACGCCCCACTCAGTTACCGGGTTCCCACCTGACTACCTGATGTTCGGCGTTCTACCTCCCGAGCTCACTGAGCATGTAAACCCCTACCCCGTTTTAACCACAGCCCGACGGATAGCCCATGAACGTACCCAGGCCAAGCACCTCAAAGACAAACATGCCTACGACCAACAACATAAGACACCCCATTTTGAACCCGGAGATCTCGTGTTGGTAAAAGTTTACCCTCACCCCAATACAGGCAAACTGGCTCCGTATTTCACGGGTCCCTACGAGATCTTAGAGATCATCTCTCCCAACGTGGTGAGAATAAACCGACCCAACCAACCTCTAAATCGGAATACCGACACAGTCCATGTAAATAAATTACAGTACTATAACGAAAATATTCGTTATATCGCACCTCCCACTCTGATACCACACCCTGCTAAACCCCAATCTAGGACGCTACCACCACTGTTCGAGCACCTCACCCCAGACCTCTTTACAGTTGAGCGCTTTGCTCCTACAATAGGCAATTGTACCACTACCACCCCTGTTGACCCACGATGTAACCTGATCGCCCAACGCGATATTCCCCAACCTGCAATATCCCGTCCAACCCATATAACCAAAGTTAAAACCCCAATCCCTACAGTTAGGGCTGATCCCAAACCAATTCCCTTACAGGCAAGGTTTTTTCGTAACGTGAAAACCTTCCCCTTGTTCCACCTCCTATACCTCATCAACCTTTTCATCCTACCCACTGTACTATTACCCATGGCCACCCTACTGTATGTCAGTGTCTATACACTGCAGCCCAACCGTCTCTTCCAACTACAGGAAGCCCTATTCGAAATAACCATCGCCGTAGTGGAACTAATCCATCGAACCATAGGAATAATTCTCCCGGAGTTATGGACCATCCTTGTCCACAGTCATGCCTTGGTCGCTCTAATAGGTGAAATCATAGGAGAGATTTTCCAAACCCTCTTTAGAGCGCGCCAAGTCGAATAGCAATCTCCCCACCTTTACAAACACTCGTCGATCACCCCGCTGTCAGATGGCGTCCACTTTACAGAAGCCTTTCCGATCACGTGACCGACGTCACATCCTCCCTGCGGAATGTAAACAAACCCGCCGTCACTTTTCGCGTGTCACCACACTTAAAGTTACCTTCTGGAACATACACTCACACACACTCGCATACATTCACGCACCTATATAGTTTTGGCAACCTTATGACCTACGACCCTATAATAAACAAAGATTGGACATTGTTATGTAAAAAAAAATATTCTTCTTTTGTGTATATTTTTGTTAACCAATTTTAAAGGACTTGTACACAACCAGCACTTTTATTTTTTTTTACTTTTATTTTTTTTATTCCCACCATCCATGTCTATCACCCTTTTAATTTCTTAATCACCTCAAGTTTATTTTTTTCCTTTTATTGTTTAAACCTTGTTTTGTCCTAACTGAATGAACAACTGACCTGACGCAATACTTCTCATGTATCAGCTTTCAGTTATCATACAGGAGCTTTGATTTCTTTTTTTTATGTTTTGTTTATATTTTTTCACCGCCCCAAAGGCTAATCAGATTTCTTTTTCTTTTTTTTTTCCCTCCATCACCAAATTTTATTGTCTATAGTTTTCTTTTTATCTCTGTTAATGTCTTATATGTTTTGTTTGGATTGCACCTCATAGAGTTTCCCTTGCTGTGGGTTTCCACACAGCAAGATTGAACACCTATGCAGGCAAGATTTTTTTTTTTCCTCCAAAAAATTATCATATTTTTTCCTAGTTTAGCAAGCACCCCTATCTACTCAAATTTCTTTTTATTACTTATTTCCATCATTTACTTTCTCCCCAATTGTATCTAACCACTCACTATTTTAAAAAATTTTATTTTTTTTTTCTTTCCCAAAAAATTATTTTTTTTTTTTCAGAATTTAATACAGATCCCTTTTAAAATTCTTATTCATAGGGGGCGCATCTGTAATATTATAAAGAATATTGTCTAATAAATAATTATGTACCATGTTGGATATAATGTATTCTGTATGGATTATAATAAAGATGGCAGTCAAAGGAAGAGGAGATGGAAGAAGTAGAAGAGAAAAGAACGACAGATCCAAGTCGTGTATCTAGGTCACTTAGAACAAAGAGGCCCTCATATTCCAGAGTTGAATGTCCTGAGAGATTGGGATGTTAGGCAAAGGTTCTTCCCGACCAAATTTACCATCATGGCCGACAGAGACAGGAACCAATCAGAGGTCAAGCAGGGTCCCACATGACCCAAGCCAGGGGGCGGGGCAACCAGAGTTCGGTTCGGTAACGAGTGTGTCAAGACGTGTGTGTGCATCTTCTAAGAGTAGTGCCTCGAGGTCCAAGATGTGAATCATCTCAATCCAATTTAATCGTGAAAATCCTTCCATCTCCTCTCCCGAGCCGCCAATGATTAATATTCCTAGGTGTTTTGTGATTCATTAATCGATATAGTGTGCCGATTTTTCATCCACCGCCATCGACAACGACTGCCCAAACATACAAAATCCCATCCACGCCCCAAGATTCTCAGGATCCTTTTTCCCTTATATCACATATATATATATTACGAAAAAGAAAAAAAATTCTGCTGATTTTTGAATGTTATTTATAGAATAATCGATTAATAAAATATAAATGTTTCGATAGTTTGAGATATTTCTTTGTGTATTTTTAAAATGATTGTTTCACATTCCCTATTGCTAGATTAGCATCTCTTTCATTATATAAGTCGCAATTTTGAATAAATATGGGGTCTCTCGCATGCGGGTTACAGTTTCACATCGAGTTATGCAGAATTGATGCAGTTTTTTATGGATAATATGTTTAAATTGTAACATTCTTTGTATATATTTATGTAAAGTTTCTAATTATTCTTTGATTTTCATCATTGTTAGGAAGTCGAAAACACTGTACTTACTTTTTTTCCTTATTTTTCATATGTAATTTTTGTTTATTCATTATTGTTAACCTTGTTATTTATTGTTGTTGAACCCTGTAATTGAATTAAATATTGAAACACAAAATATTGTGACTATCCCTTATTTATAAATAGGATTCACCTTTGAATGCTTATAAGCTAAATATAACTGAACATGATAAGAAAGAAAATACTATGATATAATCAAAGAACAACCTTTTTTTGTTTATCCCTAGTACACATGGTACAGGCCATTGTAATAATGGTGGGAAGAAGTAGACGACTGCTTCTTCTGTAAGTGCACCACATGTCTACACATGTGAAAATTTTGCACTTACAAATGTACCGGAGCCCGTTTGGTTACTTGCATTCGTTGGTGGCGTTGGACCATTGGAGCATTTTTTTTATAAAAAAAAAAGTTCCCAATGCGGGAATCGAACCCGGGTCGTAGAAGTGGAAACACAACGGTTTAGACCATCCAAAGAACAATTAAATTTTTCCAGTAAAGAATATATGAAACACATTATATATGATCATTATAAATGAAAATGTTAAATATTTTGAATCAAATCATTTGAATTATCAAGGATTTATTAACCAGGAAACCAATAGCTGGATAATAGTTTACCAAAATGATTTACATTGTTATAAATGTATAGTAATAGGCTTTATATTTACAAATAAAATAATCTATTGTTAAAATGTTGCAACACCTTTAAACTTGTATGTGTGGAATTTATTATGATTTTCACCAACCGCCTTTATTTGTACTCGTTCAAATCATATCTTAAATCCTAAGATCTGAAATAAATTTCAGCCTCTTTACGCTGGTTTTAAATGTATCCATTTTTTTAAAAAATGATATTTACTGATTAATATCATTAAATTCAGGACTTCAGTTTGTTTTACAGATTTTTTTTTCACAATTTAAATTACGCATTAGTGTTTCAAATTAAAATAGCTATATACTCAAATAAAAATTATTGATATAAATTCTAGAAATTTCGTAAGAAAATATCATAAATTTAAATGATAACCTAAATTGCTTTAAAAATAAAAAGGATTACAAAAAAAGCAAATAAATGAAAATAGAGAATAATATATTGCTTTTAAAATATCATCACAATATTATTCGACCTACCTTAATATTATGTTTCAAAATAAATTGAAATTATTTTTTAAATTCTCTTTCTAGAATAATATTGACGGCTATGGTAAAAATGGATATTTTTCTATCCTCCAAAATTAAGTTTTCAACCGCATTTATCGTGCTTGGCGTCGCTGTAACACTTGGTCGTCCAGGTCGCTCAATATCGGTACATGTAATTCGTCCATTTTTGAACTCGTTAACCCATTTATAAATGTTTTTTTTTTTTTGAGACAAACAAGACTCACCATAGATATGTTTCATTCTTTGGCATATTTGAGATGTTTGAATACCTTCTGCATTCAAGAAACGAATAACTGCACGTTGTTCAAGCGTGGTACAATCCTTCAAGGGAGCTTCCATTTTAGTTTATTTATAAGTCTCGCGCCGCGCGTGGAAAAAAAAAACAGAACACCTTAAATAGACTCTCGATGTTATATTTTAATATTCTGTGGTTTAAATTATTTTTGCTTTTTTAATATTCAAGAAATAAGATAATTCACCTTATTTATTGATCCCCCCTTGTATATACATAGGAGTTTTAGAAATTTTGAAGTTTTTCAAATAGTTTTTGAACCAGCTCCATCTGCCGTGAATGATTTAAGATATTGATAAACATCAAAATTTTAAGTAATGTTTTTTTTTTGTTAATTATAACGAAATATGTTCAAGTTGAAATAATTCAAAAATACAGTATTATTTCATATTATTAATAACTTAAAATATATTTTTCTATGGCGGAATTTGGCAATTATACCGCAAATGTTTCTTTTAAACGAAAAATCGATATTTATTTTAAGGAAAATAACGATTATTTCTAACCTTAGGGATAAGATATGATAGGTATATTTGTGAATAGTAATGATGAACGGAAAAATAAAGTGTCCAGGGATGGGAATTTATTTTTCCGTTAATCATTACTCTTCACAATTCATTCTATCATACTTCATCCCTAAGGTTAGAAATAATCTCTCCTTAAAATAAATATCGATTTTTCGTTCAAAAGAAACATTTGCGGTATAATTGCCAAATTACGTTATACAATCATAAACCGCATCATATTGTATTCTAAATATTATCCTATATTGATAAGGCATAATTTAGATAATAGATTATAAACACAAGAAAATAAGAACAAATAAATAAATAGTGTGTGACGTTTCAGTAACAGCGTTGTTACCATCTTCAGACAAAGGTGATGAATGAGAAAAAAATATTACAGCATTTTTAAAACATATTTAAACTATTTAAAGCATGCTGTGATATTTTTTTCTCATTCAGCACTTTTGTTTGAAGATAGTAATAACGTTGTTACCAAAATGTCCCACACTATTTATTTATTTGGAAATTGTCTTATTACCTTGTTTTGTCCTATATTATTATATATTGTTACGATTATTTTATAGATAGAATGTTATTTTCTTTTAAAGTAAACATTAATATTAATTTCACTAGTATATATTGTAATTTTTTTTTTTTTGAAAATTACCTTTACAAAACAAAGAAATTCACAAGATGTTGAGGTGGTGGGGTCCAATAAAGAGTCTCAGATGTCTCCATACATCTCTAGCACAGAAGTCGCAATGTACACTATCTTGCTCTTCATTGAAAATGGGTGCTGTTACCACGTTATTCACCTTGAAAATTAAACAGAATTAATTCACAAGATGTCAAGAGTTTTGAAAAACATATTATTTATTGTGAAAAAATAGTACAAATGTGATATTGTACTGATATAAGGCGCATAAATTATGAAAAAGGCATCTCCTTACGTGCAACTGAAAGATGCTGATGGCTTATAGCGATTTAATAGTGCTAAATAGTGATTCTTCAGGATGCCTGAATGACCAGTTTTTGGTCGTTGAGGTACAGCTTGCACCACGCTGATGAAGGCCAAAAGACCGAAACAGTCCGGAGTTAGATTTTCTTGAATAATCAAGAATGGGTATTTGGCCAATTCTAGAATAATTAAAAATCAACGAGAATAGTTGATATTTATTCCGATATATGGCGCAAGCCACAGGCAACTTTCAGTTGCAGGATTAAGAGATGCCTGTTTTATAATATTATTATATGATAAGATATATATTATATATCTAGATTGAGATATGAAGTCTATACTTTAGTAAGAAAATATTTAGAAATTCAATTTTGATATCTAAAAAAATGTATTCTTCTTCGCGTGGTTCATCAATTTTGAAGCAATTTTTTCATTGGATATTTTTTATCATCTTAACTTCAGTGATAAATTACATTATCATCAATGAACAAATGATTTTACTGTTAAAGTTGATATATAATTGATATTAATCTTTTGACAGTAAATTATTTCTTTCTTAT
>CP092883.1:21613597-21791882 GCA_030710605.1 Cordylochernes scorpioides | reverse complement strand
TGACACAACTCGTGGAACATATCCAAGACATCACCGCTTCCAGCCTTAGGTAGATAGCCTACCTTCAATTGCCACAAACCTTTCAACCCACTCGCCATTACAAATCCAATGTGCTCACTGCAAACATCCACAATCCACCTGACGACGAGAACTTCTCCTCCCTCACGCCTTCTCCAACCATCACCAAGGGCCATGGCCTCATCAACAAACGATAACTTTCGGACTACACTCCAAAGAACATTTTTGTACAGTGAGTACAACTTATTTTGAACCTGTTTTTACGAGTATTCAAGTTTCAAGTATATTTTTATTACAATTGTTTCATTTAAATTTTAGCCCTACCAATTGACATCCATGATCCATTTCATTTATGCAAATTTTTTCCTTGGGTCATATTTTAACTAAATTTCAAAAAAATTGATTGTATCCACATCATAAAACTCTAAGTCTATCAATCACCTATATTGCTTCATTATATGCCAGTTAACCTATAGTAATTTAACCATTTCAGTTTCATTTACTTTTAAATCTCCATATTATAAAAACTATAATTCCATTTTTATGACCAAAAAAAAAAACTTCATTTTACGCATTTTCATAATAATTTTATCCCCTTAATATTTTCAACTATTGTGTTCTCAACCAACCTTTAGACTTTAAACCCCTTTTTACATATTCATTTTGAATAATGTCATTTTCAAAATAAAACCTTCTATAACTCAAAATTCATTTAAAGAAAAAAGAAGTTTTTTTGTTATTTTTAAATGTACGCCTGCTATCAACTAAAACAATATATAGCCAACACTTAGAAAGTTTCCCATGTCTTGATCACAACTACATTCACAAATACCAACTCACCTCACCAGTGTAATGCCATTTTCACCATTGTTCCTTCTATAAAAACATTCAATTCCACAAACCAACTAATGATAACAACGCTATTTTAAAAAGAAAACTCTTGAATTTCAAACATAAATTACAAATATATCACCCTCACATTTTCCTCCATCTCTTTCACCTTTACCTACACCCATTTTATGATTAAATTTCGCAAAATTGTTTTTTATTACATCTACACCATTACGTGTAAACGTCTAAAAAAAAAGGTTTTGCTATATTTCCATGTCCTTATTCCATTGATGATTTTTACCTTATCAACATTCCTTTTTCAAAATCCATTTTCCAATATAAATTAACAAAATTTCAAAATCATCACTAATCAACCATCTTTCCTTCAACAACAAAGGTTAAATATAACGCGGGACCGTTCAATTCCCTCAAAAGCTAGGTCACCGCCAGCCAACTTCTACGCCCTCTCTAATGTATTTCAAACGTAAAATTTACACTCGCTTCCCACTTAGCGAATTTTTTCTCTCTCGTTCACAATTAAACACCAACATTCACAAAATCTCGTTGTTGTTCGTACAACCACCACCTATGACTTCAGTAAACTTGTTGTTCATGATGAATTAGGCTAGATTATTTACCCAAACAACGATTTCACGTGACCTTTCCATTTACAATTTTTTTTTCGCACGTGTCACAGCGACTCGACAACACTTTTTTTTTCACTTTTACCAGGCTACATTATGCCTTCATTTTTTCTGTGACACTTTTATCTTTTTTTTTCTCCTTTTTCTCTCTCGAAAGCGTGTCCACGTCGCAAGTCTTATCTAATAGAGCATATCTGGCCTAACACTTCGTGAACAAACATTTATTTACCTAGTCAAACTTATGTCGAAGTACATCGACGTATGAACACCGAGCTAACTAAATTCCCCATGCCATAAACATATAGCACATCACAACTAACACATCACCATAGGTTCTATCAACTACATCAATGTCAATCCCTGTATACTTAAATATTGTCTTGGCTTGAACACAAACTGTTATATATATTTCCTACTTTAAAATATGTTTAGTATTGCTACTTTCTTTTCATATCATATTACTTTCCTATTTTTTATCATTTCAAATACTCACATTTTTTTATGTTTCGCATATTTATATTAATGAATTATTTCAAATATATCTCGAGTTTTTTCATGTTTATACTTTTGTCTTTTTATTTTTATATGAACAATCGAGATGATAACTTTATTTTTAATATTCAATGTTTATAATCATTTTTTACTTTTTCTATACTATTGTACAAACCTTCACACACAATTTTAAATTTTTTCAACTTCAATTTTTTAAATCAGATTTTAAGATTATCATATCCAAATTTTAGAAAATACCTCGACACCATTACCGCCAAATTCTCATGGCATCTCAGCCCATACCTTATCAGAGAGATCGTTACTATCCGCTAGAACTTTGATTTCTCACATTTATTCCATCTTAACTACAAACGCTTCTTCGCTGTAACCTTCCCAACAGTCGAACTTGAGCAGCTAGTTAGATGAGTTTTTTTTTTTCATTCACGGCCCCGGTTCGAGCATTATCGCCCCTTTTTCTTTTTTTTTTCTTTTCTCACATTCGGGCAATTCTTTTTTTTTTTTTTAATTTTCGATCACCTCACTTTCACTGCCTTACTCGTCCAAATCGTTTATTTTTTATGCGACAGAACGACTCTCTCTCTCTGCCACACTTTCTATCACTCTTTTTCTCGACCAAAGTTTCCACCACCTATTCCCAAATCCGTCTGATAGGACAGCCCATTCGAATACCTTCAGCATACTGTAGATGAACCAATGCCTACAATCCCATAATGTCGCATTGCATCGCAGTACCAGAATCTATTCTATGTCCACCTATCTAGACTTTTTAAATTAGCTCACCCTATAAATTAATGCAACTTTCAATTATTAATTCCAACATTCAATGCTGTATATAATCACCCAAATTTATATTTATATCTTTACATTTTTAAAAATATTTTTTCATATATTTCTATACATTGGGCTTAACATTATTATTTGTTAAAATTTCTCTTTTTATTGTTAATCATTATTATTAAGGAAAACATACCCAATGTTATAATTCTACAACCCCATACTATAATAAACCAATTTGTATACAAATTATTTCCCCCCATTTTAATTATCTTATGATTCATCTATAATCACCATAAGCTAATTTTCATCAACCGGGGCATAAACTGTTGTAATATATTCCAATAGTATCTATGTCTCCATTTATTGTATAAATGTATAATGTAATTGCCAAAGTGACAAATACAATTTCGAGTGAGTGACAGTCGATGCCAGAAGGAGGAAAGAGGTCTGAAAAACAAGTCGGTATGCCCCCTTCTTATGCAAACAGATTAGTCGGCCTTTGAGACACAATGATGGACAGACCCCTCTAGATAGATCTCTCCCCTACCGCGCCGGCTACACTCATTCTTTCGCCATCTCCGTGGTGACATCTAATATGCCTCGTCCTTTTGTGTAATCTCAATTCCACGCCTGAAACCACTCTAATCATTGTGGCCACCACGACTGCAAACCAACATGCCACACTGCATTCATCCAACAGATACAACAACTGTACGTTACTATATATATATATATATATATATATATATATGTTATATTAAAATAATTTATTTATAATGTTCAATTAAATATTTTATTTAGAATTATGTTAAAGTGTTATTTTATTTAAAATTATAATGTCATAAATATAAATACTCTGTTTAAATCGACCGCCAGAGGTCATGCTTCCCATATAAAATCTCATTGTTGTTCTTCCCCGTTGGTCGGCTCAAACCATATGTAATTATGTAAATAATATTTTTGCTTTATTTATTCTTACGCCTTAAGCCAGGCAGTACTTACCAAAATTATGTTTTGTATATATTTCTAGGCTCAAATAAAGGAAAACTCTGATCAAAACCATTATTATTATTGCCACGACTGTGCACCACCATTACAATAATCCTCAACATGAATCAAATATCAAGCAGAAACTCACTCGAAAATCCCTTTTTAAAATTAATATTATATATATATATGTCGAATCCTGTCGACTTTCTTCTTTAGCTGTGGTAACTCGGTAGTCTGGTCTGTTGTATTGAGTCGTGGGGAAAGATGATGATTGCGCAGTCGTGATGGTGGTGAGTGGTAAGGCACATAGAGACGAATCACAGGGGAAGCCGAGGCATCAGAGAGAGGGAACGCAGAGACCAAGTTGCGGCCGGCGGGCCATCCACTAACGATCTACCTGCTGTTGCTGTCCGCTATCTAGAATCTAATGAACTGACTGACCGCGGGACAAGCCCTTTTTATATGCTCAAGTCTTACCTCACCGGACGTCTGGCGCCCTGGCGTCGAGGCGGTTGACCTCATTGGCTGCGGGTGAACCCTGTTCCGTCATTGGACGTTTGGTGCCATGGCGTCGCGACGGTTGACCTTATTTGCCTGTGGGTAAGCTTTGTTACGTCATTTTATTGGCGCCCAAATTTCGCGACGATTGACCTCATGGCTGCGGGATAGCCCTTTTGGTTTCTACGTTCCCTCTAGATGTACCTCTTTATTTATTTGAACACTCAAAAACGATACTACAAAGTTAAATTGATTAAAGGAGAATTGGGTTACAATGATTAAAAGTCCATATTGTATAGGGAGTGTTAGAACAGGTAGTTAGTATTTAAACAGGTGTTTATGATTCTTAAATTACCACATATATATATACCCACTTGCCAACACACACATCACAACAAACACACACACAAACATCACAGTCCACGACTGATTAGCAAAAATCACAAAATATATTATACACAAAATTTGGAATAAATATATTAAAAACAAAGAAGGCATATCCTGACCGCGCTCACTTGAGCATTTCTAGATGGCAGAGAGTATCTGAAAATTCTCATGTGAGCGCGGTCAGGTTATGCCTTTTTTGTTTTAAATATCAATACCTAACCCTTTTTCATATTTTTTATTTTTATTATTTGTATATATTTACACCAATATATTGTATAATATATATCGTAATTTTTGCTAAGCAGTCGTGGGCTGTATGGAAAATGGTAAGGCCAAACAAAGAGTCAGAGTTCAGGATCATAAACGTGTGAGGAGGAGTTTTAAGAGTAAAGTGAAAGTCTGAGGACCATCCTGGGAATAATTGGCGTGAAAACTACCTCCGAGAGAACTGTTTCCTGATTATCAAATCCAGGTCTTTTTAAACTATTCTCAGTAGGGTAAAAATAGTCACCGTTGAGAGGGGAAAACGAGGAAGCGACATTGGAAATGTCCATTTTTATAGTAGGAAACCTGATGTCGACTGGCTTTTATTACTAGATAACTTCTTATTCCCTCTAATTTTAATTTCACATAGATTATATTTATACAGATATTTCTATAATATGCATTTGTACTTGTCAGAATATTATGACAAAAATATATATACATTATAAAGGACTGCGGCGTATGATTATAAAACAACTCTTAAAGTTTCACCGCATAAGTTTCTTTTCTGTTAAAAATCTATATTTATTTCAAAGAGAAATATTTACTATTTCTAACTTTTTTTGGATGAAGTATGAAAGGGTGAAATATGAAGAGTAATGGCAAACGGAAAAAAAAAGTGTCCAGGGGCGGGAATCGAACCCACAACGTTCCGCTTACCAGGCAGATGCCATGTCCACTAGGCTACCCTGGACGTATTTTTCCGTTCGTAAATAATACTTAAAGTAACTTATAATACATTATAAAGGACTGCGGCGTATGATTATTAAACAACTCTTTAGTTTCGCCGCATAAATTTCTTTTCTGTGAAAATCAATATTTATTTCAAGAGAAATATTTACTATTTCTAACTCTTTTTTTTTGGATGGAAGTATGAAAGGGTTAAAATAGGAAGAGTAATGGCGAACGGAAAAATAAAAGTGTCCAGGGGCGGGAATCGAACCCACAACGTTCCGCTTACCGGGCAGATGCCATGTCCACTAGGCTACCCTGGACGTATTTTTCCGTTCGTAAATAATACTTAAAGTAACTTATAATACATTATAAAGGACTGCGGCGTATGATTATAAAACAACTCTTAAAGTTTCACCGCATAAGTTTCTTTTCTGTGAAAAATCAATATTTATTTCAAAGAGAAATATTTACTATTTCTAACTTTTTTTTTGGATGAAGTATGAAAGGATGAAAATATGAAGAGTAATGGCGAACGGAAAAATAATGTATTATAAGTTACTTTAAGTATTATTTACGAACGGAAAAATACGTCCAGGGTAGCCTAGTGGACATGGCATCTGCCCGGTAAGCGGAAAGTTGTGGGTTCGATTCCCGCCCCTGGACACTTTTATTTTTCCGTTCGCCATTACTCTTCATATTTTCACCCTTTCATACTTCATCCAAAAAAAAAAAGTTAGAAATAGTAAATATTTCTCTTTGAAATAAATATTGATTTTTCACAGAAAAGAAACTTATGCGGTGAAACTTTAAGAGTTGTTTTAAAAATATATATGTTATATTAAAATGTTATTTTATTCAGAATTATATTTCATGGATTCAAATACTCTGCTAAGTCGACCGCCAGAGGTCATGCTTCCCTTATATAAACTCATTGTTGTTGTTTCCCGATGGCCGGCTCAAACATTTTGTACATTATGTAAATAATATTTTGTTTTCCTTGTTCTACTCGCCTTAAGACAAGAAGTACTTTTATCAAATAATGTTTCTTTAAAATATATTTATTTAGCTCAATTAAAGCAATTACTGATCAAAACCATTTACATTATTATGATTTCAAGATTTTCAACCACGGCTACATTTTCATAGCATAATCCTCAAGATAATCAAAAATCAAGCATAAAATCTCATCATTTTTCATAATATATATACATATCAAAAATCAATATATATGTTATATATATAATAATTTTATTTTTTTAAATTATAATTTATAGAAAAAATTACTCTTGATAAATCAAGAAAGCCATCCACGAACGCGTTTCGCGCTTTTGGCGTTCGCAGCGTGGAGAAGGCTGTACCAAAATATTTTTTATTCCAGTTTTCTTGGGAAACCAAGAAATTGGTATTCAAGGCCAAACTTGCGTGAATACGCTTAACATGTAAAAAAATAATAGAAAAATATTTTAAAAAATCATAAATGAAGAAGGCATACCCTGACTAGGAGAACATGTGCTTTTTTAAAAAATATTTATGTAAATTTTATTGGCTACTTCATTATTGACAAATATATCATAGCCAAAATTTCAGAAGTTATAAATCTATCTCATATTTCCGAATAAAATACATAGCGGTGGCTGTAATTGGCAATCACTTAAAATTTTCTACATATATTTGCATATTTTGCATACTTACCATTCTCCTACATTCTTTCTTACAAATTGACCATTTAAAATAATTCATTGGCAAATTCTGCCCAGTGTGCCTGTGTCTAAATATATGGTATATAATGGTACTGTGAGGTTAAATAAGAGCATTATATAGTTATTTAGATAAATATAATGTGTGTTTTATGATTTCTCACTTTAAAAATATATACAATTTAATTACAAATCATGGTAATTTGGAGATTTTCTAGCGAAATTGGGGTCAACGGATGATCCCAGCTGCTTCTGTGGAAAATAAAACCAAAACTCATTACATTTATTAATAGAATGCCCAATCTTCAACAGCTACAGAAGTAATCATTTTTATCCCATCGAAGAAATGTGTGAATTTGTATATAACAAAACATCTATGTAAAATTCAATAATTTTTGTAAATTCATTTCATTCTTAATTTTCTGTTTGAGATAAACCAACCATTCAGTTTTAATTTTTTATTTTTTTCTTATTTTTCGAATTGTATATAAAATTAATTGTATATAAGCTGCAAAATGTATTTAGGCGCAAGTATTCCAAACTGGAATATCACGTCCGATATGACAAATAAAAAATAAATAAAAATAAAATTTCAAAATATATGTAACAACAATTTAATAATATATTATAATTTTCAATTTATCACAAAAATATAAGTAAATATATATTATTTTGAATTTTTAAAAATAATTTCCATATAAAACACATATTTGAAATAATTAATTCTCTTTATTGAAAATGTCTTAAGACATTTACTATAGATGGAGCTGGTTGAAACAATTATAAAATTATTTTAAATGTCAAACAACCTGTGTTTATTTTATTTGTATATTAGGTTCTGCTCCTTTAAAATAGAATTTATTTCAAATTTGATAGTGTATTGCTATTATTGTAAATAATATTCTGATAATATTTGTAAAATTCAATATAATCATATAATATTTTAACCATATAGTGCAACAGTAGTCGCGTGACTAATATATTTCTCTAGAACATATTATTACGCAGAAAGAAAAGCACATTTCATAATGGAGAGAGAATGTTATAGAACGTTTAAGAATAATGTAGAAAAAGCGGAAGACAACAGATTGGCCAACCTAAAGCGATTGTGCAAGATTTGGTGCTGGCAGCTTTCTGATTGGCTGACCAATCATGACGTTCTGGAAAGATCTACTCCGGGATATATAGGGATGAGAAACTCATGTCGAGGAGAAGAAAGAGGGGAAGAAGTACGAAGCTATGTGATGGACTCCAAGCAAACACTGCTGTCTCAAGAGGTCGGACTGTGGTGTACTTCCTGGAAGATTCTAGAAGGTTCTACGAACTTCTTTCTCCTGTTCTGCTCCTGCTTTTCTTCACTGTGCTACAGTTGGATGTTTGTAACTGCCTGTTTACTTTATTGTTGTTTATTTTGTATTCTTCTGCGATTATTTTATTTATTAGGTTTAAATAAAGTCCTAAAGATCCTTTGTACCCACGGAAGTTATTCTTTGTCAACCAACAACGCAACATTATATTTATATAACGAAATTATTAAAATTCACTGATTGGATTTTTTGTATTGATTTTCCTATTTAGGCATAGAAACATAAGACGCTTCTCCCGTCAAAATAAACGTCAAAACTTGACTCCATCAATTACCGTCGTCCCAATCTAGCGGTCTCGGGTCGGTGATAAACCCACAACACTATCTTCTGAAAACTAAGAAGAACCCAGCTGGAATCGATAATTACGAGCTATGATCTCATCATGTGATCAGCTATGATCATCAGGCTGACAAAGGCCGTTATCCCGAAACCATGATCTCTAGGTGGACGCTTCTCTGTTTGCCAAACCCGAGGCCGATAGTTTGCTGCGACGGTCAAGCAAAGCAGATCATGAACTCAACTTAGAGGAGTCCTACACCATGACAATTTCAGACCGCACACCTAAGCCCAAACATTAGACTTTTTAGTGAACTCTGGTGTCCAATTAGTCATTCATCCACCCTATTCACTAGACCTAGCACTTTTTGACTTTTATTTCCAAAAGGTTAAGTTATCGTTGAAAGGGATAAAATTTGACACTGCTGATGAAGCACTGCAAGCCTTTATCACTGCCTTAAATTCCATCCCCGAAGATGACTGGTGTAAGTGCTTCGATAATTGGTTTTCATGGATGAAATCTTGCATAGATATTAAAAATGCATGTTTATTTTAAAGGCATTACAAAGTACATAGCAAAATATTTTTGGTTAAAACAATATAAAAATAGGTGAATGGTGTAAAGGCAAAACTAGATATTTTCTTTAGGTTATTACAAACTAATATATAAATTGATCTTATTTTAAAGATAGAAAATTAATATACATATATTGCATCCATAGATTAATCCTCGAATACTCGCTTTTATTCACAAAACTTATTTGAAGATAAAATAAGAAATTTAATTTAATGTAAATCAAAAAAAGCCTTCATATCAAAGTTTTCTGTTTGCTTAAAAAATCAGAAATTTAACATTGAGGAAGCTACATTTCCAATTTTAGAAACCTTTGTATAAGCATCCCTGAGAAATGTGACCATTGAATATATTCCTAGTCATTATGGACAGCTCAGCTTTCTTGTTAAAGTCACGAATCTCACCTAAAATAATAAAGTTCTCATTACATAGCCAGGTAAATGGGCTAATATTTTGTTTAAAATAGAGATCGTAATTAAGGTTAAAATGAAAATGTACCGTTTCCTTTAAAATAGACACAAATTCGTAGTTTTTATATTTATTCTTTGCGCAAATAGCAAAAATGGCTTTCTTTTAACGACTATTTAAACTGATTATTAAATTTAATTAATTCTTATTTTATCAGACTACGAGATTTCGTTATGTTCTATGCCGATAATATTCAAAAAATCAATAAAATTACATAGTTAATCACAGAGTCTTTCCTCATGCATAATTTAATCAATTTCTGCTCATTAATTTCTGGTATTGTGATGAAGTGTCAAAAATAACTTTTGTCGATCTTTTAGTAAATGGTTTTTTGAATAATAATAATATAATAATATATATTAGTAAAAATATATATTTTCTAACTTAATTCTATTAACGTTATGTAGCGCTGAGTTTGTTGTTGACATAAAACGATGATAAGTAGACATAATGCAATAGATTTATGCAAATTTTGTGAGAAGGCGAGAAGGATGAGAACATGTGTAAATTATTTTCTTTTTTTGGGGGGGGGGGGGGGGGGGGGGGGAAGGGGGGCTCATTTTAATACTGAATTGTATATAGTACTTGATTTATGTTATATTAAAACCATTGCTATACTGGGAATATCCTGAATGGGGCTTGATCCCTAATTAAGGTTTTTTGTGTGTTTTTAACATAAATATGTTATAATACCTTAAAAAGGTTTGGCGTTCAGCCAGCTGATATATTGGTGAAATAAATTATATTCGATCCAATATATATCTCATTTTAATTAAAAAAGCCTACTTATTTTAATAATGCTTGGTATGGGAGATTGTTGAAGTTTAATTTTGGAAGGTTATCCATTCCATATATCAAAAAATATTGTCATAACCAAAAATGTACATAGTGGTAACTGTAAATAATACATCGGCAAATGTTATGTTCCTAAGCCCCTATAGGTGGCGCGCACTGTCAGCTCGGCAAGTGTTAAGTACCTAAGCTCCGATAGATGGCAGACGCTCTAGGCGGGGAGATTGTGAACATTAGCCACCATCTTAGGGGGATACGACAGCCAGCCGTTTAGGTCTTTGATAATACCTCCTTAATTTATAATTATTTTTATCCACTGAACTTAGTTTATCTCTATTTCTTTTTATCCCTCAAAACTATTTAAATATTTAAAGTCATCTAATAAATTATTATTTTATTCTACCCAAACGTCACCTTCATTACTGTGACAATATATTATCACTGCATCAGTCTCTTAATAATATCTAACGTTCCAAATTTCTTCAATAGATGGCGATATTGAAGTTTGATTTGTCAAAAATCGTTTGATCTCTTCTATGAAGAAACATATTATGTTTAAAATATGCTATATTGTAAAATATTAAATCTCAATACATTCTAAATACATCTAATATATTATTGAACAGGTTCACATAGAAATTTTGAAAATATATGAATATTACTATTGAAGATATTTTTCATTCCTCCAATACTTTTCACATTATTATTTTTTTTCAAGCATTCAATGATGTTTTTTAAATGCATTTTTGAAAATAATTTTGAATTTTTAGGAATACTATTCTAGAAGTATATATAAAGTTATTTAAAAAGGTCTATTTTGGATCATAAAGTTTTATTTCCGATATTTCGTGTGGCAACTCGCCAAATTTCTTCGGGGAACAAGATTATTTTGAGAAGCTCGCGTCTCAATTCATGAGTATGTACAACTGCTATAAAATTTAAAATATATAAAATCTACAATATGCATGTTTATAAATATATTTATTAATAATAAAATAATATAAAATATTAATATATAGAGAATAAATAAATGTATACATTTAAAATATAAGAATTGAAAATCAGTAATTTATCAAAAGACAATTCTACAGATCAACATTCATCCCTCCTTCCAATAGGCAATCTCAGAAATCATATTGCACACTTCCATATGGCATTGAAAGAACCAGTAGAGCCCTCAAGAAGTATAATATAATGACGATATACCAGACACCATCCAACTTAAAAACACTTCTCCGCCATCCCGATACCAAACATAACACAAACAACAGTCAAAAACCCAACCTCATTTACAGAATTCCGTGCCGATCTTGCCCAGCCACATACATAGGAGAGACAGGAAAAACTCTGGAAGAAAGAACCAATGGACACCCCTTCAAAACTATAGCCCTCTTTCACTTTTAGTAGACCACGCACTGAAACAGGACCACATACCAAATTTAGACTCAACTGAAATAGTATATCAAAATTACAAGGACAAACATTCAGGACTTTTTCTAGAAAGCTGGACCTCAATAGAAGATAAAAATAGTATCAACCGAAAATAGACATTCCTCAATTATGCTTATAATTTAAAACCATATAGCCGACTACTATACAAATATATATATAACAAATTACTGATCTTCAATTATTTTATTTTAAATGTATATATTTATTTATTATCTATATATTAATATTTTATATTATTTTATTATTATAATAATTATATTTATAAACATGCATATTGTAGATTTTATATATTTTAAATTTTATAGCATTTGTACATTACTCGTGAATTGAGACGCGAGCTTCTCAAAATAATCTTGTTCCCCGAAGAAGTTTAGCGAGTTGCCACACGAAATATCGGAAATAAAACTTTATGATCCAAAATAGGCATTTTAAAATAATATAATATATGGATTGCTCTATTTTCAAACATATATATAGTTATTTATATTCGGCTAGAGAATTCTTACCTCAATTTGAAAAAAAAAAATTACATGCTAAACATGTATCAGGGAAACTCGGTAATTCCCGAATTTTAAAATATAGTCAATAAAAATATTTTCATGTATTTATCCAAAAAAAACGGTAAAGATTAAAGACATTTTAGATACCGTTTTTGAACAATTATATTTGTATATGCACAAATAAAAGTTTAATACAATATAATGCGGCTTATGATTGCAAGACGATGTTTGACAAGTTTTACCGTGAATTTTTCTTTTGAACGAAATATCGTAATTTATTTTTAAGGAGAAATAACGACTATTTCTATCCTTAGGGATGAAGTATGAAAGGTTGAATTGAAGGGAACACTGAGGGTTTGTTTCCCATCCCTGGACACTTTTATTTTTCCGTTTATCAATACTCTTCACAATTCATCCTTCCATACTTCATCGCTAAGGATAGAAATAGTCGTTATTTCTCCTTAAAATAAATTACGATTTTTCGTTCAAAAGAAACATTTGCGATAAAACTTGTCAAACATCGTTCTACAAATAAAAGTATGATTATTATTATCCCTGTACACATGGTACAGGCCATGAAAATCATGGTGGGAAGAGGTAGGCGACTGCTTTTACTGTAAGTGCACCACATGTCTACACATGTGCAAAAGCAGTTCGACTTGGAACTTACAAATGTGCCAGAGCCCTGTACAACAATCCCGCAGAAGGGTGGTGGGACATATTGAATTTCAAACTTGATATGATTTAAGGTTGAGCAACTCCTAGGCAATGTTTATTTGAATTATCGAAATCTTCAATTTTCCGAATACACATTAATTTAAAGGTCGGGCACTATACGCAAATATAGATAGATATTTTCCAGTAGGATATTACCTAAAAAGACAAAAGTCGCCACTCCCGTCAAAATAGACGTCAATTCTAGACGCCATCTAAACGACCGCTCTAAACTGACGAGGGCCATTAGCCCGAAACCATTGTCTCTAGGTGGACGCTTTTCAGTTTGCCAAAACTGTTGTTGTAGCCTTTCACTCATCCGGGACCTCTTGTTTTCAGTGACGGTCAATAGATCGCATCTAGCTTTGAGGTCTAATTTAACGTTTATTTTACCTTTGTCTTTTAATACGCATATATATCTCGTGGTTTCCACCTATTGGTTGCCTCCAATCTCTGCCACCACAAAATATAAGCTTTTATTCTTAAGATAAATTCTCTCTCTCTCATCAGTATCATTAACTAATTTTCTTTCACCCAATATATATTTATTTACATATATAAACTGCATTTCTCTTCATCAAAAATAAGAAAATAAATCAGTATATGAAATCACTACAATATATCTAATAATATTTAAGAAATTGAAAGCATATCCTGACCAAGAGCACCTGTACTTTTTAGATGGCAGAAACGCCATCTACTGGAACAAAAATCAACTAAACATTGATTTAAACTGTTCCCTGGTAATTGGCCAACCCAATTTCTTGATAAATCAAGAAAATCCATCCACGAACGCGTTTCGCGCTGTTGGCACTTGTCGGCGTGGAGTAGGCTGTACCACTACCTCTAAAGGCACATGTGCTTTTGGTCAGGATATGCATTCTTTATTTTTAGTATCAACACCTGACCTTTTTATTCTTTATTTTTTCTATTGTTTTTTTTTTATTTAATTATTTAGAGAGAGGTTAGAAGTTTATTTAACATAGAGAAGAATCCATGTTCATAAAATCAAGTAGTTTCTTTATCTTCTCTCAGCTCGAAGCTCAAGAAGAGATTCTAGATGGAGACACTTGTTGACCCCGAAATTGCTTCAGTAATAAATATCACACAAATATTTTGAAAATACCTGGATACCCTGTGAATTCTCAAATATATCCACCTATTATAAACTAAAATACTTTATAAATCTCAATTTAGTATATAGACGATGTAAGTGAGTAAGCATATGTAAATAAAATATCATCTATTATGAATCTAAATAATGAAACTGGCATTATATGGTCAATATTTCTATGAAAAATAGATATTTCGGCCAGTCAACGTTTCGACAAAAATCTTTTGTCTTCGTCAGGAGAAGTAAATAAAAATAAAGCATTTGACCAACTTTTATTTACTTCTCTTGACGAAGACAAAATAATTTTGTCGAAACGTTGAGAAAATAAAATTCTAACTGGCCGCAGTGTTTATTCCTCACAGAAATATGAATACCGGCCAGACAACCTCTATGCTTATGATTATATGGTTAACTTGTTAATTAATCAATGAGGAATTATAAACATTCTGTTTTTCCAAAACTGACATGAGAAATTTATATATATTTATAAATATTGCAATACTCTTGATTGAATTTTAATGTATATCTCGGGGCTCAAAAATCATTCATTCTAATTAACAGCCCCGTAAATAAAGATATTTCCTTTAATGCATATGACAAAATTATATAGATGGAGCTGCTTTTAAAATTATTTTTTAAATCTTTAAAACACCAAATTAACATAGGTATACGTTTTTATAAGTTAGATTTCGATCTTAGAAATATCTTCATTTAGTATTGAAATAAATATGTATCTATATAAAATAGAATTAAGATGATATTAGCAAAAGTTTGAAATATTAATATGAATTTGAACTTTATAGGCATTATTGCAATTGAAATATTATATTTTTACGAGAATTACTTAAAATAAGACTAGTTTCTAATTAAATTTTACCAAGATGTGAAAGTTTACAATATTTTTAAAAGTATGTTATTTACTTAAAACCATTATATATATATCTATACGAGGTGTGTTCAAGAAGTATCGCGACTTTTGAATTTTCGCGGGTTACGTATATTCGATTTTCGATCTTTTTATGGCTTTATGTTGGTACTCATATCTCTCACTTATGCCGACAAGCTCGGCCATTTTGAATGTTCACTTAATTGTTGACAGCTGCTTTGCTTGCAGGTCTTTTGGATCGTCTTCGATTTTTACCTATTAAAAAAAATGGATCAAAGAACCTGTATCAAATTTTGTGTGAAAAACGAAATTAAGTGCGCAGATGCATTCCGAATGTTGACTGTGGCATACGGAGAAGCTACCTTGGACCGAAGCAACGTTTATCGGTGGTACAAAATGTTCTCAGAAGGCCGAGAAGATGTGAACAAAGAAGAGCGTGGCGGTCGCCCGAGCACTTCAACAACAGACGAAAAAATTAATGAAGTGGAGAAAATGATATTGGCCAATCGTCGAATCACCGTTAGAGAAGTTGCTGAGAACCTGAACATATCGATTGGCGCGTGCCATTCGATTTTTATCAATGATTTGGGCATGAGACGGGTCGCCGCGAAATTCGTACCAAAATTGCTCAATTGCGACCAAAAACAGCATCGCATGAACATTGCTAATGAGATGTTGGACTCTGTCCGCGACGACCCAAATTTGCTCCAGAGGGTCATAACTGGTGACGAAGCGTGGGTTTATGGTTATGACGTGGAAACCAAAGCTCAATCATCTCAATGGAAGCTGCCGCACGAACCAAGACCGAAAAAAGTGCGCCAAGTTCGGTCGAATGTGAAAGTTTTGCTGACAGTTTTCTTCGATTGCAGGGGCGTGGTGCATCATGAGTTCTTGCAACAGGGTAGAACGGTCGATAAGGAATATTACCTGCAAGTTATGCGCAATTTGCGCGAAGAAATCCGCCAGAAACGCCTGGATTTGTGGAAGAACAAAAATTGGCTTTTGCACCACGATAACGCCCCTGCTCACACATCGTGAGCTAACACACTAATGATGCCGCAGCCACCGTATTCCCCAGATCTGGCCCCCTGTGACTTTTTCTTGTTCCCTAAACTGAAGAGGCCCATGAAAGGACGACTTTACGCTACGCTTGACGAGATAAAGACGGCATCGAAGGAGGAGCTGAAAAAGATTTTAAAAAATGATTTTTTGAAGTGCTTCGAAGATTGGAAAAACCGTTGGCACAAGTGTATAATATCTCATGGGGATTACTTTGAAGGGGACAGAATAGGTATTCATGAATACATAAATAATATTCACTTGTGTGCGGCATATATATATATAGATGGAAATTTTGCCGGGAGGATATATATCCAAAGAGCCAAAGGTCGCCTTTCCCGTTAAAATAGACGTCAAAACTAGACGCCATTTATTGACCCTCGCCGCAACTAGAGGCCTCGTGTCGGTGACAAAGCCAAAACACCAGCTTTGGCAAAATGAAAAGCGTCCACCTAGAGACCAGGGTTTCGGGCTAATTGCCCTATAGACTGACGGGTCAACATTCGGAATGCATCCGCGCACTTAATTTCGTTTTTCACACAAAATTTGATACAGGTTCTTTGATCCATATATTTTCATCTATCTATATATATATATATATATATATGCCGCACTGATTTGTTTATGCAAAAATGAAATGTCTTGATAAAGGTTTGGCGTTCAGCCAACCGAAATATTGGCAAATAAATAGTTTTCAAAATCCAATATATGCCTTTTTTATCTTATAAATATATATAAATATGCTAATTGAGACCAACAACCCCATATTGTATATAACTTATAACAAGATTTTAATGTTGTA
This sequence comes from Cordylochernes scorpioides, assembly GCA_030710605.1. NCBI lineage: Eukaryota > Metazoa > Arthropoda > Arachnida > Pseudoscorpiones > Chernetidae > Cordylochernes > Cordylochernes scorpioides. The sequence goes on along the minus strand of CP092883.1, from coordinate 21,774,584 downwards.
TAGTAGAAACACATCTGTAAATGGTTATATGCATGATTGACATATGTCATTACATCATCATATGTAATGTAATTTGTACAAACTGAGGATAATAAATGAAACTCTGTAATAGATTAAGAGTTGAGCTAGAGAGATAGAAGTCAAACACGTCTAAATTCGAGATAGACGGAAGCCACAAAGCAACATCTAAAGATAGATTGGAAGCTGTCAGGACGGCACCAGTAGAATGTCACCAGACGACCCACACTCTTCACATCTGGTGACATGCAAAACCCCCTTTCTCATAAACGGTACATAAAGCCCCCGTCCTAGCTAAAAATACAGTTAGTTTACCATCTGCGCCAGCCCTCGTCGGTTGTACTCCAGGTCCATCTCATCCATCATGTAGACCAGTAAGAAACTTCTCTCTCCTCATCTTTCGCTCCTAGCTCAACTTTTATCTGTTCACGGAACTTTCTTAGTGCAACTGTGTCTTCGATTTTTTTTTTTTGTGTATGGACATTCCCAAGCTTTCCACTCTGCCTCGACCACGACTGCCTGTACTTTGTGAGAACTGTAAAAGGTCTTCCAAGGTGCAGAGAGGTACTGGAAAACTCCCCATCCTGACTGTTCCTATCGGTCAACACAGTATAGCGAGAGTGACAAGGACTCACACCATAGTTTATAAGTCGACTGGATACCTCATCACATTTTTAGTCGACAGTATTCTAAAAGAGGCTACCAGACCTCACCACATTACAGATAGTCGACGGGATGACCAAAACGAAGAATGACACAACGAAGAAGGTAAGAAGACTGTCCAGATAGATGCGAAAAAGAGCAAAGATGGAGGAACAAACCGGCCATCCCAACGAAACGACCAAGCAATCTCTCCCCCAACAAGAGATATTTACGGAAGACACGACGCCCCAAGGGACCTCCGCAGACCCGCTAACACCGATCGCCAACGCCGGGATGAAGCTGACTGACCACCCCAACGACACAGTCTAAATTCCCGCAAGTCATGGAAATCGAGGAACAGAATGACGCAAACCCGTTGAGAAGTTCTTCACCTTCGACCTGACATCGTCGAGACAATGCTCAAGCCAACAAGCCACAAACAATTTTATAGAAGTTATAGGCTTCTACATGATCTACATGGAGCGACTTCCACGTCAGCAGGAAAACAATCAAATGTCAAGTCTCCTGACTGAACTATCTTCAAAACTGTGAGTTTTAAAACCTACCTTAACTTTATCCTCAAGTTCACCACTTGATTCCCCAAAAATTTTGTATTTAAATTTTCACTTTAAGCATTTTAAAATTAATTTTTACCTTTTTTTTTTATATCATTTTTTATTCAATTTTTAAAACTTTCAGACTCTCATTTATCAAATTTACTTTAATTTTCAATCAGATTATAAATTTTAAGTTTTTACTCTTAATTTTACTTTTAAAAAAATTCGCCCATCACGCATTTTTACCAATTGACTAATTTTACATGTCTTTCCAAAATTTACCTAAAATGGTACTATCCAAATTGACATCGAAAATTTCAAAAATTTTGGAAAAAAAAAACATAATTTAAAACAAAATCAATAAATATTATGAAGAGAACAATCTAATGAGTGCAAGACAACATGGATTTACTAAACATAAATCAACGAACAGTGCAATAGAAGATATAAAGTAAATCTTATTGAAACACAGGCAAGGAAAACTAACTTCTTTGGTTATAGAGGATATAGCAGGCGGATTTAACAACGCATGGTGGCCAGCAATTATTAGAAGACTCGATTCAGATAACACTCCCTCCAAAGTAATAAGAATTATACAATCTTATTTAAGCAGTGGAAGAAGGGCAAATTTCTCATATTAAGATACAAAGGTTGCAAAATATTTGACAAAAGGATGCCCTCAAGGCGGTCTTCTTTCCCCAATATCATGGAATATTTTGTTAAAAGACTTGCTGAAGATCTTCAAACATCCGAATGCAGAAATAACTTGCTACACAGACGAAGTTTCTATAATTTGTAGGGCGAGTCTGTCGAGGATCTCAAAATTAAAGCGAAAATATTCTATGCTATGTGATTCAATGGTGTAATATGAATAAATTATCAATAAGCCAAAAAAAAAAAACGAATTTACTTTACTTACATAATAAACCTAAAGTTCCAATTGAAATACAGAATATTATTTTAAACCCAGTAAATCAAGTTAAGATATTAGGCATAAAATTCTCAAATCATAGAATGAAAAAGATTAATTTTACCTCACATATCAACGACATTTTGAGCAGGATCGTAAGAATGACAAATTTCTGTTTTCACTTTGTGGGAAAATATGAGGCATAAAAGCTAAAAAAAAAAACAATAATTTTGTATAAAACAATTTTCAGGCCAGTTCTTACGTATGGTTCAGAAATATGGTACAAATTTATAAATAGTCGATGCAAAGAAAAACTGAACTCTATTCAATATCAAATTCTTCTTTGGGCGGTTGTAACCTACAAGACTACATCTTCCAACTGTGTCCATAGTTTTGCGGACGTTTCCCTTCTCACAGATTATATTGAATCTAAAATAATTAAATATGATTTGACTCATCTTTCGATTGAGGATCAGAATGCTTTCAGACCACATTCTCCGAGTATAATTGGTTCATTTTTAAGTGCAAAAATGGATGAATTATTTCTAAAAACAAATGAAACATTCAAAAGCTTTTCCCCTTTTGGAATTCCAACATTTTCCCGTTCGAATTTTTATAATGCCCAGTTTACAACGAACCATGGATATTTAAGAGATTTTTTTCAAAAATTGGAGCGGTTGAGGACTCTAGCTGTCATTGTGGCAATAAATTCCAGGACTCGAGACACCTACTGCTGGAATGCTCACTCTTCTTTGGCGCTAGACAACTGACAGTGAACAATGTTGTAGATCTATATCGATTTGTAAATACCAGAGAGAATTATCATCGATTTAACTATCTTTGTAAATATATTTATGATTATCTTTCAAACCTGAAAGATTCAGGTTCCTAATATATATTATTGTTTCTCTTTTTCATTTCAATTACTTTTTCTTGTATAAAATGTTTGTAACAATTACAATTACAATTACAATTATTTTATTTCCAAAGCGCTATATCCCGCAAGGGATACTTGCGCCAAACAAGGAGAGAAGTTTGTTTACATAAGTTATTTACATTTTTCAATGAATAAAAACATTAGAAATTCAGATTTTGTAGAAATTTTAGAATGTATTTACAAAATGAATTGAACTTTAGATATGATTTTTTATCGGAAATCAAATCGTTTAAATTATAAACAACTAGTTCATTCTTCATTCTATAATCTTGAAATGCTGGGCAATCGATCAGTAGATGTCTTGAGGTTTGTTCCTCCATACCACAAAAGCAACTTGAATCCTCCACTGCCTTTATTCTATTCAGAAAACTTTTGAAATTTCCGTGGTTTGTAACAAATTGAGTATTATAAAAATTTGGACGAAAGTATTTAGGGATTTCTTGGGGAAAAAAACTTAAGAAAGTATTATTTGCTTCGTTTTTCAGAACATTCATTCTTGATTTGAGAAAGGTATCTATAATTCCTGGAATAAATGGGTCATAAATTTGTTGATCATCTGGGGATAAGTTTCTCAGATCAGATATCATGATTCTGGATTCGATAAAGTCTGATATCAAAGGAATGTTGGCCAAACTATGAACACAGCTATATGATGTGGATTTATAGGCTTGTATACACCATGTCAGTATTTGATATTGGGTTGAATTTAGTTTTTGTAAACATTTTTTATTTAAATATTTGAACCAAATTTCGGCTCCATATGTAAGTATTGGTCTGAAAATGGATTTATATAAAGTTAGCCTTTTCTGGGTGCTTAAACCCCAAGATTTCCCGCAAATTGAGAAGAGATAATTTTTAAAACGTTTTGTACGATTTACTATTTCTTCTATGTGGTATGTAAAATTTATTTTGTTTCTTCTTCTGTGATTTGCAATTATTATTCCTAAAATTTTGGTCTTCAGAGTTGGTATGATTATTTCATTATTAAATTTGATTGGAATTTTTTCTTTGTTATGTAAATAAAGTATATTAGTTTTTTCTAGACTTATTTCAAGTTTGTTACTCTTACACCATACATCAATCGTATTTAATGCCTTTTCTATAACTAATTTCAGGTCTTTGCAATTGTTGTGCCAGCATATAATTGATACATCATCCGCATAACATACCACTTCACTATTAGGAACTTGATATTTGATCAAAAGATCGTTTAGTAATATTATCCATAGTAGTGGAGATAGCGGGCCACCCTGCGGACATCCCTTTGTAATTTGTTTATTTATTGTTAAGTTCTCATATGTAAATTTCGTTTTCCTCAATTTGAAATATGATTGAATAGTCCTTATTAAACTTTCCGGCAAGTTATCTTCATCTATTATTTTTTAAGATCGCAGGCCACCATGCATTATCAAATGCTCCCGCAATATCTATTATGACCAGAGCTGTCAGTTCTTTGGTTTTGTGTTCCATTATTATATCGATTATATTATTCAAGGCTGTAATAGTAGATTTTGACTTGATGAATCCATGCTGTTTGGGACTTAATAAATTGTTTTGCATATAATATTCATAAATTTTCTTTTTAATAACCTTTTCGTAGATCTTAGACAGATTAGATGTTAACGAAATAGGTCGATAGCTTTTTATTGATTCGACGTTAGATTTGTTTGGTTTCATTAGAATTTTTAAAACTGTCGTTTTCCATTCCCTTGGAAAATATCCCATCTGAATACATTTATTTAATAACGAATGTAGCACCGGAAGTATCAGAGTCTTTGCGCATTTTATCATGTTATTACTGATATTATCTTGACCTGGTGACTTTTTAACATTGCTATTGTCAATTAGATATTCTATTTCTTCGGTATCAATATGGATAGCGCTTGAATTCCTTAGAAAAGGTTCGTAACTTCTAACCAATTCTTGTTGATGGTTGTCTTGATCAATTCTGTCATCTGCAATTAATACATTTATTATGTCTGTAATGCGTTTTTCTTTTTCTGATTCTTGATTGTTGTCTATTATGGGAAGTCCTTTTTGCTTGTTTGAGGATTTGAGCTTTTTGAAAATTTTATATGCGTTACCAAAAGGATCATTTGATTCATTTTCTTCGATGAAAATTTTCAAACTATTTCTCTTTGCTTTCTTTATCATATTATTAAATTTGTTTCTGACTTGTTTAAATCTTGTTGCATCGATAGTCTTACTGTGATAAAATAAGTTTCTTACATAATGAAAATGTGTTTTCATTTGTTCAAGTTCTTTATTCCACCACTTTATCCCTGCATCGTATGCGTAGTTGTTTGATTTTACTTTTAATGATATGTAAGCTGCTTCTATTATGTTATCCGTGAGTTTGTTTACAACTTTATCAATATCCGTGCAATTTTCCACCATATCTGCCTCATTCTTTAATTTGATAAATTCTTGATACTTGAGATTTTTGGAGAAAATTGTCCAGTTGGCGTGTTTTTCATTGAATTTCCATGTAGAATTCTGTTTATCTTTTATATAATTAAATTTTGAGTGAATTTCAAATTGAATTGCCAAATGATCAGAAATATTCGTCAGTGATGAGGTGGCCCAATGTCTGATCATATTTATTGAAAGTCTATTCGAGATTGTTAGATCTACTATACTTGCCCCTCTACATGTTGGAGTTTTATCGTTGTGAATGTACAAGTGATTTTCATTTATTATTGTTTTCAATTTGTAACCATTTGAATTTGTTATTTTATCGAACCAGATTGGATGACGGGAATTGAAATCTCCGCATAGGACTATAGGGTTATTTGAATAAGTATTAATCAAGTTTCTTATAAAATCTAAGTGAGTATCATTACAGGAATTGGGATGAAGGTAAAAATTTGCGATTACTACAAACGAATTTGAGGTTATGACAGATATTGCAGTACAGAATTGATTCGTAAAATTATCTAATTTTTTGAATTTTATATTTTTATTTACAATGATTGTTGCTGTGTAAATATTTTCTGATGTCTTTGAATGAATTATTGGTGAGTCTAAATCAAATATAACCTGTTTATTTAAAACATATGGTTCTTGAAGTAATATAATATCGGGTGGATTATTATTCGTTGAAATTGAAAGTTCGTTTAAAGCTGTCATACTTTTTCTAATATTCTGTTGTAAACATTTTATGTTTCCTCTATATGGTAGAGCAGTGATCACCATGATTACAAATAACCAAATTCGTTATTCATTCCTCTTCTGAACCGATGAGATATTGAGTTCTTCTCACTGTTCTATCAACCTGCAATTTATATTGAGGACAGTCATTTGTATTTGGTTTATGGTTAATCGGACTATTCCTGAGTCTTGGATGCTTTGAACAGTTATGACATCTTAGCTCTTTTGTACAGACGTGATTGCCCTGGGCTCCACAGATACAGCATATTTGTACATTTGGACATTCTTTTGTTTTATGGTCTGGATTAAACTGAAAACAATTTTGGCATTGTTTTACTAGGATTTTATCTTGTATCTGACAACGTTCCAGGTCTGTATATAATGTATTGTTCATTCTTTTCATAAGTTGATAGGCTTTTGGGGAAACTCTCAGGACTATGCTTTGGGTTGGTGTGTTAGATTTCATTACGAATAATATCTTGATTTCATCTTCCATTCCGTTCAGCTCCTGATTCATATTGCAAATCGTGTTTACAAATGTGGTTGTATCGGTTAGTTTGGAAACGTTTTTCACCACCACTGTTGGATCTCTTTGCTTTGGAACAAAAATTTTGCTTATTGTTTTTAATTCCTCAGATTTGTTCAATTCCTCTTGAAGTGAATTCATCTCTGTCATATTAGGCAATTTTATAATTACTGCGCTTCTTGTGTTAAACATTTTGTTGATTTTTATCTTTGTGCCCCTGTCTCTAATTTTCTTTATATCCTTAGAAATAGCCTGTATTATGGTTGAAGTAGGTTCATTGTTGGCTGGTGTTGCCATAAGCGTGAATTCTCTATTTTGAATTTGCTGATGTTTTACGATCAAATCTGATACATTTTCTCTTTTTGCAATTTGTGCATAAGAAGGTCTATGAACTGAAATATCCTTTTCTATTTTATCAATCCTGCTGTCCATTACCTCTTTGATGGCTTCGGTTATTGTTTCTAGTTCAAATTCCTTTTTTATTTCGGTTATGGAGGAAATACCATCTTTTATTTGGTTTATATTTGTGCCAAGAAATGTCAGATCATTTTTTGGTTAAATTTTTCTGAGTACTTTTAAATTTATTTGTGAAGTATTCAAGAACTTCATCAAGTTTTAATTTAATTGAATCTACAGCTGATTCCATTTATTTAGTTTCGTATAAGAATCTAAAATAAAGAGCAGTAAATTTGCATATTTTTATAAAATGAAATTTTTGCATAAAATTTGCGGTAGTAAATTTAATTGTGTTTATTTTTAAAAATCCAATAGATTCAACAAAGAATAATGTAGTATTACAATAACTATTAATTAACTGAATATATAATATATAATAACCATGATATAAACAATTTTCAAAACAAATATTTACCGGAGCTAAGGCGACACGCAGCCGGTCGGATCAGCCTCCTAGCGGCACTGTTTGTAACTGTTTCTGTTTAAAAAATGTAAATAGACGCAATTATCCCTAGCCGGGATATCGCGTTTTGTGTGTTGAAATAAATAAAATAATTTTGCATTTATTACGCACTCCTATTTATATAGTACCTTGACAAAAGCGAATATGCCGACAACTACATTTCTGACGCCATTCTAAAAGTGCATATATCCTTAAATACATTGACGTACTATGCCAAAACAATGTTTCTTTTAATATACAGTAGAACCCTTCTGTAAAAGACACCTAATTTCCGAGCCAAAGTGTCCTCTAGCAAGAGACGTTCTCATACCGGAGAGTTGCAAAATAGTAAAAATGGTAAATTTGTAAATGAAAACAGTCCTTCATTGAGAGGTGTCCTCTAGTGTGAGTTTCCTCTCATGGAGGTTCTACTGTATAGGAATTTAATTTTTCCCAAAATATATTTTGCTTTGCTGATCTTCAAAAGATAATTAAACCTTTTTTTTACTTTATAAATCCTTCATTTTGTAAAAAAATTGAAAATTTGGGATTCCTTACCTTTTTAATTATTCCATGTACACAGGTTAAAAGTCATGCTAAGTATTGTGGGTAATTGAAGAATTTGATTTTACTTAATTGCACCATATATCTGCACTATAGAAAGTGAAATTCGACTTTACACTTACAATTATTCCAGAAACTTGTTTGGTTACTTCATTCCGTGATGTGCTTGTTCCTTTGCAAGAATCTGGAGTTATTGAAGAAATATTGCCTTCAGAAAAAAAAAATGCTCAAAGCGCAATTCAACCATTTAATTCTGGGTTGTATTGATATTTTTATTCTGTCAATTCAATTTGTTTTGTGTTCAATTTCTGTGCTCATTTGATTATAATAACATATTTTATACAATAGCACTACAAGGTATTTTACACTTTCAAGTTCTCTTTTGAAGCTAATCATTTCATTATATTAATTTGTGACAAATACTCTCAATTTCTCAAATGGATGATTTCATTTTACTATAAGTTATTATTCATACATAATTTATTTATTACTTCATTATATATATTTGGTAACCATCCTCTTTAACAATGCAGATAGAAAAATTTAAAATTATGTTATAATTCGAAAATATGCTATCAAGAATTTTAGCACGACAAAAAAAATAAATTATATTATTATATTTTATGTCTCACTTTAGAAAACATTTTAAAAATAGTTCATTTATTCTAATCAATATTAAAAATAGTTGAAAATTTGAAATGCACTCTTCAAAAATATAATTATCTAAAGGTTTCTGATATCAAGGATAGGTGATTATATATAATCGATAATTTGTTAATTATCAACTCATAGGAACTTTTTATATATAAAAGTGAAAAGGGAACTTGCATCTATGCTAACGGATCCAGAACCGTATTAATGATTCTCTTTTAACAAAAACAAGAACAGTGATCATTCGATCGTAATCAATATGCTATGATAACTAACATGAACAGTTTCATCTCGGAATATTTCCACAAAATATATAGTTCAAGAAAATGTCAACTTAGAGAGGTCAAACATAATGGAGAGAATCAAGAGATCATAATTGGATATGATGACCCTTACCATTAATCCTTAGGTATTATCAAGAGTAAATATCATGAGGGAAGATTGATCGCCTACTTTTCTTAGAAAAACCTATATATCAAAAAGCGGTGAATGCAGAATCAACATTAGAGAGGAACAAAAACAATCAATCATTATAACCCTTACTATTCAATCATCCAAATTGAACCCAAATGAACAGAATGGATAGTTCTAGTGGAAAAATTGGGTCGTATGATAGAGCAATATTATTTTAAATTGTGACGAAAGGCACATGACCAAATGTAGAAATATTATTAGAGGCTCCATCAGAAAAAAAGCTCAAAAAATATAGAAATGGTTTATTAAAGTCTCTGAAAAAGAAATCTCAGTGTGGCTATCGGAATCCGGTACAAGATTAAACACAACGCATTTTGAAAATATTTTTATTCTCGACACTTCTTGTGATATTATACCTCTCCGAAAGATTCCAAATACAGAAGTCTAAATTCATCTCGTAAGTACATAGCTAACCCATCTCTACAAATGTATATAGGTATATAGTTCGCATATCCAATTCAAAAGTTCGCAACTCTATGTGCTATGACCTATACTAAATGGGTATCTTGCATATTCGAAAAAGAAAATTAAATTAGCACTCTAAGATGAATATTCTGTTAACATTATTTCTTAAATTTATAATCTACATTTAAGGCCATTTTTTACTTCTTTTTTTGTACTATATAAGAAATCAGAAAACCTTTTTAAAAATTATGAATATTCCTTCTCTTTAAGAACATGATATCTCAGGATACAAATTTCGTAGTAGCATAAGAACTATACAGTTGATGTTCTAAAGAAAGTTATTTTCAAAATTTTAGGATTATTAATTTTAAATCTGAGCATTTTATTCACTATCTGAAGTTTTTACATATTTTGAAAAGATAATATATGACATATTCTATATATTTTAATTTAAATACTCTTTGTTTTTGGTCATATATTTATAAGGATAATTTTATCAACACAGTACAACATTTTCTACTGAATAACTAAATATACCAGTATTAGGTTATTGGTGAGATTATAGCGATTGTTTCAAAATTACCAAGCTTACCCATTATAATGCTTCATTGTTCTTCATCGCGCGTTAATTTATATTTAATTTTTGAAATTCTACTATAGAGAGATAATATAATAGTAGAATTTCAAATATTAAATATAAATTAACGCGCGATGAAGAACAATGAAGCATTATAATCTCAATAAATAATTATATATCATTCAAGCCCAAATAAGGAAGTCAAAAATTCCTTTTTCCTATTTAAATTTAGTGCCAATATTAAAAAAAAAAAACGCGCGATCTATAATATCAATGATAGAAAGTAAATATGATGCTTTTTTTCGAAAGGATATATCTTGAATATTTATATATATAGAACTGGTAAAATTTGTAGCATTTTATTATTTTTTGTTTGAATTGCAAAAATTCGATATCTATATTTCATTTCTACTTAGAGCGCTATGTCCCACTAGGGACATTTTCACTACAAAGGTAAACTAAACATAGAAAGAAAAGAAAGATATTTGAAATATCTACAAGAATTAATATGCAAGTTAGTTAGATGAAAATATAGAAATTATATCAACACAATTGATATATGTACAAAGGGTTTTTATGCAAATATAGTTAAATTAAATCTATTGAAAAGTATTGTAGGCATTCGAGGAAAACAATTTTCAAATTTAAGAAAGTTTTAATGAATATTTTAAAATGAAAATATGCAATCTATTAGAGAATTATTTAATTGACACTATGATAAACAGAATTAATTTCTAAATAAAATCGGACCAATGAATTTAGCAGTTTTTTTCCTATAAAATTCAAAATTAATCTGCAAAACGAGTTAAATTTTATATATTTGTCTTTTGTTGAAATTAGATCAAACGGGTTTGATGCATTGATTAGTTCATTGTTTATTCTATACTCTTGGAAGACGGAGCAATTTAGCAGCTGATGAATAGAAGTCTGTTCCTCACATCCACAGAAGCATATCTATATGATTCTAATATATATACGCAGAACACATCTCAATTTGAAAATTGACATACACAGCATTCGAAATATTTCACCAAAAAATTGATTTAATAATAATAATAATAATACGAATAAAGGGGAACATATATCGAATATCTACACATATTCAATAAATATGTATAAGAATTGATGCATATATTTAGAAATCTAGGTTACCAATTAGATTTAAAATTCCAAATGCTGAAGCTAACAAAATTGATCCTTCAATGGCATTCAATCTATCACTAGCATCAGATGGCGACTTATAAAAATTCAACGACAAATTTATTCCAGATCGTAAAAAAAGATACGCATTTTGTGAAATATATAGATTTCTTGGCAAAAGGATATAAGCTCGTTTAAATATGTATTTTAAAATCCTTCCAATATGTTTCAAGATTTATTCTAATATATAATGGAAATTTTGAATAGATCGGAATAATCTCAAAGTATATAGCAAAGACTTTACGGAGGCTGATATAATTTTAATACAGGAACCATACACAATAAATGATGAAGTAATATACTCATGGTCCGCGAAAAAGTTTCAACTGGAAAACTGCCGAAATGTCAATACAGCAATCATTATAAATAATGCCTTTCTTCAGACTAAACTAATCAAAAAATATACAAACACATTTGCAACAACAATTATGATTTATACCTCAACTAAAAAAGTCATAATCTCAAATATATATATACAACCAAACTCTATGAAAAACGAACATACAATATTCTTAAGACAACTAAGTAATGAGTACGAAGATTTACCAGTGGTCATATGTGGAGACTTCAACGCAAGAGATCCACTATGGTTTGACTCGAAGAAAAACTACAATGGTCATAAACTAACACCACAAATAGACGATTTAAACTTAACGATACATAATGTCAAAACTCCAACATGCCGAAATGCGAGCACAATCGATTTAACGTTAACAAACAAACGGGCAATTAGCAATATTAGAAACTGGAGCTCTAAACAAATCTCTCAAATATCTGACCACAAGGCAATAACATTTGATGTCTGTATAGATGATCAATTCTCCACAATCACTTCTTATTCAAATTGGAAATTCAATGAGCGGGGAGTTGACTGGAGTCAATACACTCAGAGCGTGGATGGAACTGACCATGAGAAGATTAAAAACTATATAGAAAATGCTTCTACACCAGAGATGATAGATCAAACAATAAGAGAAATTACAAATATCTTAATTGAATCTGCCTACTCAACATTAAGAATTAGGGAAAACAACTCTATGAGAGGTAGAGCGATCAACTGGTGGAATGCAGAACTGGAAATTATGAAAAATAACTTTCACTATATAAGAAACTTATATTACCGAAATCCTAATCCTCCACGTTATATCGATGAATTGTTCAAAAATACACGAAATAAATATATACGTGAAATTAAGAAAGCAAAAAGAATTTCATGGAGAACTTTTCTGGAAGAAAATAATTCAAACAATCCTTTTGGAAATTTATATAGAATATACAAAAAATTTAAAGGAACATCTGACAAGCAAATACAAATATTGGAAACAAATACATGTCATGAGCGGTTGCAGAGAACCGAGGGCTTGTTAGCCTGTCTCTTTCCTGATGACAGCCTCAACGATGACACGAATTTACATAAAGAAATAAGGAACTATAAACCAAAGCTTTTGAATATAGCAAATATAGTAGTCACAATGAAGGAAATAAATGATATAATTGATAAATTAAACCCAAGGAAATCTCCTGGAACTGACTATATATCTAATAATATGATATTGCATACTAAACACTTTATCGCTCCGCTCTTGACTAAGCTGTTTCAGAAGTGTTTGGATATGAGCTACTTCCCAAATGAGTGGAAGAAAGCAGAAGTGTTGGTTATCCCAAAGCCAGGTAAAGCTGACTACGGCGAGTATAAGAGCTACAGACCCTTATGTTTGAACTCAAACATTTCTAAAATCTTTGAAAAAATTATTAACAATAAAATAATCAAACACTATGAAGAAAATAAGATGTTCAGTAATCGTCAACACGGATTTACAAAATCACGATCAACAATAACAGCGCTAACTGACATTGTCAAAACTGCTTTAGACCACAAAGCTAAGGAATTTACGGCCATTATAACAATCGACATCAGTGGAGCATTTGATAATGCATGGTGGCCAATGGTGCTAAAAAGAATCGATGAAGATAATGTAAATGCATCTATTGTAAACTTTTCAAGTCATATTTTGATAATAGGAAAATAAGATACAGATACACATCAATTGAAGTTCAAAAAACACTAAGCAAAGGATGCCCGCAGGGAGGACCTATTTCCCCTACAATATGGAATATAATCATGAACGATTTACTATGCAAGTATACTGAGCCGAATAGTGAAATCATCGGATACGCAGATGATATTACGGTGATATGTTGAATAAAAACCTAATAGAACTTGAAAATACAATAGGAAGCATAATGAGAAAAATAACAAATTGGTGTGAAAGCAGCAAATTAAGAATATCCAAGGAGAAAACGAAGGTATTGCCTTTGTTCAATAATAAAAAGTTTACAATAACTTTGAATAACAATAACATTTTTCCGGTAGATAGGGTAAAAATTTTGGGAATAACCGTCAAAAACCACAGAAATAAGAACAAACTTGATTTTATGCCGCTCATTGATGATATAATCACGAAAACAACCAGAGCAAGTGGATATCTATTAGGATTAACAAAGAAGGCCTGGGGTCTTGACAGCAAAAGGAGAATTGTACTGTACAAAACACTATTTAGAAATACAATAATATACGGATCTACGATTTGGTACCAATTCATCCCAAAAAAAGCCAAAGACAAATTAAACTCGCTACAGTATAAAATTCTCAAACATGGTATACAGGCATACAATACAACATCGTCAAATTGTACGCATATCATTGCTAGAACTCCAAAGCTCACTCACTTCATTGAATCAAATATATTGAAAATAAATATAGATTACAACCGATTTGTCCCAGCAAAAATAATCATAATTTCTAACTTTATAAACCAGAAACAGCAGGAATATTACGAAGCGACCAATGAAAATTTCAAAAGTTTCTTCAGTGGCCCAAAAATTCCTAATTTTATTAAACCTAACTTCTATAATGTGCAATTCCTCACTGGACATGGCGACTTCAACTCATACCTGTTTAAAATTGGCAAAGCTGAATCACCTGGATGCTCGTGTGGAGGCGAAGAACAGAACCCCAGACACTTATTAACTGACTGCCCGCTAACCGCTGATCTTAGGGAACTAAATCAACTTCCCATAAATTTGCAACATATGGTCTCCACTAAGGACATATACCAAAGATTCAACAAATTTTGCAGAATGTATTTAGCTAGATAAGTAACTACTAATGTAATCAATTTGCATACTGATAGGTAAATATGTATATATCTCCTTAACTACTTTTCTTTTGTGTCTTTCATTTAAATGTATATATTTCACGCGCAAATATACGAATTGTGGATATAGCGTGTACTCTGCAATTGATAAATAAAATAGTAAATATTATCCTCTTAAGGTAAAAGAATCGTAATCGTAATAAAAATACAAAAATATTAAATATCTGATAGTATATAAATTTATTGAGATATGTTTAGATTTTTCTATATCTTTACACAATATTTTCCTTTAGGTTTCTCACGTAGAATTAAAATATAAATGTAAATTTTTTAAATTTTTTTGTAATATATTATTTTGAAGATACGAGTATATCGGTATATCGGTTTAGAGAGATAAACTAATAGAAACAAAATTTAAACTTAATATATAATAAAATGTATTAATAATGTATCCACCTGAACAAAAAAAAACTGTAAAGGTATGTCACATTTATATTATAAATAGGTTTGATAGAAAAAAATGTTCAAACACAAATATTTATCACATATAAGGATTTATAAAAAATAGTACAAATAGGATATTGTACTGGGATAAGGTTCATAAATAAATTAAATAAAGAAAAGAAAAAAGGACATCTCCTTAAAATGCATCTTTAAGTAAGCCATAAGCAAACTTTCAATTGCACGATAAAAAGATGCCCTTTTTTTTTTCTTAGTTGAAATATTGATTAATAAAAATTAAAAAGGTAATAAGATTCATATAAGTAAAAATTAAAGCCTCCTGGATGATCAACATTTATTTTAAATATAGATAAAGAATTCTTCCTGATTTGAAATTAAACGAAAAAACATGGTGAAGGAAGACGAGTTTCTTTTATTGATGCATAGGTGCAAGCTTTCGGGTGAAAACCCTTCAACAGGCGTGAAATGAAGCGCAACTTTGGTACAAATTTGTACCATAGTCCTTATAAAGTCGCGCTTCATTTCACGCCTGTTGAAGGGTTTTTACCCGAAAACTTCCACCTATGCATCAATAAAAGAAACTCGTCTTCCTTCACCATGTTTTTTCGTTTAATTAACATTTATTTTAAAACTTAGTGTAATTCAATATAAACAACTGTTAGCAAATTTTCATTTTCACTGAACATTAAACTTATTTCTTCAATATAAGAAGATCGTCTAACGTTTATTTTGACTCATGTAAATTATTGTTCAATGGCGGTAACTGAAATATTTATTATGTACTTTTTAGTGAATTTAAATAAACAATTTTGGAATTTAGGTTTTAATATTATTTGTTAGTCACATGAATTCTGAATCAAATGCTGCCAAGCAAGTGCTTATTCTTTGATTAGTAGAAAAAGGTCACAAGAGCCTGTTGTCTTTAGGGAATCGCCGCCTCTTGTAACAATCTCTTGACAGTCCAAAACTCAAATAAAGAAATTTTAAGGCAATATAGAACCTCAAGTCACCAGTTGGATTAAAGAACAAATTGTTTATAGATGTTTCTTTGATGTCGCCAAGAGTCTTTTTTTAAGGAGACAGAGGCAATTTAGTTCACATTTAGTTATCTCATGTCTTCAATAAAGCTCACTGTGTATCAAATATCTTTCAGAGGTATTGCCTGGATTCCGATATACATGCTAAAAGATACAACTTCCTTAAATTTTGTCCATGAGTGTATTTTATTATCGTCCTCGCTCCTATTATTTTTACGCTAAAAATTCAATAGTTCTCAAGATAGTAACTTAAATATATAAAATAATTAAATTTTAAACTTCAATTCTAATTATTTTTTATTTATTTTTTTTTTTGCTTATCCCTAGTACACGTGGTACAGGCCATGATAATCATGGTGGGTAGTTAGCTACTGCTTTTTACTGTAAGCGCACCACATGTCTACACATGTGAAAGCAGTTCGACTTTCCACTTACAAATGTGCCAGAGCCCCGTTTGGTTACTTGCACTCGCTGGTGGGGTTGGACTTTTGCAAGAATCGGGGGGCCATTGGAGCATTTTTTTTTCAAACAGAAAAAAAAGTGTCCAATGCGGGGATCGAACCCGGGTCGTAGTGGTCGTAAACCAAACGGTTTAACCAGCCTTCCACCGACCCCCCAAATGTTTGAATATATTTCCAGAAACATGTATTTTAACTACTTA
Source organism: Cordylochernes scorpioides (assembly GCA_030710605.1). Taxonomy (NCBI): domain Eukaryota; kingdom Metazoa; phylum Arthropoda; class Arachnida; order Pseudoscorpiones; family Chernetidae; genus Cordylochernes; species Cordylochernes scorpioides. The sequence continues at coordinate 21,757,757 of CP092883.1, read as the reverse complement.
TTTTTAAGGAAGGTCAAACGCACATTACGTTACAGAACGAGCTACGCATATTTTCTCCGTACTAGAAGAAAAATACAAATTGTGTTCTCTAAGTCTATTGTTGACCACCAAGACGTTTAATAGACGTCTAAAGCGTTCAATATTTGAAATGATGGTAGGATTAAAATAATTTAAAAATTAATATAAATAATATTTTATTAAGCTCAACGCCAACCTTTTTCAAAGTACAATAACGTATTTGTTTTTGTTGACATAAAAACGTAGTTGTGTCTTGAAAAGTATGGCGTTCAGCCAACTGATATTTTGGTATATAAATTATTTTATGATCAAATTTATGCTTTTGTGTAATTGAAGATCTTTTAAAAAACCTCCATTTCAATTTGAAATTGAAGAAAATTATCCGAACCTTTTATTTTGATATATAGGCACACTATATATACGTATATGTCGTAAAAAAAGATGTATTTTAGGTACGTTACCAATTCATTCATGCAGTCGTGGATTGAAGTGAAATGATAACTTTTATATCCAAAATTGTATTTATTTTGATGATTATATTTTAAGAACAAAACAGTTTGCATACATACAATTTAATAAAATAATCTAAGTATATACAAAAAACATCTTGGGTTGTACTCCTTTTGTTAAGGATTTTAAAGAATTAACTCTGTGTTAATTCTATGATTATTTAAATTATAATTATATTAATGAATAATAAAAATCATATTTTATTATGTCATTTCTTCCCTCCAAGGATAAAAATTAGGGAGTAATTTTCAAAGTAAAAAAAAAAAAGTATCATTATTATTTACATAGATTATCAATTAAGATGGAGGATACCAATTGAAACTATATCAATGATGCTCTTTATTCCTTCTACATATTCCTATTGGTACCTTTTTTCTTGACAGTAGCTGAAAATTATCCAATCTTATTTGAATTTATAGGTGTCTCCTTCCTATAATTCATAAGGGGATTTACCTCATGAATTGAGTAGGCCTTCTCAGGCTCTCAAGATTCAAAAGGTATTTTGCCACATGCCAAAAAATATATTTTTGAAAATCACAAATTTATTTCTCATAATGACGAGTGGTATCCAACATCTTGTTTCACATTTATTTGGTTTGATCAGTATAAAAACATAAAATAATGGGTTATTTATTTCCACATAATGAAAAATATTTACACATGAAGTTTTATTATTTACATTAAAAAAAAAAGAATGTTCGAATATGAAATGTTCCATATAAAATTTGTGAGGGAAAAATATATGGAATCATATGAGTGAATTTCTCAACAAATAAAATCAAAATGTAAAATATTTACAACAACATTAATTAAAAGTGGTATGTTTTGCATCTATGGTCAAATATATATAATAGTCAATGAATGAAAATAAAATATGTTTTTAAAATAAAATAAAATATTTGCATTTTTAGATTATATAATATTTCTCCCCTGTGAAAAAAATTTTAAAAAAGTTAAAATTTGAAAATAAAAATGGCTATTACAAAAATAATTAATTAAACGAAATCAAAATGTCTATAAAATAATTACAAATTAAACAATAAAAATCAATGTCTATATTTTTTCAAAATAAACAAAAGAAAGTTTGTTTATAAATAATTTATATAAATATGATATTAAAATAAAACTATATATAAGAAATAATAATGATAGATTAATATAAAAATTTATATGAAGCCAAAAAAGGTATTTAAAATATGAATAATTATGTCGTTATGCCTGCTGTATTTCAAAATATTAAATGGCAGTAGAAATGTTTATCTTTACACAAATATAATTTAAAATGAGTTTTTCCTAAAATATAAACATTTAAATGCATGTAAATAATATATAAAAGTATTTTTCAATAAAATGGATGAGTAATTAAATGATTATAAAGAGATATTTGAAGTGACATTAAGTTATGTGTGTAGGCAAAAGAATTGGGGTTGATATTTGTTCTCCATTGTCCATATCCAAAATATGGCCTTTCTGTAAAAAACATGGTTTATCATCAATATCTATTAACTTTGTGTTAGAAATTTGGTTTACTATTAAGTCATTTTCTAAATTAGTGCTATTTTGAAGTAAAAAATCTGATTCTGGGTAAAATAATTTAAGTTTATTTGAGTGTATAATTTCTGTTTGTTTTCTTTGAGGTAAAATGGGTTTATTTATTTCATATGTGACTGGAGAAAGTTGTTTTAAAATTTTAAATGGGCCTATATATCTTTGTGTTAATTTACCAGTGTTTGGATAAATAAAGGTTTTCACTAATACCTGATCTCCTTCTTTAAAAATGGGTTCTGGGTGTTTAATATCATAAAGCTGTTTGCTGTGTTCATGAGATTTTATGGTTCTTTCAATGGTTAATTTTCTTGCTTTTTCTATTGGTGTATGTGTTTCTGTGTCATGTTCTATATACTGTGGTTGTATTCCATAGTATAAGAACCTAGGTGTAAAGCCTGTTATAGTATGTACTGTATCCTTATAACTTTCAGTAATATTAGGAATATATTTTGTCCAAGGGATCTTTAAATTATGATTATATTCACATCTTAACCTATTTATGATAGTGGAATTTAATCTTTCTACTTTTGCATTTGTTTCTGGGTGATGGGCACTGGTGAGTAGATGCTTAACATTATTTTTTCCTAAAAATTGTTTAAATTTATTGCTAAGAAAAGCTGCATTTCTGTCAGTTATTAATATATCAGGTTTGTTAATTTGGAATAAATTTTTTAAACAAGTTATATATGAATCAGTGGATACAGATTTTGTAGGAAAGGTCCAAAGGAATCTACTGTGATGATCTACTATCATATGAATACTGTGTTTGGTTGTCCCATAATTATGTAAGCCTCCCATTGTGTCTAAAGAAAAAATATGATTTGGGTGTGTAGCTATTGGCATCTGTTGTAGTGGTTCATAAACAAAATGAGCTATGGGGTATCTGCTGAGAAAATCAGCTTCTTTATTTTCCTTAATTAATTTATTTAAATCAGATTTTTCATATGGTGAAAGTTTTTCATCAAATTCTACACTATTAAAATTTCTAAAATCATTTTCATTAGGAGGAATAATAGATTTAAATAAAGGAATTACATTATGATGTGTATAATTATTATTATTAGGGTTATGGTAATTAACATTAAGAATTCTACCAATTGAGTAATTGTAAAACTTTGAAAATCAATGTCTAATTTAAATAATCTTATATGGTGTAAAGAAAGCAATACATATGGCAAATTAATATCAGAGGAATAAAAATCAATATCTCTAGTAATAAATCCTATAGTTGTATTAACATTAATTTTTGAATTTATATTTAGCATACCGGATGTCTGTTTAATAAGAGGTAAATTATTAAAAACAACATAGTTTGGTTGAATCTTATCTATCATATGTTGAGGAATTATAGAGAAGGTACAGCCAGTATCCATGAGAGCTACAATACTGTTATTATTCACATTTAGATTTATATACAGACCTTGGCGTCAGGAGTGTTGAGGCGGAGCTGGTCGGCATTCGCTCGAAGGGGCTGTTGTCTGCGTCAAGGTGTCCATGGATCGAGACGGCACGGACATGAAGCTTGCAGCGGGGGGGGCTTGCACGGCCCTCTCGCGAAACCAGCACCTATTCTCAGGATGGAAGCGTCCGGTATGTCCCCGGTTCAGGCAAATTCGGCAAGGACGTCTTTTAGAACTATAGTCCATAGGGCTTCTACCTGGATGTCCCCATTGCTTTTGTTGTACTTCCATTCTTGGGGCTGTTTCCCTTTCTATTGAATGTTTCTCCACATTTGCATCTTTATTTGGCAAATTCTGCAAGCTTTTTGCGTGAATTTCTAGAAATTCCATTAAATCCTTAATTGAAGGCACAACCCTTGGGTTGTTCTGCAATTCCCACTGTTTTCTTGTGGTTTTATCAAGCTTATCTTGTATGATCTTGACGAGAAACACATCAGATAAACTATCGATTTGGTAACCTAATACCTTCACTGTTCTTACTATCTCGTTGCAACTATCTAGAAGTTTAAACATTGACTTATGGTTGTCATCGGCTAACTTTGGTAATCTCAATGCATTATCTATTTGGGTGAAAATCAGATCCTTTGGATTATCATATCTTGTTAATAAGGTTTGCCAAACCTCAACATAATTATCGGCTGTAATTGGAAATGCGTTGACCAGTCTTAGGGCTTCGCCTCTCAGTTGGCCTTTTAAATATTGTAACTTTTCAATATTAGGTATTTGTGAGTTAGAACCAACCGCAGAAAAAAATAAATCCTTAAATGAAAGCCATGATTCTAATCTACCATCGAAAGTTGGCAATTCAAGTTTAGGCATTTTAACATGTAAATTTACCCCTTTCTCAGATGTTTCTTGCCCATTATGCCTTGAATCCAATTCACACTTTAATCTTATACACTTATCTATGCAATTTTCCACTTCGTCATTCAAATCCTCATCCTCAAGTTGCTGCAAGAAAATATCACTCATTTTCATCAAATCATTATTTGCATACTCTAGTTTGCATTTCGTTGCATTTACATCTACCATAGACACAATGGATTCCGATATTTTCTTCAATGCCTTTTATACTTTTTTTTATCCTTTTTAATTTCTTAATTAAAGTTTCGACTTCATAATTGCTATTCTTTTATCTATATCTTTTCCCAAATATCTTAGTTGCAATATATGGCTTTGAAATCTATTGGAATTCTTCTCGTACAGGGTTAAAATACATCCTGTCGACTATTAATAAAAGATGTCGTAAAAAAAGATGTATTTTAGGTACGTTACCAATTCATTCATGCAGTCGTGGATTGAAGTGAAATGATAACTTTTATATCCAAAATTGTATTTATTTTGATGATTATATTTTAAGAACAAAACAGTTTGCATACATACAATTTAATAAAAATAATCTAAGTATATACAAAAAACATCTTGGGTTGTACTCCTTTTGTTAAGGATTTTAAAGAATTAACTCTGTGTTAATTCTATGATTATTTAAATTATAATTATATTAATGAATAATAAAAATCATATTTTTATTATGTCATATATATACAGCTAGCGGACGTACCCGGCTTTGCCCGAGTTTTACCCGAACATTTGTTAAAACAATTCTATATAAACTTAAAAAAAAAAAAAGATATATTTTGATAATTTGAAACTCGTAAATTTGAATCTCTCGATAAAGTGATAATTTTTTCCCGGTCCCTGTGTGCCGTGTCATCCTGAATTTTGTCTTTCCTAATTTTCTACATTACAATATCATCGTTTTATCTAGTGAACATTTTTTCCCGGTCCCTTGAAAAATACTCGATAAGTTGAATAAAATCATGGTCGTTTATGGAAGATTGACGAAGTTCCCGGAAGTCATCTTGGGCAAGCCCCCGCGAGGCTTTTTTCTTGTCTACATGGCACAGCTGAGTCACCAACTCTGCCCCCGCGCGCCAGGACCTCTTGACCCCTCTGCCCCTCCGATTGGTCGGTGGGTACTTGGACTGTCCATCCGGCAGGCGGACGATTACATTCTCTCGACAGGGGGTAGGGCAGACTTCCTGCCTAAGTCTATCTCCGTCGCAAGGTTGCGCGTTAAATCTACAAATCTGCAAATAACTCTAAGGATATTCAAGAATTTATTTTTCAGAAACCTTCCCAGTACTATACTAAATAACTTCCCAAAGTTTCATGGCGTTCCAATGAGTGGTTTGGTCAGGCATAAAGGACAGACACACACACACCTACACATACATTCATTTATATATATATATGAGAGATTTCTATGATTATCTATACACGCCAATATGCAAAGAATATTGTTTGCGTAAAGGAAGAGGACGATTAAATATTCTGACTCAATTTATTTCAATCACGCGCCTTTTTTATATGGGTACAAATATTTACATAATTCCTAACAGAGTAAAATTTACATCTACTAATAATTTATAAGCAGAATGTGACAAACCCACCTACTAAAAAAAAAAAAAATTCCAGATTTATTTACACAAATGGAGGTTGGGAGGGGTTGGAAGGTTAGGAAGGGGAGAGAAAAAAAAACATTCTGCAAAAAAAAAAAAATAATAATAGTAATAATAATAATAATACTAATAATAATAAAAGTATTCTCACTATGGCAGTAGGGCAGTCGGACCTGATAGTTGGGGTATCCAGGCGCGTACCTAATTCACTGTATCGCATAGTGACCATTTTTACTAGAGGTCCTTGGGGTAACCGGCCTGTTAAAAAAATGTTTTTTCCAGGCGTGTCACTTAGAACATATGCAACAGGGCTGTACTGTCCATCATTAGCAGAGTCCTTCAATGTTTGTAGAGAGAATTCAAGCCCTACCATTGAAGTAGAAAAACCACATGGACGTAAAAAAAAAAATATTTTGCGATATTAAGCAGCCCCTCAGAGAGTGGAAAACTCCTTTCTAACGTTTGGCCATGGTCAGATTAAATACATCCATTCAAATCCTCCACATCTTGGAAGGGAAATGGATAATTCCGCATGCCTTCATTCGAGGTTGAAATAGGGTCCCATAGTTTCAATTTTGATACATTAACTATTGTGCTGGGCTTATTTTCAGGCTGGCATGGTTTATTTATTTCGACTATGTGAGGTGATGGAGTAGAAAGAACGGTGTATGGATCAGGATAATAAACTGGTGACAGTTTGCCATGGCCTACCTGATGAGGGATTCGATACAAAACTTTATCTCCAATTTTAAATTCGGGAATCTATGAGAACTATTGTATCTTTTAACTAACCTTTTATGTAATTCCTCGGTTTTTTCATTGGCAATGGTTCGGGTCTTTTCTACTGGCGGATACGGATTCGTAAGATCAGACATGTAGGAAGGGAGGGGCCCCGTACAGCAAGTATATCGGAGGGAATGTAGTCGTAGAGTGGGGTGTGTTTCGATATTCTTCCAGCGTCTTTTGTAACAATTTTGGCCAAGGGGCCCTAGGGTTACCTTGATGTTGTATTTTTAACCTTCCAATCAACGTTGCATTAGCCCGTTCTAATAGTCCATTACACTCTGGATGGGACGGGGAGGTCATTACGTGCCTTATACCCTTCTCCTGAATAAATTTATTGAATCTCTTCGAGACAAACGAGGGATGTCTATCCGTGACTAAGATTCTAGGTTTTCCTATATTTAATAATTGGTTGATGATGTTTATGTACGTCGCGATGGATGTGCCTTTGGAAGCATAACCCCAGATATATCGTGAATGATGGTCGATAACGGTATGGACACAATTTTTAGCACTATTATAACCTCCTAGGCCCAAAACCGTATCTAAAGCCACGACATCGAAGGGTTTTGCCGCCCTAGGCAATGATCCCATCAGTCCATAGGAGGGCTGGGTGCTACTCTTTATTGTTTGACACTCCTTGCAGTTCTTAACATAATTCTTTATCTTCCCTATCATCCCCTTAAAATAGTATTGAACGGACAGTGCTCTGATCATAGCACTGATGCCTGGGTGTCCTAAAGATTCATGGGCTTTCTGAATCAGGTTATCTTGGAGCTCCAGGGGAACAACTATCCTATCCTTTAGGATTATATAAAAGGGCGTACCTGGATCTGTAAATAAAAAAAAAAACATTTTTTTCTTAAAATATTTCGAGAGATTGCTCCCTCTTTATCAATTTATTGTACAGTGAATTTAATTTACAATTTATTGTACATCATATGGAAACAAATTTGTCATTGGTCAAAAATAATTATTGATAATGATTAAAAAAATTAATAATAATAATAATATAATAAAATATTTTGAAAATTAAAGGCTTTTTAGTAATGCAGTATTTTTTAATGTTTTTGAAACAAAATTTAAGGAAATAAAAATAAGAAACAAATTAAGTTGACTGCGATTATTAGAAAAAAAAATTAAGTTAAAAGAGACAAATAAGGTTCGGGGATTTCTTCGTATCGATTTACACTAGCAGGGTCCTTCATTGATGCTATGGCCTCCAGGAACTTCGTCTGGTGCGAGTTCTGGATGCCCCTGTAAATAGTGGAAGTATTTTTCCCAATCTGGCTGATGTCCAGATCGGAGACCATGCTCCACAATGGCAAACCTTTCCATTGCATACTTCCAAGAAGATTTGTGTTCTTGGAGTCTGGTCCCAAGGAAACGGCCTGTCTCTCCAATGTAGGATACATTGCAGCTTTTACATGGGATCCTATACACAACGTCTTTTGTGTTCCCTATCTCCACTTTCTGCTTTGTTATTGTATTTCGGACTATAGTTTTTTAAAGATGGTGCATTTTTGAAAACAGTGGTTATTCCAGAATTTTTTAAAATATGAGCTATTTTCTCAGCTCCTGCTCCATATGGCATTATACATTTATTTTTCAATTCTTTTTTACTATGAAAGCTATTAATTTTATACGAATGTTTTTTGATGAATTCATTTGTATATCCATTCGATATTAATTCTTCCTGGATAGTGTTAAATTCTATATATTTAAGTTTATCAGTGGAGCAATGTGTGAAGGCACGCTTGGTGAGAGTTTTTACAAGGGAAATTTTATGGGAGATAGGACCAAAGGAGTTGGCATGGAGGTATACTGGTGAGTGACTAGGTTTTCTAAAAACAGTGGTTTGAAGATAATTTAATTTATTTTCGAAAAGTATATCTAAAAAGGGTAGGTAGCCATTAAACTCATTTTCAGTTGTGAATTTTAAGAGGGGGTGAAAGCTATTTAAAAATGCCAAGGTATTCTCAATATGGTCTGTAGCCACTATAGCCATCACGTCATCAACATATCTTGCCCCAGTACTTAATGGTGGTATTGAATCTTTCATTTACCAGGATGTCAAGACAGTTTAAGACGAGATCAGCTAAGAATGGAGAGAGGGGACTTCCCATTGGAATACCATTGACTTGCTGGTATATGTTGTTATTGAAACAGAAATAGGAAAATTCCAAACAGATCTCAATCAAATATATGATGGTATTTGAAGGTAATTCTAGATTGAAATCTGTTAAGGTTTTTTCTAGAGTTGTCAGCACTAATTTGTGATCTAGGCAGGTGAATAAGTTGCAAACATCAACGATACTAATGAGTGATTTTTTATATTAAATATATTTTTGTTTTTTGGAGTATTTCTTCGGGATTCTTGACGACATATTTGAATTTTGTACGAATAGGGTTGAGTATTTTAACTAGATATTTGGAAAGATTATATGTAACTGAATTACAGGATGCAATGATTGGTCTTAATGGAATTTTTTCTTTATGTATTTTTGGTAATCCATAGATGATAGGCATGGAGGCTTTAATCATTTTATGTTTTTTTATTATTTTTTCTGTAGTAAACTTTTCTTTTTTCCTTTTGTCAATTTCTTGTTGAACTTTTTTACTAGATCATTAATGCAGATATTTTTTACTTTTCGATAAGAATTTTTATCTTCTAAGAGATTCTCCATTTTTTGTGTGTAATCTTGTTTGTTCAAAATAACAGTGGCGCTTCCCTTATCAGCTGTTGTGATAACAATACTGCTATCTGTTCTTAGTGATTTTAGAATATTTTTGTCTGCATGACTAAGATTTTTTGATAAATTATTTTTAGATTTGTTTATTAATGGAATAATTTTATTGCGTAGATTAATTTTTTCAGTCTCATTTAGATGTTGCAAGGAAGTTTCAACTGCTGCTAATGTCTCTTTTAACTTAATTTTTTTTTCTAATAATCGCAGTCAACTTAATTTGTTTCTTATTTTTTTATTTCCTTAAATTTTGTTTCAAAAACATTAAAAAATACTGCATTACTAAAAAGCCTTTAATTTTCAAAATATTTTATTATATTATTATTATTATTAATTTTTTTAATCATTATCAATAATTATTTTTGACCAATGACAAATTTGTTTCCATATGATGTACAATAAATTGTAAATTAAATTCACTGTACAATAAATTGATAAAGAGGGAGCAATCTCTCGAAATATTTTAAGATTTTTTTTTTTTTTTAATTTACAGATCCAGGTACGCCCTTTTATATAATCTTAATTAATGGATCGCCTTTGACTCAAACTATCCTATCCTTGTTATTAAGTCGTATATAAGTGATACCATCCACCATAGAGTATAATTTTGAAGGTGGTATCGATAAATCACCCTGGTTTTGTTTCAAGGCTTGAGCTGACAAAAAATAAGAGTATGGAAGTCTGGAGAGCATATCAGCTTCGTGATTTTCACAACCCTTGTTATAATTAAAATCCAAGTCATATTCGGACAACTTCAAAGACCATCTGAACAGTCTCCCATTGGTGTGTTTGAAGCTATTAAGCCATATCAGCGCCTTATGATCCGTGTGAACTATGACGTGAATGCTGGATATGTAAGGGTGGTAGCGCTTACAAGTCTCGACCACCGCGAGCAGTTCTAGTTCTGTTATCGTATATTTAGACTCGGCATCTCGCAAAGCCCTACTGAAATAGATGAACGGCTTTTGCGTGCCATCAGGATATTCCTTTTTAAGCACCGCTCCTATACCCGAGGTACTGGCATCACAATAAATATGTGTAGCCAAAGAAGGGTTAAAAAGTTGAAGTATTGGTTTGGAGCATAGCGCTTCCTTTAAATCCTCAAAGCTTCTTTGACATTCCTCCGTCCAGATAAACCGGGAGTTTTTCTTGAGAAGCTCATTCAAAGGGGCTCTTAGGTTGTTAAAATTCTTTATAAATTTCGCGTAATGTGTCACGCTTCCCAAAAAGGATCTTAAACATCGCAAATCACGAGGTGGGGGCAATGATTTGATAACATCGACATTAACACCCGAAGGCGAGATCTGGTTCTCCGAAATTTCATAGCCGAGGTAAGTTATCCTTTTCATAAATAGTAGACATTTATCTCTCCTTAACTGTATGCCTTATTTTTTAAAATCTCGAATATTTGTCCGAGGTGTTTTAAATGGGATTCCTCGTTTTCTGAAAATACTAAAATATCATCAAAATAAGATGTTACATTATCAAGTTTATATTTCTGCAGAATGGCAGAGAGCTTTCTATTAAATATTGCAGGTGCGGTCTTTAGTCCAAACGGCAATCTACACCAGACATAAGAGCCCTCAGAAGTTGAGAAACATGTCATCTCCCGATCTTTTGGATGAAGAGGGATTGTCCAGTAAGCGCTCAAGATATCGAGGCATGAAAATACTCTGGCGCCCTGTACCTTCTGAACTATATCCTCCATTAATGGAATAGGGAACGAATCCGAAATTATTTTCCTGTTTAGGAGTCTATAGTCGATACAAAGCCTAACCCTTTCCTCGCCCTTCTTGGGTGCGAGCGTCACAGGTGCGCTGTATGGGGAAGACGCGGGTTTGATTAAGCCGTACTTTAACAATTGCTCAATTTGTTGTTTTATTAAATCCCGATCTCTCAAGCTATGACGATACGGTCTAACACTGACAGGCTTTCTGTCACTCAGTCTCAGTCTTGGAGGCTGGATATTCAATGGTTTGATATTAAATTTGTTTACCCCAAAGATCTCTGCATAATTATCTAATAGTATTTTTACCATAGTGGAAAGTTCTATATTATCATGTAAAAAACAATCATTCGTGTCAGGCAGTGGCAGAGGTTTTGCATCTGGTTGATACACTGGCTTAGATTTTAATACACATGGAACTGCTCCACTGTCTGGCACGGAACAAACAAAATTACAAACATCATCTTCAAGCAAGTTTGCAACATTTCTATAGAATAAAGAATCTCTAATCCTAAGACATTTTCTATTTACCTTTAAACAATTTACATGATGATTGCAATATTTGGTTCTACTAATTTTAGCATAATAGTTTTGAATTTTATAAAATCTCTGTATGGCTTCTAATTCTCTGCCTGAAAAACTGTAATTAAACTGGCCTAATTTTCTATTATTCTGTTCAATGTAACTATTATTAAAATCAATTTTCACCTTAAAATAGGGTAAGTATTTGGCAGATAAAATACCAAAATTAAGACTTCCACTTTGAACGATATGAAACAAAAGATTGAGCGACTTAGCTCCTATGGTAGTATTTAACTCAATCTCGCCAACAATGTTTATACAATGGCTAACCGATTTTAAAGATTTAAGTTTGGGTTCCTTAATCTATATATATAAAATTGAATGTCTGTGTGTCTGTGTGTGTGTCTGTGTGTGTGTCTGTGTGTGTGTCTGTGTGTGTGTCCTCTATGGATTCAAAAACCCTACATCCAATCGCCGTGAAAATTTGGGATATTATTAGGCATATCCCCGGAAAGGTTTACGAAAAATAATTTCTTGAATATCTTAAATATCCTTAGAGTTATTTGCAGATTTGTAGCTTTAACTCGCAAGCGGGGGGCGGGTGACCTCCGGGAACTACGTCCATCTTCCATAAACGACCATGATTTTATTCAACTTATCGAGTATTTTTCAAGGGACCGGGAAAATATGTAGATAAAACGATGATTTTGTAATGTAGAAAATTAGGAAAGACAAAATTCAGGATGACACGTCACACAGGGACCGGGAAAAAAATAATCACTTTATCGAGAGATTCACGACCATGATTTTATTCAACTTATCGAGTATTTTTCAAGGGACCGGGAAAATATGTTCACTAGATAAAACGATGATTTTGTAATGTAGAAAATTATGAAAGACAAAATTCAGGATGACACGGCACACAGGGACCGGGGAAAAATGTTCACTTTATCGAGAGATTCAAATTTACGAGTTTCAAATTATCAAAATATATCTTTTTTTTTTTATAAGTTTATAGAGAATTGTTTTAACAAATGTTCGTTAGACAAACCTTTACTCGGGTAAAACCTCGGGCGAAGCCGGGTACGTCCGCTAGTTAATGTAATAAATTCCGCCGGCACTAGATGCCTGGGAAGGATATTTATTTCTGATCCGGAGTCTAAAACAAAAAGTAACTTAAAATCCACCCCGTCCACACGGTCCCTCAACAATACGTGCAGACTGGGTAGGCGTCAATTGCCTTGTTCGGGCCTCCTGATAGAGGCTGGTGACTCACCCTCGTGATCCTGAACGGCAGCAAGGCTCGCGGTTTGGCTCCTCGTTGGCGGAAGGTGGGTCCCGGGACGATCGTTCCTTCCCTCTCTCCAGTTCCGCGGCCTAAAGCCCTGTCCTCCCTGCCAGGAAGTAGACGGTTGTCGTCGGGCAGGATAACCTAACTCCATTCTTGAGGCTGGACTTGTGGTTCGGCAGTGAGATACCTCTATGGCCTCGGCAATCTCAAGCCAGCGCTCCAAACTTGTCGGTGAGGCAGCAATTAATAAACGCTCTAACTCCGAATCAATGCCAGAAGTTAATCCCTCCAAGATCAATTCCTGTGACAGTCCCAATTTGGTAGCGAGCTTCATCTTTGCAAAGTAATATTCCTTTACAGATTGTTCACGTTCCTTTCTTAATTGCCAGCATTTTCGATGTAACCCATGTTCAAGCTCGTGAAAAAAAACATTTCATTCTAGCATGAAGTTCTTCTAATGAGGATATATCCTTGCAAATTAACGCATACATTTCCAGAGCTTTACCTTTAAATAACATTGGCATCATGGACAGGGATTCTTTTGATGAGAGACCTTGTTGTTGTGCCTGATGGTCAAATAAAATTGACCAGTTAGCGTTGCTAAGTCCATCATCAGGATCATATCTCGGGATCAGTTCAAAAGGAAGATTCAGATTTCTTCTTTCTTCTAATGAGCATTCCTTCGATGAGGTGCTTGCTCTCTTTTTTCCCATCGCTGGTCGGATCCTGTCGACTTCTGATAGATTTCTATGATTATCTATACACGGCAATATGCAAAGAATATTGTTTTCGTAAAGGAAGAGGACGATTAAATCTTCTGACTCAATTTATTTCAATCACGCGCCTTTTTTTATATAGTTACAAATATTTACATAATTCCTAACAGAGTAAAATTTACATCTACTAATAATTTATAAGCAGAATGTGACATATATATAGATGACGAGGACCAACAGCCCGAAACGCATTGATTTATCATGGAAATAGGTTGGCCAAATATCAGGGAACATGTTAAATCAATGTTTAGTTGATTTATGTTCCACTAGATGGCGCTTTGCCATCTAAAAGTTCATGTGAACGTAGTCAGGATATGTCTTTTTTTTATTTTAACAACAAACACCTGACCTTTTTATATTTTTATTTTTCATTCTTTTTTCGCATATATATATATTTATATATTACAAAAAAATAAAAAAACAAACCTCACACATTTAAATAAAAAAAAAATATTATTAATCTTGAAAATTTTCATAACTATACTATATAAATATATATATATATATAGATTAATATCGCCTTTATTACATCGTTCCCAAATAAGATTATATAAGGGGTTAAATATAAAATAGTATAATAAATAGAAAGATATATTCCTTCTCTTTTTCTCCAAAATATTCTATGTTTTTAATGAATAATGGACAATTGATAACAGAGTGTGAAATAAAAATGACAGAACATTACTGTATATCCATTGTAATTAATATTTACAAAGTGTGTGTTTGAAGTTTTATTATAAACTTTTTATTTGATATTCTTCAGGAAGTGCAAAATATACATCCTTTACGACATATGTTTCATAAGTTCCTATCCTAATTTATATATTATACAAACATATTCAATATGTTTTATTCAAACTCACTATGATTTTTACTTATGTAAATTATATGTTTTATTCAAAATAGTCATTTGGCATCTGTAAGATGGGTAGGCACTTTGAAGAGGAGTTTGTAAAAATGGCTATAAAGGAAATGAAAAATTTTATTAATAAATTACCTTATACACATGTGTGATTTCTATCGTTATTATATCTTTATATCGTCTTAAATTGAACATCAACAACAAAATCTTTGTAAAACGACATTTGAAAATTATCCCGCATGTGTTTCTTTTGAACGAAAAATCAAAATTTATTTTAAGGAGAAATAACGATTATTTCTAACCTTAGGGATAAAGTATGAAAGGATGGATTGTGAAGAGTAATGATAAACGGAAAAATAAAAGTGTCCAGTATTGGGAAACACAAGAAACACATGCAGGATAATTTTAAAATGTCGTTTTATAATCACAATCCGCATTTTATTATATTGTATAACAAAATCTTTATTAAGATCATTTGTTCTTATACATGAATTTGAGTAGAGGAAAAAAAAGTATCTTTTGAGGCTTGAAATCTTTAAACTTAAACTAATTTTGACGCGTATGAATCCTTCAAAAGTAAATTAATTTACTTCTAACCCTTAGTGCAATGATAAAATGATGTAAAGGTTTGTTTATCTGTGGTGAACCCTCTCATTATTTCATCACATTGCATTAAGGGCAGTATAAAGTGGATTTATTTTTTAAATAATCATACTCTTCAAAAATAGTTCAGATTTATTATAACAGATGGCGCGATAATGTATCGTATAAACAAAACTTTTAATAAGACCATTTGTTCTTATACAAAATTCCCGAGTAGAAGAGAAAAAAATACCATCTCGTGAGGCTTGACATTTTCATCATGAAAAACCCTATTAAATATGACTAATACATAACAGAATGTCTTCCAGATGTTAATAGAAATGGCGTATATTACATTCAAGTCTAGGTGTGACATGCTTTTATTGGCATTTAGACAATGCTACTCCACTCATCTTGGTATGAAGGATAGATTATCATTAAAATCTCATCATTATGATTTAATGAATGAGAGGGCTTGGCTCATCAGTAGTGAACCCTCTCAGGCTCATCATTAATTCAACAAAACCGTTGGGAAGAATCCCCACCAATGAGCTATTTCCTTCTTCTTTCAATATTGGAGATAAAGAGTTGTAGATATGAATTTCATTATAAATTTTAAAAGAAAATTAGTCTTAAAATATGATTATTTTTAGTGATAGATTACCTTTTTTAGAATAAAGTTGAAATTCTTCAGAAATCTTTCTTTTCATCTGAATTGGCACCATTCAAAATTTTTATTTTTTCACATGGTGAAATTATTCTTATTAATCTTAAGGCGTATTCCAATTAAACAGAAATACATAAATACATATAGATGTTACATAATTTTTTTCTGAAAATAGAGCAATCCATACTTGAATCATTAGGTAGTAAAAAGACACATATTGAATTAAATAAAATATTTATTTACCAATATTTCGGTTGGTTGAACACCAACCATTATATTTTAAGATATCTAACTTATTCTTATTGTAATTTTTATCATATTTTTATGCACAAATTTCCTCCACCTACTTTGTATTTTAAATAATTTCAACTTGATATCATAACACTATGCGGCGCTGAGTTTGTGTATACAAAAATGTAATGCTTCGATAAAGGTAGGCGTTCAGCCAACCGAAATATTGGTGAATAAATATTTTATTCAATCCAATATATGCCTTTTTGCTATCTAATAAAAACTTTAATTTCATTTTAAAATCATAATTTATAGAATAAAATACTCTTTATATTCGACCGTCAAAAGTCGTGGCTTCCGCTTTATAAAACACATTGTTGTTGTTTACGTTTGCCGACTAAAAAAAAATTGTAATTATGTAAATAATTATTCTAGTTTATTTTATTTTCGTCTTTGCGACTCAAGTCAAGTAGTACACTTTTTAAATACAGTATATGTCCTCTATATTAAAGGGAATATTTTGTGCTTGTGTTGTGCGTGCATATTGTTGTTGTGTGTGTGTTATTGTGTGTGATATTTTTTTTTGTGTTGATATTAAAAATAAAAAGAGCATATCCTGACCAGAAGCACATGTGCTTTTCAGATGGCAGAACGCCTTCTGGTGGAGCAGAAATCAACTAATCATTGAATTAGCCTATTCCCTGATATTTACCAACCCAATTTCTTGATAAATCAAGAAAAGCCATCCACGAACGCCTTTCGCGCTGTTGGCGCTCGTCAGCGTAAAATAGTCTGTGTGTTTGTGTTGTTGTTGTGTGTATTGTGCTTGATTTAAAACTATTTTTATTATTCTCTTCACGACTGCAAACGATATCATAGAATATTCATAAACTGCATGCTATTGCCAAAATGCCTATGTATCCAGAAACAAGGTAACACAATTCTATATATCAATTATATTCTAAAACCAGCAGAAACCTTTTTGAAATACTTATAAAAGCACATCGGACATACATAAAGACCAAGGTGCTTATGTTATATAAAAAAGTGGCATTAATGTTTTAATGAATGGTTCTAAAGAATGCAGAATGATGTGTAATGAATGTCAAGAAATATACATTTCAAAGATCAATTTGAAAAATAATTTCATCGCTCATAGATGCATCATACCTAAATACTTTGTGAATACCCAACTCAGTATTCACGTATTGGTTTTAATCGAAGTCTTATCTACTATTGTCAAATAGAGGATTGATTGTAGATAAAGTGGTCATGATATTTCTCATATGAAGGAATTTTATTTGTATTATATATATATATTGGTTCTCTCTAATTTTTTTATATTTTGTTTATTAAATGTATAGGTATTGTCACATTGAAATTTAGGAAAGACAAACTTCAAAATGACACTGCAATTTATTTAAGGCAAAAACAAACAGAATTTATAAGATGCAAGTTAAGTAATGAGGTAAGTTTCCGGAGTAGCTAAATAAAAATAATATGATGAATATAAAAAATATTAATAATATATCTGTTATAAAAAATAATGAATACTTTTCGAAAATATATATGTGATATTATTTATATAACAAAATATATTCAACATACATAATATTTTGAGTGAGAAACAAGCGAGATTTTAAAAATTAAGATATTTATTCTCAATTCTCTCTCTAATGTAACTTCAATTTTAAAATTCCTATCTTTTAGAGGAGAATATTCAAATGATAAATATTTTAAACACTATTTTCTCAAGCGATACTTATTTCAAAACATGAACGTGTTCGTGTTAGTTCTGGTTTAAAAATGCATTTCCAAGCTTTTTATTAAAATAGTAAAATATATATTCTCTCAATACAAAAGGCTCAAGAGTAAGGTATTTTAATATGTTTAATTACCTAAGTACATTTCTATATTTCTTAATATCTGGGAGATTGTAGGCCTTTGTTTTCAATTTTCCACAAAGGTACTTGCATCCTTCAATGCCTTCCTCTACTAAGGGTGGGCCACATGGTCTCTCCATATCTCCCTCCTTAAATGCCATCCTCTACTAACGGTGGGCCACATGGTCTCTCCATACTTTCCTCCTTCAATGCCTTCCTCTACTGATGGTAGGTCACATGGTCTCTCCATATCTCCCTCCTTCAATGCCTTCCTCTACTGAGGGTAGGCCACATGGTCTCTCCATACTTCCTCCTTCAGTGTCTTCCTATACTGAGGGTGGGCCAGATGGTCTCTTCATATCTCCCTCCTTCAATGTCTTCCTATACTGAGGGTGGGCCACATGGTCTCTCGATATCTCCCTCTTTCAATGCCTTCCTCTACTAAGGGTGGGCCACATGGTCTCTCCATATCTCCCTCCTTCAATGCCATCCTCTACTAAGGGTGGGCCACATGGTCTCTCCATACTTCCCTCCTTCAATGCCTTCCTCTACTGAGGGTAGGTCACATGGTCTCTTCATATCTCCCTCCTTCAATGTCTTCCTATACTGAGGGTGGGCCACATGGTCTCTCGATATCTCCCTCTTTCAATGCCTTCCTCTACTGAGGGTGGGCCACATGGTCTCTCCATATCTCCCTCCTTCAATGCCTTCCTCTACTGAGGGTGGGCCACATGGTCTCTCCGTATCTCCCTCCTTCAATACCTTCCTCTACTGAGGGTCGGTCACATGGTCTCTCCATACTTCCTTCGCCATTCTCTTCATTTCCTCGTAGGTTTGTCGTCCAGTCCATTGTTGTTGATGTTGTTGCTTTATCCTCAAGTCGTTTAAACGATCTCCATCAGATCCCATTGACTCAGCTTTTCTATTATAGTCCTGGGGTTGTCACAGAGGTCTTTGGAGAAGGAAAGAGGGGTGCTGTTGGTCTGAATATCTGAAAGTACCACTCAGTGTGACTTTGCTTCTTTTGGTCTCCTGACATGGAGTGTAGCCGCTTCTATGGAGAAAAGGAGGGCTATAGGGCCACCCTGTGCTACACCAGGAGTTGAACTCACGACGTCCTGTGCTACCCGTTTACACCCCTCGCCACTTTGAGGCTGTAGGATAGGATTTTGGGAGGAATTCCATTGTTTTAGATCCACAGAGATACATCCTACTTATATAAGCCATAGTTTGATGCTATTGCACTGATCAGCTCATATGTGGTTACGATGTTTATTATGCTTGGCCATGATGTTCGCATCCATTATATAATAAATAGAACACAAATATAATTTATATTGAAAAATCACCCGATATTTTCTTTCGAGAAATCAAGTTGTTAAGCAGGGCTTTGTTTCTATTAGTGGAAAAATTGCATCACGTCCTTCTCATCGCTAAAAAAGCCTGTTTAAATTTACAAATCTATGATCAATATAACTTTTCTATTGACGCGTATGATTATTTTTCCAATTAAAACAATTTTATTCTGCCCTTACTGCAATGATAAAATAATGGGAGGGTCTGACTTATCAGTGGTAAAACCTCCCAGCGTTTTACCCTTTCCAAGAGTCTAGCTTCAGTGTCGGTATAGCAGGAAAACAGTCAACTTCAATATTAGAGAGGTATGATAGATTGAACTGGCGAAACATTTGGGAGATTTCTCCAATGATGAGCCAGGCCTTCCCATTATTTCATCATTGCAGTAAAGGCAGTAGAAAAATGTTTCAATTCAAAAATAATCATACGCGTAGAAAACAGTTCATATTTCTTATGAAGGATTAGGCGCTCTAATGCATCATATATAAAATATATCATATTGCCACGTGGAAAATTAGGAAAGACAAATTTCAGGATGACACAGCGAAATATTTAAGGCAAGAACAAACTATTAATGATACACAAAAGATAAGCAACGAGGGACGTTTACAGAGTAGCAAAATATAACATAAAAATGATACTCTGTTAATAAAATAATAAATACTTTGCTACAATATTACCTCTTGTCTCGAGGATATAGGAAAGTAGTGTAGATAGATTTAAAAGATCCACAATTAGGTTTACAGAGTAGCAAAATATAAACATAAAAAATGATACTCTGTTGATGAAATAATAAATACTTCGCTACAATATATAAATATTCGATAATAAAATAGGTATATTTTGGATTGAATAAAATATTTATTTGCCAATATTTCGGTAGGCTGAACGCCAACATTTATCAAGGCATTACATTTTTGTATTAACAAACTCAGCGCCGCATAGTGTTATAATATCACAGTTGAAATAATAAAAAAAAAATACAAAGTAGGTGAGGGAAATTTGTGCATGAAAAAAATATCAAAAATTATTTCAACTGTGATATTATAACATTATGCAGCGCTGAGTTTGTTTATACAAAAATGTAATGTCTTGACGAAGGTTAGCGTTCAGCCAACCGAATTATTGGCAAATAAATAGTTTATTCAATCCAAAATATATGAAAACTACCTCCGAGAGAACCTTTTACTGATTATCAAATCCAGGTCTTTTAAAACTATTCTCAGTAGGGTAAAATAGTCACCGTTGAGAGGGAAAACGAGGAAGCGATATTGAAAATGTCCATTTTTATAGCAGGAAGCCTGAAGTCGACTGGCTTTTATTACTAGCTAACTTTCTATTCCCACTAATTATAAATTCACATAGATTATCTTTATACAGATATTTCTATAATATGCATTTGTACTTGTGAGAATATTATTATATTATATTATATTATTATATTAGAATTTTGTTTTATTCAGAATTATATTTCATGGATTCAAATACTCTGCTAAGTCGACCGCCAGAAGTCACGCTTCTCCTATAAAAACTCATTGTTGTTATTTCCCGATGGCCGGCTCAAACCTTTTGTACATTATGTAAATAATATTTTGTTTTCCTTCTTCTACTCGCCTAAAGACAGGAAGTACTTTTATCAAATTATGTTTTCTAATATATATATTCCTTTAGCTCAATTAAAGCAATTACTGATCAAAGCCATTTACATTATTATTCTTTCAAGATTTTAACCACGACTACAATTCCATAGCATAATCCTCAAGATAATCAAAAATCAAGCATAAAATCTCCTCATTTTTCATAATATATATACATTTCGAATATCAATATATATGTTATAATATTGTTATTTTATTTTAAAATTATAATTTAGAGAAAAAATTACTCTTGATTAATCAAAAAAAGCCATCCACGAACGCGTTTCGCGCTGTTGGCGTTCGCAGCGTGGAGCAGGCTGTACCAAAATATTTTTTATTCCAGTTATCTTGGGAAACCAGAATTGGGTATTCAAGGCCAAATTTGCGTGAATACGCTTAACATGTGAAAAAATAATAGAAAAATATTTTAAAAACCAGAAATAAAGAAGGCATATCCGACCAGGAGTACATGTGTTTTTTTTTTTTAATATTCGTGTAAATTTTATTCGCTACTCGCTTCATTATTCACTAATACAGCTTAGTCAACATTTCCAAGGTTATAAAACTATCTCATATTTTCGAATAAAAAAATATATAGCGGTGGCTGTAATTGGCAATCACTTAGAATTTTCTACGTATATTTGCATATTTTACATATTTACCATTCTCCTGCATTAACCTATATTCTTCCTTACAAATTGATCATCTAAAATAATTCATTGGCAAATTCTGCCCAGTGTGTCCATATATATGGTATATAATGGTACTGTAAGGTTTAATAGGAGAATTTTATGGTTATTTAGATATATTTTGAAATAGAGCAATCCACAGATGAATATTTAATTAAAAAGGCATATATTGTATCGAAAACACCATTTATTTAACCAATATTTCCGTTGGCTGAACGCCGATTTGAACGAAAAATGTTATAACACCTTGATAAAGGTTGGTGTTCAGCCAACTGAAATATTGGTAAAATAAATGATTTTTTGATCTAATATTTGTCTTTTTAATCAACGATTTGGATATATATAATGTGTGTTTTATGATTTCTCATTTAAAAAATATATACAATTTAATTACAAATCATGGTAATTTTGGAGAATTTTGGCGAAAATCAGGGCAACAGATAATCCAAGCTGCTTCTGTAACAAAAAAATCCAAGACTCAATACATTTATTAATAGAATTCATTCATTTTGTAAATACATTCTAAACTTTATACAAAATCTGGATCTCTAATGTTTTCATGCGTTGAATAATGTAAATAACTTATGTAAATAAACCTTTCTCCTTGTTTGGCGCAAGTATCCCTTGCGGGATATAGCGCTTTGGAAATAAAAAAATTGTAATTAATAGAATGTCGATCTTTCACAGCTACAGAAGTAATCATTTTTATCTCATTGAAGAAATGTGCGAATTTGTATATTACAAAGACCTCTATGTAAAATTCAATTATTTTTGTAAATTCATTTCATACTTAATTTTCTGTTTGAGAAAAACCAACCTTTCAGTTTAATTTTTTTTTCATTCTTGTTTATTGAATTGTATATAAAATGAATTGTATATGAGCTGCTAAAAGGTATTTAGGCGTAAGTATTCCAAACTGGGATATCGCGTCCGATATGACGAAAAAAAAAAAATCAAAAATATATGTAACAACAATTTAATAATATATTATAATTTTCAATTTAGCAATAATCAAAGAATATATATTATTTCAAATTTTAAAATAATAATTTCCATATGTAACACATATTTGAAATAATTAATAATCTTTATTTAAAAATAACTTAAGACATTTACTATAGATGGAGCTGGTTGAAACAATTATAAAATTCTTTTAAATGTCAAACAACCTGTGTTTATTTTATTTGTATGTTAGGTTCTGCTTCTTTAAAATAGAACTTGTTTCAAATTTGATAATGTATTGTTATTATTGTAAATATTATTGTGATAATATTTGTAAAATTCAATATAATCATATAATATTTTAACCATATATTGCAACAACTCTCTTAAGACATATATATTTCTCTAGAACATATCATTACGCAGAAAGGAAAGCACATTTCATAATGGAGAGAGAATGTTATAGAACGTTTAAGAATAATGTAGAAAAAGCGGAAGACAAAGATTGGCCAACCTAAAGCGATTGTGCAATATTTGGTGCTGGCGGCTTTCTGATTGGCTGACCAACCATGACCGTTCTGGAAAGATATTTTCCGGGATATATAGGGATGAGAAACTCATGACGGGGAGAAGAGCGAGAAGAAAGAGGGGAAGAAGTACGAAGCTACGTGATGGACACCAAGCTAACTCTGCTGTCTCAAGAGGTCGGACTGTGGTGTACTTCCTGGAAGATTCTAGAAGGTTCTACGAACTTCTTTCTCCTGTTCTGCTCCTGCTTTTCTTCACTGTGCTACAGTTGGATGTTTGTAACTGCTGTTTACTTTATTGTTGTTTATTTTGTATTCTTCTGCGATTATTTTATTTATTAGGTTTAAATAAAGTCCTAAAGATCCTTTGTACCCACGGAAGTTATTCTTTGTCAGCCAACAACGCAACAATGTATTTATACAACGAAATTATTAAAATACACTGATTGGTTTTTGTATTGATTAATTTATTTATCCATAGAAACATAAGACGCTTCTCCCGTCAAAATAAACGTCAAAACCTTTGACGCCATCAAATTACCGTCGTCCCAAATTAGCGGCCTCGGGTCGGTGATAAACCCACAACACTATCTTCTGAAAACTAAGAAGAACCCAGCTTGGAATCTAAATTACGAGCTATGATCTCATCATGTGATCAGCTATGATCATCAGGCTGACGAAGGCCGTTATCCCGAAACCATGATCTCTAGGTGGACGCTTCTCTGTTTGCCAAACCCGAGGCCGATAGTTTGCTGCGACGGTCAAGCAAAGCAGACCATGAACTCAACTTAGAGGAGTCCTTCACCATGACAATTTCAGACCGCACACCTAAGCCCAAACATTATACTTTTTAGTGAACTCTGGTGTCCAATTAGTCATTCATCCACCATATTCACTAGACCTAGCACTTTTTGACTTTTATTTCCAAAAAGTTAAGTTATCGTTGAAAGGGATAAATTTTAACACTGCTAATGAAGCACTGCAAGCCTTTATCAATGCCCGTAAATTCCATCCCCGAAGATGACTGGTGTAAGTGTTTCGATAATTGGTTTTCACGGATGAAATCTTGCATAGATGCTAAAAATTGCATGTTTATTTTAAAGGCATTACAAAGCAATATATTTTTTGTTAAAACAATATAAATGTTGCAAATTAGTTTATAGGTGAATGGTTTAAAGGCAAAACTAGATATTTTATTTAGGTTATTACAAACTAATATATAAATTGATCTTATTTTAAAGATGAAAATTAATGTACATATATTGCATCCATAGATTAATCCTCGAATACTCGCTTTTATTCACAAAACTTATTTAAAGATAAAATAAGAAATTTACTTTATTGTAAATCAGAAAAGGCCTTCATATCAAAATATTCTGTCTGCTTAAATAATCATAAATTTAACAGTGAGAAGCTACATTGCCAATTTTAGAAACCTTTGTATAAGCATCCCTGAGAAATGTTACCATTGAATATATTCCTAATCATTATGGACAGCTCAGCTTTCTTGTTAAAGTCACGAATCTCACCTAAAATAATAAAGTTCTCATTACATAGCCAGGTAAATGGGCTAATATTTTGTTTGAAATAGAGATGGTAATGGAAGGTTAAAAGGAAAATGTACCGTTTCCTTCCAAATAGACACAAATTCGTAGTATTCAGCCAACTGATATATTGGTAAAATAAATTATATTTGAACCAATATATACCTTTTTAATTAAAAAAACCTACTTATTATTATTTTTTTTTTGATGAAGCTTAGTATGGGAGTTTGTCGAAGTTTATTTTGTAAAGTTATCCATTCCACATATCTTTTATTTTTTTCTATTGTTTTTTCATATCGCAAAATATTGTCATAACCAAAAATGTACATAGCGTAAACAGTAAATAATACATCGGCAAATGTTATGTTCCTAAGCCCCTATAGGTGGCGCGCACTGTCAGCTCGGCAAGTGTTATGTACCCAAACTCCGATAGATAGCGGACGCGCTAGGTGGGAAGTTTGTGAACATTATAGCCGCCATCTTAGGGGGGTGTAGCCGAGCCGTTTAGGTCTTTGACAGTACTTCCTTAAATTATAATTATTTTTATCCATTTAACTTAGTTTATCTTCTATCTTATCCCTCAAACTATATTTAACTATTTAAAGTCATCTAATAAATTATTATTTTATTCTACCCAAACGTCACCTTCATTACTGTAACAATATTATCACTGCATCAGTCTTTTTATAATATTTAACGTTCCAAATTTATTCAATAGATGGCGATATTGATTGTTTAATTTGTCATTAATCGTTTGATCTCTTCTATGAATAAATATATTATGTATAAAAATCTGCTATATTGTAAAATATTAAATCTCAATACATTCTAAATACATCTAATATATTCTTGAACAGGTTCACATAGAAAATTTGAAAATAAATGAATATTACTATTGAATATTTTTTTCATTCCTCTAAAAGGTTGTTCATTATTATTTTTTTTCAAGCATTCAATGATGTTTTTTAAATGCATTTTTGAAAAAAATTTTGAATTTTCAGGAATACTATTCGAGAAGTATATATAAAGTTATTTTAAAATGCCTATTTTGGATCATAAAGTTTTATTTCCGATATTTCGTGTGGCAACTCGCCAAACTTCTTCGGGGAACAAGATTATTTTGATAAGCTCGCGTCTCAATTCACGAGTATGTACAACTGCTATAAATGTAAAATATCTAAAATCTACAATATGCACATGCTTATAAATATAATTATTAATAATAAAATAATGTATAAATATTAATATATAGAGAATAAATAAATATATACATTTAAAATAAAACAATTGAAAATCAGTAATTTGTTAAAAGACAATTCTACAGATCAACATTCATCCCTCCTTCCAATAGCCAATCTCAGAAATCATATTGCACACTTCCGTATGGCATTGAAAGAACCAGTAGAGCCCTTAAGAAGTATAATATAAAGACGATATACCAGACACCATCCAACTTAAAAACACTTCTCCGCCATCCCGATACCAAACATAACACAAACAACAGTCAAAAACCCAAACCTCATTTACAGAATCCCGTGCCGATCTTGCCCAGCCACGTACATAAGGAGAGACAGGAAAAACTCTGGAAGAAAGTACCAATCAACACCGGACAGCCCTTAAAAACTATAGCCCTCTTTCCCCTTTTAGTAGACCACGCACTGAAACAGGACCACATACCAAATTTTTATTCAACTGAAATAGTATATCAAAATATCAAGGACAAACATTCAAGACTTTTTCTAGAAAGCTGGACCTCAATAAAAGATAAAAACAGTATCAACCGAAAAATAGACATTCCTCAATTATACTTACAATTTAAAACCATATAACCCACTACAATACATATGTGGTGGTTAATAACAAACCACATAAATAATTTCTTAAAATTATATTTGATAGCGATTTTGTTATAAGTTGAAAATTTGCCTTGAATTAAATACCAAACGATGTACGTTTTCGTTATTTTTAAATATTTCGAAATATGTTATATATATTTTTTTAAATATTAATATTTAATATGTATTTCTTAAATATTTATAATTTGATATTATGAGTAATTTATTTTTCACTTTTGATCAAATTGAAATCCTTGTTTGATTGCTTGCAAATGTTTGTTAAAGTTTATATTTTAAATACCGCGTATTTAAATTTATGTGGGGCGGCATAGATTTATAAGCGGAGTCATTAACAAATTATTTATTGTAAAATCAACTTTTAATTACATTTATTTATACAAATTATCAGTAGGGTTAAATTGGCGTATATTACATGTTGAAGTTATTTTTGTTTATATGTGTGTGGTCAAATTATCATTTCTAGATTATATAATGTTAGATATATGTGTTTGATATATTTTAGATAAATATTTACATTTTATATGATTTATGTTTTATATTTAAAATGATGTATAATTATTTTATTATATTGATATGACAACAATTAATATGATATTAATGTTAATATATGGGAGCCGCTACATCACTCCCCTTCCAGTGACGGAAGTCACGTCCAATAGACTCATTGTACCTGGAAGGAGTTTTTTATCCATCTTCCGCTGCGGGTCTCCTTTGGCAATTCGAACCGCACCCCAAGCTTAGATGGTTGCGGTTTACTGGAAGGCCCGATGGGATCTCCACTGCTGGTAGGTATGATGGGATCTTCTCTGCTGGCAGGTATGATGGGATCTTCTCTGCTGGTATAACATACTTGATTCTCTTTGTGGAACATTCTTGGTTCTCCTGGTATAGCACACTTGGTTCTCCTGGTATAGCATACTTGGTACTCCTGGTATAGCATACTTGGTACTCCTGGTATAGCATACTTGGTACTTCTGGTATAGCATACTTGGTAGTCCTGGTATAGGATACTTGGTAGTCCTGGTATAGCATACCTTGGTAGTCCTGGTATAGCATACTTGGTAGTCCTGGTATAGCATACTTGGATGTCCTGGTATTCCTTTCCTTTATATAATCTCTATCTCTATATTCTTCTCTTTAAAATCTTTATTTGCTTTCTTCTTTAGAACTTTTATATTCTTCTTTATATTTTTATATATATATTTTTTATTCTATAGAATCTTTATTTGCTTTCTTCTTTAGAACTTTTATATTCTTCTTTATATTTTTATATATATTTTTTATTCTATAGAATCTTTATTTGCTTTCTTCTTTAGAACTTTTATATTCTTCTTTATATTTTTATATATATATTTTTATTCTATAGAAATCTTTATTTGCTTTCTTCTTTAGAACTTTTATATTCTTCTTTATATTTTTATATATATTTTTTTATTCTATAGAA
Organism: Cordylochernes scorpioides; assembly: GCA_030710605.1. Lineage (NCBI taxonomy): Eukaryota > Metazoa > Arthropoda > Arachnida > Pseudoscorpiones > Chernetidae > Cordylochernes > Cordylochernes scorpioides. Next base: position 21,729,694 of record CP092883.1, on the reverse strand, counting down.
TATTTATTTGCTTTCTTCTTTAGAACTTTTATATTCTTCTTTATATTTTTATATATATATTTTTTTATTCTATAGAATCTTTATTTGCTTTAGAACTTTTATATTCTTCTTTATATTTTTATATATTTTTTTATTCTATAGAATCTTTATTTGCTTTCTTCTTTAGAACTTTTAAATTCTTCTTTATATTTTTATATATATTTTTTTATACTATAGAATCTTTATTTGCTTTCTTCTTTAGAACTTTTATATTCTTCTTTATATTTTTATATATATATTTTTTATTCTATAGAATCTTTATTTGCTTTCTTCTTTATCTACATTCTTTTTTCTATAATATTTATCTATATTCTTATTCTATTTTACTCATTTTTAAATTTAAAAAATAATAAATATATTGGAATATACATCATCTTATATGATATACATATATTCATTTTTCTTTCTTCCTTTCTTTCTGTTGGATACTGAATGCTACGACGGCTAGCGCCACACTGGCCTTTATCATCATCACCAACGTTTTGTTTACTTCTTCCCTATATTATAAATTGTGTTCGCTACCATAACTTTGTTTTTTCTTACTAAATGGATAATAAAGATTATTATTATATAATCATCAACGTCCTCATGCCTTCATACAAGCTGTAAGTACCTAAATCTTACAACAATTAGATTATGAGACTGAATATTGCATGAAATTCAACTAACGAGTTAAGACAAAGAAAAAAGGCTTAGCAAAAATGGCGTCACTCCCGAGCCACGATGTAACCCTAAATAAGCTCGACGGCTATAACTACTCACTGTGGTCTTTCAAAATTGAAATGCTCTTGCAAAAGGAAGATCTTTGGGAAGTTGTCACCGAAAATATTCCAGATGAACCTAAAATCGAATGGAAAAAGAAAGACTCAAAAGCTAGAGCTATCATTAATCTAAGCATCGCCGACTCACAAATAGTGCATGTCAAAAACCTACTAACAGCCAAAGCTACCTGGGACACTCTTAAAAATATCTATGAAAGAAAAACACTTTCAGGAAAAATTATTTGCTAAGGAATCTATACAGCTTAAAACTCGAAGAAGACAAAGACATGCAACAGCACATCACTACCATGATGGAACTTGTTGACAAACTGCGAACCATTGGCGAAACACTAAAGGACTCTCACATCACGGCTATACTGCTTTGCTCGCTTCCAAAGAGCTACTCCAATCTCATCACGATGTTGGAATCAAGGCCTGATGACGAGCTAACGCTTGAATTTACCAAGAACAAACTCCTTGATGAACACGCCCGCAGAGTAGAAAGCTCGAAAGACGAAAGCTCCGCATCAAAAGCCTTAAAAAGTCTCCACGGAGCTTCAAGCCAAAGAAGAGAAAAAGAGAAGAAATTCTGTTCTTTCTGCCACAAACCAAACCACTCCAAAGAAGAATGTTGGCACTATAAAAAGCGAAACAACAGCAACAAAGAGTACAAATATGAAAACTTCAGAAGAGGAAACGTACAAAAGTACACAAATCAGTCGAGTGTCACCCAAGAACAATCAACAAATCAGAGAACAACAAAAGGACCTAACCCAAAAGCTCTCAATTGCACTCAACGAGAAGCAAGTGTACACAACTGGTTCGTCGACTCTGGAGCCACATCTCATATGGCGTACGATGAAAGCTTCTTCACTGAACTTAACAGAGAACAAACACAAAATGTTGTGGTTGCTAATGGCAATGGCTGCAGGTCAAAGGGATAGGACAAGGAGAAATCAAAGTCATTACACCCCAAGGAAAGACTGACACCTTACTTCTCACAAAAGTTCTCTACATCCCGGAACTAACAGACAACCTTCTGTCAGTGAGTGCGGCCACCTCCAACGGATGTAAAGTAACGTTCAAAAGAGAATGGTGTACCATCGAAAGAGACAACACAGCCCTCGCGAACGGTATACTTGACAATGGAATATACCGACTCCACCTGGATGACAACCTCCAAACTCGCACATTCAAAGCAGATGTAGCAAAACAAAACCACTGCAAGAACAAAAATTGCCTCATGCTCTGGCACGACAGACTAGGACACAGAAATATAGAATCAATTAAGAAATTCAACATGAGAACCTAGCAAGAGGACTAAGTCTAAATAACTGTTCGCACAGCACAGACTGCGTTCAGTGCATTCAAGGAAAACTCACCGAAACCCCATTTCCAAAGAAGACAGAGTACAGAGCAACTGAAACGCTTCAACTTGTCCACAGTGATGTCTGCGGTCCATTACCAACTAACTCTCTCAGCGGTAAGAGATACTTCATCACCTTCACTGATGACTACAGCAGATACACGAAGATCTACCTCCTGAAAGGAAAAGACGAAGTCTATGAAAAAATAAAAGACTACGTCATCTCAGCACACACGGAATTTGGAAAAAATATCCAAACCATACGGACAGACAACGGTCGTGAGTACGTAAACCGACAAGTCGAAGATTTCCTGAACCAAAGCGGAATCAAACATCAGCTAACAGTCCCCTACTCACCAGCCCAGAACGGAGTAGCAGAAAGGAAAAATCGATCACTAATGGAGATGACAAGATGCATGCTGTTTGACTCAGGACTCCCACAGTCTCTATGGGCGGAAGCGGTTACCACAGCTAATTACCTACACAACCGAATACCCTCGAAAGCTACAGACAAGACTCCATTTGAACTATGGACCAACAGGAAGCCCAGTCTGAAGCATCTACAAAGATTCGGATGTAAAGCCTTCGCCTATTTTCCCAAGATAAAAAGAAACAAGTTGGATAGCAAAGTTATCGAAGGGATCTTTCTTGGATACGATGATCGAAACAAAGGATACAGAATCCTGCACGACACAGACAACATCACAATCAGCAGATCCGTAAAATTTCTAGAAAAAGAAAATGGATTTCACCACGCTTCCACAAAAACAACTTCACCACAAGTACTAAGTACAGAACTAACTTCCTCTAATCATATTGGAAATGCAGGGGAAAGTCAGGAACCAGGAACACAATCCGAAAACCTTGAGGACTCAGAAACCGAGGATATACATTCAACCCAGTACAAGCACAGGAACACAAGTGGTCACACAAAGAAGATCCACGAGACCAACAAAGGGAATACCTCCCATAAGAAATGACTACATGCTGTACAAAACTGAAGCTCAAGACATTCAGACACCCACCAACTACTCGGAAGTCCTACAATTACCAAAAATAGAAAGAGAAAAATGGCTACAAGCAATGAACGAAGAACTAAATTCTCTTGAGAAGAACAATGTCTTGGAACCAACGCCTCTACCTAAGGACAAAAGATCATAGGATGTAAATGGACCTATAAACAGAAACTCAATTCCAAAGGAGAAATAGAGCGGTACAAAGCCAGACTCGTAGCAAAAGGGTTCAATCAGAAATTTGGCCGAGACTACGAAGAAACCTTTGCACCAATTGTAAAGCATTCTACAATTAGAGCCTTCCTAGCTGCATCAGTCTACAAAGGGATGCAAGTGAACCACCTTGATGTCAAGACAGCGTTCCTACACGGCGACCTAGATAAAGAACTCTACATGGAACTCCCAGAAGGACTCCATACAAAACAAACAAACGAAGTCTGCAAACTAAAGAAGGCAATTTACGGTCTAAAACAAGCCGGAAGATCTTGGAACACAAAAATCGCAAGCACTCTAATTAAAAATAACTTCAAACAGAGCACTGTAGACCCGTGCCTATTCACCAAGAATGGAGAAAACCATTCCATCTACTTGATTCTATATGTAGATGACATGCTCCTCGCAAGCGATTCCGAAATAATCATCCAAAACACTGTAAAAAACTCTCGAAAAAGAATTCGAAATAAAGAACCTTGGAAACCCCACTCAATTCATTGGTATAGAAATTTCAAGGAACAGAGAAGGTGAATTCCTTCTGAGCCAAAAGAATAAAATCCAAGAATTAGTTGAAAGGTACAATCTCCAAGAAGCGAAACCTACTTTCACTCCCATGGAAAGCGGATACCCCAGTATATCTGATGTAAAACTTCTACCAAACAACGTCCAATACCAACAACTGATAGGCTCACTATTGTACCTAAGCGTAGTATCCAGACCAGATATCGCAGCTCCAGTCTGCATACTCAGCAGCAGAAACCAGAATCCTAGAAATTGTGACTGGAATGCAGCAAAAAGAATCGTAAGATATCTAAAAACTACTAAAGAACTCGAGCTACGCATATCTAACCAAAAACCTCCCACACTGGAAGCATACAGTGATGCCACATGGGCAAGCGACAACACCGACAGAAAATCACTAAGCGGAAACTTGTTCCTACTGGGATCAAACCCCATCTCATGGATGACTGGAAAACAAGGTTGCGTATCTCTCTCATCCACCGAAGCGGAACTAATCTCCGCAGCTGAAGCCTCACAAGAACTGTTATGGCTCCTCGACTTGCTAAGGGATCTCGAACTGGAACAGAAAGCTCCAATCTACTTCCACCAAGACAATCAATCATGTCTCAAGATATGTTCATCCGAAAAAGTGTCTTCTAGGACCAAGCACATCGCAATCAAGATCCATCACCTGAGGGATCTTCAGAAGAAGACAGTGATAAAAATGATCTACTGCCCGACGGGCGACATGAAGGCGGACATTCTGACCAAGCCGCTACCAAGGCCGACATTTGAGAAGCTACGCAACAACCTCGTGACATCTCCACATTCATGCCGAGGATTGTTGGATACTGAATGCTACGACGGCTAGCGCCACACTGGCCTTTATCATCATCACCAACGTTTTGTTTACTTCTTCCCTATATTATAAATTGTGTTCGCTACCATAACTTTGTTTTTTCTTACTAAATGGATAATAAAGATTATTATTGTATAATAATCAACGTCCTCATGCCTTCATACAAGCTGTAAGTACCTAAATCTTACAACACTTTCAAATGTTATTTATTTTAAAAAGAGCTTCTTCTTCTTATTATTTTTTAATCGAATATAAATTAACTTCTTCAATGTATCAAATCGAATATATAAATTAACTTTTTGAAATGTATATCAATTCGAATTTAAATTAACCTTTTGAAATGTATCAATTCGAATATATAAATTAATGTTTTGTAATGTATATTAATTCGAATATAAATTAACTTTTTGAAATTTATCATTTTGAATATTGATATAGGCTTAGCAAAATACGGTTATTCTTTTTGAGGATTTCTGGTTGTTTTGTTTGTACTCACGTATGTTGTAGTTACGAGGACATCCCTTCTGATAAAAACAAATATATATTTATTTAAGGAACGACTTGTTCCATTACATATATTGTTAAGACAAGTTAGCGGTAAACAATAACAGTAAGGTTGAAGGGTAGAAGTTGGAAGTTGCGTAATCGTAGTGACGTCAGCATCTATGATGATTAAAGTCAAAGTCTGTGTAACAATTCCCTCCTTACTTTGGCTTTATTCCCACGATGCTGAGGCTCTCCAGGTGTTTCTTCATCTGGTCTCGGGATAGGTCCTTTGTGAAGATATCCGCCTCCAGGTCCTGAGATGGCTTGTACAGAAGGCAGATGTCTCTGGATTCATAACAGTCTCTCAAGAAGTGGTACTTTCTGTTGATATGTCTACAGCGACTGCTTTGTTTAGGGCTGGAGATCCAGTTGATCAATGACAGACTGTCTGTATAGATCGCAGTTGGTTTTTCCATGAAATTCCATTCTTCCAGCTCTCGTAGCAGGTTTATTATCCACTTGATTTGACAGCAGCTTTCACAAGCAGCTATCATTTCCGCTTCCATTGTGGAGAGGGCGACGAGTGGTTGTTTACTACTTTTCCAGTCTATAGTTGCTTCGCCGAGCTTCAATACATATCCGCCGTAGGATTTTCCGTCATGAGTGGTCGACCAGCTGGCATCGGCGTAGGACTTCAGGATTCCAGTCTTCCCTCTTTCAAATTTCACTCCTAGGTCAATTGTTCCTCGTAGGTATCTCATCACTCTTTTGATTGCTGTCCAGTGCATCTGTTTTGGTTGTCTGGAGTATTGTGAAAGTTTGCTAGTGATGTAAGCGATGTCGGGTCTGGTGTTAACAGCTAGAACATTAGCATTCCAAGGGCTTCTTGGTAAGTGTGCTGATCACAATTGTCATCTTCAATATGATTGTCCAAATTGATTTCTTTGGAACCTGGTGTTGGAACTTCCTTACAATTTTCCAGTCCATATTTCTGCAATATTTGTTGTACATAGTGGCTTTGCTGTAGCGAAATTCCCTCCTTGTCTTGTATGATCTTGATTCCCAAAAACATGCCTTTACATGTTACATCCTTTATTTCCAGGTGATGTCTCAATTTATTGATGAATCTGTTTGAGGTATCTTCAGAATCTGAGACAGTGATAAAGTCATCAACATATATCCCTACATAGAAGTATTTGTCTTCATTCTTCCATTTAAATAGGCAAGGATCAGATTTAAGTTTTTTCAGTCCACAGTCATGAAGTACTTGACTGAATTTCTCATACCACGATCTTCCGGATTGAGGTAGACCGTAAATACTTTTGTTGAGTTTGCAAACTTTGTTTCTGTCTTGAACAAATCCAGCAGGTTGTTCCATGAATATTGTGTTTTCAATATTTCCATTCAGATAGGCTGCTTTCACATCAAATAGTTTGATGACTGAATCTTTTGTTGCTGCCATTGACAAAATAGTCCTGAGGGTGGCATTTTTAATTACAGGGCTGAAACTTTCGTTGTAATCTCTTCCTGGGATTTGGTTGTATCCCATTGCAACAAGTCTAGCTTTGTAAGTTTTGTTTTCGTTTTCTTGGTCTTTAGATATTTTGAACACCCATTTACTTTTGACAACTTTAGTGTTTACAGGTCTAGGTACCAGTTCCCATACTTGATGCGAGTACATGTTCTGTATTTCCTCAAGCATTGCGTTCTCCCAATGTTTCTTGTCTTCGCATGCAATGGCTTCTTCATAGTCTTTCGGAATGGTTTCATTCGTAGTAGCCAGAACGTAGTCATCAAATCTTTTAGGTATTGTTCGAGTTCTTTGTGGTCTGTCTGATACACTTGACTCTGTCTGTCTGTTGATCATGGTATCTGGTGCTGGCTCTTCAATATCAACATCTGATAGAACATGATTGTCCAGTTGTTCATCCTCCTGAATGAAGAAATATGTGTCAGTGTCCGTATTATTATCACTTTGTTTTTCTTCCGAGATGACATTATTGTTCTCTCTGAAGTGAATGTCTGCGGTTTCAAGAATGACTCTCGCTGTGATATCAAATACTCGATAAGCTCTTCTGCATCTTGAATAGCCTACAAATATTCCTCTCTTAGGTTTAGCTTCTAGTTTGTGTCTTTGATGATTCTCGAGTTTATAGAATACTTCACAACCAAATCTCATGATGTGAGAGACGGATGGCTTTTTACCTTTCCATTTTTCCATAGGGGGTAGTGTCTGGGTCATTAGTTGTGGGAGTTAGATTGTACAGATATGCAGCTGTATTCACAGCTTCTGCCCAGAAGTGTAGGGGTAATTGGGAGTCTGCCAGAAGTGTTCGGCCTTTGTCTAATAGTGTTCTGTTAGCTCTTTCAACTCTCCCATTGCTTCTTGGGGTGTACGGTGTAGTTAGTTCATGTTTAATTCCTCTGGATTCTATGAAGGTTTCAAGGTTTTTATTGATAAATTCTGTTCCGTTATCTGTTCTAAGTCGTTTTAGTTTTGCGTTTAGCTCGTTTTCTCTCTTTACAATAAACTTCTTCAAAACTTCTGCTGTTGAGAGTTTATCTTTGAGAAATTCTACAAATATTCTCCTAGAAAATCCATCTACGATGGTCAAGAAATATTTACTTCCGCCCAAGGAGTTTATTCTCATTGGACCACAGAGATTCGACATAAATGGCTTCAAAGGGGTAGCTTTCCTGATTGCCATCTGTGTGAACATAGGGTACTTTGGTCATTTTTCCCAATGAGCAAGCATCACATTGATCAAGGGTACCATTTTTAGAGTTCAAGCCTTTTAGAAGATTGTTCTTCAAAATCAGGTCTAGTTTGTTGTTACTAGGATGCCCTAACCTTCTGTGCCATGCAGTCCTAGAATTGTCCTTTGAAATCAAGCAATGTTCGTTTGGGACATGAGTTGCTTCAGATAAACGTGATAGGTTCAATGTGTACATGTTACCATCAAAGTTGCCTGTTCCTATTAGCTTGTCATCAGAAGAGTATATGTATGCTCCTTCAGAATTCAAAAGAACAGAGTTCCCTCTTCTTACTACGCTTGGAATGACATTAGATTTCCTTTCAGGTGTGGTACATGGAGGACATTATGCAGGGTTACAGCGTTGTTAAGTTTGTCCTTACCTTGTACAGTAGCTTGGATTGATCCTGATGAGGCAGATTCGATGTGTCTCCCTTCTTCCGCCACTTGTATGCTTCTTCTCTCCTCCGTCTTGTGCTCGATCCATTCACCATGGGAAGTCATGTGGCTTGTGCACGCAGAATCAATTATCCACACGTCCTGAGTTGTCGGGCGTTCCTCCCTTGTGCTTGCATGTAGTGCGTATTCTGAAGTGGAGTCTCTTCGTTGGGATGGTTCCTCCGTTCGTTCTTGGATTGCTGACCTGGCTGTGTCTTTGTTTTGTTTTGGTCCTTTATGGTAGTTCCTTGTACTGGCCATGTTATTTTTGTTTGTTGTATTCTTTTGATTTCCTTTGTTGTCAGGGTTGAACCAACAGTCTTTCTTGAAATGTCCTTTTCTTTTGCAAATGAAGCATGATTTTTCTTTGAATTGGTTGCCTGATGATCTGAAAGCATTTTCAGGATTTTTGCTTCTGTCCTGTCTTTTCTTCTCGAAATCCAGTAGAGTTTGTCTCAAGTCTGGTAAGGAGATTTCTCTGTTTATTGACAGTGCTGCTGTGATCGTGTCAAAGTTAGGTGTGAGTCCTTCAACAATGTATCGTACAAGTTCTCTTTCTGTTACAGTCTTTCCTAGCTGGGTGATCTCTTGTGCCAGTTTCTGTGCTCGTACAATATACATGTTGACATTTTCATTTGGGTTCAATTTTAGTCTGGCTAGATCCAACATTAGGTCTATCCTTTTATTTTCTAGAGATCCTTCAAACCTTTTCTTTATGTCGTACCAAATTCTTTTGGCCCTTTTATCGCCTCGAAAGATGATTGTTAAGTCATCCGAAAGTGACAATATTATTAGGCTGTATGCTTCCCGATTCTTTTTCTTCCAAATATCATATTCTAGTTTATTATTTGTTAAGTCTGGCTCGTCATTAACAATTACGTCCTCGAAGAGATCTTTTGAATCTAGAATTGCTTCCATTTTCATGGACCACGTTGTATAGTTATTTTCTGTTAACTGTTCGATTTTTGCTAAGTTATGTGTATCCATTTTTATTCAATATTTATTTTCTAAATTGGCGGTTAGTCCAATTATTTATTTTCTTTATGATTTAAATGGATCAATTGGCGGTTAGTCCAATTCGCGCGCCCAAACCACGCTCTGCTACCAAATTGATATAGGCTTAGCAAAATACGGTTATTCTTTTTGAGGATTTCTGGTTGTTTTGTTTGTACTCACGTATGTTGGAGTTACGAGGACATCCCTTCTGATAAAAACAAATATATATTTATTTAAGGAACGACTTGTTCCATTACATATATTGTTAAGACAAGTTAGCGGTAAACAATAACAGTAAGGTTGAAGGGTAGAAGTTGGAAGTTGCGTAATCGTAGTGACGTCAGCATCTATGATGATTAAAGTCAAAGTCTGTGTAACAAATATTAATTGACTTTTTTGAAATATATCACTTTGAATATAAATGAAATTTTTGAAATATATCAATTTGTTGTATTGGTTCTTTTGTTCGGCTCACCAATTTATGTGGTGGTTAACAACAAACCACATAAATAATTTCTTAAAATTATATTTGATAGCGATTTTGTTATAAGTTGAAAATTTGCCTTGAATTAAATACCAAACGATGTACGTTTTCGTTATTTTTAAATATTTCGAAATATGTTATATTTTTTTGATTTAAATATAAATATTTAATATGTATTTTTTAAATATTTATAATTTGATATTATGAGTAATTTTATTTTTCACTTTTGATCAAATTGAAATTCTTGTTTGATTGCTTGCAAATGTTCGTTAAAGTTTATATAATACCGCGTATTAAATATGTGGGCGGCATAGATTTATAAGCGGAGTCATTAACAAATTATTTATTGTTAAATCAACTTTTAATTACATTTATTTATACAAATTATCAGTAGGGTTAAATTGGCGTATATTACATGTTGAAGTTATTTTTTGTTTATATGTGTGTGGTCAAATTATCATTTCTAGATTATATAATGTTAGATATATGTGTTTGATATATTGTAGATAGATATTTACATTTTATATGATTTATGTTTTATATTTAAAATGATGTATAATTATTTTATTATATTGATATGACAACAATTAATATGATATTAATGTTAATATATGGGAGCCGCTACACATATAACAAATTGCTGATTTTCAATTCTTTTATTTTAAATGTATATATTTATTTATTCTCAATATATAAATTTTTATATATTATTTTATTATTATTAATTATATTTATAAACATGCATATTGTAGATTTCATATATTTTAAATTTTATAGCAGTTGTACATATTCGTGAATTGAGACGCGAGCTTCTCAAAATAATCTTGTTCCCCGAAGAAGTTTGGCGAGTTGCCACACGAAATATCGGAAATAAAACTTTATGATCCAAAATAGGCATTTTTGAATATTATAATATATGTTTTTATTTAAATTGTTTAATTTCAAAAAGAATCTTAAGCCTTTAAAATAGTTTCGAATTTTGATAACAGATGGCGCGCAAGTGCATCATAATTTAATATATGGATTGCTCTATTTTCAAACATATATAGTTATTTATATTCGGCTAGTGAATTCATACCTCAATTTGAAAAGAAAAAAAATACATGCTAAACATGTATCAGGGAAACTCGGTAATTCCCGAATTTTAAAATATAGTCAATAAAAATATTTTCATATATTTATCCAAAAAAAGCAGTAAAGATTAGTAGATATTTTAGATACCGTTATTGAACAATTATATTTGTATAAGTAAAAATAAATGTTTAATATAATATAATGCGGCTTATGATTGCAGGACGATGTTTGACAAGTTTTACCGTAAATATTTCTTTTGAACGAAATTCGTAATTTATCTTATGGGGAAATAACGACTATTTTTATTCTTAGGGATGAAGTATGAAAGGTTGAATTGAAGGGAACACTGTGGGTTCATTTCCCATCCCTGGACACTTTTATTTCTCCGCGTTTATCAATACTCTTCACAATTCATCCTTCCATACTTCATCCCCATGGATAGAAAAAGTCGTTATTTCTCCTTAGATAAATTACGATTTTTCGTTCAAAAGTAACATTTGCGGTAAAACTTGCCTCTAACGTCGTTCTACAAATAAAAGTAAAATTATTATTATCCCTGTACACATGGTACAGGCCATGAAAATCATGGTGGGTAGAGGTAGACGACTGCTTTTACTGTAAGTGCACCACATGTCTACACATGTGCAAAAGTAGTTCGACTTTGCACTTACAAATGTGCCAGAGCCCTGTACAACAACCCCGCACAAGGGTGGTTGGACATATTGAATTTCAACCTTGATATGATTCAAGGTGAAGCAACTCCTAGGTAATGTTTATTTGAATTATCAAAACATTCAATTTTAAGAATACACATTAATTTAAAGGTCGGGCACTATACGCAAATATAGATAGATATTTTCCGGTAGGAAATTACCTAAAAAGACAAAAGTCTCCTCTCCCGTCAAATTAGACGTCAATTCTAGGACGCCATCTAAAAGACCACTCTCAACTGACGAGGGCCATTAGCCCAAAACCATTGTCTCTAGGTGGACGTTTTTCAGTTTGACAAAACAGTTGTTGTGGCCTTTCACCGACCCGAACCTCTTGTTTTCGGTGACAGTCAATAGATTGCATCTAGCTTTAAGGTCTATTTTAACGTCTATTTTACCTTTGTCTTTTAATACGCAAATATATATCGTGTTTTCCAACTATTGGTTGCCTCCAATCTCTGCCACTACAAAATATAAGTTCAATTTCTTTAGGAAATCATCTATCCCTCTCTCATCAGTACCATTAATTCATTTTATCTCACTCAATATTCATCATCATCATCACGCAATACTTATTTACATATGTAAACTGCATTTTTCTTCATAGAAAATAAGATAACAAATAAATATATGAAATCACAACAATATATCTAATTATATTTAAGATATTGAAAGCATATCCTGACCAAAAGCACATGTACTTTTTAGATGACAGAGCGCCATCTACTGGAACAGAAATCAACTAAACATTGCTTTAACCTGTTCCCTGGTAATTGGCCAACCCAATTTTCTTGATAAATCAAGAAAAAACAATCACGAACGCGTTTTAAGCTGTTGGCACTTGTCGGCGTTGAGTAGGCTGTTTCACTACATCTGAAAAGCACATGTGCTTTTGGTCAGGATATGAATTATTTATTTTAGTATCAACACCTGACCTTTTTATTCTTTATTTTATCTATTGGATTTTCATTTAATTATATAGGTTAGAAGTATCTTTAACATAGAGAAGAATCCATGTTCATATAATCAAGTAGTGTCTTCATCTTCTTTCGGGCTCAAAGCTCAAGAAGAGCTTCTAGATGGAGACATTTGTTGACCCGAAATTGCTTCAGTAATAAATATCACTCAAATATTTTGAAAATACCTGGATACCCTGTGAATTCTCAAATATATCCACCTATTATAAAACTAAAATACTTCATAAATCTCAATTTAGTATATAGACGATGTAAATGAGTAAGCATATGTAAATAAAAATATCATCTATTAATAATCTAAATAATGAAATTGGCATTATATGGTCAATATTTCTTTGAAAAATAGATACTTCATCAGTCAAACGTTTCGACAAAAATCTTTTGTCTTCGTCAGGAGAAGTAAATAAAAATAAAGCATTTGACCAACTTTTATTTACTTCTCTCGACGAAGACAAAATAATTTTGTCGAAACGTTGAGAAAATAAACATTTAACTGGCCGCAGTGTTTATTTTTCACAGAAATATGAATACCGGCCAGGCAACATTACGATTATATGGTTAACTTGTTAATCAATCAATGAGGAATTATAAACATTCTGTTTTTCCAAAACTGACATGAGAAATTTATATATATTTATAAATATTGCAATACTCTTGATTGAAATTTAATAAATTTAATGTATATTCTCGGGGCTCAAAAATCATCCATTCTGATTAACAGCCCCGTAAATAAAGATATTTCCTTTAATGCATATAACAAAATGATATAGATGACGCTGCTTATAAAATTGTTTTAAAATCTATGAAACACCAAATTAACATAGGTACACGCTTTTATTAGTTAGCTTTAGATCTTGGAAATATATTTAGTTAGTATTGAAATCAAATATTCACCTATATAAAATATAATTAAGATGTTATTTATAAAATTTTGAAATATCAATATAAATTTGAACCTTATATGTATTAATCGCACCTGAATTTTTTTAACGAGAATAATTTAAATAAGAGTAGTTTCTAATGAATTTTTACCTAGATGTGAAAATATACAATATATTTTGAAGTATATTATTTACTTAAAATGTTTCAATATAAATATTGAAAATAGTACAAAAGTGAATTCGTACTTGTATCAGGCAGATAATTTGAGAAAAAGGCATTTCTTTATCATGAGACTGAAAGTTACTGATGGCTTGCGTCATCTATCGGAATAAATATAAACTAATCGGTTGAATTTTAATTATTCTAGAATTAGTCAATTACCCATTCTTGATTAATCAAGAAAATCTAACAACGTACGCGTTTCGGGCTGTTGGCCCTCCTCAGCGTGGTACAAGCTGTACCTCAACGACCAAAAAGGCTGATCTTTGAGGGATCCTGAAAAACTACGAAACAGGTATTTAGGCCGGAGGGGCGTGAGAACGCCAAACATTCGAAAAATAGTACAAAAGTGAATTTGTACTTGGATCAGGTGGATAAATTAAGAAAAAAGGCATTTCCTGATTGTGCAAATGAAAGTTGCTGATGGCTTGGGTCACCTATAGAAATAAATATCAACTAATCTTTGATTTTTAATTATTCCAGAATTAACCAAATACCGTTTCTTGATTAATCAATATATATATATATATATATATATAAGATAAAAGTTGATAATTATTTTTTGTGTTTAAGTTAGATGATTAAAAAGTTGTTTATATGTATTATATTTATATCTTATAGCCGAGAGCAATATATATATTGTGTGATGTTTCAGTAACAGCATTGTTGCCATATAAAGACAAAATTACTGAATGTATTCAGTACCTTTGTCTAAAGATAGCCAAAATGTAACTGAAACCACACATAATGTAATTATTTGTATTCGGTCTTGCTTCTTTTTTTTTTAATCATCCCTAGTACGCGTGGTACAGGCCATGATAACCATGGTGGGTAGGTAGCGACTGCTTTTACTGTAAGCGCACCACATGTCTACAAATGTGATACATTGCTACCAGCTAAATGCATTTTCACTATGGTGTGATTTCCACATGATGGATCTGTAGACACATTATAATCTCTCCAGAGCTTAAGGTAGCAAACAGTACTTTCACATTATATAAATATCAATGCCAAAATCCAGAGTTATGATAGCATGTTGCAGTGTAATGTAGACCTGCAGGATGGGAAAAAGCAATATTATTTCCGGCTTTAATTTGAAAAAGTATTATGAAACGTTAAAAATATAATCTTAACTTTTGAAGCATGAAAAAATGCTAACTTGATGTGTATCAATTTAGTCTAAAAACAAACAGCATGTAAAAGTAAGCACCAATCGAAAGCATTTATTAGCTCTAACAGTGCTGCCCCCAGCGGTAAAAGACTGGAGCTAACGCCTTCACGGGTTGGTAAAGTTTCTGTTAATATTACATTACTTAACAATATTCCATGTCTTGCTAACACAAATTTTTAAAAATAATATGCATAAAAATAATGCAATTCTAAAAATCATAAATGAAGCATCATTAAATTAAATGGGAGAGAAATGGTGTTCCAAAATTTTTTTTTGTTGTAAACTTTGACCTTTATATTTTAACAAATTCTTAATGTACATACCCAAACCAAATTGTCTATAAAATTCTGCAAACAAATATAATATTTTAGAGGCATGAAAATTCTAATGGTGTAAAAATCAAAACAGCAAAGTTATCCTGATAAATGCAATGAGCTATGATAAGGTGTGTTGCAGGCTAACAAAAACTTTAATTGAACCAGAAATGTTGATACCATAAAAAAAAAAAAAACAATTTTCAAGAATAGTTATGTAAATGAATTAAATGTGAAAAATTAAAATAAAATAAAGTAAAAAAAGCTTTATTGATGAAACAACAGTAGAGCAATAATGATAACAAATTATGTATTACAAAAGTCAAGCTTCCCAAAATCATTATACGAAGAAATCTCTTTAAAAATTGTCAAAATCTAGATCAAAGCCCCCTGATAAACAATATTGCGTGTCTTGCTAAAAGTAGAACTAAAGACAAATAAATTTTTAGGGCTGGAAACACGGGAGCATGCTACATAGAGTTGCCCATGCGAGAAACAGGGAGACTCAAGATGCACACCAACAACTTGCAATGTTTGACCCTGAGATTTATTAATTGTCATAGCAAAGGCAACCATAACTGGGAATTGCAAGCGTCTAAACTTAAAAGGCAGATCATTTGGAATAATAGGTATTCTAGGAATAAGGACCTCTTCCCCTCGAAAAGAGCCAGTTAAAATCCGAGCCTGGAGAACATTAGTGCCCATTTGAGTGATGCATAATCTAGTGCCATTGCAGAGACGGGGTGGATCAAGGTTTCGTATTAAAATTACTGGCACACCCAACTTTTAGTACAATTTTGTGTGAAGGTGTACCAGACAATTCTAGTGAATTCAAAAATTCAGGGGGATACGACACAGATTCATCAGGATCAACCATTGTATCAATTGATCTATAGATTTTGCTTTCACCCGGGATTGAATTTAATATTGTATTATTTATTTCTAGCACAGTGCTATTTTTGGGGGCTAAAATAGTGCGGGCACATAACCATTCTTCAGATAAATAGTTTACACCTATATTAGGGAAAACCTTTTCATACAGACTTTCTGAAGATTCCACCACTTGGCAAAAAGTATTTGAAACTGGATATTACCCTCGGAATCAGTTTCTAGTTGACCTTCTCCTATCTTTAAGAGTTCGTCTGCAAATTGTGCAGCAGTGGTATCATTATGGAGTTGAACTCTCATGTTGACCGTGAGGTGCATTTTCACAATATGGCTCCCAAAGATAAGAAGACTTTAAACAGGCATTCAGCTCATCAGCAGGTGTACCTCTAGTGACTACTGGAAGAGTCTGTCGGAAATCACCGGCCAAAAGCACTACTAAACCACCCATGGGTTGTGGATCATCACGGATATCCTGTAATGTCCGATCAAGGGCTTCCAAGGCAATTTTATGGGCCATGGTGCACTCATCCCAAACCAGCAACTTACAGCTACGTAAGAGTGAAGCTTTATCACTATTTTTTCGTATATTGCAAACAGCAGTCTGGCCCTCCGCAAAAGTCAGAGGTAATTTCAGCACTGAATGTGCAGTTCTTCCGCCCGCAAGCAATGTTGCTGCTATCCCTGAGGAAGCAACAGCAATGGCAATATTTTGTGCCTTCCTAATCATTGCTAATAGAATATTCAAAAGAAATGTTTTACCTGTTCCCCCCGGCGCATCTAAAAATATAATTATGGGTTGTGACAAATTAATTTTTGCTAAGACAGCATCAAAACTCTTCTTTGTTCTGGCAAGAGTTTAGGCAGCATGGATGCAACATTGTCTTCAAGTTCTGCCGTATCATACGCAAGTTCTCTCAAAATGTCAGAATTGGTAACCACATTTCTCCTGGGTGCTCCTAAGCCTAATTCCTGCAGTTTCTTCCCACATATAGATACGACACGATCCTCAATGTTACACAATGTTTCATTATATATCAGATCATTATACCTGATGAGGAATCGAGAAGCTGATAACGATGAAGAATATCATTTGCCATCTCATCTCTATAGGTAATCCATAACTGCTGAGGGTTCGAAATTGTGCACGTAGAAATTATATGGCAAACAATTGCCTTACTCTTGTAGGAGCCTGACAAAGAACGGCCTCATCCATTGTGACAACCCAATGGTTATCATTCTCCAATAATCCAATAGCTGCGCATGTTTCTCTAAATGTTTCGTATTGACTGCCATTAACAATCTTCAAATATGCGAAGGAAGTTGGTCCCTTGATGTTATGTAGTAACATACGTAAACAAAAGCATTCAAAGTTACTGACATGCACAGCGTAAACCCGTCCAATAGTGTCTGATCTCTTCACTCCAGGCTGTCCTTCGACCAGCTTGCCTTGAACGCGCCTTCTCATTCGTGGGCAGAAGAATTCCAAGTGTAGTATTGGGGAACATCTGGATAGAGCAGGGTCCTAGCAAAGGAATCAGTTTGGCATAATGAAAAAAATGCAGTCAGGGTTGTCCTTGGTGGATTACGCATTCGATGGGCAAGAGTGTTTTGATTGAAATATATCCGTTCTCCATTCTCAAGATGCACAGCTAAATGGATAACAGCTGGATGGCGTTGGTGTAAAGGGAAGCTGAGAAGACGCCAAACAGCTTCATTGCTGCTTATGTATCTGGCACACTGATACATTCGCACCTCATTTTGAGGGTCAGGACCTCTACCTTCTCTGCGTAAATTAATAATAGCTTGATCACTGCCCTTATTGACATATTTGCAAATATATTTTATTGCCTTAACAGAACTACAGTTCTCAACATTGATATGTGCACAAAACATCTTCGATAGCAATGGAGAATAAGGCACCACCCAACGATTGTCAATTGTGACCTCTTCTCGTCCACGTATTTTAACCTTTGCAGTAAAGCCACCTGCTTCAGGTGCGCGTCTCCTATATAAAGGATAACCATTCTCATTAGTCTGGGTTTCCAGCAAAAACTGTTTTGGATATTTTTTAGAACAGCTACTATTCTTCATACAGGGGGACACAGGGTTGTACTCACCGCAAGGCCCATTTATCATATTCTTAACCACAATGTTATACAATAGCGGGTCTTGAATAGGATCTGGAAACTCAGCACATATAACAGAGTCTATCTGAGTGGGGACGGAGCTTATTTGCTAGCCAAACTAATATGTGAGCATGAGGAAGTCCCTTTTCTGCCATTCAACAGAATACATCCACGCAACTGCTGCTCCATACAATTGGCCTTTTGTTAGAGCCCCAATAAATTTAAACTAATTTTTGCCGAAAAACCCGAGCTGTGATATCATGTCTATCCAGCTGTTTTTGTCCTGGTAGCAACGCTGCAGATAGCTCTTTCCAAGAGGGGTTACTTGTAAAAGTAATAAAAAGATCTGGACGCCCAAATTTCCGAACATAACAAAAAGCATCCTGCGTATATTCTGCCAAATACCTGGGACTATTGACAAAACTTGATGGTAAAATGATCCTTTGACCCAAGCTATTAGGGTTAATATTTGCATCAGTTGACAGGGCATCGCGCAAATGAATATAACTCTCTGCACGCAAGTTTCTCTGGTGCAGCGTAATATAGCGCAAACGTTCACTTTCTACCTTCGCATACATATCGACCAGGAATTGATGAAAGAGCTGGCCAAATTGAACAATGACATTTGGACTATTTCGGCGAACCATAATAAAATAGCCATAAAAATCCATAGAAGACACTTTACATGACAAAGGCTGGCTAGTGTTTGGGTCGATCTGAGGAATATGAAAGAATATCCTTCTTGGCCTTTCCAGAAAATTAAAGGATATTGAAGGGCATCATAAAAGCGATGTGTGTCGCTAACATGTTGTAGCAAATTATCGCGCTGATGTAAAACAATGTCACGTGATCCAAACTGATTACCAGCTAAGACAACCGCAACCTCATCAGCTGTAGGAGCATTATACCGTCTAGGATGTTGACCCAGGAGGTGTCCGATCAGCATTTACAACAACTCTGTATGCATCACTGGGGAGATTTTCAAGTGCAGTTTTAAACTGTTGAACCAGTAGATTGTGTTGGTGCAATATGCGCTGCAAACCCTGTACAATATTACGACGTACTCCCTGTATTTGCTGGCATCTTCGATCAGTCTGAATATCATCATCATTGCCCATAAAATAGATCTGAAGAAATCTACTTGGCTGGTTCTCAGATGGCATAAGTGAACCTATTCTGTGGTAGACCTGGCCTTGGATAGAAAATGTGGTTGGAAAAGTAACAGAGTGGGTTTGGTTTTCAGCTCCAAATGATGTCATTTGAAAGCAGGAATTTATTTGCGAATATTACGCAAAAAATGGACTGAATCAGAATTCTCTCCAGATAAAAGGCTGCGAAGTGGCTCGGGAGGCAAGTCAATTAATGGCAAACGGACTTTCCCGTTTGAACAGCACATTCCAGAAGACTCATCTTTCCATCTTAAGGCCCCACAAAACCTGCATGTAGTGTCCATCATCCCAAGGGAAATTAAAGGGTGCTTAAAGTATTCAACAGCAACAGAATAATTAAAACCTGCATTTTCCATAGAAGACCAAACGCTGCTGAAAAAATTATGTGTTCTAGTATTCCTCCGAGTAGAAGAATATATTTCTGAATGAGCCTGTAAGCGAGAATGGATGGGAGCAGGCGTCTCTAACGACCGCACAGCGGCTTGACGCGCAGACTGTGAACGCAATCTTCGAATATTCTGTCCTCTGGTTTCGCGCAGTCTGTAAGCATGCTGAACCCTAGAGCTATTGGAACGCTGAGAAAGATTTGCTTCTCCTATGGCTTGGCATACCTACAAACACAAAGCATTAGTAAAAATAAAAATAAGGATAACTGAAAAAATGTAAAATATCAAGGGCTGAGAATGAAGAAAAAAATTAAAAATAGTGTATCAAAATAAGCTCGACTCATGACTAAGGTCAAAATAAAAAAATGCATAGAAATAATCTGAAAGGAGGGGAAAAATGCATAAAACTCAGCAAAAAAAAAAAGACAATGGAAGAAGGCCTAAAAAAAAAGTCTAATTTGGTTGAAAAAACTGCCCAATAAATTGAGCCCACCCCTTAAAAAAAGCAGTTATTAAAAATGTATAGAAGCTGCTTACAATATAAAATATTGCATGGAACAAACATATATAGTAAAATATATGTAGTAAGCTATACGGAAAAAAACATAATTAGAAAATTATTTCTAACAATAATCTAAATCGTAAATGATTATATGAATATACAATAATCTAAATCGTAAATGATTATATGAATATATAATACAAAATGAATATTCCTTTTATGAGAATCAAACAATATACCTTTGTCCTAATTTGTATGAAAAACTGCCCAATAAATTGAGCCTAACCCTAAAAAAAAGCAGTTATTAAAAGTGAATAGAAGCTGCTTACAATATAAATGCTAATAAGTATTAAACATATATAGTAAACAATATATAGTAAAATACTACCTAAAAAAATGACAGCAAAAAAAAAGACAATGGGAGAAGGCCTAAAAAAAAAGTCTAATTTGGTTGAAAAAAACTGCCCAATAAATGAGCCCACCCCTTAAAAAAAGCAGTTATTAAAAATGTATAGAAGCTGCTTACAATATAAAATATTGCATGGAACAAACATATATAGTAAATTATATGTAGTAAGCTATACAGAAAAAAAACATAATTAGAAAATTATTTCTAAACAATAATCTAAATCGTAAATGATTATATGAATATATAATACAAATGAATATTCCTTTTATGAGAATCAAACAGTATACCTTTGTCTAATTTGTATGAAAAAACTGCCCAATAAATTGAGCCTAACCCTAAAAAAAAGCAGTTATTAAAAGTGAATAGAAGCTGCTTACAATATAAATGCTAATAAGTATTAAACATATATAGTAAACAATATATAGTAAAATATATAGTAAAACATATATAGTAAAATATACGTAGCAAGATATTAAAAAAAAAAACATAATTAGAATTAGAAGAATTAGAATTAGAATCTCACCTTTCGAAATACGCAGAGTGTAATAACAAAACGTCTATTAACCAATCACAATCAAGTTCGTCGCGACCAGTGCGGCGCCAAGCGGCAAAAGGCGCGAACTAATCCATTTCAGTTAAAAAAATTTAAAAAAAAGTACATTAACCTTTGTAGTTTTTTGAATAGCCTATATGTTAAACGAAATCTTCAGCTACCTACATGCGAAATTCCATAATGATTGAGTCAGTAGATTTTGCGTGATGCGATAACAAACATCGATTTCGCATTTCATTTTTATAGATATAAGGATTTAGGAGAGAAAAATGTAATAAAAGTAATTATATGTTAGAATAATATGTTTTTATTTTAAATAGAAAAAAAAATTCAAAAATAAAAAGAAAATTTAACAAGAAAAGAAGATCTAACAACGTAACGTCTTTTAGCATCGGCTTTTACCCGTCATGTAGACATACTCTAAAAATAAAGAAGAAATTTATAATGATTATATATTTATTTTTTAGTAAAAGAGAGGAAAGAGATAAAGAAAGAACCATACACTTTTATTTCAAACAGGTAGAGAATTGAAAGGTGGTAGTATTTTTTAGTTAATTAATAGTTTTTGTAATTTTTTTATATAATTTTTTTTTCTATATAATTTTAGATTTTTTTTCCATAAGAGTAAGAATAATATGATATAATGTTTTTTCCTAGTTAAGGATAGATAAACATATTTTAAATCTTTGCCTATTAGAAATTATTTTTTGGAACCCTAATGGTAGACCAGGACATTACACAAAAGGAGATTGGAAAATCTATTGGAAAGAGAAATCTGTGGTATCAGGGCTCTTCAGATGAAATTACCATATCCCATTTCATCCTTACTTCATTATGGATTGATTTCTCTTCGACCATTAAACTGTATAATTAAATTAAAATTAGATAACATAGAATGAGGTTGTTTACTTACTTATTCAAAGTGGTGTCTGTTGCTCCCTAGAGACAGTGCACATGTGTGGACATGTAACATCTGTCTGTTTGGGGCTCGCCAACTTTGTTCTAAAAGTAACCTTCCCTCTTCTAGGAAATCTTATTTTTAAGTTGTTTGAAGTTAGAAAAGCTGTCAGAAAAGAATCATTAGAAAATTTAAAGATTGTGAAAATATGTATTAAAATTTTGTTTCCATTGATATAAGTTACATTTTTATTAAAATTATAAATTAATTGAATAATAAAACATTTATTATGCTTCAAATTCATTTATATTTGTTTTCCAGTTCCCTCCCACAGTAACTGAGATCAAATTGAAATGAATTTAATGCTTTATAATCGTTATCATATAATTAATTTATTTAAAGTCATAGGAAATATATTCAGTAATTCTATCATTTGTTTTAGTATAAGAGTAGAATATAATTTGTTGGTTAGATTAATTGGAGAAGTATGAAGTTTCGAATTTATAATTATATTTATTATTGCTTAGGTATTTGTGTATTGACAGCCTATTGTAAAACTTTACTGTTTTGTATTTAAACCCATCGTTTAAATTACTCTTTATTAAGATTTTTAATGTCTTTAATAAAGTTTGTTTTAATGTTTTTAATTCTATAAAATCTTTAAAAATTGACCAAAATATATGCCTTTGCAGCAATTTGATGATATTTTGGAATTGACATTACAGAATATAATAATTTTAAAATTATAACAATTTCTGTTGTCATATGTTCAAATGTTATTAAATTCTGTGCACCACGCTGATGAGGGCCAACAGCCCGAAACGCGTCCGTGGTTAGCTTTTCTTGATTAATCAAGAATGGGTATTTGGCCAATTCTGGAATAATTAAAAATCAACGAGAATAGTTGATATTTATTCCGACAGATGGCGCCAGCCATCAGCAACTTTCAGTTGCACGATAAGGAGATGCCATTTTCTTAATTTATGCACCTTATCCCAGTACAATGTTACATTTGTACTATGTTTTCATATATATATATATAATTAAAAAGGCATATATTGGATCAAAATATCATTTCTTTTACCAATATTTCAGTTGGCTGAACGCCAACCTTTATCAAGGAATTATAACATATTGATGTGTGTCAACAACAATCTCAGCTCCACATAACGTCAACAGAATTAAATTTTAAAATATTTTCGCTTATATTCAATGGGAAGAAAAACATTGATATATATGGTAATTTAAACCAACAACCCTATATTGTATAATACTTATAACAAGATTGTCAAGTTTTGTATATAGAAACACATCTATAAATAATTATATGCATGATTGACATGTATCATTGCATCACCATATGTAATGTACTTTGTACAAACTGAGGATGAATAATAAAACTATGTAATAGATTAAGAGCTGAGCTAAGCAAGAGATCGAGTTAGAAATCAACCCTAAAGAGGAATTTGGCAGACCGTTGCCATCAGGTCCAAACGGTGTAGAATACCGCAAACGCCCCACGCCCTTTGCACCCGTTCAAAGTCCAAATCCCGCATGTCTTCCCCCTCGGCAAAGATATAAAAAGCCTCTGCCCTAGCCGAAAAATGAGTCACTTAACCATCAGCGTGAGCCCTCGTCGGTTGTACCCAGGTCCACCTCATCGACCATGTAGAACAGTAAGAACTCTTCTATCTCCATCTTGCTCTTAGCTCGACTCTTATCTGTTCACTGAACTTTCCTACTACAACTGTGTCTCTCCGTATTTTGTGTGTGGACATTCCCAAGATATCCACTCTGCCTCGACCACGACTGCCTGTACTCTGTGAGAACTGTTAAAGGTCCTCCAAGGTGCAGAGAGGTACTAGAAAACTCTCCACGCCCTGACAGTCCCTCTCGATTACTACAGGTTTGACCCTCGGTTATCACAGCTATAGCGAGAGTCGACAGGATGACCAAAACGAAGGATGACCACAATGAAGAGGTTAGAAGCCTGTCCAGATAGAAGCGACAAAGAGCAAAGATGGAGTATTCAACCCGCCTTTCCAACGAAACGACCGAGAAATCTCTCCCCCCAACAAGAGACTATATTTCAGGAGCAAGCTGTCAACATCCCAACGACACAGACGAAGATTCCGCAAAATAAGCCGGTAAGAAGTTTCCCCACCTTCGACCTTACAACGCAACCACCTTTCAGGCGACATGCCGCCGTCGCCAAACAGAAGCTACAAGCTTCTACAAGCCCTACATGGAGCGTTTTCCACGTCAGCAGGATGACAACTAAAGACCAAGTCTCCTGACTGAACAATCCTCAATAACTGTGTGTTTTTAAAAACATACGTAACCTTCTCTTCATGCTCACAACTTGATTCTCCATAAGTTTATTTTCACTGTAAACAATTTAAATCAATTTTACCATTTTTATATCATTTCAATTTGAGTTTTAAATCTTCTGCACCCTCATTTGTCGAATTTTACTTTATTTCAAGCAACTTATAAATTTTAATTCATTACTTTCAAATTTACATAAGAAAAAAATTCATCATTTTTTTTAATTACTCGAATCATAATTCTAAACTTATTTGTGTTTTTCTTAATATCTTATTTTTATACCAAAACACCAATTTCTTAATCAAATACTCAAAACTTTGCAAAAATCATTAAGTTCACTATTTTAGGTGAACGCCCCAATCAAATATAAGTCACCATCACGCCATTGCCCTTTTACAAGGATAATTTTCGCACTATCATAATCAACTATTTAAAAAATATATTTAAATATTATTAAACATAGTAGAAACGCATTTTTTTAATTGCAAAAATCGAAAGTTACAATATCTTCATAATCACAACTAGAAAAGTAACTGTCCCTCCCAAAAACAAGTTAAAAATCCAACATAGTTTCACTCCCTCGTCCTTTCCTTTTACATGCATAATTATTGGTCATCAAAAAATCTCTCTCAACAAACTTCAACACACTACCCCATCACTTTCTCCAATTGGCCACCATCTATTAGCGCGCGACTTAGAAACAAATCAATCTCGAGCCACACAAGCTCCATATCAACGCCACTAAACATGCCACATCCATTAACAGCCAAATTATCTCGATGTGTTTTGTACAACCACCACCCATGACTAGTGAATTTGTTATTCATGGTGAAACAAATTAGATGCTGTACTAAAAATAACGACTTCACGTGACACCTTTCCATTCAATTCACTTCACTCGTGTCACACAGCGCAACACAACAATATTTCTCAATTTTTAGGCCAAAGACGCCTTCATGCCTGTATCACATCTCACCTCAAATCGTGTCCACGTCAAAAATCGCACTTTCGCCACACATCTAATCTGAAATCACTTAATAACATTTTTACTAAATCCGCAACAACGTCGAAACACAACGCTTACGAACACCGAGAAAATTACATCTTTCAAATAGACCATAAAACTGCCAACAAGCTTTTACCACTCTCAAAGAGAGTTTAACCAGTAAACCAGTGCTACACTTGTATCAATTCGGTTTTCCATGCCGCCTTTATTGCGACGCATCCACTCAAGCGATCTTAGGTACGCTCAAACAGATACATCCAGACGGACAAGTACATCCTGTACAATATTTCAGCCGCGCCCTTAGAGCACATGAGAGAAACTACACCGTTTCCAAACTCGAGTGCCTCGCCATCGTCGAAAGTGTAGACAAATTCCGAATATACCTCACCGGTATGAAATTCACCATATACACAGATCACCAAGCTTTACAATGGCTTAAAACTATAAAAATATCCGTCAGGACGACTCTTTAGATGGAGCCTGAGACTATCTACCTTAATTACGAAATTCACTACCTCAAAGGCAGCCAACAGTACGAAACACTATTACTATCACGAAACCCCTTTGTAGGATTTTTCAGTGCTGATATTATTAAACAGCATCAACTAACAACATTGATACAAAGGGCTTACATACCATTACCCGAAAAGGTGTAACTAAAATAATAATTCCCGAAACCCTGCAACATACTCTCATGAACAAAGTTCACTAAGAATATAACCACCCAGGCATATCTCAGATGACCTGCATAATTACTACCCAGTACTACTGGAAAGGTATCTCTAAATCTATATAATTTTTTTTTCAGGTCGTGTCACACCTGCCAAATCTTTAAAAGAACCAAAGGTAAACCCTATGGTGCCCTCGGACAAATCCCACCACCTCAACAACCAATCGACTTAATCTCTATAGATACCATAGCTGGAATTTCGAAATATGGACACTCCAAAACATATCTACACGTAATTGTGGATCATTTAACGCAATATGCTTGCGCCTTTACATCGAAGTCCACCAGTACCCCTAACGTACATTCAAACCCTCAAAACCCTACTACAACAAGGATTTCCAAAACGTCTATTATCTGACAGAGCGCCCGCTTTTACCTCAGAAAAATTCCGTAATTTTCTAATAACACATGGTATACAACCCTTACCCACCACAAGCAATAACCCACAAGCAAACGGTTTATTAGAACGCTTAAATGCCACCATTACAGGCACGCTTAGACTAGCTTATATAGAAAATCCGAAAGCTTCCTGGACTCAACTAGTTAAGCGCGTCGCTCAGACGTATAATAACACACCCCATTCTGCACAGGTTTTCCACCCATCTACTTAATGTTCAATGTTATCCCCCCAGATCTAAGAACTCATCTTTATCCATACCCCGAAATAACTATAGCTCGAGAGATAGCACGCTCTCGTAACCAAAATAAGCATAAAAAGATAAATAAATATTTTAAAAGCAGCGCAGAACACCACATTTCGAAGTGAATGATCATGTTTCGGTCAAAAATTATAGACATCCCGACACAGGTAAATTATCGCCATATTTTACTGGACCATATACAAAAATTGAAATAATCTCACCCAACGTCGTTCAAATAGATCGCCCCAATCAACCTCTCAAAAGAGACAGTGACACCATACATGTCAATAAATTAAAATATTACACAGAGAATGTTCTGTACATCACACCTCCACAACCCCGATTAGCTCATAACCCACAGCGATTGTCTCAAGATGTATATCTCAGTAAATTCAATCATTTGACTCCAGATATTTTCTAAACGCAACTATTCCGAATTATACCGCCTACAACCTCCCAGCCATTCCTAAATTTAAATGCTGATTTATTTAACATCGATCATTTTAAAACAAACCTCAAGTAGCGACCAGAAAATTTTCTGTTAAATACACAAACCTATTCAATCTACATACTCTACACCAACCCATTTGGATCTGTATTACTTACTTACTTACTCTCAATCACACAATATAAAGATATCTTTGAACCCACCAGATCCAGACTAGAAGAGAAAATATTTAACGCGCGTGCGCCACAGACAAGCCCCATATCTCCCCCTTCAAAAACAATACAAATCACTGCCCCATCGCACCCCGCTCACAATCGTCATATGTAACACGTGTTTCGCATCAACCATTTATATTTTCTCGAGAATTTCACAAATTCCCAGACAGAGAGTCATAAAAACACCGATGTTTACCAAAATCCGAAAGCTTCCTGGACTCAACTAGTTAAGCGCGTCGCTCAGACGTATAATAACACACCCCATTCTGCACAGGTTTTCCCCCCATCTACTTAATGTTCAATGTTATCCCCCCAGATCTAAGAGATCATCTTTATCCATACCCCAAAATAACTATAGCTCGAGAGATAGCACGCTCTCGTAACCAAAATAAGCATAAAAAGATAAATAAATATTTGTAACTTCTTTTTAGAAGAAACAACAAACCTTCTTCTACTCATTATAATAATCTTTAACTATATTCTATTTTTTTGTATAAAATATTTCAATTTTTATTTTTTACCTTTCAATTATATAATACAAATTTTTAATCCAACATTATTTGTAAAAAATTCATTTTACTTTTATTTTTCATAATATTATTTTAGTATTACAAAACATTTATTTGTTGTCAAAAATAATTTTAATTCTTCATTATTATTACTTTTATTTAATACATGTTTAATTTTGTCCACTTAAAATTTATTCAACCACAATGATATTTCTATATTTTTATTCATTTTATATTTGTTTTTATACCTTTATATTATATGACCATGTTTATCTTTAACTATCGGGCATCCACAACAATCTATTTCTCTAACCACTTCAGTGTACTTTTCACTACTATCTATTTCAGCCATTGCTACACATCAACATAGAAAAACGACAGTACTGCTTGACAATTTTTTTTAATTTCATAATTCCAACAAACTCTTTGAACAGAGTTCCCCAGATTTAAAAATCCCAACTTCTGGCTTGAACACGTTTCAAAAGTTTATTTCAATCATCCGCAGGGAACATCACCAACGCATGCACAAAGCGTTCACAACTCTCAATTTTTTTAGCTCTCGCGGACCACAATCAACCTTTGATTTTAAGTCAGGACAGATCAAGTACTGTCGATACAACAATTCTACTTATCGCATGGCTTCATTTCACCCCTTTCAATCATATTAATGAACAACTTTTTCTTCAACAACTTTTCAACCCAATAACCCTACAATTGTGACAAGGCACTGTAACCTTATACAGGATCACAAGTGAAACATTGCTTAGGAAGACGCTCGAGTCTATATCCTCGCTTTGCACCTGGATCTAAGTATTTGATTGCCTGTGTAATACTTACAATTGCATATTCTTTAACTCCTAACCCTTTCCAACGCCCGCCAACACTCTCTTAGAACATCATTTTATTTTTATCATCATTATTTTTTTATCAAACAAAGGTTTTATCTAAATTTCTCTTTTATAATGAATATCATAACTTTTAAATTAAACATAAGTTTTATTTTTTTATAATTTTCCGATATATCCAAACAAATCATCTTGTTATAGCCATTTTTAACCCTCACAGTTTGAATTAATTAAAAGAAATTTTAATTACTTACCTATGTTTGAGAAGCTTTACCCGTTTAAACCTGGATAAACCTTTTCACCCCCGGGGCCCCATCTATTGTAATTTAAACCAACAACCCTATATTGTTTAATACTTATAACAAGATTGTCAAGTTGTATATAGAAACACATCTATAAATAATTATACGCATGATTGACATTTGTCATTGCATCACCATATGTTATGTACTTTGTACAAACTGAGGATGAATAAATAAAAATATTTAATAAATTAAGAGCTGAGCTAAGCAAGAGATCGAGATAGAAATCAACCCTAAAGTGGAATTTGGCAGACCGTTGCCATCAGGTCCAAAGGGTGTAGAATACCGCAGACGCCCCACGCCCTTTGCACCCGTTCAGAGTCCAAATCCCGCATGTCTCTCCCCTCGGCAAAGATATAAAAAGCCTCTGCCCTAGCCGAAAAATGAGTCACTTAACCATCAGCGTGAGCCCTCGTCGGTTGTACCCAGGTCCACCTCATCGACCATGTAGAACAGTAAGAACTCTTCTATATCCATCTTGCTCTAAGCTCGACTCTTATCTGTTCACGGAACTTTCCTACTACAACTTTGTCTCTTCGTATTTTGTGTGTTGACATTCCCAAGATATCCACTCTGCCTCGACCACGACTGCCTGTACTCTGTGAGACTTGTTAAAGGTCCTCCAAGGTGCAGAGAAGTACTGGAAAACTCTCCACGCCCTGACTGTCCCTCTCGGTTACTACAGGTTTGGCCCTCGGGTATCACATATATACATTTATTTTGAAAATAGACCAATCCATAATTAAATATTTAATTAAAAAGGCATTAATTGGATCAAAATATCATTTATTTTACCAATATTTCTGTTGGCTGAACGCCAACCTTTATCAAGGTGTTATAACATTTTAACTTTAAAATGTTATAACACCTTGATAAAGGTTGGCGTTCATCCAACTAAAATATTGGTAAAATAAATGATATTTTGATCCAATATATACCTTTTTAATAAAATATACATTTATATTATGGAGTAAATAAATTTTGTAAAATAATGTTGTGAATATTTTGAATATTGACAATAAGGCCTATTTTATATATATATATTATATAATCTAAAAACCTCAAATATTTCTATATTTTAAAAAATATATACTTTATTTTATTCATTGATAATTTTATTTTTGTTATCATCGTTTTAGAAAGACTTTCAGTTTCGTTGTATAATTTTGTTGTGAATATGCGTAGTTAACCAATCAATCCTTTTAAATCACTAATATAGGATTAACTTATAAATTCTATATGATGTGAAAACTAACTAATATGTAATATTTCCTCAAGTAATTGGAAATAAAAGCTACTTGACGGTAAATAATTATCTTTTTTTTTATCACGACTGCACCTCAACCCTTTATCTTATCGATCCTTTGTCTTATCAAGCCTTATCTAACCACAACAACCAAAATATTCATAACATATATATATATATATATGTTATATTGAAATATTTTTGATTGTATAGACTATGATTGATTGAGATAGGTTATTTTTGGTTGCTTGTAGGTGACTATTTTTCGCTGGAGAAGGCTATTTTGATTGTAGTGATTTGCATATTTGAATTTGAAAAATTTGCTTTTGTCATTTTAAAAACAGGTAAATATCCTGTCGACTAATATTATATTATAAAAAAAGAGATGATTTTCTGTTTGAATTTAGATCATGTTGAGTATTATGGTAATGGTGGTGCAGTCGTGGTTGAATAATCTTGAAATAATAAAAAAAATATTGGTTTTGATCAGTAATTGTTTTTATTGTGCTAAATGAATATATAAAAACATAATTTGGTAAAAAGTACTGCCTGGCTTAAGGCGTAAGAATAATTAAAACAAAATATTATTTACATAATTACAAACATGTTTGAGCCGACCAACGGGGAAGAACAACAATGAGATTTATATGGGAAGCATGACCTCTGGCGGCCGATTTAACAGAATATTTGTATCCATGAAATATATAATTTTAAATAAAATATTTTAATATAACATTTTATATAATATCTTAATATAACATTTTTAAATAAAATATTTCAATATAACATTTTTGGCATATTTTTGCCATTTAAATAATGCCACATTTTCTTTGTATAATTAGTTATTAAATATACCTCATTCTATATTTCACTTTTAAATATTTGCATTTAAGTTAAACCATTTACAGATATCATTTTTTATAATTCTATATGTAAAACAGTCGGCCAGGAAAACAACAACAAATCAATATATATTTCTCACATATTCAATCTTTAATAAAAATTAATCTTTGTTAATCATATTTTCCATCTTTTGTTTAAATTCCCCAACTTTTAATATATCGATAGTTTCTTATTTAATTTCATTTCTTAATATGTTATTATTTTCAAAATTTTTCATTTTTACCCCATTGCTTATTTCCCTGTGTTAATATCTCAAAGCGTACCAAACTAATATGTAAATTTAGCGCTACCAACATATGTAAATTTTAGCTCTTATTTTTTTATCCACCTTGATTCTTTTTTCTTCGAATGACCATTCTTTATTCTTACCATTACCTTTTTTTCTTTACATGTTTATTCCTTATTTGCACATTTTCCTTTGTACATAATTAAACTTTGCCTTCAACTTATTGTTTTTTTTTATCATAAATGTCTTTTATCATCAAATGTTTGAGCATTGCCATATATCTTTTGCCAATTATTTTTCATATTGTTTTCAATGTTCTTCATATTTTCATTTTATACTTTTGTAAATATCATTCATTTTATTTTCGTCCTCATTAATAATATTTGTATCATTTTATCATGTTTTTCCCAATCTATTGACTCACAACAAGTCAATATGATCAAGGGATATCATCCTTTTATTTCCCACTTTTTTAATATGCATTCATTTTATTTTTCTTCCACATTTCTAATATTATGTGTATCATTTTTATCTCTTCTTTTCCATTCTATTGGTTCACAGTAAGCCAATACGATTATGGAACACTTTTATTTTGCATTTTCAATCAACCACATTTTCATTCTTTACCACAATTTTCACTCTTTACCACAATTTTCAATCAACCACATTTTCACTCTTTACCACAATTTTCAATCAACCACATTTTCACTCTTCACCACATCTTTGTTATAATTATTCACATTATCATTTTTGTAATTTCCTGTCTCTATTGGTTAACAACAAACCAATATGATTATGGAATATTACATTTTTATTTTTCACTTTCTCCCAAACATTTTATCATCATCCATACTTTATATGATGTTATTTTCTTTTAATCATTTTATCTTTTTTTTAACAATATTTTTTTATCACTTTTCTCTGAATGAACCCATGTTATTTTCTTCACAGGGGGGAAATGTTATATTGAAATATTTTATTTAAAAATGTTATATTAAGATATTATATAAAATGTTATATTAAAATATTTTATTTAAAATTATATATTTCATGGATACAAATATTCTGTTAAATCGGCCGCCAGAGGTCATGCTTCCCATATAAATCTCATTGTTGTTCTTCCCCGTTGGTCGGCTCAAACATGTTTGTAATTATGTAAATAATATTTTGTTTTAATTATTCTTACGCCTTAAGCCAGGCAGTACTTTTTACCAAATTATGTTTTTATATATTCATTTAGCACAATAAAAACAATTACTGATCAAAACCAATATTTTTTTTATTATTTCAAGATTATTCAACCACGACTGCACCACCATTACCATAATACTCAACATGATCTAAATTCAAACAGAAAATCATCTCTTTTTTTATAATATAATATATATATATGACATAATAAAAATATGATTTTTATTATTCATTAATATAATTATAATTTAAATAATCATAGAATTAACACAGAGTTAATTTTTTAAAATCCTTAACAAAAGGAGTACAACCCAAGATGTTTTTTGTTTATACTTAGATATATTATTATTAAATTGTATGTATGCAAACTGTTTTGTTCTTAAAATATAATCATTAAAATAAATACAATTTTGGATATAAAAGTTATCATTTCACTTCAATCCACGACTGCATGAATGAATTGGTAACGTACCTAAAATACATCTTTTTTTATGACATCTTTTTTTAATAGTCGACAGGATGTATTTTAACCCTGTACGAGAAGAATTCCAATAGATTTCAAAGCCATATATTGCAACTAAGATATTTGGGAAAAGAATAGCAATTATGGAAGTCTAAACTTTAATTACGAAATTAAAATGGATAAAAAAAAGTATAAAAGGCATTGAAGAAAATATCGAATCCATTGTGTCTATGGTAGATGTAAATGCAACGAAATGCAAACTAGAGTATGCAAATAATGATTTGATGAAAATGAGTGATATTTTCTTGCAGAAACTTGAGGATGAGGATTTGAATGACGAAGTGGAAAATTGCATAGATAAGTGTATAAGATTAAAGTGTGAATTGGATTTAAGGCATAATGGGCAAGAAACATCTGAAAAAAAAGTAAATTTACATGTTAAAATGCCTAAACTTGAATTGCCAACTTTCGATGGTAGATTAGAATCATGGCTTTCATTTAAGGATTTATTTTATTCTGCAATTGGTTCTAACTCACAAATACCGGAAATTGAAAAGTTACAATATTTGAAAGGCCAACTGAGAGGCGAAGCCCTAAGACTGGTCAACGCATTTCCAATTACAGCCGATAATTATGTTGAGGTTTGGCAAACCTTATTAACAAGATATGATAATCCAAAGGATCTGATTTTCACCCAAAAAGATAATGCATTAAGATTACCAAAGTTAGCCGATGACAACCATAAGTCAATGTTTAAACTTCTAGATAGTTGCAACGAGATAGTAAGAACAGTGAAGGTATTAGGTTACCAAATCGATAGTTTATCTGATGTGTTTTTCGTCGAGATCATACAAGATAAGCTTGATAAAACCACAAGAAAACAGTGGGAATTGCAGAACAACCCAAGGGTTGTGCCTTCAATTAAGGATTTAATGGACTTTTAACAATAAAGAAAAAAGGATTAATCAAAAGTGTTGTTCCACCATCATTAAGAGAAAAAGTATTAATAAGAGCTCATCAAGATAACGGCCATATAGGAGTATCTAAAATGTTAAATCTAATTTCCCCTATCTATTATTGGCCCTACCTAATTCAAGATATTTCTAATTATGTAAAACACTGTGAGGTGTGTCAACTCAATAAAATATCTCACCAGAAGAAATTTGGTCTGTTGGAGAGTCTCCCCCCAGCTAAGGATCCTTTTGATCTTGTGTCTATAGACACAGTAGGTGGACTAAATTACTATAATTCCACAAAGAAATTCCTTCACATCATCGTAGATCATGCTACTAGATACATTTGGGCTTTCCCCTCAAAAAGTCAAACTACTGACTCATATATAAATTGCCTAAACAAAATTTTTCAAATACAAAAACCAAAACAATTTTTAAGTGACAGGGCACCATCATTTACTTCACCAAGATTTAGAAAATATTTGATTAACAATAACATTAAACAATTATTGACTTCATCATCAAGACCTCAGTGTAATGGGTTAAATGAACGACTTAACCAAACCATAATAACCAGGTTAAGATGTAAATTCAATAACTTGAAAGGAAAATCAATACCATGGACGAAATTGTTAGATTCAGTACTAAATGAATATAATAATACTCCCCATTCCATAACAGGCTATACTCCTACTTACCTTTTGTATGGTACGCTCCCTTATGATCCCCCCTTAAAAGAATCAGAATTTTACCCCCCTATAGACACTGCCAGAACAAATGCCTATAATAATACATTAAAATTTCATCAGATAAATAAAATTAGATATGATCAACATTATCAACCTTCCACCTTTAAAGTAGGCGATAAAGTTTGGTTACAAACCTTTTACCATCCAGATAACCGAAAATTAATGCCTCCAATGTCTGGGCCATTTACAATCTTAAAACAGATATCCCCAGTCAATTATGAAATTGATAAACCCCAATCTAATTTAGGAAAAACTACCATGGTAATTCATTCATCCAAATTGAGGCCATACTACCCAAAAGAAGGATTTGAGTTAAAACTGACAAAAAGTAAAATACCCACTTTAGAGAAAAAAACAAACCAACAAGTGGCACCTAAGTTAGTGAAAAGTAGAATCCCTCTTCTTACTAAATAATGGTAGGGAAATCTTAATATAAATAAGACAATACCAAAAATAACTACGCCTAAAAATTAAGCCTTGAGAATATAATTTTTGTGCACACATAATAATAACTTGACACTTTTCTTTTCAATTGTTGTAAATATTTTACATTTTGATTTTATTTGTTGAGAAATTCACTCATATGATTCTATATATTTTTCCCTCACAAATTTTATATGGAACATTTCATATTCGAACATTCTTTTTTTTTTAATGTAAATAATAAAACTTCAAGTGTAAATATTTTTCATTATGTGGAAGTAAATAACCCATTATTTTATGTTTTTATTCTGATCAAACCAAATAAATGTGAAACAAGATGTTGGATACCACTCGTCATTATGAGAAATAAATTTGTGATTTTCAAAAATATATTTTTTTGGCATGTGGCAAAATACCTTTTGAATCTTGAGAGCCTGAGAAGGCCTACTCAATTCATGAGGTAAATCCCCTTATGAATTATAGGAAGGAGACACCTATAAATTCAAATAAGATTGGATAATTTTCAGCTACTGTCAAGAAAAAAGGTACCAATAGGAATATGTAGAAGAAATAAAGAGCATCATTGATATAGTTTCAATTGGTATCCTCCTTCTTAATTGATAATCTATGTAAATAATAATGATACTTTTTTTTTACTTTGAAAATTACTCCCTAATTTTTATCCTTGGAGGGAAGAAATGACATAATAAAAATATGATTTTTATTATTCATTAATATAATTATAATTTAAATAATCATAGAATTAACACAGAGTTAATTTTTTAAAATCCTTAACAAAAGGAGTACAACCCAAGATGTTTTTTGTTTATACTTAGATATATTATTATTAAATTGTATGTATGCAAACTGTTTTGTTCTTAAAATATAATCATTAAAATAAATACAATTTTGGATATAAAAGTTATCATTTCACTTCAATCCACGACTGCATGAATGAATTGGTAACGTACTTAAAATACATCTTTTTTTATGACATATATATATATATATATATGTGTGTGTGTGTGTGTTATGCGACTATAATATTGAAAATCTGGATTTAAATGCCTTTATGACCAATCAGGTTCACCCAAGATGTGGACATTGCGACTGCTGTGTTAGAGATGCATGGGGACATCTGATGCTCTTCATTGGACACGACAACAACAGAAATTTGACATGGACCCAGAGCAGCAGTTTTACACACCGAAGATAGAAGACATTGCGACTGCTGTGATAGAGATGCATGGGGACATCTGAGGCTCTTCATTGGACACGACAACACCCAATCACGTGATGAATCGTCTATTCATGGGTCATAGTTAGAGGCGTCCATCAGGGCCTGGCGATGGAGATATGTATGTTTTTTTTTTTTTTCATTTTGTTATTAATCAACCAAACGCGATATTGCAATTACGCCTCTCTCTGAGGTAACAAACATAACACAAACAAATTAAAACTTATAATTAAATATTTACGAATTTACATGTATTAATCGACAGTTATTAAAATTTATATAAAGTGGCTGATATAAGAGAGTTAAATCATTTAGATTAGAGAACAATTGATGTTTAACTCTGTAAAGTTCGTACAGTAATAAGTTAGGTGAAGAGCAGTTTGTTCAGTTTCTCCTCAGGAACAATTTGATTTTTCTGATAGATCTATTTTATGTAATATGTGATATATTGAATCACATAAATTCAGATCTCTTGTTTTCTTTCTATTATATCCTACAAATACATAGTGCATATATCCTCAAATTAATTCACGGACTATGCCAAAAATATGGTTCTCTTAATATATAGTAGAAACTCCCTGTAAAGGACACCTATTTTCAGAGCCAAAGTGTCCTTTAGATAGAGGCGTCCTCTTACCGGAGAGTTGCTAAATAGTAAAAATGGTCATTTTGTAAATGAAAACAGTCCTTTGTAGAGAGGTGTCCTCTAGCATGAATGTCTTCTTATGGAGGTTCTACTGTATAGGCATTTAAATTTTTCAAAAACCTATTCTCCTATACTGATCTTCAAAAGATAATTGAACCCTTTTTACGTTCTAAATACTTCAATGATACCAATTGAATAAAATTTTAAAATTTGGGATTTTGTACCTTTTTATTTATTCTAAGTGTATACAGTGTAGAAGTCATGCTAAGTATCGTGGGTAAATATAGAGTTTTCGTTTGCTTTATTGCACCGTATATCTGCACCTGTGGAAAATATATCGACTTTTAAACTTATGCCAGAAACGTAAGTCAATGAGGTAATATTTCCTTCAGAAAAAAATATGCTCAAAGCGTAATACAAATATTTATTTCTGCTCGTATTGATATTTTTATTATGTCGTATAAGTTCAATTTGTTTTGTGTTCAATTTTTGTGCTCATTTGATTATAATAACATATTTTATATATCGCGCTATAAGGTAAGTTATACTTTCAAGTTCTTTTTTTAAAACTTATTTTTGAATTAGAAATAATTAGTGACAAATTCTCTTAAACCTATGGTTGGTTTTATTTTACTATAATTTATTATTTTACTTAATGATTCATATATATTTGGTTACCATCCTTTTCAACAATGTAGAAGGAAAATTTTAAAATTTTAATTCGAATATATGCTATCAAGATTTTTGGCATGATGATATTCGGGAAAAAAATAAAAGATAATAATACTTTGATTCGAAAATTTTATATTTCATCTATGCATCACTTGAGAAAATCTTAAAAAATAGTTTATTTGTGCTAATCAATATTCAAAAAAGTTGGAAATTTGAAATGCATTCTTCAAATTTATAATTGTCTAAAGGTTTCTGAAACCAATGGATATTGATTATATAATCGAAAATTTGTTAATTATCAACCCATAAAAAATGTTCATATAAAAATGAATTTTCATCTATGTTTTCGGAATCCAAAACTTCATTAATGATTCTATTTCCAACGACAACGCAGATCATTGGATCGGAATCAATATGCTAATGATAACTAACCTCATCAGTTTCATTTCGGGATATTTTCACAAAATATATAGTTAAAAAAATCCGCAGAAATAAGTAAAACATAATGGAAATAAAAAAGGACAAGGTTACAAGAGTAACTATCGCGGCGAAAGAGAATTCTCCAAATTCCTCTTCGAAAAAAAACTTATATATCAAAAGGCGGGATGGAGAATCAACATTTGAGATGAACAAACACATTCATCATTACTATTTCTATTTCATGATACTAAATTGAACACAAATGAATAGAATGGATAATTATAGCGGAAAAATGTTGCTCATATGACAGGACAATATTATTTTAAATTCTGACGAAAGGCACATGACCAAATGTAGAAAAACAAAATCTAAATGGAAGCTCGATCAAGAAAAATGCTCAAAAAATATATAAATTATTTATTGATGTCTGAAGTTGACATCTCTCTGGTGGCTGTCGAAACTCCGCCATAAAAATAAACGCAACGCATTTATAAAGTATTCCTATTCTCGAAATTTCTTGTGAAATTACAACTCTCCGAAAGATTCCAAATACAGAAGTCTAAATTCATCTCGTGAGTATATAGCTAATCCATCCCTACATATGTATGTGTAGATATAGAGTTCGCATTTTCAATTTAAAAGCTCGCATTGCTATGTACTAAGGCTTATTACTATACTACTTGGAAATATGAAAAATAAAATTAAATTTTACCTCGCGAAGATAAATATATATATCCGTAAAATTTAAAATTGGAGGTCAAATTTCTTTCTGAATAGATGTGTACTATATAAGAAATCAGAGTACCTTTTTAAAATTTATGAATATTCCTGCTCTTTAAGAATAAATCTCAAGCTGTAAATTTCATAGTAGCATAGAAACTATACAGTTGATGTTCTACAGAAAATTATTTTCAAAATATTAGGATTATTAATATTAAAGCTGAACATTTTATTCACTATCTAAAGATTTTACATAATTTGAAAAGATAAAATATTCCATATACTTTCACTTAAAAACTCGTTGTTTTTGGCCATATATTTGTCAGGCTATTTTATTAACACAGTACAACATTTTGCTACCAAAGAACTAAATGTAACAGTATTAGATTATTGGCGAGATTATAACGATTGTTTCAAATTACCAAGCTTACATACAAACGCTAGTTGTAATCCATGTTGAAGGTAAACGTTGTATTATCTCTCTCTATAGTAGTATTTTAAAGATTAAATATAAATTAACGGGCAATAATGAAAAATAAATCATACATAGAAATTCTAAATCATCCAAGCTCAATGTTGGTAGTCAAATATTTCTTTATCCCATGTGAATTTAGTGCATATTTTTAAAATATCTCTAATATAAGAAAATAATATGAAGTGTATTTTAGAAATTAATTTTTCTTGAATATTTATAGTCTACTCTCGTTATAACCCACCATCCGGATTTGGCAAAAAGCGGCGTAAGGCGAGGGTGGAGTTATATCAACACTTTTAAAATGTGAAATTTAAAGATACAATAAATTATTTATAACAATTACTAATAACAATTTATACTCTAAGTCACAATATATAGAATGCAAAACCGGCATTAATTATTTAATATGTTAAGCATTATAATTTATTCATGAAAAAGTAATTATATTTTCTTGAAGAAGTCTGTGATCACTACTTGTCTTTTCTCTCCGTCACTTATTGCATAGACACGGCGTAACAAATCCGCAGATAGATTGACGTCGTCAGATGTTGCTCTCTTGGAGTGCTAAAGAAACACCAAAACTGTCTCAGCAGCTGTTCTGGCTTCCCTTAACGACGGTAGGTGTTAGAAATATATAATTTAGAATTGGATATTTTATAGATTTTCCCCAATTAATTTTATTATATCTATCGTAATTTAGACAATGTGATATGTAAGTAATAAAGTATGACGTCTTTTTTAGTCGTCTCAAAGTGACACCAGCTTGCCACTGGACCCCCAGGGGATCCAGAGAGGGACAAAGAAGGGGCGTTGGTCCGGATGTTGACAGTGAGTTGTGGCGTGGTTGAGATGTGATAGTGGTGGCGTGTTCGTAGCCGACCAATAGGAGGGCGCCATTTCAGAAAAAAAGCAAACCGTGACAGAGAAGGATGACGGATTAGGAAAGACGCTCGTAACTGTATATATCTATATTAAATAGTCTAAAATATTTTTTTTTTCAAACACATGTATTTTATTTTCATCATTGACAATTATTTTATTTTTGACTATATATTTAGAATACTTTTTGTTAATTGTTGTAAATATGTATAGTTAACCTACCTATTTTTTATTTAATTCACGAATATAGGATTCATTTAATAAATTCTAATAAATTAGTATAGTTATATTTTTGCCTGTCGAAGGGTTTTTACCCGAAAGCTTGTAGCGTTTTTACAATAAAAGAAACTCATCTTCTGAACCTTCTTAATTGATATACCTTACTAGAAGAGTCTTTACCTGTAAATTCTATATTACTGTGAAAAATGATTTTATGTGTAATTTGCTTCAAGTGGTTCAAAATAAAAATTACTTGATGGGTAAATAAATATATTTCCTTTTTCACGACTGCTGTAGAAAATTCTGGTAATCGTTTCACAAAACACTGGGGGAAAACATCAAACTGGTCAGTAGACCAGGTCGTGCTCTCTTCTGTCCTCTTAACATTTTTTAAATAAAGTTAGTTTGAAGGCGACTTTTTTTTACCCTCCCCTTTCGGCTATTCAGTGATCTGATTTAAATCCTTGAAAAAGCCAACAAAAGAATCATCACTGCGAATTCTCCTACCGAATTTCGCATCAGTGTTTTGTGAAACGAATACCAGAATTTTCTACACAAAGTAGCGTCCCCGCGGGTGGGCTTCTGACAAGGCAAGATCAAGTGGATTGAACGGAGGAGTACAAGTCAAGACTCAATATAAGTACCTTTTTGTTTTACCTTTTGTTTTTAGTTTATTTTGAGAAATGGAAAATTTAAAAAGGCATAGAAATTTACCTAGAAAGCGACTAACTCGCATCTTGAAGACGACAGAAGAGTTTCTGTCAAGTACTCCACCAATACCTGTAGAGGACATTGAAAATAATAGAGAGGTCATTGAAGAAACTCACGGTGAGCTTCTTGTGATCCAAGGCAAGATAAGAGACTTCATGCTAACTTCAGACGTTAGCGAAGAGGAACTAGAGCAAGACGATGAGGAAGCCTTGCAATATACCCAGAGATATAAGAGGATATATAACAAATGTCTCGTTCTTGTTGAACCTAGGATCACTGCATCCAGTCTCACGACCAGTGAAGTGAGCATCGCTTCTAGATCACACCATAGAACTGTAAAACTACCAAAGATAGAATTAAATAAGTTTACAGGAGAAATAAAGGATTGGTTGGGGTGGAGGGCACAGTTCAACAATATACATGTCGATCCCTCTTTAGAAGACAGCGACAAGCTTCAATATATTGTGTAATCCATGTCGCCGGGAACCAGAGCTAGTAAACTGGTTGATCGTTATCCTCTGACTGCCGATAATTACCCCAAAGTGATAGAAACTCTGACAGAACGATTTGGAAGGCCTGAATTATTGCAACAAATACATGTCAGAGATCTTATCTGCCTAATAATTGACTGCTCCACCAAAAAAAGTTGAAGGTGACTTCATTTTATGATTCAAATATGATAGATTGAGTCGGACAGATGTCTGTATTTATATTCCCAAAGGTTGAGGCATGTCTCTCAGAGGAACTCATGAAGGCTTGGCAAACAAGCCCCCTCCATGATGTCACGATTGATGCTAATGATTCGTCTCAAACTAGAGTTGACCTAATTATGGAGTTTCTTCAAAATGAAGCTGCAGCAGAACAAGACAGAGCCTTAGCTGGACCCAAGTGTGGAATTGAATCTCTGAGACAGGATAGACAATCACATGTGGGCAGACAATCACATCCTGCTAAGATACCTATGGCCTCTGGACTTTTTGATGGACGTGCCCAGAATTGCATCTTTTGTAATAAAGATCATATAAACACAGAATATCTTTCTGCGCGCAGAATGAGCATTAAAGAAGGAAGAGAGCGTATTAAAAACGCTAAATGTTGTTTCTCCTGCCTCCAACCAGGTCATATCTCTTCTAATTGTAGAAGGCGCATAACTGAATGTATTCGATGTAAGAAGAAGCACCTTGATATTTTATGCCCTCTTAATACTCCTTGACGAGAGTCACCGGATGAAAACAAGGAACAGTTGGAAGACTGTGACGCTTCTCCTACAGTAGAAAACGGAGTTTCATTCTCCGGTCTTAGCGCTTCTTCTCTGATTCTGCTACAGACTCTGAAGATTAAGGTCGAAGGTGCGACTTCGGCGAAAGTAGTGCGTGCCCTCCTTGACACAGGTTCTCAACGATCCTATATTTTGTCTAAATCTGCCCAGGAACTCGGACTATCTCCCATTGGCCAGGAATCACTTGAACATGTGGTGTTTGGAGGTTATACTAGTGAAAGTGTCCACCAAGAATACAGAGTGAATTTGGGTCATGTATCGGAGAATTTTAAGATGGTCGCAAAGCTTCTTGACCAACAAAAAATATATGGTAACATACTAAGATTGAGCCGCGGGCCATGGTTGAAAGAACTCAAAGCCCGCAAAACCTGGGTTCCTGATATTGGAGTGAATGACATGGAAAATGAAATACTTCTAGGATGTGATGTGTTGGGATCTATTTTCATGATGAAATTGTGTGTGCTGTCAACACATTTTTCAAGCCAAATTCGCATCAGTGTTTTGTGAAACGATTACCAGAATTTTATACAACTGCTTCTTCAATTCTCTATCTTTTCAACAACAAAACAAAATATTTATAACATATATATATGTTATATAAAAAAAACGAGATTTTCTGTTCATTTTTGATTATCTTGAGGATTATGCAATGGTAATGCAGTCGTGGTTAAAATCTTGAAAATAAAATAAAAAAATTATTTTGATCAGTAATTGCTTTTTTAGCTTAAAGATATATAAAAAAAACATAATTTGATATAAGTACTGCCTGGCCTAAACGCGAGAATAAAAAATAAACTTATTTACATAATGCACAAAAGTTTTAGAGCCTGCCATCAGGAAACAACAGCAACAACATTAGGGCCTCCAATCCCGGTACGCCAAGAGGTATATCGTTTAGTTCGTTATATTTTTTATTTTTTTCTTTTATATAGTGTCAATGACGTGGCACTTACTTCGATGAAAACACCCTGAAAGCCATATAATTTGCGCCTGCTTATTAACTAAATCATTGCTTTTGGGTTACAGTTTGAAATTATCTGTCAATTACTGTACACACATCTGGAAAAATATTACTGTTCTTGGAACTCTTAGACCACATCTCCTAATGCAGTGTTGGGCAGTATTCCATTCAAAGTAATACATTACCTTGTAATTACAATTACTTTGCAATGCATTACTTTGAAAAAAAATGTAATTGCATTATAATGTTAACATAATTACTCGTAATTCTATATATAATGATAGCAATTATGATTAAAATTAATTGTAATTGTAATTATAGCAAATATAATCATGATTATTTACAATTGTAA
Source organism: Cordylochernes scorpioides (assembly GCA_030710605.1). Taxonomy (NCBI): domain Eukaryota; kingdom Metazoa; phylum Arthropoda; class Arachnida; order Pseudoscorpiones; family Chernetidae; genus Cordylochernes; species Cordylochernes scorpioides. The sequence goes on along the minus strand of CP092883.1, from coordinate 21,685,758 downwards.
ATATAGAAAATGTAATCATTATTGCATTTTGCCCAACTATGTATTAATGTTTAGAAAGAAGACAGCATCGTTTTAAAAACCATGAATTACTTTATTTCAAGGATAAAAATTCAATTTAAAGAAAGATTTGAGCGTAGGATAAATAATTTGTCAAGAGTGTCATCATGCAAACTAGAACGTATCTTATTGCATAGGTATCCAGAGGAGGAGAAGACTCTTTCCGATTCCACAGACCTTGGAGGAATTGTCAGCAAGTATTGATACATTCTCTCTAAATGGGGTCCTCGTTTCCCTGACTGAGCAGCAATATTAAGTTCGTGGTTAATCATAGTTGAGTAGGATGCGGAGTCTGGTGTAGGTATTGCAATTGAAGTTGAAGAGGCAGCCTCAATAACTTCTTGCAATCGGCGCTCAATTGTAAGATGATCATTCGATTGTGATGGCTCATGGCGTTCTTGTAAACTCCGAGGAAGTTACGAATTATCAGCCTGAATTCTTACTTCGGCCATTTGTTCCTGTAACAGTTTAAGACGCAAAAGCAATTTCACGCTCAAGTCTTTGACCATCTTCTTTTTTTCTAACTGTTCTTGCGGATTGTGCAGATATTGGAGGACTAAAGGTGTTTTATTGCATCGCTCTTTTAAAATTCTCTTTTGAAAATATTTTTGCAGATCTTTGCTGAGAGAATTAGATTGTGCTTGCAGCTCCTCTAGAAGAAACTTTACCGTTGCTTCTGCAGTCAAAAGCGTAGCGTCGCGTCTACAGATAGCCGCCACAGCTGCCCGAAATGGTTTCAGTGCGGAAATTACTTGCGTCATGATATCAAAATCTTCATCAGTTAGACGGACATTTGCATTCACATATATTAGCGCCTTCTGAATCGCTGACTTCACACTGAGAAGTCTCTCCAACATGTTCAATACACTATCCCAGCGCGTTCTGCAGTCGAGAATGAGACACATACTGGTGGAAATGCGATTATCTTGCCGCATGTAGTTCAGTAAGATCTCGTTCTTCAGCGGCGATCGTTTGAACAATTTCACAACAACACGAGCTTTTTTCGTCACTTCATTTATATTTTTCTTTGAAAATACTAGAGATTGTGGATAAATTGCTTCAGGGAATGAGGGATGTCCTACCTCTAGGCTAACGTTAAATGGAGAAGTGTCCTCATTGTCATCCTCGGAAAGGTCAGATTCTGCTTCATTTACTGTTGCGGAAACGAATTCAGGAACAACCCTCTCTTCTTTCTTAGCATAAATTACATCCATCACAGCCAGATGGAGACCATGCGCGTAGCAGAGCTGTTGTAGTGGACCAATACTATTTAAGAAGCCTTTATTTGCATGTCAACAAAAACTGGTGCCCCCTCCATGTATACTGCTGCATACTCTCATTCTAGTGGCTGCCATTTTGGAAATATCTTGCAGAATAACCTTTCGTTATTAGTGCATGAAAATAATTTCAGATCCCTCAGAAAAAAAAGACCCGAAATGCAGCTGTATAAACAAAACGTCAAAAGTGTGCTATCTCATCATCTGTTTGATTACCGAAAACCTAGATAAGAAAAATATATTTTTGCGCTGGTTTTCATGCACAAACCAGTAATCCAGGGATTTTTCGAGCAGAATCCCGGGATTTCGGGATCATTATTTGGCTCCGGGATCCCGGGAAACGGGATCCCGGGATTGGAGGCCCTAAACAATATCCGCCCCAAAATGTGGACGGGTTACACTTACATCGCCCGCTCAAGTCCATCTGGGGACTTTTCCGGGCTCATCTTAAGAAGGTTCAGTGGTGGGTCTGGTAAGGAGGCAAGTCAAGAGGTGAGTCTCGGATATGTACAGGTTATAGATACTAGAGTGGGCAGATAGTTAAAGAAAGGTTATGAAAGTATAAATTGGAAGGGTACATTAGAGTTATAATACAGTTACAAGTTCATGGGCAGCCTGGGGAATGATGTGGAGAAAGGAAATATCTTTATTTACGGGGCTTCTAACCAAAATTAATGATATTTGAGCCCCAATAAATAATATGATGTGGGGAAACAACAACAACGAATTTTTATAGGGAAGGCGTGACCTCTGGTGTCGCTTTAGCAGAGTATTTGAATCAATGAAATATAATTTTAAATAAAATAATAAATTAATATAACATATATGTATAAAAATAAGCACAAATAAATTTCATATTATATATATTATACTGAGAAATCTATTGATAGAATAAATAAAACTAAATAATATTCAAATGTCAATTTTATATATCAAATATTGTGAAAACTCAAAACTGAATATTTATTTATTATATAAAACGCAGTTTCAAAATATAAATATTAATTTTTTATTGTCTTCAAATAATTACAATAGGTGGTGGGTTTAACCAAAACTATGAAAAATCTTCAAAATAATTAAATTAAGTAGGCATTTGTTTATTGTATATCAGGATGAGCTTTTAATAATGTTTATAATTTATATAGAGACATATTTTGAGACATAGACAAAACAATATATTTCAAATATATATTTTCAAAGTAATATATTTTAAAAAATAATTATTCAACAAGCTTTCTAAGTTGTTTCTATTAATATTTTCTAGACTTTTAAGTTTATAATAATATTAGTTTCAATGATAAAAACTATTTATTTATAACTATTACTCAATACTTTTATGCTACTATTTCACATTGTTCTCATGTAATTCTGGTCTTAACTACCCGTTTCATTATTTTTTAGGATGCCTGAATGACCAGTTTTTGGTCGTTGAGATACAGCTTGCACCACGCTGATAAGGGCCAACAGCCCAAAACGCTTACATGGTTATCTTTCCTTGATTAATCAAGAATGGGTATTTGGTCAATTCTGGAATAATTAAAAATCCACGAATAGTTAGTATTTATTCCAAAAGATGGCGCAAGCCGTCAGCAACTTTCAGTTGCACGATAAGATGTTGCCCTTTTTTTCTTTTCTCAATATTAGTTTCGTTAGTATTATTTTTGATACGATATTCATTACTTAAATAATCGTTATAAAAATAATATCCATGTGAAGCTATAACTTTCTATTTTTATTTTTTAATATATTTCTCATTGTTATTACCTCCATAAATATTAAAAAGAATGTTCAGCAGGTAAAGGCTTCCATTTATTTTAAAATCAATTGTAAATTAATAGACCACAATTCTTAAACTTCCGTTACACATACAAAGTTTAATAAACGATATATATATTTTTAGATAGAAAATAAACTTTTTTTAATTATATGTAATCAATAAATCTGATCCAAAATCTTACATTCAATTGATAATTTCATATAGATTTCTCAATTTCAAGACATACAAAGTTATGCAAAGAAACATAGAAAGTTAGATTTACTTATGATGAATTTAGATCTTCTCTTTAAAATATTCAAATATATGGTAGAAACTTATTTTAAAGAAGAAAAAAATATATTTAATATATTTTATATATAAATATATATGTTATATTGAAATATTATTTTCTTTCAAATATATTTCAAAGATTAAATGACTCTCCTAAATCGACTGCCAGAGGCCACGCTTCCCCTATAAAAACTCATTGTTCTTGTTTCTCGAAGGCCGGCTCAAACCTTTTGTACATTATGTAAATAAGTTTTTCATTTTTATATTCTTACGCCTTAAGCCAGGCAGTACTTTTATAAAATTATGTTTTTATATATTATTTTGGTTCAATTAAAGCAATCTCTGATCAAGACTATTATTATTATTGCCACGACTGCAGAACAATAGCGTAATATACTCATGGATACATAAATCAGCATCAAGTAATAATTCTATATAACTCTAATAATCAAAAACCAACAGGAATCTATTTTTTTATAATATATATATATATATATATATATTAAAAATAAAAAAGGCATCTCCTGACCACGAGCAAATGTGCTTTTTAGATGGCAGAGCGCCATCTAGTGGAGCAAAAATAAACTAAACGTTTATTTAGCTTGCTCCGAGATATTTGGCCAACCCAATTTCTTGAATATATCAAGAAAAGCCATCCACGAACGCGTTTCACGCTGTTGGCGTTCGTCAGCGTGGAGAAGGCTGTAACCACTGCAACCAAAAATATTTTTGGTCCCAATGGCTTCCCGAAAAATCAAGAAATGGGTATTTAAGGCCAAATTTGCGTAAAGACGCTTTACACATGAAAAAAAAAAATAAATAAAATATAATTTCTTATATTAATTAATCAGTGTCACATATTGAATTATTTTAAATATATTTTCACTCCTGTTGAACGGCAGAAGTGCTGGAAAGCTCGACCAAATATATTCTTATGTGAAGCTCTTCGCTTCGCAATTTTTTACTTTAAATAACTATTGCTCAAAAGGATTATACAACTTAAAATCCTGTAGGAATATCCTCTCTTCTTCAGCGCTAGACAACAACGCGTTAGTGGATGGCTTTTCATGATTTATCAAGAAATTGGGTTGGCTAAATATCTCGGAGCAAGCTAAATAAACGTTTAGTTTATTTTTGCTCCACTAGATGGCGCTCTGCCATCTAAAAAGCACATGTGCTCGTGGTCAGAAGATGCCTTCTTTATTTTTAACATCAACACCTGACCCATTTATCTTTTATTTTTTTCTATTGTTTTTTTTCATGTGTTAAGCGTCTTTACGCAAATTTGGCCTTAAATACCCATTTCTTGATTTTTAGCAATTAGTTATTCAAAGTACAAAATAGTAAGGCGAAGAGATTATGCAAAATTTAATATGCCGATCTTTCGAGGATTTCTGCCCTTCAAAAAGAGTGAAAATAAATTTCTAAATAATTCCCTATGTGACACTGAATAATTAACATTATAAGAAAGAAATAATTTACTGTCAAAAGATTAATTTCAATTATATATCAACTTTAACAGTAAAATCATTTGTTCATTGATGATAATGTAATTTATCACTGAAGTTAAGATGATAAAAAAGTATTAAATGATAAATTTGCTTCAAAATTGATGAACCACGCGAAGAAGAAATCATTTTTTAGATATCAAAATTGAATTTCTAAATATGTTCTCACTAAAGTATAGACTTCAGCAAGCATACTATATTGTTTTGAAGCATCTGCTAGCCATCTGTTATGTCTGAATATGAGAGTTCACATGTGTTAGTCATAGAATGTATAATCTCTATGTATTTTAGATATTTTCAATTTTAAATATCTCAATCTAGATATATAATATCTTATCATATAATAATATTATAAAACAGGCATCTCTTAATCCTGCAACTGAAAGTTGTCTGTGGCTTGCGCCATATATCGGAATAAATATAAACTATTCTCGTTGATTTTTAATTATTCTAGAATTGGCCAAATACCCTTTCTTGATTATTCAAGAAAATCTAACTCCGGACTGTTTCGGTCTTTTGGCCTTCATCAGCGTGGGGCAAGCTGTACCTCAACGACCAAAAACTGGTCATTCAGGCATCCTGAAGAATCACTATTTAGCACTATTAAATCGCTATAAGCCATCAGCATCTTTCAGTTGCACGTAAGGAGATGCCTTTTTTCATAATTTATGCGCCTTATATCAGTAAAATATCACATTTGTACTATTTTTTCACAATAAATAATAGGTTTTTTAAAACTCTTGACATCTTGTGAATTAATTCTGTTTAATTTTCAAGGTGAATAACGTGGTAACAGTACCCATTTTCAATGAAGAGCAAGATAGTGTACATTGCGACTTCTGTGCTAGAGATGTATGGAGACATCTGAGACTCTTTATTGGACCCCACCACCTCAACATCTTGTGAATTTCTTTGTTTTGTAAAGGTAATTTTCAAAAAAATAATTACACTATATACTAGTGAAATTAATATTAATGTTTACTTTAAAAGAAAATAACATTCTATCTATAAAATAATCGTAACAATATATAATAATATAGGACAAAACAAGGTAATAAGACAATTTCCAAATAAATAAATAGTGTGGGACATTTTGGTACAAAGTTATTACTATCTTTAAACAAAAGTAGTGAATGAGAAAAAAATATCACAGCATGCTTTAAATAGTTTAAATATGTTTTAAAAATGCTGTAATATTTTTTTCTCATTCATCACCTTTGTCTGAAGATGGTAACAACGCTGTTACTGAAACGTCACACACTATTTATTTATTTGTTCTTATTTTCTTGTGTTTATAATCTATTATCTAAATTATGCCTTATCAATATAGAATAATATTTAGAATACAATATGATGCGGTTTATGATTGTATAACGTAATTTGGCAATTATACCGCAAATGTTTCTTTTGAACGAAAAATCGAAATTTATTTTAAGGAGAGATTATTTCTAACCTTAGGGATGAAGTATGATAGAATGAATTGTGAAGAGTAATGATTAACGGAAAATAAATTCCCATCCCTGGACACTTTATTTTTCCTTTCATCATTACTATTCACAAATATACCTATCATATCTTATCCCTAAGGTTAGAAATAATCGTTATTTTCCTTAAAATAAATATCGATTTTTCGTTTAAAAGAAACATTTGCGGTATAATTGCCAAATTCCGCCATAGAAAAATATATTTTAAGTTATTAATAATATGAAATAATACTGTGTTTTTGAATTATTTCAACTTGAACATATTTCGTTATAATTAAAAAAAAAAAACATTACTTAAAATTTTGATGTTTATCAATATCTTAAATCATTCTCGGCAGATGGAGCTGGTTCAAAAACTATTTGAAAAACTTCAAAATTTCTAAAACTCCTATGTATATACAAGGGGGGATCAATAAATAAGGTGAATTATCTTATTTCTTGAATATTAAAAAAGCAAAAATAATTTAAACCACAGAATATTAAAATATAACATCGAGAGACTATTTAAGGTGTTCTGTTTTTTTTTTCCACGCGCGGCGCGAGACTTATAAATAAACTAAAATGGAAGCTCCCTTGAAGGATTGTACCACGCTTGAACAACGTGCAGTTATTCGTTTCTTGAATGCAGAAGGTATTCAAACATCTCAAATATGCCAAAGAATGAAACATATCTATGGTGAGTCTTGTTTGTCACAAAAAAAAAAAACATTTATAAATGGGTTAACGAGTTCAAAAATGGACGAATTACATGTACCGATATTGAGCGACCTGGACGACCAAGTGTTACAGCGACGCCAAGCACGATAAATGCGGTTGAAAACATGATTTTGGAGGATAGAAAAATATCCATTTTTACCATAGCCGTCAATATTATTCTAGAAAGAGAATTTGAAAAATAATTTCAATTTATTTTGAAACATAATATTAAGGTAGGTCGAATAATATTGTGAAGATATTTTAAAAGCAATATATGTAATATATCCAAAGTTATTACACTGCAATAATTGATGTATTACACTGTTGTAGAATCCTGTCGACTTAACCGTTCTGTGACAATATCGTTGCGGAATTTCTTGTTGTTCGATTTGAATGGTGAGGATTGGTTGAAACGCAGTCGTTGAGTGGCAAATGAAGCATACAGTTAGGAATAATCAGGACACGTGATGGGGTTTGAAAATAAAAGGCAACTGGGTTGGAGGAAAGAAAGCTTGAGAAGAGCGGAGCGGGTTTTGATTGTTAATTATCTGATCACATGGTGGTGATTGTACTTAGCTAAGGGATGAGCAGAGGGAGAGAGGTCCAGAGCCGATGTCACCTTGTTGGAAGCGAAATCACTACTGACAATTCTTGCTTTTCGATTTAACACCACGAGTTGTCTTCCTTCCCATTGGTCGAAGGATGGAACGTGCCCGTTTTTCTATTGGTTGACCTATTTAGGGGAGACTTCTAATTGGACCGGCGGCTTTCTTTGGTGTTAGTTACGCCCGGCCTGGTCAGGAAGTATCGGGTGTGTTCGACTCTATTTACTTCCGCGTTATCAAATACGTCCAGTCCTGTCCGGAAATATTGGGCGTCTCTCTACTAATATAACTTCTGCGGATACCAGATATGTCCGGGCTTGCCAGGAAGTATTGACTGTACAAGTTATTTATACTTGTGCCCGCTTTTAGCCTGTTTCCTATGTCTTGTTGCCACTTTCTTTCCTCCAGTTACCTTATTCTTTATTAAATCTTTGAAAATCATACATTGTACATGCATAGTGGGTCGGGGGGCATACAATTATATACAAATTATGACAGATGCGCCCCCTACATTTGAAGAATTCAAGAAGGGGTTAGCCTGAGAGAATTCTGTAAAGTGAAAAATAATTTTGTGGGAAAATTAGTTGTGGGTATTGAGAGGTTATATACAAGCATTGGTGGTGATATAAGAAGTAATATAGAATGGTGTTGATGATATAGGTTGAGTATAATTAATAGAAATCAAAAATATTTTTAATTGTAAGAAATCAAAATGAATGCTATGGTACATAGTGGATTAAAAAGAAAAGAAAATGCGCCTAACTAATTTCTACTTGAAATTGGAAAAAAATTCGAGGGAGTTCTATTAGGGCTTTTGAGAAATAAAAAATAATATAAAGTTGGAAGAAATCAAAGTGAATGCTTGGTGCATGGTGAAAAAAAAGGAAAATGCCTAACCATATTCTTGCTCGAAATTGGGAATGGAAATCGAGGGATTTTTATTAGGTCTTTTGAGAAATCAAAAATATAAATAAAAAGTTGGAAGAAATCAAAGTGAATGCTTGATGCATGGTGAGAAAAAAAAAAGGAAAAATGCCTAACTATATTCTTGCTCGAAATTGGGAATGGAAATCGAGGGATTTTTATTAGGTCTTTTGAGAAATCAAAAATAAAATAAAAAAGTTGGAAGAAATCAAAGTGAATGCTTGATGCATGGTGAGAAAAAAAAGGAAAAATGCCTAACTATATTCTTGCTCGAAATTGGGAATGGAAATCGAGGGATTTTTATTAGGTCTTTTGAGAAATCAAAAAATAAAAATAAAAGGTTGGAAGAAATCAAAGTAAATGCTTGGTTGCATGGTGAGAAAAAAAAATGTTTTGTTGCATGGTGGAAAAAAAGAAATAGAAAAAAAAGGATGTTTTTGTAAATCAAAATAAAATATAATATCCAATTTTAAAAGAAAACCAATGAGTTCTCGTTGATTTGAAACTATGATAATATAAACTAATTGGTAAAAAAAAATGATAATTAATGATTAAAAGTGATAATAAGTTGAATAAATTGATAAATTGATTAAATATTTACATTTTTAATTGAGAGAAAATAATGAAAATGATTAATATGAAAAATAAGGTGTATTGGTTTGAACCCTTTTGTATCTACATGCCCTGATCTAAATGTTTTAATTGCTCAATTATGCCCTAAAATTTTTTTTTGTCTTTGTGTGTGTTGTGAAAAATGTTAGAAGTCTGTAAAGTAATTGATTTGTTATAATAGGGATGGGAACTCATTTAGAATGTTTGTGTGTGTGACGTCTTGTGCGTGCGGAATTGTATGGTAAAAATCGATACGCAGACTCGACTGGAATCCAAAAATCGGTGGCATAGAGAGAGAGGAATCTGTGGATGGAAAAACGGTGACCGATCTAAAAATTACCCTCCCTTGTTTGCACGTAATTGGATCAGGAAGTGGGGGAACTACGTTTCCTGTCCGCCTAATTGATTTTGTGTGCGACTTGAATCTTCTACTTGGCACGGGTTTTGTCAATTTTCTGGCCTCCTTTATCTGGGAAGAATGATGTAAAATCGTTTTTTGTTTGTCGTAGGTGGTGTAATTTCGACGTTATTTGTATTTTGAAAATCCGGATATTGTATCCATTTATTAAATCGAATGGTCGTTGTGACTTTAGTAAAAAATGCTATTCAGTGATATTAGGGTGGAATTGAGTGAAAATGAGGCTTACGACGTGAACACGTGTTGAGTGGAGACGTGTCACAGGCGTGGTGAAAGGCGTCTGTGGCCTGAAATGAAAAGTTTTGTGGGGTGACCTGTGACACGAATCGAAAAAAAAAAAATTGTGAATGAAAAGGTGTCACGCGAAGTCCTTGTTTGTACAAAATCTAACCTGTTCTCACTATGAACAACAAATTTATTAAAGTCATATATCGAAATTTCTATTGTTAGTGTATATGGCACCTTTTAAGGTGAACATTTTTTTAGTGTTTTGGGTAGACGAGATGATTGTTACTAACGACGGTGCATGCGTTTGTTGGTTGTTGTCGTCTTTTGGCGCGAGTGTCGCGCTTGTTGGGCGGGTTGTGCGTGTTTGTTAGCGTGACGACGTATGGTCATGTATGGATTTTGTGTGGTAAGTGTGTGAGCTGTACTGACACGTTTTTTTTTTTTTTTTTTTTTTTTTGGGCATGGTGATGGTTGAAGTCGTTGTGGCTTGTATTTGAGGGCATATAGTACTGGTAATTGGGTTGAGTGATAAACATGGTGGTGGGGTCAATGAATGCAGGCAAGGGTTGTCCTGTGTGACAAATTTGGTTGCAGTGCGAGTCCTTTCGGACAGGTTTGGCCTAGCCCGTGCGTGCATTCATTGAGTACAAGGTTAGATACATGATTAAAGGGGTAGGTAGGTTAGATAGAAGTCCAATGTCAATTTCTTGACGCCATAGGGTGGGTGCCTACCTCAGTTCAACAGGTCTCCTCTGGGACGTCTTGGTTTGGGGTGGTTGGCTTGGCTCGGGACTGCTCGCACCGTCCGCGAAATTGAGGTGAAGTCCGGTACTGGAATATCGTTTTGGGATCGTTTGTGCTGTCCCGGATCGCGCGGATTGGTTTCGGGGACGGTGTACGGCATGGCGGTGGATGACTCCTCGGTGGTCGGTGTCCGGCCTTGGTGACACTCGCCTGGGGTTGGCGGGGGTTGTGTCCGTCGTCCTCCCCGGGGAATGGCGCTCCGGAATTCCGTCTCACCTTGCGGGGCGTTGACTCGTCGGAGGGCCACGGTCATCTGCCATATGATGGCCGCTAGAAGGCGCCTGGTCGCCTCTCTTCTTGCCCGCTTCTTTTCCGCTGGGTTTGTCATTGCCGTTTGATTTGCTGGTGTCTGGGCTAATTTCCATCTTGATCCTGATTAAGCTCCATAATATCTTTATCCTGTCGACTTATTGTAATATATCCAAAGTTATTACACTGCAATATTTGATGTATTACACTGTTGTAGAATCCTGTCGACTTAACTGTTCTGTGACAATATCGTTGCGGAATTTCTTGTTGTTCGATTTGAATGGTGAGGATTGGTTGAAACGCAGTCGTTGAGTGGCAAGTAAAGCATACAGTTAGGAATAATCAGGACACGTGATGGGGTTTGAAAATAAAAGGCAACTGGGTTGGAGGAAAGAAAGCTTGAGAAGAGCGGAGCAGGTTTTGATTGTTAATTATCTGATCACATGGTGGTGATTGTACTTAGCTACGGGATGAGCAGAGGGAGAGAGGTCCAGAGCCGATGTCACCTTGTTGGAAGCGAAATCACTACTGACAATTCTTGCTTTTCGATTTAACACCACGAGTTGTCTTCCTTCCCATTGGTCGAAGGATGGAACGTGCCCGTTTTTCTATTGGTTGACCTATTTAGGGGAGACTTCTAATTGGACCGGCGGCTTTCTTTGGTGTTAGTTACGCCCGGCCTGGTCAGGAAGTATCGGGTGTGTTCGACTCTATTTACTTCCGCGTTATCAAATACGTCCGGTCCTGTCCGGAAATATTGGGCGTCTCTCTACTAATATAACTTCTGCGGATACCAGATATGCCCGGGCTTGCCAGGAAGTATTGACTGTACAAGTTATTTATACTTGTGCCCGCTTTTAGCCTGTTTCCTATGTCTTGTTGCCACTTTCTTTCCTCCAGTTACCTTATTCTTTATTAAATCTTTGAAAATCATACATTGTACATGCATAGTGGGTCGGGGGGCATACAATTATATACAAATTATGACATTTATTATTCTCTATTTTTATTTATTTGCTTTTTTTTGTAATCCTTTATATTTTTAAAGCAATTTAGGTTATCATTTAAATATTTAAAATATTTTCTTACGAAATTTCTAGAATTTATATCAATAATTTTTATTTGAGTATATAGCTATTTTAATTTGAAACACTAATGCGTAATTTAAATTGTGAAAAAAAATCTGTAAAACAAACTGAAGTCCTGAATTTAATGATATTAATCAGAAAATATCATTTTTTTAAAAAATGGATACATTTAAAACCAGCGTAAAGAGGCTGAAATTTATTTCAGATCTTAGGATTTAAGATATGATTTGAACGAGTACAAATAAAGGCGGTTGGTGAAAATCATAATAAATTCCACACATACAAGTTTAAAGGTGTTGCAACATTTTAACAATAGATTATTTTATTTGTAAATATAAAGCCTATTACTATACATTTATAACAATGTAAATCATTTTGGTAAACTATTATCCAGCTATTGGTTTCCTGGTTAATAAATCCTTGATAATTCAAATGATTTGATTCAAAATATTTAACATTTTCATTTATAATGATCATATATAATGTGTTTTATATATTCTTTACTGGAAAAATTTAATTGTTCTTTGGATGGTCTAAACCGTTGTGTTTCCACTTCTACACCCCAGGTTCGATTCCCGCATTGGGAACTTTTTTTTTTTATAAAAAAAATGTTCCAATGGTCCAACGCCACCAACGAATGCAAGTAACCAAACGGGCTCCGGTACATTTGTAAGTGCAAAATTTTCACATGTGTAGACATGTGGTGCACTTACAGAAGAAGCAGTCGTCTACTTCTTCCCACCATTATTACAATGGCCTGTACCATGTGTACTAGGGATAAACAAAAAAAGGTTGTTCTTTGATTATATCATAGTATTTTCTTTCTTATCATGTTCAGTTATATTTAGCTTATAAGCATTCAAAGGTGAATCCTATTTATAAATAAGGGATAGTCACAATATTTTGTTTCAATATTTAATTCAATAACAGGGTTCAACAACAATAAATAACAAGGTTAACAATAATGAATAAACAAAAATTACATATGAAAAATAAGGAAAAAAAGTAAGTACAGTTTTTTCGACTTCCTAACAATGATAATAATCAAAGAATAATTATAAACTTTACATAAATATATACAAAGAATGTTACAATTTAAACATATTATCCATAAAAAACTGCATCAATTCTGCATAACTCGATGTGAAACTGTAACCCGCATGCGAGAGACCCCATATTTATTCAAAATTGCGACTTATATAATGAAAGAGATGCTAATCTAGCAATAGGGAATGTGAAACAATCATTTTAAAAATACACAAAGAAATATCTCAAACTATCGAAACATTTATATTTTATTAATCGATTATTCTATAAATAACATTCAAAAATCAGCAGAATTTTTTTTCTTTTTCGTAATATATATATATACAACTCTTAATATAATTGGTAATGTGCAAGGTTTATATATATATTTCATTTTCAAATTAAAATTTATAGAAAAATATTCACTGTTAAATCAACCGCCAGAGGTCGCGCTTTCCCTTTTTATAACCCATTGTTGTTGTTTCCCGTTGGTCGGCTCAAACCTTATGTAATTATGTGAATAATATTTTGTTTTCTTTATTCTTAAGCCTTAAATCAGGCAATACCTTTCTAAATCTGTTTCTTTTTCATAAGCTAAATTAAAGCAATAATGATGTAAACTGTTTTTATTCATATTTTCAAGATTTTAATCACGACTGCATTACCATAGCATAATCCTCCAGAAATCAAAATCATCAGAAAATCTCATTTTTTATATTATATATATATATGTTATATTAAAATATTATTTAATTAAAAAAAATATATTTCAGATTCAAATATTCTGTTTAAATCTACCACCAGATGTCGGGACTTTCCCTATATAAAACCGATTTTTGTGTTTCCCGATGGCCGGCTCAAAATTTTGTACTTTATGTAAATAAGCTTTTCATTTTTTTTGATTCTTACACCTTAAGCCAGGCAGTACTTTTATAAAAATATGTTTTTTTATATATTCCTTTAGCTCAATTAAATTAATCTTTGATCAAGGCTATTATTATTTTTAACCACGACTGCATTACCATAGCATAATCCACGAGATAATTAAGATCAGCAGAATTCTCTTTTTATTTATAACAATACCAAAATCAAGCCACGGCTAATAATTCTGTATATTTCAAAATATTCCAAAATCAGCGGAAAATCTTCTTATATATATTGAACAACCTGAAAGAAATTATTTCTTTACTCATTACATAATGTCAAATGATAGACTCTGACTAGATATCTTTTAAAAATCATTCAGAATGTGAACTCAAAAAAAAAAAAATCATATATAAAAAGATACAATTTATTCCTGTAAAAAAAATATTTTAAACTCTCTTTCAGATCGATTTATATACTAGCTATAACAGAAAGGAATTAGTGTAATTAAATCAAATTAATTTATCACTGAGATTTTTAAAAATGGTATAGAAGTCTATAATAACAAAAAAAGTACTTAGAAAATAATCAATTTTGTATTAAAATTGTTTATTCAATAAATTGATTATGAATATATCAATTTTAATTTAATATTATGCATATATATATATATGATATCCTGAGGGTCTCTCGCTATGTTGTGAGATCCGAGTGGGTCTCTCGATATACTGTGGAAACCGAATAAGGTATCTGGTCTAACTAATCGAAAGATATGCGATTTATACTAAAAGTGTCATTGTTATACAGTTTAAAATACTAGTATACTATATGTATATCTATTAATTATATATTTTACATTTATTCAAATCTATTTATCTTTATATAATCTTATTTATTCGTGTATTTTGTATTTAACCCTATATAATCTTATATGATATTAGAATACTTTCAAGTTTTTTTAGAGAAAACCAAACCAAGATGCTCTGCGGTGAGGACCCGATTTGTACCTTCTGTAATTCAAAACTAAAAAATGAAATCACTCACTATATTTTTGATTGCTATGCTCTGAAAAAAGAACCCTTATGCTCAAAACTGGGCAACTCTGTGCTTCACATCCATCAATAATTGACAATATTACACAGAATAAGTATATTGCTACGGCGTTTTATGGTTTCCACAAGTCCATATCTCAGAAGAAGGCCAAGTGACACTCACTCATCACTTTCTTACTGCTACTCTTTTTGTGTTGTTTTTCTTGCTTCCCTCTTTCTCTTTCTTGTTTTTTTTCTTTTTCTTCTGTATATATCGTTATTTCCTTTCTCTCACTGCTTTGTTCTTATGCATAACTCTGGTGAATCCTGTATGGGGTCAGTGACCCTGAATAAAGGCTTTTTGTTGCTGATATATGTAATTAATATTTTCAATCATAATTTCTTTATCTCTTTCTTTCTCTCTATATATATACATACCACTTGCCAACACACACAGCACAACAAACACACACACAAACATCACAGTCCACGACTGATTAGAAAAAATCACAAAATTACATATTACAATACACAATATTTGGAATAGATATATTAAAAACAAAAAGGCATATCCTGAATGCGCTCACGTGTACATTTCTAGATGGCAGAGCGTATTCTGAAAATGCTCATGTGATCGCGGTCAGGATATGCCTTCTTTTGTTTTTAATATCAATACCTAACCCTTTTTCATATTTTTTATTCTTTATTATTTGTATATATTTACACCAATATCTTGTATAATATATATCGTAATTTCTGCTAAGCAGTCGTGGGTTGTGTGGCAAATGGTAAGGGCACACAAAGAGTCAGAGTTCAGGATCATAAACGTGTGAGGAGGAGTTTTAAGAGTAAAGTGAAAGTCTGAGGACCCCCCTGGGAAAAATTGGCGTGAAAACTACCTCCGGGAGAACTGTTTCCTGATTATCAAATCCAGGTCTTTTTAAACTATTCTCAGTAGGGTAAAATTGTCTCCGTTGAGAGGGAAAACGAGGAAGCGACATTGGAAATGTACATTTTTATAGCAGTAAGCCTGAAGTCGACTGGCTTTTATTACTAGATAACTCTCTATTACCTCTAATTATAATTTCACATAGATTATATTTATACAGAAATTCCTATAATATGCATTTGTACTTGTCAGAATATTATGACAAAAATATATATGTTATATTAAAATGTTGTTTCATTCAGAATTATATTTTATGGATTCAAATACTCTGCTAAGTCGACCTTCAGAGGTCATGCTTCCCTTATATAAACTCATTGTTGTTGTTTCCTGATGGCCGGCTCAAACCTTTTGTACATTTTGTAAATAATCTTTTGTTTTCCTTGTTCTACTCGCCTTAAGACAAAAAGTACTTTATCAAATTATGTTTTTTTAAATATATTTCTTTAGCTCAATTATAGCAATTTTTTTTACTGATCAAAACCATTTACATTATAATAATTTCAAGCTTTTTAACCACGACTACATTTCCATAGCATAATCCTCAAGATAATCAAAAATCAAGCATAAAATCTCATCATTTTTCATAATATATATACATATCAAATATCAATATATATGTTATAATAGTGTTATTTTTTTTTAAATTATAATTTATAGAAAAAATTACTTTTTATAAATCAAGAAAGCCATCCACGAACGCGTTTCGCGCTTTTGGCGTTCGCAGCGTGGAGTAGGCTGTACCAAAATATTTTTATTCCAGTTTTCTTGGGAAACCAAGAAATTGGTATTCAAGGCCAAACTTGCGTGAATACGCTTAACATGTAAAAAAATAATAGGAAAATATTTTAAAAATCAGAAATGAAGAAGGCATATCCTGACCAGGAGAACATGTGCTTTTTCTTTAAATATTTATGTAAATTTTATTGGCTACTTCATTATTGACAAATATATCATAGCCAAAATTTCCGAAGTTATAAATCTATCTCATATTTCCGAATAAAATACATAGCGGTGGCTGTAATTGGCAATCACTTAAAATTTTCCACGTATATTTGCATATTTTGCATACTTACCATTCTCCTACATTCTTTCTTACAAATTGACCATTTAAAATAATTCATTTGCAAATTCTGCCCAGTGTGCCTGTGTCTATATATATGGTATATAATGGTACTGGGTGGTTAAATAGGAGCATTATATAGTTTTTTAGATAAATATAATGTGTGTTTTATGATTTCTCACTTTAAAAATATATACAATATAATTACAAATCATGGTAATTTGGAGATTTTCTGGCGAAATTCGGTCAAAGGATGATCCAAGCTGCTTCTGTGGAAAAGAAAACCAAAACTCATTGCATTTTTATCCGGTCGAAGAAATGTGCGAATTTGTATATAACAAAGACATCTATGTAAAATTCAATAATTTTTTAAAATTCATTTCAGACTTAATTTTCTGTTTGAGAAAACCAACCTTTCATTTTTAATTTTGTTTTTAGTCTTGTTTATTGAATTGTATATAAAATGAATTGTATATAAGCTGCAAAAATGTATTTAGGCGCAAGTATTCCAAACTGGGATATCGGGTCCGATATGACAAATAAAAAATAAATAAAAATATAAACTTCACAAAATATATGTAACAACTATTTAATATTATATTATAATTTTCAATTTATCAATAATATAAAAATATATATTATTTTAAAATTTAAAAATAATTTGAATATGAAACACATATATATTTTTGAAATAATTGATAATCTTTATTGAAAATGTCTTAAGACATTTACTATAGATGGAGCTGGTTGACACAATTATAAAATAATTTTAAATGTCAAACAACCTGTGTTTATTTTATTTGTATATTAGGTTCTGCTTCTTTAAAATATAATTTGTTTCAAATTTGATAGTGTATTGCTATTATTGTAAATATTATTCTGATAATATTTGTAAAATCAATATAATCATATAATTACAAAACTATTTTAGAGGCGTAATATTATTTTTCCCTTTAATTTTTCCATCGCAGTAAGGACAGTAGAAATTGTTTTATTTTAAAAAGAATATTACGCCTCTAAAATAGTTTTATAATTTGATAACAGATGGCGCTCTAGTACATCATAATCATATAATATTTTAACCATATAGTGCCGCAGTTGCCCCGATACTTATATATTTCTCTAGAACATATTATTACGCAGAAAGAAAAGCACATTACATAATGGAGAGAGAATGTTATAGAACGTTTAAGAATAATGTAGAAAAATCGGAAGACAACTGTTTGACCAACCTAAAGCGATTGTGCAAGATTTGGTGCTGGCAGCTTTTTGATTGGCTGACCAACCATGACCGTTTTGGAAAGATCTACTCCAGGATATATAGGGATGAGAAACTCATGTCGGGGAGAAGAAAGAGGGGAAGAAGTACGAAGCTACGTGATGGACTCTAAGCAAACGCTCCTGTCTCAAGAGGTCGGACTGTGGTGTACTTCCTGGAAGATTCTAGAAGGTTCTACGAACTTCTTTCTCCTGTTATGCTCCTGCTTTTCTTTACTGTGCTACAGTTGAGGAGTTTGTAACTGCTGTTTTCTTTATTGTTGTTTTATTTTGCATTCTTCTGCGATTATTTTATTTATTAGGCTTAAATAAAGTCCTGAAGATCGTTTAAACCCATGGAAGTTATTCTTTGTCAGCCAACAACGCAACAATGTATTTATATAACGAAATTATTAAAATACACTGATTGGATTTTGTCTTGATTGTTTTATTTATCCATAGAAACATAAGAGGCTTCTCCCGTCAAAATAAACGTCAAAACTTGACGCGATCTATTACCGTCGCCCCAAACTAGCGGCCTCGGTTCGGTGATAAACCCTCTACACTATCTTTTGAAAACTAAGAAGAACCCAGCTAGAATCGATAATTACGAGCTATGATCTCATCATGTGATCAGCTATGATCATCAGGCTGATGAAGGCCGTTATCCCGCACCCATGATCTCTAGGTGGACGCTTCTCAGTTTGCCAAAGTTGTTGCTGTGGCTTTGTCACCGATCCGAGGCCGCTAGTTTGCGGCGACGGTCAAGCAAAGCAGACCATGAACTCAACTTAGAGGAGTCCTTCACCATGACAATTTCAGACCGCACACCTAAGCTCAAACATTAGACTCTTTAGTGACCTCTGGTGTCCAATTAGTCATTCATCCACCATATTCACTAGACCTAGCACTTTTTGACTTTTATTTCCAAAAAGTTAAGTTATCGTTGGAAGGGATAAAATTTGACACTGCTGATGAAGCACTGCAAGCCTTTATCACTGCCGTAAATTCCATCCCCGAAGATGACTGGTGTAAGTGCTTCGATAATTGGTTTTCACGGATGATATCTTGCATAGATGCTAATAATTGCATGTTTATTTGAAAAGGCATTACAAAGTACATATCAATATATTTTTGGTTAAAACAATATAAAAATAGGTGAATGGTGTAAAGGCAAAACTAGATATTTTCTTTAGGTTATTACAAACTAATATATAAATCGCTCTTATTTTAAAGATAGAAAATTTATATACATATATTGCATCCATAGATTAATCCTCGAATACTTTCTTTTATTCACAAAACTTATTTAAAGATAAAATAAGAAATTTACTTTATTGTAAATCAAAAAAGGCCTCCATATAAAAATATTCTGTCTGCTTAAATAATCGTAAATTTAACAGTAAGGAAGCTACTTTGCAAATTTTAGAAACCTTTGTATAAGCATCCCTGAGAATTGTGACCATTGAATATATTCCTAGTCATTATGGACAGCTCAGCTTTCTTGTTGAAGTCACGAATCTCACCTGAAATAATAAAGTTCTCATTACATAGCCAGGTGAATGGGCTAATATTTTGTTTAAAATAGAGATGGTAATGGAAGGTTAAAATGAAAATGTACCGTTTCCTTCAAAATAGACACAAATTTGTAGTATTTATATTTAGTCTTTGCGCAAATATTAAGAGCTATTTTCTCTTTTTAAGCGAATATTTAAACTGATTATTAAATAGAATTAATTCTTATTTTATCAGACTCTGAGATTTCGTTATGTTTTATGCTGATAATATTCAAAAGATCAATATGTCGAAAATGTCGAAAATCACTTTTGTCGATCTTTTAGTAAATGGTTTTTGAATTATAATAATTATGCTGTCTTCAACAAACATGGTCTTCTATTACCTTTGTATTTTACAGGAGTTGTATATTAAAAATCTAGATTTTGATTCAAGATCTTTGTAGGTTTAGTTTACTAACCTACTTATATATTTTTTTTCTTCCCATTGAATATTGGTAAAAAATATATTTTCTAACTTAATTCTATTAACGTTATGTAGCGCTGAGTTTGTTGTTGACATAAAACGGTGAAAAGTAGACAAAGTGCAATAGATTTATACCTATTTTGTGAGAGGCGAGAAGGATGAGAAACATGTGTAAATAGGATTTTTTTTTTTGGTCTCATGTTAATACTAAATTGTATATAGTACTTAATTTATGTTCAATTAAAGTAATTGCTATACTGGGAATATCCTGTATGGTGCTTGAACCCTAATAAATGCTATTGTGTGTGTGTCATAAATATGTTATAATACCTTGAAAAAGGTTGGCGTTCAGCCAATGATATATTGGTAAAATAAATTAATTTCGATCCAATATATACCTTTGTAATTAAATAACCTACTTACTTTGATGAAGCTTAGTATGGGATATTGTCGAAGTTTATTTTGGAAAGTTATCCATTCCACATATCACAAAATATTGTCATAACCAAAATGTACATAGCGTAAACTGTAAATAAAACATCGGCAAATGTTATGTTCCTAAGCCCCTATAGGTGGCGCACTGTCAGCTCGGCGAGTGCTATGTAACTAAGCTCCGATAGATGGTGGACGCGCTAGGCATGAAGTTTGTAAACATTAGCCGCCATCTTAGGGGGGTGTAGCCGATAGCCATCCGTTTAGGTCTTTGACATTACTTCCTTAATTTATAAAAATTTTTACCCATTAAACTTAGTTTATCTCTATTTCTTTTTATATCTCAAACTATTTAACTATTTAAAGTCATCTAATAAATTATTATTTCATTCTACCCAAACGTCACCTTCATTACTCTGACAATATTATCACTGCATCAGTCTTTTAATATTATCTAACGTTCCAAATTTCTTCAATAGATGGCGATATTGAAGTTTGATTTTTAAATAATCGTTTGATCTCTTTTATGAAGAAACATATTTTGTATAAAAATATGCTATATTGTAAAATATTAAATATCAATACATTCTTAATACATCTAGTATATTCTTGAACAGGTTCACATAGAAAATTTGAAAAAAAAATGAATATTACCATTGAAGATATTTTTCCTTCCTGAAATTTTGCATGTTATTTCATTTTTTCAAGCATTCATTGATGTTTTAAATGCATTTTTGTAAATAATTTGGAATTTTTAGGAATACTATTCGAGGGGTATATATATAGTTATTTATATTCGGCTAGAGAATTCTTACCTCAATTTGAAAAAAAAAATGCATGCTAAACATGTATCAGGGAAACTCTGTAATTCCCGAATTTTAAAATATAGTCAATAAAAATATTTTCATATATTTATCCAAAAAAAGCAGTAAAGATTTGAATATATTTTAGATACCGTTATTGAACAATTATATTTGTATATGTTAAAAAAAAAGTTTAATACAATTTAATGCGGCTTATGATTGCAGGACGATGTTTGACAAGTTTTACCGTGGATTTTTCTTTTGAACGAAATATCGTAATTTATCTTAAGGAGAAATAACGACTATTTCTATCCTTAGGGATGAAGTATGAAAGGATGAATTGAAGAGAACACTGTGGGTTCGTTTTCCATCCCTGGACACTTTTATTTTTCTGTTTAACAATTCTCTTCACAATTAATCCTTCCATACTTCATCCCTAAGGATAGAAATAGTCGTTATTTCTCCTTAAGATAAATTACGAATTTTCGTTCAAAAGAAACATTTACGGTAAAACTTGTCAAACATCCCTAAGGATAGAAATAGTCGTTATTTCTCCTTAAAATAAATTACGATTTTTCTTTCAAAAGTAACATTTGCGGTAAAACTTGTCAAACAACGTTCTACCAATAAAAGTATGATTATTATTATCCCTGTACACATGGTACAGGCCATGAAAATCATGGTGGATAGAGGTAGGCGACTGCTTTTACTGTATGTTCACCACATGTCTACACATTTGAAAAGCAATTCGACTTTGCACTTACAAATGTGCCAGAGCCCTGTACAACAACCACGCACAAGGGTGGTGGGACATATTGATTTTAAAACTTGATATGATTTAAGGTGAAGCAACTCCTAGGCAATATTTAATTGAATTATCAAAATCTTCAATTTTCCGAATACACATTAATTTAAAGGTCGGGCACTATACGCAAATATAGATAGATATTTACCGGTAGGATATTACCTAAAAAGACAAAAGTCGCCTCTCCCGTCAAAATAGACGTCAATTCTAGACGCCATCTAAAAGACCGATCTCAACTGACGAGGGCCATTAGCCCGAAACCATTGTCTCTAGGTGGACGCTTTTCAGTTTGCCAATTCTGTTGTTATGGCCTTTCACCTACCTGGGACCTCTTGTTTTCGGTGACGGTCAATAAATTGCATCTAGATTTAAGGTCTATAGGTATATTTAAGGTCTTTTTGAATGCATATATATCTCGTGTTTTCCACCTATTGGTTGCCCTTAATCTCTGCCACCACGAAATATAAGCTACTATTCCTAAGGAACTCATCTATCTCTTTCTCATCAGTACCATTAACTCATTTTCTCTCACGCAATATATACTTATTTACATATATAAACTGCATTTTTCTTCATCGAAAATAAGAAAACAAATAAATATATGAAATCACAACAATATATATAAAAATATTAAAAATAATGAAAGCATATCCTGACCAAAAGCACATGTACTTTTTAGATGACAGAGCGCCATCTACTGGAACAGAAATCTACTAAACATTGATTTAACCTGTTCCCTGGTAATTGGCCAACCCAATTTCTTGATAAATCAAGAAAATCCATCCACGAACGCGTTTCGCGCTGTTGGCACTTGTCGGCGTGGAGTAGGCTGTACCACTACCTCTAAAGGCACATGTGCTTTTGGTCAGGATATGCATTCTTTATTTTTAGTATCAACACCTGACCTTTTTATTCTCTATTTTATCGATTTGTTTTTCTATTTAATTATATAGGTTAGAAGTTTCTTCAACATATCGAGAAGAATCCATCTTCATATAATCAAGTAGTGTCTCCATCTACTTTCGGCTCTAAGCTCAAGAAGAGCTTCTAGACGGAGACACTTGTTGACCCGAAATTGCTTCAGTAATAAATACCACACAAATATTTTGAAAATACCTGGATACCCTGTTAATTCTCAAATATATCCGCCTATTATAAACTAAAATACTTCATAAATCTCAATTTAGTATATAGACGATGTAAATGAGTAAGCATATGTAAATAAAATATCATCTATTATGAATCTAAATAATGAAACTGTGTGTGGCCTTATATTTTGTCCATATTTCTATGAAAAATAGATACTTCAGCCAGTCAACGTTTCGACAAAATCTTTTGTCTTCGTCAGGAGAAGTAAATAAAAATAAAGTATTTGGCCAACTTTTATTTACTTCTCTTGACGAAGACAAAATAATTCTGTCGAAACGTTGAGAAAATAAAATTCTAACTGGCCGAAGTGTTTATTTTTCACAGAAATATGAATACCGGCCAGACAACGTCTATCCTTACGATTATATGGTTAACTTGTTAATCAATCAATGAGGAATTATAAACATTCTGTTTTTCCAAAACTGACATGAGAAATTTATATATATTTATAAATATTGCAATACTCTTGATTGAAATTTAATAAATTTAATGTATATCTCGGGGCTCAAAAATCATTCATTCTAATTAACAGCCCAGTAAAAAAAGATATTTCCTTTAATGCATTTAAAAAAAATTATATAGATGGAGCTGCTTTTAAAATTATTTTTTAAATCTTTAAAACACCAAATTAACATTGGTATACGTTTTTATAAGTTAGGTTTCGATCTTGGAAATATCTTTATTTAGTATTGAAATAAATATGTATCTATATAAAATAGAATTAAGATGATATTAGCAAAAGTTTGAAATATTAATATGAATTTGAACCTTATATGCATTTTCGCTGTTTGGTAAATATTATATTTTTACGAGAATTACTTGAAATAAGAGTAGTTTCTAATTAATTTTTACCAAGATGTGAAAGTTTACAATAATTTTAAAAGTATGTTATTTACTTAAAATCATTATATATATATATTCGGGCTAATGGCCCTAGACTGACGAGGGCCATTAGCCCGAAACCATGGTCTCTAGGTGGACGCTTTTCAGTTTGCCAAAGCTGGTGTTGTGGCTTTGTCACCGACCCGAGGCCTCTAGTTGCGGCGATGGTCAATAGATGGCGTCTAGTTTTGACGTCTATTTTGACAGGAGAGGCGACCTTTGGCTCTTTGGATCAATATCCTCCCGGAAAAATTTTCATCTATATAATTATATATATATATGAAAAAACAATAGAAAAAAATAAAAGATAAGTGGGTCAGGTGTTGATATTAAAAATAAAAAGGCATCCCCTGACCACGAGCACATGTACTTTTTAGATGGCAGAGCGCCATCAAGTGGAGCAAAAATAAACTAAACGTTTATTTAGCTTGCTCCGTGATATTTGGCCAAAAAACCTTTAGTTTATTTTTGCTCCACTAGATGGCGCTCTGCCATCTAAAAAGCACATGTGCTCGTGGTCAGGAGATGCCTTTTTTATTTTTAATATATATGTATATATATATATATATATATATATATATATATATATGCCGAACTGAGTTTGTTTATACAAAAATGAAATGTCTTGATAAAGGTTTGGCGTTCAGCCAACCGAAATATTGGCTAATAAATAGTTTTAAAAATCCAATATATGCCTTTTATTATCTTATAAATATATATATCGTCGCTACAACTGCAAACTATCGAATGTGAAAAATTCAATTTTCAATTTGCATTGGGCACGGCACGTCTTATGGCAAATCGTCGAATCTCTAGCTTCATTAGGAACGCTGGAAAAACCTTTGACGATGTATTGAATGTGAAGGATTTTTTACATTGGACAATGGGCTGATTTTGGGTTCACAACTATTGGAGTTTTATCTTCTCCTGAAAAGTGCCGATTTTCAGATTCGATAATTTGCAGTTGTAGCGACGATATATATTGATAGTATTTTTTTTTTGGAAAATAGAGAAAAGCAAAATATTAAGAAATACAGATTTTGAATTTAACTTTGAGTCAGAACAGCTAGCTAATTCCTGTGGGTCTCTTGCCACAATAGCCTGTATTTATGCATGGACAGCTCTACGAGCTCGTATGTGGCTTTTTCACGTGTGTGAACTTCGGATAGCATACAAGTAGAGTTGAATCACAAATACTGACAGGGATCAATGTTGGACACACTGTATTGGTATATTACAATCTATAAAATAAAAGAAGACGAGTATCTTGAACGATTTTTTATGGACGCAAGCTTTCGGGTAAGAACCCTTCGACAGGCAGAAACCAAAGTAAAGTAACGATACAAACGCGGCACCTATGGCAGGTAATAATATATACACCTATGATATTTACATAGCTATGGCAAAGAGAATTACAAATATTACAAATAATATATTTACATAATTATGAATCAATGTATATAGAGAATCTAATTTTCAATAAAGATGCTAATTACATGATTGGGGATAGGAGTTTCTTTGGTATACGATACTTAAATAATAAAATATACTATAGGTGGAATTACATGAAGGCCAGGAGAGCATGATAGGCTTCGGGGAGGTCGATTTTTCTATTGATGCTGCCTTGCTTATGTGATTCTATTGATTCCAATATGAGTCTTTGGTGTTGGTTATGTATGCGTCTGTAGAGTATTTTAGGTTGTGTGATGCTAAAAGTATGACCCGTATCCTGTATGTGCTGATATATGAGGGATTTAGAGTCACGGTTGGATATGCTACGGGAGTGTTCAGACATCCTGATGGCGACGGTTCTACCCGTCTCACCCACGTAAGTGGCAGAGCATTGCTCACATGAGACGGAATAGACCGCGCCACCAGAACGCAGGGGATCTATGGGGACGAGGGGCTTAGTAAAAGCTTTTTTCCCCCTTGCTTTTATCAATAGACATACATACACACCGGGCGCCCCTGTTTCATCCACAACTTATAGATCCATATGTTTCCTTCCCTATTCCCCCCTGCAGTTGATATAGCAAGACACCTTAAGTCATATGGCATCCGTACCTACTATAAAAACTCCCCCAACCTCCTCACATCCCTCCGACATCCGTATACTAAGCCCCTCGTCCCCATAGATCCCCTGCGTTCTGGTGGCGCGGTCTATTCCGTCTCATGTGAGCAATGCTCTGCCACTTACGTGGGTGAGACGGGTAGAACCGTCGCCATCAGGATGTCTGAACACTCCCGTAGCATACCCAACCGTGACTCTAAATCCCTCATATATCAGCACATACAGGATACGGGTCATACTTTTAGCATCACACAACCTAAAATACTCTACAGACGCATACATAACCAACACCAAAGACTCATATTGGAATCAATAGAATCACATAAGCAAGGCAGCATCAATAGAAAAATCGACCTCCCCGAAGCCTATCATGCTCTCCTGGCCTTCATGTAATTCCACCTATAGTATATTTTATTATTTAAGTATCGTATACCAAAGAAACTCCTATCCCCAATCATGTAATTAGCATCTTTATTGAAAATTAGATTCTTTATATACATTGATTCATAATTATGTAAATATATTATTTGTAATATTTGTAATTCTCTTTGCCATAGCTATGTAAATATCATAGGTGTATATATTCTTACCTGCCATAGGTGCCGCGTTTGTATCGTTACGTTTACTTTGGTTTCTGCCTGTCGAAGGGTTCTCACCCGAAAGCTTGCGTCCATAAAAAATCGTTCAAGATACTCGTCTTCTTTTATTTTATAGATTGTAATATACCGCTCTAAGAAGAATCACTTATTTCTTACACTGTATTGGTGCCAAAAATATATTTTGCTCTTTCAGATATCAGCCTTCCCTTCATTGTTAAGAGGCGTTAATTTTCACTAAAGTTGGCTTTTGCTATGACTATAAATAATATTTGGGTTCTTGCTACATACGAATGGACAGCTCTATTCGGCTTTTGCACGTGTTCGAACTTTAAACAAAATACATATAAAGTTGAACCCATGTATGAATAAAAATAGAAATTTATTTTTAATGAGCCCTTCAGATTAATTCCTTTTATAAGTAGTCTCCTCTGCAATATAGTTGACAACCTCTTTTTCTGATTTATTTGCTCATATATTTTTAATTTGAAATATATTTATATAAACCTTTTACTAATGTCTATAGTTTCTCACTTCAAAGGATTATTTTTGTTTTAGTTGTTTGTTAATACACTATTACCAATTATTTAGATTTTGGACTTCTCTTTATTAAATAAATTTCCCATTTCTCTACACATATATTTTGTACCTTTTCTGTTTGTTAATACACTATTACCAATTATTTAGATTTTGGACTTCTCTTTATTAACCAAATTTTCCCATTTCTCTATACATAAATTTGGTACATTATCAGTAGTTGCCGTCGCCTCTGTAATAACTTTTTACCGGTAAAGTTGTATTCAAACAACATTCAATTGTGTAAATTTGATTTTTAAAAGGGTCGAATTATCGGAAATGTCGAATTATCGATAGTGTCGAATTACAGTTTGTTATATGATAGGCCATAGTTCAGGACATCAAAACATGGTAGAATTATCATGTGTCGATATAAAACTAGAAATTTATTTTTAATAAGGTCCTTTAAATGAATTAATTACTTTTATATGTTGTCTTATCTGCAATATAGTTGTGTTGTTTGAAATTTTATTTTCTAATTTGTTAATTTTTTTCTTCTTTTCACTCATATAATATTTATTTATATATAAATAATTTTATTTAATGTAATTTAATTAATAATTTATTTAATCCAGTGTCTATAGTTTCTTCCTTGAAATTGCTTACCAAACATGAGTCAGGGTTTCCTCAGTGTTAACAGTTGGAGTGTTAAAATGTGGAGGAGCAAAATAACTCCCTACTGAATTTCTCAATAGCCTTACTCCCAGAAGAATGCATCCACACCAGTTACACTCTAGGTTGGTGCTATTGTTATGCTTCTGAGAAGTTTTAATCCTAAGCAAGGTCTTTGCAAATGGTACATGTATGGTGATACAGTGCATGTGCTCTCATGTCCTTGAAGTAGTGTAGATGTGTTGTTTGTGATTTTATTTTCGGATTTGTTAAAATATTTCTACTTTTTTCATTTCAAAAATTATTTTTAGGCATAGGCACCAATGCCTATAGTTTCTCACCTGCGGGTCCTTCGGGTAAACCCGGGACAACGCCCGGGTCACTCGGCTAGTGTTATTGATAAAAGATATATTTTTATAAAAGACTTATTTTATTTATCTTAGGTGAACAAAGTGCAACATGCTACTAATGTAAATATATATGTAATTTACATATTTATAAAAACAATAATATTGATCGATGGTCAAATATATTTAAACATATTATATTTCTGTGATGAAACTTACGGACATAATTAGTGAGGCAGCTTACTCGTCTCTGGAAATCAAATCAAACTCTTTCAAGCATATATATAATATAAAGTGGTGGAATGGGAACCTTGTGAAAATGAAAATTTATTTTCATTATATTAGAAACTTATACTATCGGCATAGAGTTATCAATAAAATAATTTTTAAATTTGCAAGAAACAAGTACATTAACGCTATCGAAAGAGCTAAGAAAAAAGTTGGAGAATATTCATTGACGAAGATGAATCAAACAACCCATTTGGAAATGCCTATAATATTTTTAAATCTCTGAGATCATCCAACAACAATATAGGACTTCCAATGATCGATAATATACCGGATACTTTAAAGAAAGAAAAAATGAAAAGTCTCTTGAATGATTTATTTCCAGATGATGATGTACATTCAGATAAAGAGGAACATGCTATTATTAGAAACGATAAACCTGAATTTAAAAACCAAAATAAATTTTTATAGAAATAAAATATGTTGGAAATATAATTTCAAAAATAAAAATCAAGAAAGCACCAGGTCCAGATTTTATCAGTAATAATATGATCAAACAGGCAGATACACTTTTAATCCCGATTTTACAACAAATGTATTGAATTAGGTTATTATCCGGATGTATGGAAAGACTCAACTGTAAATATCATTCCAAAACCTAATAAAATGAACTATGAAACAAGCAAAAGCTACAGACCTATATCATTGACAACAAACATTTCTAAAATATTTGAAAAAACATAATTTAAAACAAAATCAATAAATATTATGAAGAGAACAATCTAATGAGTGCAATACAACATGGATTTACTAAACATAAATCAACGAACATTGCAATGGAAGATATAATGTAAATCATATTGAAACACAGGCAAGAAAAACTAACTTCTTTGGTTACAGAGGATATAGCAGGCGCATTCGACAACGCATGGTGGCCAGCCATTATTAGAAGACTCGATTTAGATAACATTCCCTCGAAACTAATACGAATTATACAATCTTATTTAAGCAGTGGAAGAAGGGCATATTTCTCATATTAAGATACAAAGGTTGCAAAATATTTGACAAAAGGATGCCCTCAAGGCGGTCTTCTTTCCCCAATATCATGGAATATTTTGTTAAAAGACTTGCTGAAGAGCTTCAAACATCCGAATGCAGAAATAACTTGCTACACAGACGAAGTTTCTATCATTTGTAGGGCGAGTCTGTCGAGGATCTCAAAATATTAAGCGAATATATTTTATGCTATGTGATTCAATGGTGTAATAGGAATAAATTATCAATAAGCCCAAAGAAAACGAATTTACTTTACTTACATAATAAACCTAAAGTTCCAATTGAAATACCGAATATTATTTTAAACGCAGTAGATCAAGTTAAGATATTAGGCATAAAATTCTCAATTCATAGAATGAAAAAAATTAATTTTGAGCAGGATCGTAAGAATGAAAATTTTCTGTTTTCACTTTGTGGAAAAAGGTGGGGAATAAATACTAAAAAAAAAGAATAATTTTGTATAAAACAATTTTCAGGCCAGTTCTTACGTATGGTTCAGAAATATGGTACAGATTTATAAATAGTTGATGCAAAGAAAAACTAAACCCTATCAATATCAAATTCTTCTTTGGGCGGTTGGAACCTACAAGACTACATCTTCCAACTGTGTCCATAGTCTTGTGAACATTCCCCTTTCTCACAGATTATATTGAATATAAAACAATTAAATATGATTTGACTCATCTTTCGATTGAGGATCAGAATGCTTTCAGACCACATTCTCCGAGTATAATTGGTTCATTTTTAAGTGCAAAAATGGATGAATTATTTCTAAAAACAAATGAAACATTCTAAAGCTTTTTTCCCTTTTGGAATTCCAACATTTTCCCGTTCGAATTTTTATAATGCCCAGTTTACAACGAACCATGGACATTTTAAGGGATTTTTATCAAAAATTGGAGCGGTTGAGGACTCTAGCTGTCATTGTGGCAACAAATTCCAGGACTCGAGACACCTACTGCTGGAATGCTCACTCTTCTTTAGCGCTAGACAACAGACAGTGAACAATGTTGTAGATCTATATCAATTTGTAAATACCAGAGAGAATTATCATAGATTTAACTATCTTTGTAAATTTATTTATGATTATCTTTCAAACCTGATAGGTTCAGGTTCCTAATATATATTATTGTTTCTCTTTTTTATTTTAATTACTTTTTCTTGTATAAAATGTTTGTAACTGTTTCTGTTCAAAAAATGTAAATAGACGCAATTATCCCTAGCCGGGATATCGCGTTTTGTGTGTTGAAATAAATAAAATAAGTTTGCATTTATTACGCACTTCTATTTATATAGTACCTTGACAAAAGCGAATATGCCGACAACTACATTTCTGACGCCATTCTAAAAGTGCATATATCCTTAAATACATTGACGTACTATGCCAAAAATATGTTTCTTTTAATATACAGTAGAACCCTTCTGTAAAAGACACCTAATTTCCCAGCCAAAGTGTCCTCTAGCCAGAGGCGTTCTCATACCGGAGAGTTGCTAAATAGTAAAAATGGTAATTTTGTTGTGAAAACAGTCCTTCATTGAGAGGTGTCCTCTAGTGTGAGTTTCCACTCATGGAGGTTCTACTGTATAGGCATTTGCTTTTTTCCCAAAATCTATTTTGCTTTGCTGATCTTCAAAAGATAATTAAACCTTTTTTACTTTATGAATCCTTCATTTTGAATAAAATTGAAAATTTGGGATTCCTTACCTTTTTAATTATTCCATGTACACAGGTTAAAAGTCATGCTAAGTATTGTGGGTAATTAAAGAGTTTGATTTTGCTTAATTGCACCATATTTGCACCTATAGAAAGTGATATTCGACTTTACACTTACATTTATGCCAGAAACTTGTTTGGTTACTTTATTCCGTGATGTGCTTGTTCCTTTGCAAGAATCTGGAGTTATTGAAGCAATATTGCCTTCAGAAAAAAATATGCTCAAAGCGCTATTCAACCATTTAATTCTGGGTTGTATTGATATTTTTATTCTGTCAATTCAATTTGTTTTGTGTTCAATTTCTGTGCTCATTTGATTATAATAACATATTTTATATATAGCACTATAAGGTAATTTACACTTTCAAGTTCTCTTTTGAAGCTAATCATTTCATTATATTAATTTGTGACAAATACTCTCAATCTCTCAAATGGATGATTTCATTTTAGTATAATTTATTATTCATACATAATTTATTTATTACTTTATTATATATATTTGGTAACCATCCTCTTAACAATGCAGATAGAAAATTTTAAAATTATGTTATAATTCGAAAATATGCTATCAAGAATTTTAGCACGACGAAAAAATCAATTATATTATTATATTTTATGTCTCACTTTAGAAAATATTTTAAAAATAGTTCATTTATTCTAATCAATATTCAAAATAGTTGAAAATTTGAAATGCGCTCTTCAAAAATATAATTGTCTAAAGGTTTCTGAAATCAAGGATATGTGATTATATATAATCGATAATTTGTTAATTAACAACCCATAAGAACTTTTTATATATAAAAGTGAAAAAGAAACTTGCATATATGCTAACGGATCCAGAACCGTATTAATGATTCTCTTTTAACAAAACCAAGAACAGAGATTATTCGATTGTAATCAATATGCTATGATAACTAACATGAACAGTTTCATCTCTGGATATTTCCACAAAATATATAGTTCAAGAGAGGTCAAACATAATGGAAAGAATCAAGAGATCATAATTGGATATGATGACACTTAACATCAATCCTTATGTATTAGCAAGGGAAATATCATGAGGGAAGATAGATCGCCTACTTCTTAGAAAAACCTATATATCAAAAAGCGTGAATGCAAAATCAACATTACAGAGGAACAAAAACAATCAATCATTATAGCCCTCACTATTCAATCATCCAAATTGAACCCAAATGAACAGAATGGATAGTTCTAGTGGAAAAAATTGGCTCGTATGATAGAGCAATATTATTTTAAATTGTGACGAAAGGCCCATGACCAAATGTAGAAATATTATTAGAGGCTCCATCAGAAAAAAATGCTCAAAACATATTAAATGGTTTATTAAAGTCTGAAAAAGAAATCTCAGTGTGGCTATCGGAATCCGGTACAAGATTAAACACAACGCATTTCGAAAATATTTTTATTCTCGACACTTCTTGGGATATTATAACTCTCCGAAAGATTCCAAATACAGAAGTCGAAATTCATCTCGTGAGTACATAGCTAACCCATCTCTACAAATGTATATAGGTAGATATATATATTATATAATCCAAAAACTCAAATATTTCTATTTTTTAAAAAATATATATTTTATTTTATTCATTGATATTTTTATTTTTGTTATCATCGTTTTTAAAAAGACTTTCAGTTTTGTTGTATATTTTGTTGTAAATATGCGTAGTTAACATATCTATCCTTTTAAATCACTAATATAGGATTAACTTTATAAATTCTATATAATG
Source organism: Cordylochernes scorpioides (assembly GCA_030710605.1). Lineage (NCBI taxonomy): Eukaryota > Metazoa > Arthropoda > Arachnida > Pseudoscorpiones > Chernetidae > Cordylochernes > Cordylochernes scorpioides. Next base: position 21,652,575 of record CP092883.1, on the reverse strand, counting down.
TGAAAATAACTAATGTGTAATATTTCCTCAGGTAATTGAAAATAAAAGCTACTTGACGGTAAATTATTATATATTTTTTTATCACGACTGCACCTCAACCCTTTATCTTATCGATCCTTTGTCTTATCAACTCTTTATCTAACAACAACAAAACAAAATATTCATAACATGTATATAGTTCGCATATTCAATTCATAAGTTCGCAACTCTATGTGCTATGACCTATACTAAATGGGTATCTTGCATATTCGAAAAAGAAAATTAAATTAGCACTCTAAGATAATTATTCTGTTAACATTATTTCTTAAATTTATAATCTACATTTAAGGCCATTTTTTACTTCTTTTTTGTACTATATAAGAAATCAGAAAACCTTTTAAAAAATTATGAATATTCCTTCTCTTTAAGAACATGATATCTCAGGATATAAATCCGTAGTAGCATAGAAACTATACAGTTGATGTTCTACAGAAAGTTATTTTCAAAATTTTAGGATTATTAATTTTAAATCAGAACATTTTATTTACTATCTGAGTTTTAACATATTTTGAAAATATAATATATGACATATTCTATATATTTTTATTTAAATACTCTTTGTTTTTGGTCATATATTTATAAGGATAATTTTATCAACACAGTATAACATTTTCTACTGAATAACTAAATATACCAGTATTAGGTTATTGGTGAGATTATAGCGATTGTTTCAAAATTACCAAACTTACCCATAAACACTTATTGTAATCAAAGTTAAAGGTAAGCGTTATATTATCTCTCTATAGTATTTCAAATATTAAATATAAATTAACGCGCGATGAAGAACAATGAAGCATTATAATCACAATAAATAATTATATATCATTCAAGCCCAATCTAGGAAGTCAAAAATTCCTTTTTCCTATTTTAATTTAGTATCAATATTTAAAAAAACGCGCGATCTATAATATCAATGATATAAGTAAATATGATGTTTTTTTAGAAAAGATATATCTTAAATATTTATATATATAGAACTGGGAAAATTTGTAGCATTTTATTATTTTTTGTTTAAATTGCAAAAATTCGATATCTATATTTCATTTCGACTTAGAGCGTAATGTCCCACTAGGGACATTTTCACTACAAAGGTAAACTAAACATAGAAAGAAAAGAAAGATATTTTAAATATCTACAATTATTAATATGCAAGTTAGTTAGATGAAAAGAGAGGAAAAATATCAACACAATTGAAATATGTACAAAGGGTTTGTATGCAAATATAGTTAAATTAAATCTATTGTAAAGTATTGTGTGTATTCGAGGAAAACAATTTTCAAATTTAAGAAAGTTTTAATGAATATTTTAAAATGAAAATATGCAATCTATTAGAGAATTATTTAATTGACACTATGATAAACAGAATTAATTTCTAAATAAAATCGGTCCAATGAATTTAGCAGTTTTTTTCCTATAAAATTCAAAATTAATCTACAAAACGAGTTAAATTTTATATATTTGTCTTTTGTTGAAATTAGATCAAACGGGTTTGATGCATTGATTAGTTCATTGTTTATTCTATACTTTTGGAAAAAGAGGCAATTTAGCAGCAGATGAATAGAAGTTTGTTCCTCACATCTACAGAAGTATATCTATATGATTCTAATATATATACGCAGAACACAAACAATTTGAAAATTGACATACACAGCATTCGAAATATTTCACCAAAAAAATTATTTAATAATAATAATAATACGAAGATAGGGTAACATATATCAAATATCTACACATATTCAATAAATTTGTATAAGAATTGATGCATATATATTGAGAAATCTAGGTTACCAATTAGATTTAAAATTCCAAATGCTGAAGCTAACAAAATTGATCCTTCAATGGCATTCAATCTATCACTAGCATCAAATGGCGACTTATAAAAATTCAACGACAAATTTATTCCAGATCGCAAAAAAAAGGATACGCATTTTGTGAAATCTATTGATTTCTTGGCAAAAGGATATAAGCTCGTTTAAATATGTATTTTAAAATCCTTCCAATATGTTTCAAGCTTTATTCTAATATAAAATGGAAATTTTGAATAGATCGGAATAATCTTAAAGTATATAGCATAGTAAATATAATCCCTCAAGATAAAAGAATAATTTATTGCAATTGTAATAGAAATATAGTATATAATATATAAAATTATTGAGGATAGTATATATAAAATTATTGTGATATGTTTAGATTTTTCTATATCTTTACACAATATTTTCCTTTAGGTTTCTCGCGTAGAATTAAAATATAAATGCAAAAATTTAATTTTATTGTATTATATTATTTAGAAGATATATCGGATTAGAGATATAAACTAATAGAAACAAAATTTAAACTTAATATATAATAAAAGGTATTAATAATGTATTCCCCCGAACCAAAAGAAAAAAACTAATGGTATGTCACATTTAATTTTTTAAATAAAAGTCTGATAGAAAAAAATTGTTAGAACACAAATATTTATCACATATAAATATTTGTGAAAAATAGTACAAATATGATTTGTACTGGGATAAGATTCATAGATTAAAAAAAAGAAGGCATCTCCTTATCATGCATATTAAAGCAAGCCATCAGCAACTTTCAGTTGCCCGATAAGGCGATGCCTTTTTTTCTTTTCTTAATATAAAGTTGATCAATAAAAATTTTGTTATTGAATTTTGAAAAAATTATAAAGGTAATAAGATTCATATAAGTAAAAATTAAAGCCTCCTGGATGATCAATATTAATTTTAAAACTTAGTGTAATTTGATATAAACAACTGTTAGCAAGTTTTCATTTTTCACTACAATTTAACTTCTTTCTTTAATATAAGAAGATCGTCTCACGTTTATTTTGATTCATGTAAATTATTGTTCAATTGCGGTAACTGAAATATTTATTATATAACTTTTAGAGGATTTAAATAAACACTTTTGGAATTTAATCTTTAATAAACATTTTTATTCACATGAATTCTGAATCAAATGCTACCAAGCTAGTGTTTATTCTTGGATTAGAAGAAGAGGGTCACGAGTAGGGCCTCCAATCCCGGGATCCCGAGCCAAATATTGATCCCGAAATCCCGGGATTCTGCTCGAAAAATCCCGGGATTACTGGTTTGTGCATGAAAACCAGCGCAAAAATATATTTTTCTTATCAAGAATTTTGATAATCAAACAGATGATGAGATAGCACACTTTTGACGTTTTGTTTATACAGCTGCATTTCGGGTCTTTTTTTTCTGAGAGATTTGAAATTATTTCCATGCACTAATAACGGAGTTTATTCTTCAAGATCTTTACAAAATGGCAGCCTCTAGAATGAGAGTATGCAGCAGTATACATGGAGGGGGCCCCAGTTTTTGTTGACATGCAAATAGTGGCTTTTTAGATAGTAGCGGCATCCCTTTATTTTTGTGGCGGACCTGCGTGTAACATGGAATAACCTCTTATCTGGGCTCCAAATTGTTTTATATATATAATTTTTAATCTATGTTTATACTCTCCATCCTGTACTCTGTATGCATGGGTAATCATGAACGCACTGCTCTGCTGTTCATTTTGTGAAACCCTCGCTAGCTTTTTTGTCACTCTTGACAAATTATCTTTCCTACGCTCAAATCTTTCTCGAAATTGAATTGTTATCCTTAAAATAAAGTAATTCATGGTTTTTAAAACGGTGCTGTCTTCTTTCTAAACATTAATACATAGTTTGGCAAAATGCAATAATGATTCCATTTCTATAATCACAATAGAAAATAATCATGATTACATTTGCTATAATTACAATTACAAGTAATTTTAATCACAATTGCTATCATTATAAAGAGGGTGTTCACACTTATAGGAAACAAGTTTTATTATAAAATATTAAAAATTAACACCATATTTGAAATTTTTCAAATGTTCTATTCGAAAGCCTTTTTGTTTATTTACAGAACGGCACTTAATTTTCCACGATAGCAGACACTTTCTGATCATGGTCATACTCAAAAGATCCCATTCTTCCTTTACCACTTTCCAGAGTTAATCTGACCTATTTGGGCATAATTAAAATATGCAAACAAGATGATATCAACAATTCTATAAAAAGGGTATTTATAATTTTTTTCACAACAAAAATATCAAGTTTTTATTCAAAGCACCTACGGAGAAATGGACAAAAGATTATCACCCTATTACTGTGAGAACTCCTGCAACTGTCAAAAAAGTGAAAGAATAAATTTTAAAATAAAATCCTATGCCACAAAGAGATATAGCCAAATTAATAGGAACATCAGTGTCAACAATAAATAAAATAATAAATAAAGATTTAGGCCTAAAAGCTACAAAAAAACATGCGGTTCACAAATTGTTTCAGAGCCATATTCGTCAGCGACACACTATCAGCAGATATTTTTATGAAGATTTCTTGGCTGCTGATAGATGGAAATTTATTGTTACATATGACGAAGTATGGGTATATTTAACCGTTTGCGACAGAAAAAGAGCTATATACTATCAAAAAAGGGTGGAAAAATCTAGGCCAATTTGGTTGAGGAATGTTCCGAAAGTTACCCCAATGGATCTATGGTGGCATGCGGTATATCATATGAAGGAAAATTAAAAATAAGAAAAGTTGAAAGAAATGCCAAAATAAATTCGGAGTACTATCAAAACAACATTTTAGAACCTATATTTTTGAATGATATTCCCTCTATCTATATAAAACAGAGTAACAAAGTCTGGTTTCACCATGATAACGCCACAAGGCATACCTCATCTTCAACCCAAGCTTATTTGGAAGATCTAAGGCAAAGAACAGGAATCAACACTATTCCAAAGAATAGAACCCCTGTAAAATCTCCTGATATATCCCCGATGGATTTTTGCATTTTTGGATGCCTTAAAAGAGCACTTGGAAAGAGACACCCTAGGACAATTGAAGGTCTCTGGAAAGTGGTAATGGAAGATGGGATCTTTTGAGTATGACCATGATCAGAAAGTGTCTGCTATCGTGGAAAATCAGGTGCCGTTCTGTGAATAAACAGAAAGGCTTTCAAATAGAACTTTTGAAAAATTTCAAATATGGTGTTAATTTTAATATTTTATAATAAAACTTGTTTCCTATAAGTGTGAACACCCTCTGTATATAGAATTACGAGTAATCATGTTTACATTCTAATGCAATTAATTTTTTTTGAAAAGTAATGCATTGCAAAGTAATCGTAATTACAAGGTAATGTATTACTTTGAATGGATTACTGCCCAACACTGCATTAAGAGATGTGGCCTAAGAATTCCAAAAACAGTAATGTTTTTCCAGATGTGTGTACAGTAATTGACAGATAATTTCAAACTGTAACCCAAAAGCAATGATTTAGTTCATAAGCAGGTGCAAAATATATGGCTTTCAGGTTGTTTTCATCGAAGTAAGTGCCACGTGATTGGCACTATATAAAAGAAAAAATATAACGAACGAAACGATATACCTCTTGGCGTAGAAAGACGAAAATGTTTTTCAATCCCGGGATCCCGGGATTGAGAAAAAAGCAATCCCGAATCCCGGGATTGAAAATATGTACCGGGATTGGAAGCCCTAGTCACGAGGGCATCTTGTCCTTAGGTAATCCCAACCTCTTGTTACATTCTCTTGTCAGTCCAAAACTCAAATAAAGAAATGTTAGGACGATATAGAACCTCAAATCACCAGTTAGATTAAAGAAAAAATTGTTACATATCGTTTAATACATTCATAAATAAAATTTACTGGCCGAAGTATCTTCAATTTGAGACAATAAAAATATTTACTGGCCGATATGCTATGGCAGCCTCTATCTTAACGAGAAACTTAAGGAAGTGAAAGGTCTTTGATGTCGCCAATAGTCTGCTTTTTTAAAAAAGATACAGAAGCAATTTTATTTTCACTTGATTATCTCGTATGTCTTCAATAAAGATCACTGTATATCGAACATCTTTCAGAGTTATTGTCTGAATACCAATTAACATTAAGTTTTGTTCTTGAGTCAATATTAATATCGTTCCCGCTCCTTTTATTTTTAAGCTATAAAACTTGTAGTTGAAGGCTGTAACTAAAATATTTTCAATTAGTGTTTTTTTTTTTATTTTTATTCTAGTTATTCAAAATATTTATATATATTTCTGGAACCATTCACATACATACTAATTATATTAATGAAGGTAAGACGCTCATTACGATACAGTACCGGATACGCCTATTTTTCTTCGTTCTAAATAAAATATATATACAAATTCCGACCTCTAATTCTATATACGACCACCCCGGCCAATTAGACGGGTGTGTAAAATGTTATACATTTGAAATCATAGTAGGATTTGAATAATCTATAAATTAATTTACTTCAACTCTCTTGTTGTCAGGGCATTAAAAGTTGATTATAAATTTTAAAAATGAAATATAGAAAATAGACAATTTTACAACTAGCAAGAAGTCTGGATTTCTGTCAACTTGCAATGTCATCGGATTGTACACTATGTCATTCTTCAGAGTTAAACCCACAATATCCTGAGAAAATATTGTAGACATCTTGCGGATAAAAAGTAAACCCAACATATTCTAATTTTAAATTAAAAATTTATAGCATATGAGAACTCAAATTTTTATGTGGATATAGGCAGAAACCTTATAGATATATATAATTTCCCATCATTTTATAAAACAAAAGATATATATCTTTAAAATATCCTTTGTTTTATTAAATGCTGAAAATTAATAAAATGACAACGACTTACAGTATATACATTGTTATTAATATTTACAAAGACAGTGTTTAAAGTTTTCTTATAAATTTTCTATTTGATATTCTTTAGGAATTGCAAAATATACATCCTTTACGACATATGTTTCATAAGTTCCTTTCCTAATATATATATTATACAAACATATTCAATATGTTTTATTCAAACTCACTATGATTTCTACTTATGTAAATTATATGTTTTATTCAAAATAGTCATTTGGCATCTGTAAGATGGGTAGGAAGTTTGAAGAGGAGTTTGTAAAAATGGCTATAAGGAAATGGAATTTTTTATTGATAAATTATCCTATACATGTGTGTCTTCTATCGTTATTATATAGTTATATCGTCTTAAATTGAACATCAACCACAAAATCTTTGTAAAACGACATTTGAAAATTATCCAGCGTGTGTTTCTTTTGAACGAAAAATCAAAACTTATTTTAAGGAGAAATAACGATTATTTCTAACCTTAGGGGTGAGGTATGAAAGAATGAATTGTGAAAAAAATGATAAACGAAAAAATAAAAGTGTCCAGTGATGGGAAACACAAAATACACATTGGGAATAATTTTCAAATGTCGTTTTACAATCACAATCCATATTATATTATATTGTATAACAAAATCTTTATTGAGATCATTTGTTCTTATACATGAATTTTAGTAGAGGAAAAAAAGTATCTTTTGAGGCTTGATATCTTTAAACCTGAACTAATTTTGAAGCTTTGAATCCTTCCAAAGTAAATTAATTTACTACTACCCTTAGTGCAATGATAAAATGATGGTTTGTTTATTTGTGGTGAACCCTCTCATTATTTTATCACATTGCATTAAGGGCAGTATAAAGTGGATTTATTTTTAAAATAATCATACTCTTCAAAAATAGTTCAGATTTATTATAACAGATGGCGCGATAATGTATCGTATAAACAAAACTTTTAATAAGAACATTTGTTCTTATACAAAATTCCCGAGTAGAAGAGAAAAAAAATACCATCTCGTGAGGCTTGACATTTTCATCATGAAAAACCCTATTAAATATGACTAATACATAACAGAATGTCTTCCAGATGTTAATAGAAATGGCGTATATTACATTCAAGTCTAGGTGTGACATGCTTTTATTGGCATTTAGACAATGCTACTCCACTCATCTTGGTATGAAGGATAGAATATCATTAAAATCTCATCATTAACTCAACAAAACCGTTGGGAAGAATCCCCACCAATGAGCTATTTCCTTCTTCTTTCAATATTGGAGATAAAGAGTTGTAGATATGAATTTCATTATAAATTTTAAAAGAAAATTAGTCTTAAAATATGATTATTTTTAGTGATAGATTACCTTTTTAGAATAAAGTTGAAATTCTTCAGAAATCTTTCTTTTCATCTGAATTGGCACCATTCAAAATTTTTATTTTTTCACATGGTGAAATGATTCTTATTAATCTTAAGGCGTATTCCAATTAAACAGAAATACATAAATACATATAGATGTTACATAATTTTTTTCTGAAAATAGAGCAATCCATACTTGAATCATTAGGTAGTAAAAAGACACATATTGAATTAAATAAAATATTTATTTACCAATATTTCGGTTGGTTGAACACCAACCATTATATTTTAAGATATCTAACTTATTCTTATTGTAATTTTTATCATATTTTTATGCACAAATTTCCTCCACCTACTTTGTATTTTAAATAATTTCAACTTGATATCATAACACTATGCGGCGCTGAGTTTGTGTATACAAAAATGTAATGCTTCGATAAAGGTAGGCGTTCAGCCAACCGAAATATTGGTGAATAAATATTTTATTCAATCCAATATATGCCTTTTTGCTATCTAATAAAAACTTTAATTTCATTTTAAAATCATAATTTATAGAATAAAATACTCTTTATATTCGACCGTCAAAAGTCGTGGCTTCCGCTTTATAAAACACATTGTTGTTGTTTACGTTTGCCGACTAAAAAAAATTGTAATTATGTAAATAATTATTCTAGTTTATTTTATTTTCGTCTTTGCGACTCAAGTCAAGTAGTACACTTTTTAAATACAGTATATGTCCTCTATATTAAAGGGAATTTTTTGTGCTTGTGTTGTGCGTGCATATTGTTGTTGTGTGTGTGTTATTGTGTGTGATATTTTTTTTTGTGTTGATATTAAAAATAAAAAGAGCATATCCTGACCAGAAGCACATGTGCTTTTCAGATGGCAGAACGCCTTCTGGTGGAGCAGAAATCAACTAATCATTGAATTAGCCTATTCCCTGATATTTACCAACCCAATTTCTTGATAAATCAAGAAAAGCCATCCACGAACGCCTTTCGCGCTGTTGGCGCTCGTCAGCGTAAAATAGTCTGTGTGTTTGTGTTGTTGTTGTGTGTATTGTGCTTGATTTAAAACTATTTTTATTATTCTCTTCACGACTGCAAACGATATCATAGAATATTCATAAACTGCATGCTATTGCCAAAATGCCTATGTATCCAGAAACAAGGTAACACAATTCTATATATCAATTATATTCTAAAACCAGCAGAAACCCTTTTGAAATACTTATAAAAGCACATCGGACATACATAAAGACCAAGGAGCTTATGTTATATAAAAAAGTGGCATTAATGTTTTAATGAATGGTTCTAAAGAATGCAGAATGATCTGTAATGAATGTCAAGAAATATACATTTCAAAGATCAATTTGAAAAATAATTTCATCGCTCATAGATGCATCATACCTAAATACTTTGTGAATACCCAACTCAGTATTCACGTATTGGTTTTAATCGAAGTCTTATCTACTATTGTCAAATAGAGGATTGATTGTAGATAAAGTGGTCATGATATTTCTCATATGAAGGAATTTTATTTGTATTATATATATATATATATTGGTTCTCTCTAATTTTTTTATATTTTGTTTATTAAATGTATAGGTATTGTCACATTGAAATTTAGGAAAGACAAACTTCAAAATGACACTGCAATTTATTTAAGGCAAAAACAAAATCAGAATTTATAAGATGCAAGTTAAGTAATGAGGTAAGTTTCCGGAGTAGCTAAATAAAAATAATATGATGAATATAAAAAATATTAATAATATATCTGTTATAAAAAATAATGAATACTTTTCGAAAATATATATGTGATATTATTTATATAACAAAATATATTCAACATACATAATATTTTGAGTGAGAAACAAGCGAGATTTTAAAAATTAAGATATTTATTCTCAATTCTCTCTCTAATGTAACTTCAATTTTAAAATTCCTATCTTTTAGAGGAAATATTCAAATGATAAATATTTTAAACACTATTTTCTCAAGCGATACTTATTTCAAAACATGAACGTGTTCGTGTTAGTTCTGGTTTAAAAATGCATTTCCAAGCTTTTTATTAAAATATTAAAAATATATATTCTCTCAATACAAAAGGCTCAAGAGTAAGGTATTTTAATATGTTTAATTACCTAAGTACATTTCTATATTTCTTAATATCTGGGAGATTGTAGGCCTTTGTTTTCAATTTTCCACAAAGGTACTTGCATCCTTCAATGCCTTCCTCTACTAAGGGTGGGCCACATGGTCTCTCCATATCTCCCTCCTTCAATGCCATCCTCTACTAAGGGTGGGCCACATGGTCTCTCCATACTTCCCTCCTTCAATGCCTTCCTCTACTGAGGGTAGGTCACATGGTCTCTCCATATCTCCCTCCTTCAATGCCTTCCTCTACTGAGGGTAGGCCACATGGTCTCTCCATACTTCCTCCTTCAGTGTCTTCCTATACTGAGGGTGGGCCACATGGTCTCTTCATATCTCCCTCCTTCAATGTCTTCCTATACTGAGGGTGGGCCACATGGTCTCTCGATATCTCCCTCTTTCAATGCCTTCCTCTACTAAGGGTGGGCCACATGGTCTCTCCATATCTCCCTCCTTCAATGCCATCCTCTACTAAGGGTGGGCCACATGGTCTCTCCATACTTCCCTCCTTCAATGCCTTCCTCTACTGAGGGTAGGTCACATGGTCTCTTCATATCTCCCTCCTTCAATGTCTTCCTATACTGAGGGTGGGCCACATGGTCTCTCGATATCTCCCTCTTTCAATGCCTTCCTCTACTGAGGGTGGGCCACATGGTCTCTCCATATCTCCCTCCTTCAATGCCTTCCTCTACTGAGGGTGGGCCACATGGTCTCTCCGTATCTCCCTCCTTCAATACCTTCCTCTACTGAGGGTCGGCCACATGGTCTCTCCATACTTCCTTCGCCATTCTCTTCATTTCCTCGTAGGTTTGTCGTCCAGTCCATTGTTGTTGATGTTGTTGCTTTATCCTCAAGTCGTTTAAACGATCTCCATTAGATCCCATTGACTCAGCTTTTCTATTATAGTCCTGGGGTTGTCACAGAGGTCTTTGGAGAAGGAAAGAGGGGTGCTGTTGGTCTGAATATCTGAAAGTACCACTCAGTGTGACTTTGCTTCTTTTGGTCTCCTGACATGGAGTGTAGCCGCTTCTATGGAGAAAAGGAGGGCTATAGGGCCACCCTGTGCTACACCAGGAGTTGAACTCACGACGTCCTGTGCTACCCGTTTACACCCCTCGCCACTTTGAGGTTGTAGGATAGGATTTTGGGAGGAATTCCATTGTTTTAGATCCACAGAAATACATCCTACTTATATAAGCCATAGTTTGATGCTATTGCACTGATCAGCTCATATGTGGTTACGATGTTTATTTTGCTTGGCCATGATGTTCGCATCCATTATATAATAAATAGAACACAAATATAATTTATATTGAAAAATCACCCGATATTTTCTTTCGAGAAATCAAGTTGTTAAGCAGGGCTTTGTTTCTATTAGTGGAAAAATTGCATCACGTCCTTCTATCGCTAAAAAAGCCTGTTTAAATTTACAAATCTATGATCAATATAACTTTTCTATTGACGCGTATGATTATTTTTCCAATTAAAACAATTTTATTCTGCCCTTACTGCAATGATAAAATAATGGGAGGGTCTGACTTATCAGTGGTAAAACCTCCCAGCGTTTTACCCTTTCCAAGAGTCTAGCTTCAGTGTCGGTATAGCAGGAAAACAGTCAACTTCAATATTAGAGAGGTATGGTAGATTGAACTGGCGAAACATTTGGGAGATTTCTCCAATGATGAGCCAGGCCTTCCCATTATTTCATCATTGCAGTAAAGGCAGTAGAAAAATGTTTCAATTCAAAAATAATCATACGCGTAGAAAACAGTTCATATTTCTTATGAAGGATTAGGCGCTCTAATGCATCATATATAAAATATATCATATGGCTACGTGGAAAATTAGGAAAGACAAATTTCAGGATGACACAGCGAAATATTTAAGGCAAGAACAAACTATTAATGATACACAAAAGATAAGCAACGAGGGACGTTTACAGAGTAGCAAAATATAACATAAAAATGATACTCTGTTAATAAAATAATAAATACTTTGCTACAATATTACCTCTTGTCTCGAGGATATAGGAAAGTAGTGTAGATAGATTTAAAAGATCCACAATTAGGTTTACAGAGTAGCAAAATATAAACATAAAAAATGATACTCTGTTGATGAAATAATAAATACTTCGCTACAATATATAAATATTCGATAATAAAATAGGTATATTTTGGATTGAATAAAATATTTATTTGCCAATATTTCGGTAGGCTGAACGCCAACATTTATCAAGGCATTACATTTTTGTATTAACAAACTCAGCGCCGCATAGTGTTATAATATCACAGTTGAAATAATAATAAAAAAAATACAAAGTAGGTGAGGGAAATTTGTGCATGAAAAAAATATCAAAAATTATTTCAACTGTGATATTATAACATTATGCAGCGCTGAGTTTGTTTATACAAAAATGTAATGCCTTGACGAAGGTTAGCGTTCAGCCAACCGAATTATTGGCAAATAAATAGTTTATTCAATCCAAAATATATGAAAACTACCTCCGAGAGAACCTTTTACTGATTATCAAATCCAGGTCTTTTAAAACTATTCTCAGTAGGGTAAAATAGTCACCGTTGAGAGGGAAAACGAGGAAGCGATATTGAAAATGTCCATTTTTATAGCAGGAAGCCTGAAGTCGACTGGCTTTTATTACTAGCTAACTTTCTATTCCCACTAATTATAAATTCACATAGATTATCTTTATACAGATATTTCTATAATATGTATTTGTACTTGTGAGAATATTATATTATATTATATTATTATATTAGAATTTTGTTTTATTCAGAATTATATTTCATGGATTCAAATACTCTGCTAAGTCGACCGCCAGAAGTCACGCTTCTCCTATAAAAACTCATTGTTGTTATTTCCCGATGGCCGGCTCAAACCTTTTGTACATTATGTAAATAATCTTTTGTTTTCCTTCTTCTACTCGCCTAAAGACAGGAAGTACTTTTATCAAATTATGTTTTTTAATATATATATTCCTTTAGCTCAATTAAAGCAATTACTGATCAAAGCCATTTACATTATTATTCTTTCAAGATTTTTAACCACGACTACATTTCCATAGCATAATCCTCAAGATAATCAAAAATCAAGCATAAAATCTCCTCATTTTTCATAATATATATACATTTCGAATATCAATATATATGTTATAATATTGTTATTTTATTTTAAAATTATAATTTAGAGAAAAAATTACTCTTGATAAATCAAAAAAAGCCATCCAAGAACGCGTTTCGCGCTGTTGGCGTTCGCAGCGTGGAGCAGGCTGTACCAAAATATTTTTTATTCCAGTTATCTTGGGAAACCAAGAATTGGGTATTCAAGGCCAAATTTGCGTGAATACGCTTAACATGTGAAAAAATAATAGAAAAATATTTTAAAAACCAGAAATAAAGAAGGCATATCCGACCAGGAGTACATGTGTTTTTTTTTTTTTTTTAATATTCGTGTAAAATTTATTCGCTACTCGCTTCATTATTCACTAATACAGCTTAGTCAACATTTCCAAGGTTATAAAACTATCTCATATTTTCGAATAAAAAAAATATATAGCGGTGGCTGTAATTGGCAATCACTTAGAATTTTCTACGTATATTTGCATATTTTACATATTTACCATTCTCCTGCATTAACCTATATTCTTCCTTACAAATTGATCATCTAAAATAATTCATTGGCAAATTCTGCCCAGTGTGTCCATATATATGGTATATAATGGTACTGTAAGGTTTAATAGGAGAATTTTATGGTTATTTAGATATATTTTGAAAATAGAGCAATCCACAGATAAATATTTAATTAAAAAGGCATATATTGTATCGAAACACCATTTATTTAACCAATATTTCCGTTGGCTGAACGCCGAATTGAACGAAAAATGTTATAACACCTTGATAAAGGTTGGTGTTCAGCCAACTGAAATATTGGTAAAATAAATGATTTTTTGATCTAATATTTGTCTTTTTAATCAACGATTTGGATATATATAATGTGTGTTTTATGATTTCTCATTTAAAAAATATATACAATTTAATTACAAATCATGGTAATTTTGGAGAGTTTTGGCGAAAATCGGGGCAACAGATAATCCAAGCTGCTTCTGTAACCAAAATATCCAAGACTCAATACATTTATTAATAGAATTCATTCATTTTGTAAATACATTCTAAACTTTATACAAAATCTGGATCTCTAATGTTTTCATGCGTTGAATAATGTAAATAACTTATGTAAATAAACCTTTCTCCTTGTTTGGCGCAAGTATCCCTTGCGGGATATAGCGCTTTGGAAATAAAAAAATTGTAATTAATAGAATGTCGATCTTTCACAGCTACAGAAGTAATCATTTTTATCTCATTGAAGAAATGTGCGAATTTGTATATTACAAAGACCTCTATGTAAAATTCAATGATTTTTGTAAATTCATTTCATACTTAATTTTCTGTTTGAGAAAAACCAACCTTTCAGTTTAATTTTTTTTTCATTCTTGTTTATTGAATTGTATATAAAATGAATTGTATATGAGCTGCTAAAAGGTATTTAGGCGTAAGTATTCCAAACTGGGATATCGCGTCCGATATGACAAAAAATAAATCAAAAATATATGTAACAACAATTTAATAATATATTATAATTTTCAATTTAGCAATAATCAAAGAATATATATTTTTTCAAATTTATAAAATAATAATTTCCATATGTAACACATATTTGAAATAATTAATAATCTTTATTTAAAAATAACTTAAGACATTTACTATAGATGGAGCTGGTTGAAACAATTATAAAATTCTTTTAAATGTCAAACAACCTGTGTTTATTTTATTTGTATGTTAGGTTCTGCTTCTTTAAAATAGAACTTGTTTCAAATTTGATAGTGTATTGTTATTATTGTAAATATTATTGTGATAATATTTGTAAAATTCAATATAATCATATAATATTTTAACCATACATTGCAACAACTCTCTTAAGACATATATATTTCTCTAGAACATATCATTACGCAGAAAGGAAAGCACATTTCATAATGGAGAGAGAGAATGTTATAGAACGTTTAAGAATAATGTAGAAAAAGCGGAAGACAAAGATTGGCCAACCTAAAGCGATTGTGCAATATTTGGTGCTGGCGGCTTTCTGATTGGCTGACCAACCATGACCGTTCTGGAAAGATATTTTCCGGGATATATAGGGATGAGAAACTCTTGACGGGGAGAAGAGCGAGAAGAAAGAGGGGAAGAAGTACGAAGCTACGTGATGGACACCAAGCAAACTCTGCTGTCTCAAGAGGTCGGACTGTGGTGTACTTCCTGGAAGATTCTAGAAGGTTCTACGAACTTCTTTCTCCTGTTCTGCTCCTGCTTTTCTTCACTGTGCTACAGTTGGATGTTTGTAACTGCTGTTTTCTTTATTGTAGTTTATTTTGTATTCTTCTGTAATTATTTTATTTATTAGGCTTCAATAAAGTTCTAAAGATCCTTTGTACCCACGGAAGTTATTCTTTGTCAACCAACAACGCAACAATGTATTTATACAACGAAATTATTAAAATACACTGAATGGATTTTGTATTGATTGTTTTATGTATCCATAGAAACATTAGACGCTTCTCCCATCAAAATAAACGTCAAAACCTGACGCCATCTATTACCGTCGTTCCAATCTAGCGGTCTCGGGTCGGTGATAAACCCACTACACTATCTTCTGAAAACTAAGAAGAACCCAGCTGGAATCGATAATTACGAGCTATGATCTCATCATGTGATCAGCTATGATCATCAGGCTGAAGAAGGCCGTTATCCCGCACCCATGATCTCTAGGTGGACGCTTCTCAGTTTGCCAAAGTTGTTGTTGTGACCTTGTCACCGACCCGAGGCCGCTAGTGTGCGGCGACGGTCAAGCAAAGCAGACCATGAACTCAACTTAGAGGAGTCCTTCACCATGACAATTTCAGACCGCACACCTAAGCCCAAACATTAGACTTTTTAGTGAACTCTGGTGTCCAATTAGTCATTCATCCACCATATTCACTAGACCTAGCACTTTTTGACTTTTATTTCCAAAAAGTTAAGTTATTGTTGTATGGGATAAAATTTGACACTGCTGATGAAGCACTGCAAGCCTTTATCACTGCCGTAAATTTCACCCCGAAGATGACTGGTGTAAGTGTTTCGATAATTGGTTTTCACGGATGAAATCTTGCATAGATGCTAAAAATTGCATGTTTATTTAAAGGCATAACAAAGCAATATATTTTTGGTTAAAACAATATAAATATTGCAAATTAGTTTATAGGTGAATGGTTTAAAGGCAAAACTAGATATTTTCTTTAGGTTATTACAAACTAATATATAAATTGATCTTATTTTAAAGATAGAAAATGAATATACATATATTGCAACCATAGATTAATCCTCGAATACTCGCTTTTATTCACAAAACTTATTTAAAGAAAAAATAAGAAATTTCCTTTATTGTAAATCAAAAAAGGCCTTCATATCAAAATATTCTGTCTGCTTAAATAATCATAAATTTAACAGTAAGGAAGCTATATTGCCAATTTCAGAAACCTTTGTATAAGCATCCCTGAGAAATGTGACCATTGAATATATTCCTAGTCATTATGGACAGCTCAGCTTTCTTGTTAAAGTCACGAATATCACCTAAAATAATAGAGTTTCATTACATAGCCAGGTAAATGGGCTAATATTTTGTTTAAAATGGAGATGGCAATGGAAGGTTAAAAATGAAAACGTACCGTTTCCTTCAAAATAGACACAAATTCGTAGTATTTATATTTATTCTTTGCGCAAATAGCAAAAGTGGCATCCTTTTAACGACTATTTAAACTGATTATTAAATACAATTAATTCTTATTTTATCAGACTCCGAGATTTCGTTATGTTTTATGCCGATAATATTCAAAAAATCAATAAAATCTCTCATATTTAATCACAGAGTCTTTCTTCATGCATAATTTAATCAATTTCTGCCCATTAATTTCTGGTATTGTGATGAAGTGTCAAAAATAACTTTTGTCGATCTTTTAGTAAATGGTTTTTGAATTATAATAATTATGCTGTCTTCAACACAAACATGGTCTTCTATTACCTTGTATTTTACAGGAGTTGTATATTAAAAATCTAGATTTTGATTCAAGATCTTTGTAGGTTTAGTTTACTAAACTACTTATATATTTTTTTCCTTCCCATCGAATATTGGTAAAAAATATATATTCTAACTTAATTCTATTAACGTTATGTAGCGCTGAGTTTGTTGTTGACATAAAACGATGATAAGTAGACAAAGTGCAATAGATTTATGCAAATTTTGTGAGGAGAGAAGGATGAGAAACATGTGTAAATAGGATTTTTTTTATGGGCTCATGTTAATACTAAATTGTATATAGTACTTAATTTATGTTCAATTAAAACCATTGCTATACTGGGAATATCCTGTATGGGGCTTGATCCCTAATAAATGATATTTTGTATGTGACATAAATATGTTATATAACCTTGAAAAAGGTTGGCGTTTAGCCAACTGATATATTGGTAAAATAAATATATATCGATCCAATATATACCTTTTTAATCAAGCTTTTATTTTAATAAAGTTTGATATGGGAGATTGTTGAAGTTCTATTTTGGAAGTTTATCCATTCCACATATCAAAAAATATTGTCAAAACCAAAAATTAGCCGCCATCTTAGGGGGGTGTAGCCGATAGCCAGACGTTTAGGTCTTTGCCATTACTTCCTTAATTTATAATTATTTTTATCCATTGAACTTAGTTTATCTCTATTTCTTTTTATCCCTCAAACTATTTAACTATTTAAAGTCATCTAATAAATTATTATTTTATTCTACCCAAACGTCACCTTCATTAATGTGACAATATTATAACTACATCAGTCTTTTAATAATATCTAACGTTCCAAATTTATTCAATAGATGGCGATATTGAAGTTTAATTTGTCATTAATCGTTTGATCTCTTCTATGAAGAAACATATTTTGTATGAAAATCTGCTATATTGTAAAATATTAAATCTCAATACATTCTTGAATAAATCTAATTAATTCTTAAACAGGTTCACATAGAAATTTTGAAAAAAAAATGAATATTACTATTGAAGATATTTTTATATCTTGAGAGTTGATGTTATTTTTTTTCAAGCATTCAATGATGTTTTTAAATGCAATTTTGTAAATAATTTGAATTTTTAGGAATACTATTCGAGGGGTATATATATAGTTATTTATATTCGACTAAAGAATTCATACCTCAATTTGAAAAAATAATTACATGCTAAACATGTATCAGGGAAACTCGGTAATTCCCGAATTTTAAGATATAGACAATAAAAATATTTTCATATATTTATCCAAAAAAAGCAGTAAAGATTAGAAGATATTTTAGATACCGTTATTGAACAATTATATTTGTATATGTAAAAATAAAAGTTTAATACAATATAATGCGGCTTATGATTGCAGAACAATGTTTGATAAGTTTTACCGTAAATATTTCTTTTGACGAAAATTGTAATTTATATTAAGGAGAAATAACGACTATTTCTAACCTAAGGGATGAAGTATGAAAGGATGAATTGTGAAGAGTAATGATGAACAAAAAAATAAAATTGTCCAGGGATAGGAAACGAACCCACAAACTTCCCATCCCTGGACAATTTTATTTCTCCGTTTATCAATACTCTTCACAATTCATCCTTCCATACTTCATCCCTAAGGATAGAAATAGTCGTTAATTCTCCTTAAAATAAATTACGATTTTTCGTTCAAAAGAAACATTGGCGGTAAAATTGTCAAACGTCGTTCTACAAATAAAGGTATAATTATTATTATCCCTGTACACACATGGTACAGGCCATGAAAATCATGGTGGGAAGAGGTAGGCGACTGAATTTACTGTAAGTGCACCACATGTCTACACATGTGCAAAAGCAGTTCGACTTTGCACTTACAAATGTGCCAGAGCACTGTACAACAACCCCGCAGAAGGGTGGTGGGACATATTAAATTTCAAACTTGATATGATTCAAGATGAAGCAAATCCTTGGCAATGTTTAATTGAATTATCAAAACATTCAATTTTAAGAATACACATTAATTTAAATGTCGGGCACTATACGCAAATATAGATAGATATTTTCCGGTAGGATATTACCTAAAAAGACAAAAGTCGCCTCTCCCGTCAAAATAGACGTCAATTCTAGACCCCATCTAAAATACCGCTCTCAACTGACGAGGGCCATTAGCCCGAAACCATTGTCTCTAGGTGGACGCTTTTCAATTTGCCAAAACTGTTGTTGTGGCCTTCCACCGACCCGGGATCTCTTGTTTTCGGTGACGGTCAATAGATTGCATCTAGCTTTGACGTCTATTTTGACGTCTATTTTACCTTTGTCTTTTAATAAACAAATATATATATATATATATATAATTATAATATAAAACTCTTCATAAATAATCCTAGATATGCAAATATTAGCTTATATATATATATGTATAGATAAATATGGGGCATATATTGGATATAAGTTTATTAATCGGCCAGTATTTCTAGGGGCAACACGCCTCTATTTATCAAGGCTTTTCTTTGATTTAAACTAAATCACGCGGGCATGTGATCCACTCACGCTATACAAGACCAGAGCAATATATCATTTAAAGAAAATATATATATTTGTACATACAAGTTTATTTTGAATTGTATACTTTATTCCTGTAGAAGGGCAGCTTGCGCCCGGAAGCTCGAATTAATTTTACAAATAAAGAAACTTATCCTTATCGAATCTAATCGTTATTAAAATATATATCGTGTTTTCCAACTATTGGTTGCCTCCAATCTCTGCCACCACAAAATATAAGCTTTTATTCTTTAGGGATTCATCTATCCCTCTCTCATCAGTACCATAAACTTATTTTCTTTCACGCAATATATATTTATTTACATATATAAACTGCATTTCTCTTCATCAAAAAAAAAAAAAAGCAAATCAGTTTATGAAATCACTAAATATATCTAATTATATTTAAGATATTGAAAGCATATCCTGACCAAGAGCACATGTACTTTTTAGATGGCCAAACGCCATATACTGGAACGGAAATCAACTAAACATTGATTTATCCTGTTCCCTGGTATTTGGCCAACCCAATTTCTTGATAAATCAAGAAAAACCATCCACGAACGCGTTTCGCGCTGTTGGCGCTCGTCGGCATGGAGTAGGCTGTACCACTACCTCTAAAAGCACATGTGCTTTTGGTCAGGATACGCATTATTTATTTTTAATATCAACACCTGTTCTTTTTATTATTTATTTCATCTATTGGTTTTTCATTCAATTATATAGGTTAGAAGTATCTTTAACATAGAGAAGAATCCATGTTCATATAATCAAGTAGTATCTTCATCTTCTTTTGGCTCAAATCTCAAGAAGAGCTTCTAGATGAAGACCTTTGTGACGTGAAATGGTTTTAATTATTAACATCACACAATTATTCTAAGAATACCTGGACACCCTATGAGTTCTCAAATATATCTACCTATTATAAACTAAAATACTTAATAAATCTCAATTTAGTATATAGACGATGTAAATGAGTAAGCATATGTAAATAAAATATCATCTATTATGAATCTAAATAATGAAATTGGAATTATATGGTCAATATTTCTATGAAAAATAGATACTTCGGCCAGTCAACGTTTCGACAAAAATATTTTGTCTTCGTCAGGAGAAGTAAATAAAAATAAAGCATTTGACCAACTTTTATTTACTTCTCTTGACGAAGACAAAATAATTTTGTCGAAACGTTGAGAAAATAAAATTCTAACTGGCCGAAGTGTTTATTTTTCACAGAAATATGAATACCGGCCAGACAACCTCTATCCTTACGATTATATGGTTAACTTGTTAATCAATCAATGAAGAATTATAAACACTCTGTTTTTCCAAAACTGACATGAGAAATTTATATATATTTATAAATATTGCAATACTCTTGATTGAAATTTAATAAATTTAATGTATATCTCGGGCCTCAAAAATCATTCATTCTAATTAACAGCCCCGTAAAAAAAGATATTTCCTTTAATGCATATAAAAAAATTATATAGATGGAGCTGCTTTTAAAATTATTTTTTAAATGTTTAAAACACTAAATTAACATAGGTATACGTTTTTATAAGTTAGGTTTCGATCTTGGAAATATCTTTATTTAGTATTGAAATAAATATGTATCTATATAAAATAGAATTAATATGAATTAAAAGTTTGAAATATTAATATGAATTTGAACCTTATATGCATTTTCGCAATTGATGTATTATATTTTTACGAGAATTACTTATAATGAGAGTAGTTTCTAATTAAATTTTACCAAGATGTGAAAGTTTACAATATATTTAAAAGTATGTTATTTACTTAAAATCATTATATATATATATATATATATATATCCAAAGAGCCAAAGGTTGCCTTTCCCGTCAAAAAAGACGTCAAAACTAGACGCCATCTATTGACCATCGCCGCAACTAGAGGCCTCGGGTCGGTGACAAAGCCACAACACCAGCTTTCGCAAACTGAAAAGCGTCCACCTTGACACCAGGGTTTCGGGCTAATGGCCCTAGACTGACGAGGGCCATTAGCCCGAAACCATGGTCAATAGGTGGACGCTTTTCAGTTTGCCAAAGCTGTTGTTGTGGCCTTTCACCGACCCGGGACTTCTTGTTTTCGGTGACGGTCAATAGATTGCATCTAGCTTTAAGGTCTAATTTAACGTTTATTTTACCTTTGTCTTTTTATACGCCTATATATCTCGTGTTTCCACCTATTGGTTTCCTCCAATCTCTGCCACCACAAAATATAAGCTTTTATTCTTAAGATAAATTCTCTCTCTCATCAGTACCATTAACTCATTTTCTTTCACGCAATATATATTTATTTACATATATAAACTGTGTGTGTGCATTTCTCTTCATCAAAAATAAGAAAACAAATCAGTATATGAAATCACTACAATATATCTATTTATATTTAAGATATTGAAAGCATATCCTGACCAAAAGCACATGTACTTTTTAGATGGCAGAACGCCATCTACTGGCACAGAAATCAACTAAACATTGATATAACCTGTTCCCTGGTATTTGTCCAAACCAATTTTTTGATAAATCAAGAAAAGATATCCACGAACGCGTTTCGCGCTGTTGGCACTTGTCGGCGTGGAGTAGGCTGTATCACTACATCTGAAAAGCACATGTGCTTTTGGTCAGGATATGCATTCTTTATTTTTAATATCAACACTTGACCATTTTATTCTTTATTTTATCTATTGGATTTTCATTTTATTATATGTTAGAAGTATCATTAACATAGAGAAGAATCCATGTTCATATAATCAAGTAGTGTCTTCAGCTTCTTTTGGCTCAAAGCTCAAGAAGAGCTTCTAGATGGACACACTTGTTGACCCGAAATTGCTTCAGTAATAAATATCACACAAATATTTTGAAAATACCTAGATACCCTGTGAATTCTCAAATATATATCCACCTATTATAAACTAAAATACTTCATAAATCTCAATTTAGTATATAGACGATGTAAATGATTAAGCATATGTAAATAAAATATCATCTATTATGAATCTAAATATTGAAATTGGCATTATATGGTATTAAGAAAAATCAATAAGTGGTGTGAAAGTCGTAAATTAAAATTGTCAGATGAAAAAACAAAAATATTAAATATAAACATGTATTTATATAAATGCAATAGCGATATAATAGTCTCAGGTAGCAAGTTAATTAAACCGGTTGAAGATCTTAAGATCCTAGGAGTGACTATTAAAAATCACCGAGTCAGAAGCAAACTGGACTTTACGCCTCACGTTAATGAAATTATCATAAAAGTAACTAGAGCTAGTGGATACCTATTTGGCCTGACAAAGAAAGCATGGGGTCTAGACTTTAGACGAAGACTGATATTGTATAAGACATTATATCGAAGTACAATTACTTATGGTTATTCAGTATGGTATCCATTCATAAACAAAAAGTCTAAGGACAAACTAAATTCTCTTCAATATAAAATATTAAAACATTGTATACAGGCCTACAGTACAACATCATCGGACTGTACACACATACTTGCACAAGTCCCCAAACTTACTGATTATATTGAATCTAACATGTTGAAAACCGAAATAAATTACAACCGATTTGACTCTTCAAGTAGGAATATAATTTCTAATTATATAAGGGAAAAAATGCAGAAATACTATGAGAAGCCTAATACCATTTTCAAGTCCTTCTTCACTGACTCCCAAATACCCAAATATGTCAAGCCAAATTTTTACAGTGTCCAATTTTTTACTGGACACGGTAACTTTAGATCATATTTGTACAAAGTCAGAAAGACGGATTCGCCTAAATGCTCATGTGGTGCAGAAGAAGAAAATCCTGTACATATTCTAACGGACTGTCGACTTGTAGAGGACTTGAGAGTCAAAAATCAAATAAATATAAATTGTCTAAATCAAATAGTTCATAATAGATATATGTATATAAATTTTAATAGATTTTGTAGAATGTTTTTTAGTAATAGATAGCCTGGGCTGTAATAACTGATATATAGTTATATGCTGTAAATAGCTCTAAATTTCTGTTCTTATCTGTGATGTTCACTAATATTCATTATAGGGTAATTAAATCGTTAACTAACTGACAAATATGTTAATAATTTCTATTATAATAACTAAAATCATATTAATAATTACTGTAAATAAGCTCCCAAACTTGTGTATGCATGCAAATATCCAAGACGGATATCGCGTGCTTTGTAAATGATAATAATAATAATAATATGGTCAATATTTCTATGAAAAATAGATACTTCAGCCAGTCAACGTTTCGACAAAAATCTTTTGTCTTCGTCAGGAGGAGTAAATAAAAATAAAGCATTTGGCCAACTTTTATTTACTTCTCTTGACGAAGACAAAATAATTTTGTCGAAACGTTGAGAAAATAAAATTCTAACTGGCCGAAGTGTTTATTTTTCACAGAAATATGAATACCGGCCAGACAACCTCTATCCTTATGATTATATGGTTAACTTGTTAAGCAATCAATGAAGAATTATAAACACTCTGTTTTTCCAAAACTAATATGAGAAATTTATATATATTTTTATAAATATTGCAATACTCTTGATTGAAATTTAATAAATTTAATGTATATCTCGGGGCTCAAAAATCATTCATTCTAATTAACAGCCCCGTAAATAAAGATATTTCCTTTAATGCATATAACAAAATTATATAGATGGAGCTGCTTTTAAAATTATTTTTTAAATCTTTAAAACACCAAATTAACATTGGTATACGTTTTTATAAGTTAGGTTTCGATCTTGGAAATATCTTTATTTAGTATTGAAATAAATATGTATCTATATAAAATAGAATTAATATGAATTAAAAGTTTGAAATATTAATATGAATTTGAACTTTATATGCATTGTCGCAATTCATGTATTATATTTTTACGAGAATTACTTAAAATAAGAGAAGTTTCTATTTAATTTTTACAAAGATGTGAAAGTTTATAATATTTTTAAAAGTATGTTATTTATTTAAAATCATTATATATATATATTTTTAACAAGTGTTATCCCCTCCCCCCCTAATAACGTTTCCCTGTAAAATTTAGGAGTGTTTGAATAAAAAGACCGTTTTGCGTTTATATATATATATATATATATATCCAAAGAGCCAAAGGTCGCCTTTCCCGTCAAAATAGACGTCAAAACTAGACGCCATCTATTGACCGTCGCCGCAACTAGAGGCCTCGGGTCGGTGACAAAGCCACAACACCAGCTTTGGCAAACTGAAAAGCGTCCACCTAGAGACCAGGGTTTCGGGGTAATGGCCCTAGACTGACGAGGTTGTCTTATCTGCAATATAGTTGTGTTGTTTGAAAATTTATTTTCTTATTTGTTATTTTTTTTCTTCTTTTCACTCAAAATAATATTTATTTATATCTAATTAATTTTATTTAATGTAATTTAATTAATAATTTATTTAATCCAATGTCTATAGTTTCTTCCCTGAAATTGCTTACCAAACATGAGTCAGGGTTTCCTCAGTGTTAACCGTTGGAGTGTTAAAATGTGGAGGAGCAAAATAACTCCCTACTGAATTTCTCAATAGCCTTACTCCCAGAAGAAAAAATGCCTCCACACCAGTTACACTCTAGGGTGGTGCTATTGTTATGCTTTTGAGAAATTTTAATCCTAAGCAGGTCTTTGCAAATGGTACATGTATGGTGATACAGTGCATGTGCTCTCATGTCCTTGAAGTAGTGTAGATGATTTGTTTGCAATTTTATTTTCGGATTTGTTGAAATATTTCTACTTTTTTCATTTTAAATATTTTTTAGGCATAGGCACCAATGCCTATAGTTTCTCACCTGCGGGTCCTTCGGGTAAACCCGGGACAACGCCCGGGTCACTCGGCTAGTGTTATTGATAAAAAATATATTTTTATAAAAGACTTATTTTATTTATCTTAGGTGAACAAAGTGCAACATACTACGAATGTAAATATAGATGTAATTTACATATTTATGAAAAACAATAATATTGATCGATGGTCAAATATATTTAAACATATTATATTATATTACAGTGATGAAACTTACGTACATAATTAGTGAGGCAGCTTATTCGTATCTGGAAATCAAATCAAACTCTTTCAAGCATATATAATATAAAGTGGTGGATTGGGAACCTTGAGAAAATGAAAATTTATTTTCATTATATTAGAAACTTATACTATCGGCATAGAGTCATCAATAAAATAATTTTTAAATTTGCAAGAAACAAGTACATTAACGCTATCGAAAGAGCTAAGAAAAAGTTGGAGAATATTCATTGAAGAAGATGAATCAAACAACCCATTTGGAAATGCCTATAAAATTTTTAAATCTCTGAGATCATCCAACAACAATATAGGACTTTCAATGATCGATAATATATCGGATACTTTAAAGAAAGAAAAAATGAAAAGTCTCTTGAATGATTCATTTCCAGATGATGATGTTCATTCAAATAAAGAGGAACATGCTATTATTAGAAACTATAAACCTGAATTTAAAAACCAAAATAACATTTTTATAGAAATAAAATATGTTGGAAATATGATTTCAAAAATTAATATCAAGAAAGCACCAGGTCCAGATTTTATCAGTAATAATATGATCAAACAGGCAGGTACACTTTTAATCCCGGACAAATACCTGTTTGAGGATGCTGGGCTGTGACATCCGGCCTAGAGCGTCAGTCGTCATGCAGGAAGGACATCTCCTGAATCTAGTGGACGCGGCCTTCCGAAGATGGCTCCCTTCACCCGCGGGCTTTCCCTCGTCGGTCGGACCAGAGCCGCCAACTGCTTGGTCGCTCCTCCTTCATGTACCACCTCCATGGATATATTCCAGCCGACTCCTCCATCTCCAATCTGCAAGCCCCTCTGGTGCGGTTTGTCTGGGGTCCCGATCGCACTGCTTGGTTGCCGGCTAGCTTCATATCAAGAGGCAAGGATACAATTTAATTCATTATAATTGAAAAGCTTATCCAAAGAAAGATATGTTATTGGATCGTCTAAAAAAATTGTGGGAAGAATAAATGCTCAACACAGAAAGGATTTGGACTTTGGACTTGTTCAACGAGAGAAATAACTTTTTCGAACGCATAATCAATCGAATTAAACCTGTATGTATGCATATAAACCAAAGGTTGTAATTATATATTCAATAAAATATTGCGTATTATTAGAGTAGAAGTAGTTTAAACTGAAATAACGAATTTCTTAGAAAACTAAAATAAAAGTAAACTTGTTCTGAAAAAATGTTGAACATAGATGAAAATTTTGAATGAATTCAATAGAAATATTTAGCATAAGTTGATAATCCACCAGTGTAAATCATGATTCCTATAACTAAATTCTAGTTTTTAATATAAATTTCAAAGTTGATTCACATGAGAGGCCCAAATTTTATAGAGAAAAAATAAAATTATAGGGAAAAAATATATATAAATGTTATAAATAGAAGATGAATGAGATTTTCTGTTGTATTCTTGATCATGTTGAGGATTATGGCAATGTAATGCAGTCGTGGTTGAAATAATAATCTTGAAAATATAAAGTCTTGATAAGAGATTTCTTTATTTGAGCAAGGAATATATATGAAAAACATAATTTGATAAAAGTAATGTCTGGCTTAAGGCGAGTAGAATAAGGAAAACAAAAGATTATTTACATCATGTACAAAAGTTTTGAGCCGGCCATCGGGAAACAGAAATACACTAAACGTGATATTTTGCAAACCCATTTTCTTGATAAATTAAGCCATCCACGAACGCGTTTCGGTCTTCAGTGTGAAGCAGGCTGTATCCCTGCGACCAAAACAAATATTTTAAATGTTATTTTTCACATTTAATTATATATATTATATAAAATATAGTAGGTTTTAAAGAAAGAGTATTGATAATTAAAAATAGATAAATATTATTTTGAAGGAATCATAAAGGTTTTGTATTTTATGTAACAACGGGTTATAACAATTTCACGCTGTAGCATCGGCAGTTACGCATCATAGAAGCAGAACGTAGTAAAAAAAAGAATAATCGGGATATAAGGATAAGAAATAGAGCAAATAAAGAAATATGTAAACCTTTAATCCAACTTTTAAAGGTAAAAAGAAAGAAAACAAACTGAAACTTTTAAAAGTATTTTTTTTTTCAATTCATGTTTTTTTCTTTTTTTTTTCTAATAAGACTTTTTAGGGTAAATTGGAGTCAAATTTGTTTGTTTTGTGTTAATGGAAACCATAATGGCTCAACCAGGATGGAAAGAGATTGGTACCGGGCCTGGTCTTATCAAAAGTAAACCTGGGGAGAGTTTCGACCTTCGTACTCGACTCTCATACTAATCTATTCCACCAACGATCATATGAATTAAATCTAAAAGACAGGCAGGAGAAACATAAAAAAATATTTTTTCTTTTGTTGTTGTTGTGGGTGACGGAAAGAAGGACACAGTGTGTGTGTATGTTAACTTGTTTATGTTCGGTAATAGCTTGCTCTACTTTCAATTCGACATCAAATTTACTATAACTTTCTTTATATATTATAAACCTTTTTAATATATTTATAATAGGAAACAAATAAAATTATATAATATTATATATATTATACTGTGATATCTATTGATAAAATATAAATAAAACTAAATAATATTCAAATGTCAATTTTATATATCAAATATTGTGAAAACTCAAAACTGAATATTTATTTATTATATAAAACGCAGTTTCAAAATATAAATATTAATTTTTTATTGTCATCAAATAATTACAATAGGTGGTGGGTTAACCAAAACTACGAAAAATGTTCAAAATAATGAAATTAAGTAGGCATTTGTTTATTCTTTATCAGGATGAGCTTTTAATAATGTTTACAATTTATATCGAAACATATTTTGAGACATAGACAAAACAATATTTTTTCAAAGATATATTTTCAAAAGTAATATATTTTAAAATATAATTATTCAAAGAGCTTTTTAGTTGTTCCAATTAATATTTTCTAGACTTTTAAGATAAAAATAATATTAGTTTCAATGATAAATACTATTTCTTTATTATACTATTACTTAATACATTTTTGCTATTATTTCACATTGTTCTCATGGAATTCTGGCCTTAACTACCCGTTTCATTATTTTTTTAGGATGACTGAATGACCAGTTTTTGGTCGTTGAGATACAGCTTGCACCACGCTGTTAAGGGCCAACAGCCCAAAACGCTTACATGGTTATCTTTCCTTAATTAATCAAGTAGGGGTATTTGGTCAATTCTGGAATAATTAAAAATCCACGAATATTTGATATTTTTTTCCGATAAATAGCGCAAGCCATCAGCAACTTTCAGTTGCACGATAAGAAGATTCCTTTTTTTTCTTTTCTCAATATTAGTTTCGTTAGTGATATTTTTAATACGATATTCATTACTTAAATAATCGTTATAAAAAATATCTATATGAAGCTATAACTTTCTATTTTTTATTTTCTAATATATTTCTCCTTGTTATTACATCCATTAATATTAAAAAGAATGTTCATCAGGTAAAGATTTCATTTATTTTAAAATCAATTTTAAATTAATAGACCAGAATTCTTAAACTTTCGTTACACATACAAAGTTTAATCAACGATATATATTTTTTGGATAAAAAAGAAACTTTTTTTAATTATATGTAATCAATAAATCTGATCCAAAATCTCACATTCAATTGATTTTTTCATATGGATTTATCAATATTCAAGACATACTAAGTTATGCAAAGAAACATAGAAAGTTAGATTTACTTATGATGAATTTAGATCTTCTCTTTATATATATTCAAATATATGGTAGAAACTCATTTTAAAGAAGAAAAAAAGAATTTAATATTTTAGATATAAATATATGTTATATTGAAATATTATTTTCTTTCAAATATATTTCAAAGATTAAATGACTCTCCTAAATCGACTGCCAGAGGCCACGCTTCCGCTATAAAAACTCAATTGTTCTTGTTCCTCGTAAGCCGGCTCAAACCTTTTGTACATTATTGAAATAAGCTTTTCATTTTTATATTCTTACGCTTTAAGCCAGGCAGTACTTTTATAAAATTATGTTTTTATATGATATTTTGGTTCAAATAAAGCAATCTCTGATCAAGACTATTATTATTATTGCCACGATTGCAGAACAATAACGTAATATACTCATGGATACCAAAATCAGCATCAAGTAATAATTCTATATAACTCTAATAATCAAAAACCAACAGGAATCTCTTTTTTTATAATATATATATATTAAAAATAAAGAAGCAATCTCCTGACCACGAGCACATGTGCTTTTTAGATGGCAGAGCGCCATCTAGTGGAGCAAAAATAAACTAAACGTTTATTTAGCTTGCTCCGAGATATTTGGCCAACCCAATTTCTTGAATATATCAAGAAAAGCCATCTACGAACGCGTTTCGCGCTGTTGACGTTCGTCAGCGTGGAGAAGGCTGTAACCACTGCGACCAAAAATATTTTTGGTCCCAATGGCTTCCCGAAAAATCAAGAAATGGGTATTTAAGGCCAAATTTGCGTAAAGCCGCTTAAAACATGAAAAAACAATAGAAAAAAATAATATAATTTCTTATATTAATTAATCAATGTCACATATTGAATTATTTTAAATATATTTTCACTCCTGTTGAACGGCAGAAGTACTGGAAAGCTCGGCCAAATATATTCTTACATGAAGCTCTCGCTTTGCGAATTTTTACTTTAAATATCTATTGCTCAAGACGATTATACAACTTAAAATCCTGTAGGAATATCCTCTCTTCTTCAGCGCTAGACAACAACGCGTTAGTGGATGGCTTTTCATAATTTATCCTGAAATTGGGTTAACTAAATATCTCGGAGCAAGCTAAATAAACGTTTAGTTTATTTTTGCTCCACTAGATGGCGCTCTGCCATCTAAAAAGCACATGTGCTCATGGTCAGGAGATGCCTTCTTTATTTTTAATATCAACACCTGGCCCACTTATCTTTTATTTTTTCTATTGTTTTTTTCATGTGTTAAGCGTCTTTACACAAATTTGGCCTTAAATACCCATTTCTTGATTTTTTAGCAATAGTTATTCAAAGTACAAAATAGTGAGGCGAAGAGATTATGTAAAATTTAATATGCCGATCTTTCGAGGATTTCTGCCCTCCAAAAAGAGTGAAAATAAATTTCTAAATAATTCACCATGTGGCGCTGAATAATTAATATTATAAGAAAGAAATAATTTACTGTCAAAAGATTAATTTAAATTATATATCAACTTTAACAGTAAAATCATTTGTTCATTGATGATAATGTAATTTATCACTGAAATTAAGATGATAAAAAAGTATCCAATGAAAAAATTGCTTCAAAATTGATGAACCACGCGAAGAAGAATACATTTTTTAGATATCAAAATTGAATTTCTCTAAATATTTTTAAAATAAAGTATAGACTTCATATCTCAATCTAGATATATAATATATATCTTATCATATAATAATATTATAAAACAGGCATCTCTTAATCCTGCAACTGAAAGTTGCCTGTGGCTTGCGCCATATATCGGAATAAATATCAACTATTCTCGTTGATTTTTAATTATTCCAGAATTGGCCAAATACCCATTCTTGATATTCAAGAAAATCTAACTCCGGACTGTTTCGGTCTTTTGGCCTTCATCAGCGTGGTGCAAGCTGTACCTCAACGACCAAAAACTGGTCATTCAGGCATCCTGAAAAATCACTATTTAGCATTATTAAATCGCTATAAGCCATCAGCACCTTTTAGTTGCACGTAAGGAGATGCCTTTTTCATAATTTATGCGCCTTATCCCAGTACAATATTACATTTGTACTATTTTTTCACAATAAATAATATGTTTTTTAAAACTCTTGACATCTTGTGAATTAATTCTGTTTAATTTCCAAGGTGAATAACGTGGTAACAGCACCCATTTTCAATGAATAAGATAGTGTACATTGCAATTGCTGTGCTAGAGATGTATTGAGACATCTGAGGCTCTTCATTGGACCCCACCACCTCAACATCTTGTGAATTTCGTTGTTTGGTAAAGGTAATTTTCAAAGTGACACTATATACTAGTTAAATTGATATTAATGTTTACTTTTTAGAAGAAAAAAACATTATATCTATAAAATAATCGTAACAACATATAAAAATATAGGACAAACACAAGGTAATAAGACCATTTCCAAATAAATAAATAGTGTGGGACATTTTGGTAACAACGTTATTACTATCTTCAGACAAAAGTGCTGAATGAGAAAAAAAAAAGAATATCACAGCATGTTTAAAACATATTTGAACTATTTGAAGCATGCTGTGATATTTTTTTCTCATCCTGAACTTTTATCTGAAGATGGTAACAACGTTGTTACTGAAACGTCACACACTATTTTTTTTTGTATTTGATCTTATTACCTTGCGTTTATAATTTTGTCTGAATTGTACCTCATCAATATAGGATGATATTTATAATACAATATAATGCGGCTTATGATTGTATAATGAAATTTGGCAATTATACCGCAAATGTTTATTTTGAACGATCGAAATTTATTTTAAGGAGAAATAACGATTATTTCTAACCTTAGGTATGAAGTATGATAGGATGAATTGTGAAGCGTAATAATACACGGAAAAATAAATTCCCATCCCTGGACACTTTCCGTTCATCATTACTCTTCACAATTTATCCTTGCATACTTCATCCCTAAGGTTAGAAATAATCGTTATTTTCCTTAAAATAAATTTCGATTTTTCGTTCAAAAGAAACATTTGCGGTATAATTGCCAAATTCCGCCATATAAAAATATATTTTAAGTTATAAATAATATGAAATAATACTGTGTTTTTGAATTATTTCCATTTGAACATATTTCGTTAAAATAAAAAAAAAAAAAACATTACTTAAAATATTGATGTTTATCAATATCTTAAATCATTCTCGGCAGATGGAGCTGGTTCAAATGGTATATATCAATATTATTCTAGAAAGAGAATTTAAAAAAATAATTTTAATTTATTTTGAAATATAATATTGAGGTAAGTCGAATAATATTGTGATGATATTTTAAAAGCAATATATTATTCTCTTTTTTCATTTATTTTCATTTATTTTCTTTTGTTGTAATCCTCTACATTTCTAAACCAATTTAGGTTATCATTTAAATTTATAATATTTTCTTACGAAATTTCTAGAATTTCAAGAATATCAAAAATTTTTAATTGAGTATATACCTATTTTAATTTGAAACACTAATGCGTATTTTATATTGTGAAAATCATTAAAAACAAACTGAAGTCCTGAATTTAATGATATTAATCAGTAAATATTATTTAAAAAAAAAAATGGATACATTTAAAACCAGCGGGAAGAGGCTGAAATTTATTTCAGATCTTAGGATTTAAGATATGATTTGAACGAGTACAAATAAAGGCGGTTGGTGAAAATCATATTTGTAAATATAAAGCCTATTATTATACATTTATAACAATGTAAATCATTTTGGTAAACTATTATCCAGCTATTGGTTTCCTGGTTAATAAATCCTTGAATATTCAAATGATTTGATTCAAAATATTTATAACATTTTCATTTATAATGATAATATATAATGTGTGTTTTATATACATTACTGGAAAATTTTGATTCTTCTTTGGAAGGTCTAAACCGTTGTGTTTCGACCGCTACGACCTGGGTTCGATTCCCGCATTGGGAACTTTTTTCTTATTAAAAAAATGCTCCAATGGTCCCCGATTCTCGCAAAAGTCCAACGCCACCAACGAGTGCAAGTAACCAAACGGGCTCTGGCACATTTGTAAGTGCAAAATTTTAATATGTGTAGACATGTGGTGCACTTACATCAAAAGCAGCCGTCTACTTCTACCCACCACGATTATAATGGCCTGTACCATGTGTACTAGGGATAAACAAAAAAAAGGTTGTTCTTTGAATATATCATAGTGTTTTCTTTCTTATCATGTTCAGTTATATTTAGCTTATAAGCATTCAAAGGTGAATCCTATTTAGAAATGAGGTATAGTGACAATATTTTGTGTTTTATTATTTAATTCAATTACAAGGTTCAACAACAATAAATAACAAGGTTAACCATAATATATAAACAAAAATTACATATGCAAAATTAGAGAAAAAAGGAAAAACAGTGTTTTCGACAGCTTAACAATGATGAAAATCATATAATAATTAAATATTTTACATAAATATATACAAAGAATGTTACAATTTCAACATATTTTCCATAAAAAACTGAATCAATTCTGCATAACTCGATGTAAAAGTGTAACCCGCAATGTGAGACCCCATATTTATTCAAAATTGCGACTAATATATTGAAAGACATGCTAATCTCGCAATAGGGAATGTGAAACATTCGTTTTAAAAATACATAAAGAAATATCTCAAACTATCGAAACATTTATATTTTATTAATCGATTATTCTATAAATAACATTCAAAAATCAGCAGAATTTTTCTTCTTTTTCGTAATATATATATACAACTCTTAATATAATTGGTAATGCAAGGTTTATATATATATATTTCATTTTCAAATTAAAATTTGTAGAAAAAATTACGCTGTTAAATCAACCGTCAGAGGTCGCGCTTTCCCTTTATATAACCCATTGCTGTTGTTTCCCGTTGGTCGGCTCAAACCTTATGTAATTATGTGAATAATATTTTGTTTTCTTTATTCTTAAGCTTTAAATCAGGCAATAACTTTCTAAATCTGTTTCTTTTTCATAAGCTAAATTAAAGCAATAATGATCTAAACTGTTTTTATTTATATTTTCAAGATTTTAATCACGACTGCATTACCATAGCATAATCCTCTAGAAATCAAAATCATCAGAAAATCTCATTTTTTATATTATATATATATGTTATATTAAAATATTATTTCATTTAAAAATATATTTCATAGATTCAAATATTCTGTTTAAATCTACCACCAGATGTCGGGACTTCCCCTATATAAAACCGATTGTTGTGTTTCCCGATGGCCGGCTCAAAATTTTGTACTTTATGTAAATAAGCTTTTCATTTTTTTGATTCTTACACCTTAAGCCAGGCAGTACTTTCATCAAAATATGTTTTTTTATATTTTCCTTTAGCTCAATTAAATCAATCTTTTATCAAGGCTATTATTATTTTTAACCACGACTGCATTACCATAGCATAATTCACGAGATAATTAAGATCAGCAGAATTATTTTTTATTTATAACAAACCCAAAATCAAGCCACGGCTAATAATTCTGTATATTTTAAAATATTCCAAAATCAGCGGAAAATCTTCTTATATATATATATATACTAAAGAACTAAAGAATCTTGAACAACCTTAAAGAAATTATTTCTTTACTCATTACATAATGTCAAATGATAGACTCTGACTAGTGTAAATAAATCAAATTAATTTATCACTGAGATTTTTAAAAATGGTATAGGAAGTCGATAATAACAAAAAAAGTACTTAGAAAATAATTAATTTTGTATTAATTTTGTTTTTTCAATAAATTGATATGAATATATAAATTTTAATTTAATATTATGCATATATATTTGATATCCTGAGGGTCTCTCGCTGTGATGTGAGATCCGAGAGGGTCTCTCGCTATACTGTGGTAACCGAATAAGGTATCTGGTCTAACTAATTGAAATATATGAGACTTTAAAATACCAGTATACTATATGTATATCTATTGATTATATATTTTACATTTATTCACATCTATTTATCTTTATTTAATCTTATTTATTCGTGTATTTTGTATTTAACTCTATATAACCTTATATGATCTATGTAATTAATATTTTCAATCTCAATTTCTTTATCTCTTTCTTTCTCTCTTTATATATACATAACACTTGCCAACACACACATCACAACAAACACACACACAAACATCACAGTCCACGACTGAGTAGCAAAAATCACAAAATAATATTATACACGAAATTTGGAATAGATATATTAAAAACAAAGAAGGCATATCCTAACCGCGCTCACGTGAGCATTTCTAGATGGCAGAGCGCATTCTGAAAATTCTCATGTGAGCACGGTCAGGATATGCCTTCTTTTGTTTTTAATATCAATACTTAACCCTTTTTTATATTTTTTATTCTTTATTATTTGTATATATTTACACCAATATCTTGTATAATATATATCGTAATATTTGCTAAGTAGTCGTGGGCTGTGTGGCAAACGGTAAGGGCACACAAAGAGTCAGAGTTCAGAATCATTAACGTGTGAGGAGGAGTTTTAAGAGTAAAGAGAAAGTCTGAGGACCATCCTGGGAATAATTGGCGTGAAAACTACCTCCGAGAGAACTGTTTCCTGATTATCAAATCCAGGTCTTTTTAAACAATTCTCAGTAGGGTAAAATAGTCACCGTTGAGAGGGAAAACGAGGAAGCGACATTGGAAATGTCCATTTTTATAGCAGGAAGCCTGAAGTCGACTGGCTTTTATTACTAGATAACTTCCTATTACCTCTAATTATAATTTCACATAGATTATATTTATACAGAAATTCCTATAATATGCATTTGTACTTGTCAGAATATTATGACAAAAATATATATGTTATATTAAAATGTTGTTTTATTCATAATTATATTTAATGGATTCAAATACTCTGCTAAGTCGACCGCCAGATGTCATGCTTCCCTTATATAAACTCATTGTTGTTTTTTCCCGAAGGCCGGCTCAAACCTTTTGTACATTATGTAAATAATATTTTGTTTTCCTTGTTCTACTCGCCTTAAGACAAAAAGTACTTTTATCAAATTATGTTTTTAAAATATATTTCTTTAGCTCAATTAAAGCAATTACTGATCAAAACCATTTACATTATTATAATTTCAAGATTTTTAACCACGACTACATTTCCATAGCATAATCCTCAAGATAATCAAAAATCAAGCATAAAATCTCATCATTTTTCATAATATATATACATATCAAATATCAATATATATGTTATAATAATGTTTTTTTTTTTTTTAAATTATAATTCATAGAAAAAATTACTCTTTATAAATCAAGAAAGCCATCCACGAACGCGTTTTGCGCTTTTGGCGTTCGCAGCGTGGAGTAGGCTGTACCAAAATATTTTTATTCCAGTTTTCTTGGGAAACCAAGAAATTGGTATTCAAGGCCAAACTAGCGTGAATACGCTTAACATGTAAAAAAATAATAGAAAAATATTTTAAAAATCAGAAATGAAGAAGGCATATCCTGAGCAGGAGAACATGTGCTTTTTCTTTAAATATTTATGTAAATTTTATTGGCTACTTCATTATTGACAAAAATATCATAGCCAAAATTTCCGAAGTTATAAATCTATCTCATATTTCCGAATAAATAACATAGCGGTGGCTGTAATTGGCAATCACTTAAAATTTTCTACGTATATTTGCATATTTTGCATACTTACCATTCTCCTACATTCTTTCTTACAAATTGACCATTTAAAATAATTCATTGGCAAATTCTGCGCAGTGTGCCTGTGTCTATATATATTGTATATAATGGTACTGTGTGGTTAAATAGGAGCATTATATAGTTATTTAGATAAATATAATGTGTGTTTTAAGATTTCTCACTTCAAAAATATATACAATATAATTACAAATCATGGTAATTTGGAGAATTTCTGGCGAAATTCGGTCAACGGATGATCCAAGCTGCTTCTGTGGAAAAGAAAACCAAAACTCATTGCATTTATTAATAGAATGCCCAATCTTTCACACCTACAGAAGTAATCATTTTTATCCCATCGAAGAAATGTGCGAATTTGTATATAACAAAACATCTATGTAAAATTCAATAATTTTTGTAAATTCATTTCAGACTTAATTTTCTGTTTGAGAAAACCAACCTTTCATTTTTAATTTTGTTTTTAGTCTTGTTTATTGAATTGTATATAAAATTAATTGTATATAAGTTGTTAAAATGTATTTAGGCGCAAGTATTCCAAACTGGGATATCGGGTC
Source organism: Cordylochernes scorpioides (assembly GCA_030710605.1). Classification (NCBI taxonomy): domain Eukaryota; kingdom Metazoa; phylum Arthropoda; class Arachnida; order Pseudoscorpiones; family Chernetidae; genus Cordylochernes; species Cordylochernes scorpioides. The sequence continues at coordinate 21,614,561 of CP092883.1, read as the reverse complement.
CGAAATGACAAATAAAAAATAAATAAATAAAATTTCAAAATATATGTAACAACAATTTAATAATATATTATAATTTTCAATTTAGCAATAATTAAAGAATATATATTATTTCAAATTTTAAAATAATAATTTCCATATGTAACACATATTTGAAATAATTAATAATCTTTATTTAAAAATAACTTAAGACATTTACTATAGATGGAGCTGGTTGAAACAATTATAAAATCTTTTAAATGTCAAACAACCTGTGTTTATTTTATTTGTATATTAGGTTCTGCTTCTTTAAAATAGAAGTTGTTTCAAATTTGATAGTGTATTGCTATTATTGTAAATATTATTGTGATAATATTTGTAAAATTCAATATAATCATATAACCATATATTGCAACAATTGTACCTAGACTTATATATTTCTCTAGAACATATTATTACGCAGAAAGAAAAACACATTTCATAATGGAGAGAGAATGTTATAGAACGTTTAAGAATAATGTAGAAAAAGCGGAAGACAACTGATTGACCAACCTAAAGCGATTGTGCAAGATTTGGTACTGGCAGCTTTTTGATTGGCTGACCAACCATGAACGTCTGGAAAGATATACTCCGGGATATAGAGGGATGAGAAACTCATGTCGGGGAGAAGAGCGAGAAGAAAGAGGGGAAGTAGGAAGCTACGTGTTGGACTCCAAGCTAACTCTGCTGTCTCAAGAGGTCGGACTGTGGTGTACATCCTGGAAGATTCTAGAAGGTTCTACGAACTTCTTTCTCCTGTTCTGCTCCTGCTTTTCTTCACTGTACTACAGTTGGATGTTTGTAACTGCTGTTTTCTTTATTGTTGTTTATTCTGTATTCTTCTGCGATTATTTTATTTATTAGGTTTAAATAAAGTCCTAAAGATCCTTTGTACCCACGGAAGTTATTCTTTGTCAGCCAACAACGCAACAATATATTTATATAACGA